>JASSRZ010000053.1:8650346-8676808 GCA_032164315.1 Malacoctenus gilli | reverse complement strand
CACACACACACACACACACACACACACACACACACACACACACACACACACACACACACACACACACACAAACACCTAGAAATAAGAACTTACATGTGCAAGACAAATGTCGAAAAAACAAATAAATCCGAAGACACACGTGGGAGCTGGTGAAGGCAGGAAATTCTGGACAAGAAAACTCACACGGGGAGAAAATCAAGTCTTCCGACGCCTCTGATTTATGTTCTGAAGCAAAGACAGCTTAACCTCAGACTAACACCACTCACAGAGGAAATCCCGCTGCCAAACCGGGATCATCTCTTTATCGTACAGTCAGGTGAAGCTTCGCTCGACCAGATTCTTTTCATTCAGTTTTGTTTATCCATCACGAACATAATTTACAGCTGAACTCTCCGCGGTGAAGCAGCTCATCAACATCCCCTCCGTCTCCTTCTCCCACACTCGTTTTGTTTTGTTTTTTTTTGGTTCCGTCTTCTTGCAATCTACAGACGACTTTATCGATTGTCTAGAAGGGCAAAGCACTCTGAGCCAGAAGTCATCTCCACCTTTTGACTTTAACCTTCTGAGAGAGAGCGAGAGCTAAAAACAACAGTGAGATGATTAAGAGCAAAGGCGATGAGAGTGAATGAGAAGGAGGGAGGGAGGGAAGGAGGGCGCCTGGGTTTTATTTTTGTTTCCAACATGTCGGCCTGAAGCCAACTTGATGCTCATGAACTGCATTATTGAGTGGTTCTACAATTCAAAGTTCAAAGAGCAACTGGTTCATCCAGAGAGGCGAAGAGAGACGATTAAAAGGTGCAAAAACATGAATCTTTACAGAGGCTTTCACAGTCACAAGTCAGGAGCCAACGAGAGACACATTTGGTTCATTGAGTTCTTCTCGTGTGGCCGCATTCACCAACGACCAAGCCATGTCAGCAATCGTTTTGCAAAGTCAAACGATAAAATCCCACCGACTTTCAGGCTGTTGCAACCTGTGAGTGAGTTGACCTTAAAACGCTGAGACTCGTGAGGAGGCAGTTTTTGTATTCATCTCATAAAACTTGCACCCACAGCGCATTTGTGGTGTTTAATTAAACCTATTCTCTCTTATTCCTAAATTGCCCTCCGAGGCTGCCTCCCGCTTCTATTCATTCACGAAAATACGAAGGAAAAAAAAAAAAACAAAAAACAAAAAACAACTTTACGAAGCCAAAAATTAATTCCTGTTGTCAAAAATCAGCTGACGCACTTATGTGGAATCTAGCAGCATCAACGGTTTGATGAAGGGACTCGAATCGAGATGAAAATATTGCTGCCAACAATGCACCATTGTTCACTGCAGTGTGAATGAAGCAAAGAGGGAAGAAAATCAGCATGCAAAAGAAACTTAAAAAGGAACTTAACTCATGCGGATCAGTTTTTCACCCAAAGTTTTATTTTACACGTGTCATTATTTAAGACATCTTAGAATCTTGATAAAATGTTGGTCAACTGTTAAATTAACCCCATAAAAACGATGTCATTGATTCTGCAATATTTTTTCAATGAGCATTTGTGTGGAAATCACTCATTTCTGTCTGACCTCCAATAAAGGTCCCAATTTATGCACCTGAATCAGTTATTCAGTCCTTAAACCTATGTAAATGAATGCGCCCCTACGCACGCATGAGGTGGATTCCTTGCATTTATCCAAGTAAGGTCCCTTGACGTTCAATAGAGAGGACCACGGGAAACACTATTCTCACATCTGCAGAGCCATGAAAACACCCCGGGAGCATTTATAAGTGGAGTCGCTTTTAATTCCTGACGCCCTTTTTCTAATCAGTCCGCGTCGCTTGCCCTTTTAAATCATTTAAACCATTCCCTCGCTCGAGCCCTCGCTATCGGAACCACTCATTCATCTTACCTGAGGATCTTATTAGCTTTGTGCTAATAATCTCGGAGGCCCCACCAAGGAGAGCGCTGCAGATAGGATTCGAGGTTTCAGATCGCTTTACAGCCTCGTATGTAAAGACGGCGAAGGCCTTAAAGACGGTGTTCAATTCACTGTGTAACAATAACAGAGGCACTAAAGACCACAGGGAGGCAGAAGAAAAAAATATGTGTCTCGACGCCGCGCGTCTCCTCCCGCCACGTTCGGCAACCATATCCTCATGTGTCTCTCTTTTGTGCAGCGAGATACATCAGCGGATGTCTGTCTACCACCACCCAGATGGATGGCTAATTGTAATGGGAGCCCAGAACAGCAAACAATTAGGGCTGAATGAAGATGGATGTTGATGGGGAGCGGTGGGAAAGGAGGACAAAAGTGGAGGGGGGGGAAGAAAAAAAAAAAAGGGGGGGGGGAGGAGGGCAGGAGGACGGAGGAGGTTGGGAAAGGCTGAGGGACCGACGCTTGCGCCGGCTCCCCTCAATAATTCCTCCTCCCCGTCCCCTCCATCTGCTCGCCCCTCGTCGTTTAAGTACTGTGAAAGGCAATCTCGAATGGCCATCCCATTTTACTCTCAGTTAGCTTTACTCCGAGAAATGATCTGAGGAAGATTGGCTTTTCTGTGAAACATAACCATTCCCTGGTAATAAATGTTGAGCAAATGACGTTTGGCCAGAGTAAATGACCAATGACACTTGCTAAATGGTTAGTTTAATGACAGGGAAGGTCAGATGTCATTAAACTTATTGAGCATTAAAGAACACTGTATGTAGAATAAAGTGTGCTAATGGGATATTGAAGGATGTGGCACGTCGGAGTAATTCATGGTGCAGGTCGGGCAATGAAATCGCAGTCGTCACTACAGAAGTGGAAAAGCACGTCCAACAATAACAGCGTCACCATCCACACGTTTCCATTTGTATAGAACGACTGCAAAAACCTGCAGTGAAGCAAAAAAGACGCGGCCGAAAAAGCCACGAGGTCCAAATTCAATCGTTGAAAGTTGGTGCGCTCACAGAGACGTTCACTGCTGCATGGCTTCAGGCTGATTGCCAGAAATGGAAGATCGATACGCTACGAAAGGCAAAGTAAACATGTTGGTGTTCAGCAGACAATATTCAATAAGTCAAAATGTGTGTTGGTTTATTTTTTTTAATTTCTGAATGTCTGCATTTATTCCTAAGTGCTGAAGGTGTAATTTTGTGGTAGAATAAATGCAATTTTAACTTTCTGTAATTTTTTAATGATCTTTATATGTAAAAATACCATCACCTGCCCTCACTGGCTTCTGGTCAAAATGTGTGTTTTGTTGATGCAGTGAATGTCGATCCCATCAGTCACAAAGCAACACGAACAGACAGACGATCAGCGAATCCCTCAGTGTTTGTCCTCTCCTGGTCTCCAATGCCTGTATTGGATTTCAGCATTCTCTGTCTAATGAGGCAACGCCGAACCACAAAAAATCACCGGGAGGAAAATGCTTTCAGCTCAGACTAGACAACAGTTATTTGGATTTTTTTTTTTTTTAAAATTTGGCAGCCATGAATGCTTCGTGTGAAATCGCACAGTGATCTAAAGTGGGAGTGTCAAACATGCTGCAGGTGTGCCCCAACCAGTCTGCAGGAAGAGTTAATCTGCTCTGCTGGCAGAGGATAACAACTTCAACTTGACACACTCTGCTTAAAAGCAACTTCTGTTCCAAATTTGAGGCCTAAAGTTGAACAACGACACTAACGGTAGTGGAAGACTCAGAGATCCACCTGTGAGAACGAGTTAGCGTTTAACTTCTGCCCGAAAAAGCAAGAAACTGTGATGGGCGAGCAAAAAGCGGGTCCGTGTGACGACTGCAGCTGAATTCTCGACATTTTTCCCTGCCTCATCATTTCGGTGGTCAGATGAGTTCAACAGAACGTGACCCCTCAACTAAAATGAGTTTGACCCCTTCCTCCAATCCAAGCGAGGTCAAAATCATGACCAAACATGCCAACGGTGCAGCACTTCCTTTTATAACACACTGATGCACCTGGGAAAGGTTGGTTTGGTTTGTTTAAGATGTGAAGTCAAATAAATTGCACAGTATCGAGAGCTCAAACAATAAGTAATTTATGACTCGCTCAACTGGGTTTTATGAACTTGCGCTTAAAGGCTCTGCAACGCTCACTCCCACGGGCTGATTAAAAATGGAGAAATTGAACAGATTGCATCTCTTAAATGCTTTAAAATATCACTTTCACTAATCTCCCATCATCCTCGGCACTTATAACTTGATTTGTCATCGTGAAACGTGCTTACGGATCAAAGCAGCCAGGTGGGACATTACTATAAAGGCAATGATAAGACATTTTAGTCATGCTGTCAGGAAATGGGGGAAAGCCATTCATTGGATGTACGGGTGCTTGAGCAAATAGCTGACCGCACTGCGGGCAAGCCGGAGAGTCATTCGAGTGCCGGGGGGAGTCATTTACATCGCCTTAACGGCGGCAGCGCCGTCATGCTACGCTGGTTGGCTGTTGGGTACCGCTGGAGATGCTCTGGGCTCCTGGCACGGCCCGGCGTTTTGGTCACTGCGCCACACTGCGGCTCAGCGCACACCCGGGAAGGTGAAGCGGACCAAGGTCAGGCCCAAAACGACAAGAAGCATGGTGGATGCACACACGGTCACATGCTCACAAGCGTGCGTGCGCGCGCGTGCACACACACACATTCGCGCAGATGTGGCCGCAGATTCTCACTCAAACGCACACACGCGTATACAGAGAGACAGACAGACGTACACCTTCCTTCCAGCTCGCACCTCATCTGGGTGATAGCTATTTTAGGAAAGAACACAGCATTAGGACACACATCGCCTCCAGCTCTACCCCCTTTCCTGCGCTCCCCCTTGCCTACCTAACTCACTCCTTCCCTCCGGCCTTCCTTCAGCGCCACGACTCTCCTCCCCTCCTTCCCGCGCATCTCACACATTACATCTTATCGTTTCTTTTCTTGCCAATAATCTCCTCTCCCACCTTCCCCCGCTGTCCTTTGTCTCCCCGCTTCCCCGCACACTTGGCCTTTCTCGGCAGACGAGGTGACGGTTAGTTAGGTCTCGTCGGCGGGCTCGGCCACGGTGGCTGGACTTTAAACAGATTTAAAGTACAACCTGGGAACATGTGACGAGATGGATGGCGCTTATCACGGAGAGGGTGGGGGGGGGAGGGAACTGGTGTGGGGGGGATGGACGGAGGCAGAGAGGCAGAGATGAAGCAAGGTATGAGAAAAGGAATATAAGGCAAAGTGGCAAAAAAAAAAAAAAGCCTCCATAGGAAAGGTGTGAATGACAGTGATGAGGGAGAGGAATGGACTCTGAAAGTATGTGTCGGTGTGTGTATGGTTGCCATCTCCAAACAAACACACCATCTATCTCAGTAGAACAAAAACTGTCAGGCTTGCCCTCAAACGATGATTACCAGCCCTGTTTTGTTTGGAAAACCAGCTGATGCTGCTTCCCCCGTTTGGCTCACGGAAAAAAACGCAACGTGATTCTCTAAAGGTCTCAAGGCTGGGCTGTTTCCCCGAAGGAAGGCAAGCTCTTTAAAAGAAAAAAAAAAATCCCACTTTTTCAACCCCATGTTTCTATCATCCCGTTACGAATGTATGCCTGTGAGTTGTGATGCGTACAAGGATGCAAACCGCACGAGGACGGACTGACTGAAAGCACGTTGCAAAGCGAGTGAGAATGCTGATATTTCCCCCTTTTTTCGACAGACTATTTCAGGATCGGGGCTTGAATGTTGGATAAGATTCCAGCAGTGATAACATTAGCCGGGTGCATTTAAAAGGGTACTTTGGTTCGGGGGAATGTGATATTTTACATGATAATGAGAGTTTTTCAAACAAGATTAGCTCAGCGCCGGCCATGGACATCCACAGGGTGGAGAAAGTGCTTATTATTGTAGCTTCTAAACCCCTCAAACACAAATCTTTGGCGCTTTTCTTCCGGAACGTTAATACTTATGAATAAATACACCAAAACCTAAATAATCTTCCTTTTTTTTTTACAAATGTGCGTACGTTGCTTTATTAGACACAAACTCCACCAACTGCCAGCTCTTTAGTTGCTCGCCTAAACCGTTCCCAGATAAAGATGAACGGTTTTAATGGTTGGAGTCGTTACTTTTAATAAGGTTATAAATCCCATCGTAATTGACAGGTTTTAGGTTGCCAGGTGGTAAAACAAAAACCCTTAAACTGTTGTGCAGCCTTTCACTGTGGGAATGATACAAAGGAATAACTTTGATGGACAAAGGGCTGAAGAAGACGCGGGATGGTTCATATTTCAGTTCAGCAGCGGGTTGAAAACCTGTCGGCAAATTTGATGTTTGCCTTCAAAAAGCTTTTGATACTTCTGAACGACTTCGTTATTCAATGGAATATGTGATTTTGGATCTAATGTATCCAAACTTATGAAAAGGATGGTCATATTAATGCCTGCTGCATGGAAGTTAAATCTTTTCACAGAACTTTACTGTCAAACTTGTTGGGTCAGCTCCGATGTTAATTCACTCTGAGGCTCGCTGGTGGTCCTGAGGGAATATTTAGCTGCGGTTGTTCAAGCTACACAGCGCGACCTTTGAGTTCATGAGGGATATTAATACCAGATGTTGCCAAAACTGTTTCGTGATGCAAAGTGGCAGCTCAAATTAGCCAGACGTATTAAAAGCACGAAGAATCGCCGGCCTGTCTATCAAGGTTACTGATTCAGTTCGACGTCAGAGGCGAGTCAGAGACGAGAAAAGAGGAAAAGGAAGTACGAAGAGGAGGAAAGGAAGAGAGGACATCAGACTGTTTCTCCGACGGAAGTGTCAGCGGGTGAAATGAAAGAAGCCTCCACCTCGCACCTCCGCTGCCCCGAGCCAACACCTCAGCTCATACATCAGTGATTCGGACACTGATGCTTTGAATTGGGGAGGCCTGCGAGAAGGAAGGGGACGGGAAGGTCGACAACTTTGCCCCAGCCACAACAGCTTCAAGTGTCCTTGGTGGAAAGACGGGGAGAGTGTCTGTCCTTTGATTGGACACAAGCCGTGAATGTACAGCAGGTGTCCCACCTAAAAAAACTTTGAGCCACTTTTCGGCGAGAACATCCTGACTTTGCTGTTTCTGAGGCCATAAGAGTCAACATGTTCCCTGTAACTTTTCATCGTACGTTACCACGACGACCGAGCACAAGATAAAGTGAAACATGATGAAGGAGTCATGCTAATTTTCACATCACACTGTCACAGTGCGATGTCACAATGAACAACCAATATGCGAGAGTGCTGGAAAAATACGAGTTCGCACCGCAAAATTCTAGATTTATATATTCAAATGAGCTTTACCACCTCAGTGTTTTATGTAATTGCATAAATGTGTGTGGTGCAGCTCTGGCAAAATATTTTATTTACCTTAAAAAGAACAACAATTAATCTCTGATTCTTCACCAGAAATACTCAAAAACAACACAAATGAAACCTAAAACAAAACAAGCCTTAAAGCAGCAGTTTCTAAACCTCTAAAGGCTTTAGTGTCCTTGCAAACTGAAAGAGGCTGCCTACAATGGTGAGCCACCGTGTGCTCCACTCTGACCAGAGAGCTATTGAGGTTCACGTGTCCACTGATTTTATGAATTGCACTTTTAAATTAAATGTTAATTAAATTAAAGCACAAGCGAACCGGGAGTGGCAACTTTGCGGCATCACTTTTGACATTTGGTTTTCCCCTAAACTCACCTGGTGTCCTCACAGATCACACCCGGGGTATATTTTTAACAAGGTCAATCTACTAATAGCACTTCAAATGGATTACTGGGCCTAAAAATGTTTGCAAATCCAGCTTAAAAAATATACAGGAACATTTTAAGACCGATATATAAATGAGAGGGGGAGGATTATAGTCAGAAGTATTTTTATATTGTAATGCAACAGAAGATGGCACATGTGTCTCAGTATGGAGGGGTGACTCTCAGTCCAAATTGTTGGTCATATTTCTTTTGATTCAGTTCTTCGTGTCACAGAGTTCTCGTGCAGGACACAAAAACCTTCGTAATAGTATGTGAGCACCTTGCATGGCAGCCACCCTCAATGATGTGTGAGGGGAAGTTTAAAAAAAAACGAGTTTGATGGATTAGTGACGTGCATAAATGCACAATTAATTATCAAATATGAGACGGTGGGATTAAGGTATGTGTATATCAGGGGTGGAAGGAGCTCTCGCTAACTAACACTCGCCTGAAATGCTTCCTACTGTCGATGCGAGTCAAAGTCAAGGCATGTTGTTCCCACAGGGATCTCAGAGAGGACCTGAGCCCCCGCGGAGTCCCCCCGGGGGGGGAGGGAAACGTCAGAGCGGCCGCTCTGGGCTGCAGCTGTGTCGGCGCGACCCCTCCGAGCCTCAGATGTGGAGGAAACAAAACTGGACTCACCTGCATCTTCTGCGCCCGCCGCTTATCTGCTCGCTGGTTCTGGTGATAGATGCGGCTGAAGTTGGACACGATGACAGGAACAGGCAGGGCAATTACCAGCACCCCACTCAGAGAGCAGATCGAACCGAAGATCTTCCCCGCGATCGTCTTCGGGACCATGTCTCCGTACCTGTGAGAGGAGACGGGGAGAATAAACCCAGTGTTATTACGCCTTGGAAAAAAAAAACCCAGCCTGTGGTAGCTTAAGCCGAAAGTCACGCACGGTGCACCGGAGGTCGTTCACATCACGCAGAGACACGGTGACACCTCGCTGCAGCGGTCGTTTCAATTTGCTCCCCATTTATTGTTTTTGCATTCGGCCATCATCTTCTTAAGCTCCCCCCTTTACCGTCTGTATCCTCCACACAATGACAAAAAAATGACCTGCTTATTCTGTCCCAACCTGGGAGGGAAATAAGAGAGGGCCCAACCAGACCTCCTCCATCATTGGACGGCACAGTGAAAGCCCACCGAGTCACTTACTGAGAGCAGATACTATTAACCTTTCGAGGAGGGAGAGAGAGGACACGGCGAGTGGCAGTCACAATTCCCAAAAGTCGTTTGGCTCAATTGGGTCTGAAATATTTGCAAGTCAAAAGACCTCAGCTCAAAGACGGACTAAACAAATACAATAAATGTACTCAATTTGTGCCTCTCCCCAAGGATAAGGACATGCAGCATGTATGAAGCGGAGGAACGATGGATGGAAGACGGAGGAGAGGAAATTCAGGAAGTCAGAGCCAAAGACTAAAGTTAGAAAAGCAACCTTTTAAAACCTAATGGTGTTCATTTCTTATTCATGAGTAAAAAGAGCAGGTAATTTGTTCTTGTTTTCCAGCTAAACAAGAAGTTGGGCCGGATTTATCAGACCTGACTCAAGTTAGATTACAAATAAACCAAATTGTCCTTAAGCAAAGCGGATTATGTATGATTATGTAAAGAATGACTGGTACGAAAAACAAATCTTTTGTCCTTCACCGTGAGCCGTATGAGTCTGTATCTCAAACCCCCAATGAAAAGCCGACTTCTCCTTAATAATCATCCTTTATTTATTTGATCACAAAACGGCCTTTCTGCTGCCAGCTGCGAACGTCTGCGGGATGCATGTCGACACGCTCCTGTGAGAGATTTACACGGACAAACGAGACGACGATCCATAATGAAAAGGCTCTGGTTTGGCGCTGACAGGCCAAAAGTGATGATGAAGAAGAAGAAGAAGCAGAGTCGAGAAGACAGCAACAAAAAAAAATGTTGCCGGGGAATCTGTCTGCTCTCTGTCTCATCACATTAACCCCCGTAAAGAGCAACGCAACCTGTCAGAAACAGCAGCGAGAACGCAGCGCTCCCAGGGAGCGCAGGGAACACGTCAGACAGGTGCTGCAACACAAAAGTTAAGCTGCTTCCCTGCACCAATGGCATCCATACGCCACACGATATGCACACTAAAATGCTGTGTGTTGGGGGGGGAGGAGGAGGATACTTTAGTCCCCTTCTTTGTACTTTGTTTTGCAGTACTTTCTGAACTTTCGAATGCATTTGACACTCAAAAATTATACCTGGCAGCAGTTGGTATTTTATTGCCAGTAAATAGCATCTGCTGATGTGTGCTGGTTAGTGACCTTTACTTTGACAGGCATGATTTCTTTTTATAGATGCGACCGCGACTGTCGCACCTATTAAACCTTTCTAATTTCATTCTGCCTTTGATATATATTTATATATCTATTCATTTATTCAACTCTCCACCATTCATTTCATTTTGTAAAGTGCTTTTTAATGAAAATAAATCTATTTTTTACCCTCTGCTCTGTTGTCCTGATGTGTTCTTAAAAAACTTTTAATTGGCCAAACTCTGAGGTTTTGCAATATTTTTGTGCAGAAATATAGACGCAAAAAAACCCCTCAAAAAACAAAACCCAAAAAACTTCGAAAGACTTGTTGACTTTGAATGGACTTTTTAGTCTTTCCTCTCCCAATTGATCTCTCAGCAGACCTGCCATTGCCGTTTGCTGACAGAAGCTCATAAACACTAACAACATAAGAATTGAATTTCGTTTGGCAATGGCCCCCTGATGCATTCGTAGCATTATAGGCGCCTATACACTTGGCAGAGTGCTGACATAGTCAATCAACCTGAAAGCGTGTGTGCATATAAGCAAAAGCACCTGCCTCCATGCCCAAATACACAATCAGATAAAACTGCAGTTTTCAAGACCAAAACTTTACAGGAAGTGAGAAATCATGTAATAACATCAATAAGAAATAGCTGTAAATAATTTACATTGTGTGCTGTAAACACTGAATGCTTCACAGCAATCCAACTAAACGGGATTAGGCGTGTCCATACTTTAGATCCACTTCAAGGCAAATATCCTGCAACATGCCGCTAAATAGAGCTTATCAAATTGATCCATTTTGACAGATCACACACCAACAATGGAGCGAGTTGTTATTTGAGGACTTGGTGAAACAACACCCGAGAGGCTCTCCACAAATGAACAACAATCCTCTTAAGAAGTTGTGTTCATGATACCCGTCTTCTAATCTAATAAAGCACTTCTGTCACAGTCTGTTGGAGAAAGTCAAAATGCACATGATAACAGGCACGCAAACAACAACAAAAGCAGGCGCGCACATGGACACACACACACACACACACACACGCGCGCACGCGCACAAAAGAAAAAAACCTATTCACTGTGCTTTGGAGAGGGAGATGAAACAGGAGATGAAACTTCATACTCATTAGTCACAGATTTCACGAGAAAAAAAAAGAAAACAAGCCTGATATGAAGCCATTTAAGTGGAGGGTGGTTTTCACATCAACACAGTGAAGCACTGCCCACACACAGTGAACCGCTGGTCCTCAGCCATAACTGAGGGTAAACCTCCAAAGCACATTCATCGTCCCCTCCAAGAGCTTTAATGGCCTTTCTTCCCAAATTAGGCAATAACAATCCCGTCCGCGGTACAAAGGCGCCGTCACCACAAAACATTTCGTCTCCTCCCCTCTTCAGAAGATGTTTCCATTAGGAGGAATGAAAAGCTAATCATATTCATCTGCAAGCTTCCTTTAATGGGGCCCTATCAGATTGCCTGATAGAAGCCCTTCTTTCCTAATACTACAGTCAATTTGCCGCTCCCATTCAGTCAAGCTGGCCTGTCTGTGATGATACTTTCTGAGAGGCATTTTATATGGCACAGGGAGAAAAAAATCTGGGCTTACACACATTCAAGACAGGAGGGAAAAAACCCCAGTAATAACTGGCATGAGGGTGTGCATATGCGTGCGTGTGCATGTGATTAGCGAGGTTAGATATAATTTCTCCCTCTATGAATCCCGAGGCGGTGCGAGACAAAGTAGGAGGAGGGGAACGAGGAAGAGGTAAATGTGTCTCAGAAAAGAAGAAGATGGATAAGAAGTGAGAGGAAGTGTACTGGAGGGGACGATATTTTTTCTCAGCAGATGCAGAGCAGCCGGAGGGTTTAATCTCTCCGTCAGGCCCTGCCTTCCTTAACTGCTCATCCCGCGCGCACGCAAATGCAGGGAACCACGGGCTCGCTGTTGCACAAACAAACGCGGCGCACTTGGGCGGATTCCACGGGCGCCATCCTGCACGCAAACACGCGGGTCAGGTGGACGGGTCAGCTCTCGGTCAGGGTTGTCACATCCCATCACGGGAGGGGCCGGGTCTCTGCGGGTTGTATTAATAAAGTGTGGGAAGGATAGATGGGGGGTTATCGAGTGGGACTGAGTGCTCTTGTGAAGGTGTGTGTGATGGATGGGCTTATCAGAGAAGGTCTGGGAGCTGACAGACGCACAGATTTGTGATGATGACAAGCCATGTCAGGTCAGGAAAGCGCAGCTCATCCCCCTAAATACCTGCAGATAAATCCAGCTATACTGCGTAATACATAACAACTGTTATGAAAGTAGCAATAATTGAGAAGCAGCATTGGAAAAACTGGGGAAAAACATGACTTCTACAGAGTTATATGATCGCAGAAAGAGGATTTTTATTGAATAGCTACAGTAAAACCTTTCACACGACAAGGCTCAGGCGGTTGCAAGTTAATAGCAACAATTGGTTGGATGAGTTAAGAAGAAAAATGGAGCGTGGGAGAGAGAGAGAGAGAGAGAGAGAGAGAGAGAGAGAAAAGGAAAGGCAGAGTTTAAGGTTTGGGTTTCCATTTACAGACCAACTCCCTTGCGATTCCTCTGCAATTTTCCTCGGGCCCCTTCAGACACAGTCTAAGTGATTCTGTTTGGACCACAATCCCTTGCGGTGGACTGACCCCCTGGAGGAATGAAATCACCTACTTGAGGAGGCAGTGAATTCGGTTGTTGGGTTAGCGGGTGGGTCTGCGCGCCCACTGCTTGCGTGACACGTTAGTCGTGTGTGCTCTTGCAATTTAGAAGAGGTCTTCACACAGTCATGACGAGACACGGCCCCGTATTGTTGGGGAACAAACAGGCGCACTGCTTCTGATCCACCACTGGAGACTTTGGCAACTCAACGTTTGTCTGGTTCCTTCTTTTGTCACAACTTTTCCGCTTTATTTTTCTGAATAAATTCATTTTTATCAGCCTGCCCGTCATAATCTCCCTGATCTCTGAATAATCACATCCCTTTATCACGTCGTTAGTTTTTCAGACTGCTTTATATTTCAATAAAACAGCGGTTGATAAATGAGTCGAGAGTCATCTTGATTAGAAGTCTGAAAAACATAATAAATACCATATTTAGAAGAGAAATGGAGGTTGTTTACAGTGCCGTTAAGTCTATTATTGAATGCATTGAGGTAACTTATTATTTCACTGAAAGCAAAACATAAAATGTCTTTTGATTGTAGCAGACTTGAAGTATTCTGATGTCAAGAAATTTCAGCACCACGGAGAGCGACTGTAGGTCGGATTTCTTGGTAAATTGAATTCAGACCGGTTATTCTGAGCCGTTCACATCAATTCAATGTTTAAAATATCCTTTTCAAGAGAGTATCAGTTTATAAGGGGGGGGCGGGGGTACAGCCACCTCTCCAAGTGAAAAGCTACCCACTGTACAGAATTAATTAATTTAATGATTAAAAGGCTTTGAAGGGTTAATCTTTTCCACTTCATGACATGGACAGATAGTAAATCGTATAAAATGTGACATGAAATTTCCCCCCCAAAATGAAAGCCACCACCATATCGAATACTGCGACAATGTTTCAAAAAGCTCCTGCCGACTTTTAGTTTGAAGTAAAAATTGCTTAATCCCTGGAACGTAATTCCATTAAATCAAACCCCATAATTAGCCCAAAACTATGCTGTTACTTTTCATTTCATTTATTCATGTAAATGAGGCAGAATTACTCCCAATTGAACAATTTAAATCTTTTTATCTGACAAGTTAATAAAACAACCTGAACCACTTAAACAAAAGTGGGTGGTAATTTATCACACAGTCCTACTACGGGGAGCACATGTAGCTGTTCAAAACTGAAACATGAAACTGAAACATAATAATGCAGCTGTAAAGAGATCATTGTGATCACGCTTTGTAAACGTCCAAAAAACAGGAAACTACAGGCCCTTTAGATACATTCACCTTTTTGCAACTACAGCAGAAATCCACTGTAAAAAATGCACGTGTTACAGAAGTGGATATAAATGATGATACACCATAAAAACATCCATAAGTAGGAGCAGAGCTCATTTTTTTACTGGGAAACCTGTCAGAGGCCAATGAAGCTTGGCTCTTTTGGGTTCAACAGAGTGAAAGATTGTCTCTCCAGGCCTCTAACCCTCAACCATCCATCCATCTGTGCTCTCATCTGACATTTCATGGCCAGTCACTCAGATGGAAGTAACTCAGATGACACATGGCTCTTCAGGGATGGGACAACCATCTATAATCACCCCCACAAATGTCACCGCAGGAAAGCAAGGAATAAGGAGGGGGAGGAACAACAGGTAGCGAGACAGATAGGTAGACGGATGGAGGGTAAGAGGAAGCGAGCTTGAGAGAGCAGACCGGCGGAGAGAGGAATGACGCCGCGCGAAGATCAAGACCCGGATAGTGTCGGTGCTAATGTGCACCGGGTCAGAGCTGGTTTGGCTGAATGTGCCTCGAAAGACGTCTTAATGTGGATTAATCAGATAAACTGCAGCTGTAATAATCCCAGCTGCTCTCCTAAGACAGCTCAACACAGGCATGAACTCCGATAGTGATCATGATTTGCGGTGCCCGACTAATGCTTAACTCCGAAAATTGATTGCTTAACAAGTGTGCTTATTAGGGAAGTCAAGAAGGCCTAAAATAGTTATTCTAAGGACGAAGACGAATCGCTCGAAAAAGGCAGCTTCACGGTCCTCAGCGTGGAGATTCATCTCGCGAAAGGCCACGTCATGGAAGAAACTCCATTCCAGGTAAACAATGGTGAGATTGGGAGTTTTTGACATCAGCTTGTGATACATGAAGCCTGTTTCCGGTAGAAATGATACAGACGATGGCATTGAAGAGGATGATGGATCTGAAAGAGAGCATTTTGATGGCTTAACCTCTGCCTCCTATTATGGAGGGACAAACAGTAGGAACCCCCAGTCATCCACCAGTCCTAGAGTGAAGCTGGGGTGCCGGGACACCATGGTAACACTGGCTAATGACCCTGAATTCAGTGATATTATTCCGATAAAAAGAAGCCTGTTCCAAAGACTTGTGTTCATGAGTTAACAAACAAGTCGTCAAAGATAACCCGGAGGCTTATTGCAGTCGCGCCGGAGGTCAAAGTAATCTCGTACCGTGCAATTATGTGTTCAGATAGTTTCTCTTCAAGGTGGTTGAGGTTAAATATAGAGACTTCGGTTTCACAGGCAGAATGTGACAACTGTTTCAGGCCCCTCTATTTTCACGACACGCTCTGAGTTTGACTTTCTGATTGGTATCATCTGGTTTCCTGCACGTTATCTGCATAGTAATGAAAATTAATGCAGTGACTCGGATGCGTGGATCATTAAGGCCTGAGAGGTGCCGCATGGCAGAAATGAACCATAGTACTGCAGCCATTCGAAGCACTTGCTCGAGGAGTTTCCAAGTAATATAAGGTATTGAATTCACCCGCATATTACCTCACATATGGGACCTTTTAAACGGGACTCCCATTACAATATCCGCAGACCCATCTATCTGCTTGCAAAATTCTGATGTTGCACCGTAAAAGCTGTTAGGAAAATCCCAGTACAGAATAAAAAAGACACTTTTCTTTTTATGTATGCTATTAGAGTTTGGTGCTGGAGCATTTTTTTTACTGGGAAGAAAAAACAAATAGCCATCTGTGCCTGACAGTAATACATTCTTTGCAACAATGAGTTGCTTTCGCAGCCCCTGAGTATATGAAAAACACAAAACCCTCACCTGGTATTCAGATGCTTTACCACTGAGGAATTCATCTCTGCGGTCTCTGTCTCTGCGTGCACACCAACAGTTATTCTTTCACCCACAAACAGAAAACACAAACTCCGGGAGCTCGTGGAAAAATCTCTTTGCGTTCCCTTTGAGGCAGGTGCACCGGGCACTTCCTCATTTGCATTTGTCATGTGATGAGGAGGGAGTGGGGGGTGGGGGAGAGGGGACAGAAACACAGATAAATTGATAAAGTGAAGGGGATTACTCTCTCACTGCACAGCACAGACGAAAGGTCATTATCATCAGTCACTTCACAACCAATCTTATAGTGAATCACGCTGAGGGATCGCCACTTTTTCTCCACAACACGCACCCGGAACGGCGACATCAGGAGTTGGATCGTATTACCTTTACAGGAATTCATCCCATTGATAACTTTGCACAGCTTTTAATGGGATTCTTTTCTTGTCGCCGCGATCGGAGAGACTAATTCATTTTGGTCTGGTGCATTTTTCTGCATTGCTTCAAGTAACTGAAGAGATACCGAGTCGTGTCCCGACAGCATGCTGAGTTTTCAGAGGGAAAACCAGCTTTTACTTTTACCAACAGCCGAATATACACCCCAAAACAATATTGACTTAAAGTGAGAGTCTTATCTTTGGCAACTTGCCAGAGAAAAAGCAGAACGACAACCCTTAAATCATGTTGTTCGGGTGACGTGGTGCCATGGTGCCAACACCTTGAGAACGCCAGAAGCCGAGTGGCTGCTTGTCAAAACAAAACTCTTGACCCTAAACAACTTATTTAAGTAGCATGTTTGCTTACCGAGCATCTAAAATGCCCCAAAAAGTTACACATAATGTTACAGAAGCACTTTTTTCAACAGGAGGCCCATTAAGCAGTGTGAGTGCAGTTACTTTCCAGCATGTTGGTGAATAATAGCCAGGGAGCCTGTTACTGGCTGCGCTCATTTGCGTGTGAGCAAGTATGCATGAATGAGTGTGTTGTGTGTGTGTGTGTTTGTGTGTGTGTGTGTGTGTGTTTGCGTGCACGCCTTTCTTTGTAATTAGCGATTACCAAACTGCTATCAACAGAACGCTCCAGTGAATCCACTTCCAAGAGTAACCAGGAAGTGCAAACACAATTACCAGAAGAAAAGAAGCATAACAACATTTAAATATGAATTACATCAGAGATAGGAAGAGTCCCTAAAGCTTGCTGACTGTTTGCATACCTCATCATTCACAAAAAGTGGTGCTGCCATCACCAGATTGTAAATTTCCTCTCTGTGTGTGTTTGTCTTTTTTTTTCTGCATACTCATGATAATAGGCATATCTCAACAAGTGCTCGAGTACTTGACAGTCTCAGAGCACTGATATGAGTCAGCAAAAGGATAAAACCAGTAATGTCTATTGATAATTGGAAGAGGAACTCATCTATCTCTGTCTTGAGTGGTCTGAATGCAGTGTCGGCGCAGCAGAAGAGGGAGGGTGAGGTAACTGGGGGGGGGGAGGTGTGTGTGTGTGGGGGGGTGTAGCCCTCGAGCAGGAGCACAATTATCTTGATATGTGGCTCAAATAGGCCTCAAATGAGAAATAACCACGCTTGGCTGAAACGTGACTCTCCAGAGAAATTTTTGAATTCAGAGATTGATCTTTCTCACTGGATGCAAGACAGCAACAAAATGGATTTCAGGTCCACACGTGACGCATCTTTCCACTCGTCGAGCAAACTCACAGGACGGGCCAGGCAGGCAGCACGCCACAAGTGTCCACCAGTGTGTGACTTCAGAGTCAGCACTTTGAGTTAGTGGGAGGACCAAAAAAAGAAGCAGCACACGACACGTTTTCTGTGTTTGTGGAGACACAAGAAGCTTTTGTGATGCACCTAATGACTCACAGCTCTTCTGTTGTCAGAAACAACACCCAACCACGTGAAATCTTCATCGGTGTCAACCATAATCAGAGCAAACAACCAACACGACATAAGATGTGTTCATGTGCCGAGTGGCCACTGTTTGGCCTTTTAGCCATTTGTTTAAACCCAACTAGACAAAGAAAAAACTAAATTCACAGCTCTGATTTATATTGTAGAAAAACTGCTCAACTCAGGCATTTAACTAAACCCCCCATAGTTTTAAGATAAAAAAAAAAATCCCACAAGCACCTAATATTTATGTCATTGAATGAAAAATGAAACTGCATTGGAATTCCAGTTATTTACGTTAGGTGGCAGACCCACTTGTTTCAATTTAGGTGTTTTGTTCTATTTTATATCTTAATTTAAATATCTGTGATCGCTGTGGCAGTTGATTTATACCCCAATAACAGATGCAACCAAATGCATTTTAGTCTCAGACGAGACCAAGATACCATTATGTTGTCAGCTGCGCGAACATTGTGAAATCTGGACCAGACTGCAACGGTCCGCTGTGCCACTGTTTTACGCCTATCGCGGTCCATCAACATATCCTGTTTTTCGCTATTAAATTTTAATGCTTTAACAGATGTTTTTTCAGTTCACTTGAGCCCTTCCATTCTCCCTCTCTGCTGTTTTTGATGTTGGGAGATGAAAAGAGGCCCCGCTGTGTGCCGAGATAAGACTGGAGCTGAGAGGAAAGAAAAAGAAAGGTCAGAACCTGGGAGTTCACGGGGGTCATCTTCACTCCACGGTAAACTCAGGGTCACAACAGCAAGGTGACCGACCGGCTGGTCCCAGAGCCGATTTCACAAAGAGATCAGAGTGAAGAGGGGAACAGAAACAGAAGATAAAAAATACATTAAAGGGAGAGAAATGCAAATGTTGGGGGAATGGGGGGGAGTGGGGGGGGGGTGACAGTAGTGAGGAGGAAACAAAGGGGAGGCTGGGATTCGAGGGCGACCCACTGAGAGGCAAACACCAAATGAGAGAGAGGGAGGAGAGATGGATTGGGAGGGAGAGCAGCGAAGCACATTTCAGGACGTCAGATCTATTCTGCCCCTCATTCGAGTCACAGTGATTGCATTTGTTTAACTTGGTGAGACCATTTCCTTCTGTTGCACAGCCCGAGCATGAGCGTTGGTGTCTGGGGAGCAGAATGTGTGCATGCGTTCTCCGTGCACCTCTGCAGTTCGATGCAGGCCCAACAACAAATCCGAGGACATGTTGCTTTCATTTCCTGTATCACATGTGGCAGTAACGCAATAACTTGCATGGTTGATAACGTTATTTCTTTCCCTTTTTTTCCCCCCCTGACTCAATCAGTCCTCCAGAAAGCTCCTGCCACATTTTCCCTAATTCCATGTCAGCATGTCAATAAGTTGCCAAACGTGCGAGCAAAGTCAATAAAAGAAATGTTCTCGGAGGCCCAAGTGTTGCAGCAGGTCTGCAAGGATTGAACCTTTTTTTTTTTTTTCTTCTTTTACCGAAAGGAGATTAAATTAATTAAACTCTGGTCGACTGTTTGTGGCGTTGCTCCCATGCGGCTGTGTAGTTGAAGCCGTTTTCCATGCTACAATCTCGTAGCTCGCAGACTTTTCTGATTAAACCGTTGCCCATCCAATCAACTAAAACAGACTCGGTGATCAGAGAAGCAAGCAAATCAGTCGATTCTTCGCGCCGAGTCTCTCGGTCCTGCGTATCAAAATGTTCTCTCAGATATTCGCAGGTATTTCTCAATTATTCAGAGTGCTTCGCTCTAAAAACAGATTACTTTCTCAATTTGGCCTTCATATCAGTACTAATTCCAGCCCTTTTTCGATGTTCCCTGTTGTTTTGTGAACCTGGGAGGTGCTGCAGTGCTGAGCAGCATACAGAGTGGCGAAAAAAAGAGTGATATTAACATTAGAGGCAGCTTGTATTACCACTATGAGGAGAGCAAAAAAACATCAGCAGTAGTGACGGAGACGCAGAGAGAGCATCCAGCACTTGTTCATCATACCCAGGTGAGTGTTCAGTCCACTTCTTCAAGTGTACTTTAAACTTGACGAATTGGTTTTGGAGAGAAAACGCCTTGAGATCTGCTCTCCTTTTCTTTGTGCCCAACAACTGGAAGCCACCGTAGCAACAGAAAATGATGGGTCTCATCTCACAAAGCAAAGGTTCATCTGACAGAGGTTGATCACCCTTCGTGAAGAGAATTCAGGGGAGCGCGAGGAGTGATGCACACAATTTGCTGCTCGTCCCTGCTCCAATCAAAGATGTCTCTGTCAGATTGTTTATCTGCGGCCGAGCATATTGGTTTGCTGCAGGCCGAGCTTATCACACACTGTTTTACGCTGCCTGACTTATTGACTGTGAACATGGCCAACATGGCTCTTCTCATCAGTGTCCGGCGCAGCGGCGGCATCGACTGAACTGATCTATGACCAGGTCTGATGGAGAAGCGGTCAATGCAGCTAACTAGAGCTGGCTGGTGCCTCCCAATCCGCTTTAGGCTGGTCAATGGGCTGTCTGGTCGGAGTGTCGGAGATAACAACACGTCATGCCCACTTGACGTGTCCATCCATGAAAGGGGATCATAGCAGAGCTGAAAGCAGCACGCTTAAATGGTGCAATCAAAAGAGCAACAGGAGCTTGCGATGGAAAAACAAATCGTATTACACATACACTGTCCTCTTTTTTAGCCATTTCTTCCATTTTCATTTCACACGAAATGATCATACAGCTCGACAGGACGTGCAGATGATTCTTTTGTCTGTTTTTTCTTATGAGAAATATTCTAGAAAAAGACAGGATGGAGGTGTGGTGTTCGACACACTTGCACCACACTGTGAGTATTTCCAGCGAATCCGACCCGTGTTTGGGTTTTCAGACAGAACTCCTGTTTCCTCTCACAGTCTGAAGTCATTCCTATGAAGTGAATTGTCAAAATGTTCAGAGTGTGTGAATTCCTTTGTTTTACAGGGGCTGGACTTGCTACCTGTCCAGGGCGTCTCCTGTCTTGGGCTACATTGTCAGCTGGGATTGGCTCCAACCCTCTGGTGCCTATAAATTACCAAGGCAGTATAAAAGATGGATGAAGGGACGGTGTAATCCAAAGTGCAATGTGGTGCAGTAATTTGCACAGTGACTCCAGCTTTCCCAGGGGGTAACTTCGGATAAAAACGTTTTAAAGGATGAATTGATGGATGGATAGTTTGATACAAAGCAAAAAAACAAAAACAAAAAACGAATCAGAAAACAAGTACAAAGCAGTAAAGTGGCTGCGCTGCTGGCACTTTCAACACTGAACAGTCACCCTGTTGTGTTTGGTCAAGATAATTCAAGTAATGTTCACAACTTCACTGTAGAACTCTGAACAACATTTAGGCAGTGGTGTCAAATGCCTGCTGGGATCATGTAATAAAGTTCCGTCTGTGAAAAATATACCCACAAGACAAGTATTCACTGAAAGTTCTGACACTCACCCTTTGATTGGTCATTTGATCAGGTCATTATTGAACAGAACTTTCTACGAGACAGAAAGACACACGTCTCCGCTGATGCTCTTCTTTATTTTGAGCCGCATCCTCAAAAGTACAGTACACCTCCAACATTTAATATCAGTCAACCTGTCAGAGCAGATCACTGCTTGGGGATGAAGGTAGCTGTCTGGTTAAGACTGCGAGTGGAGAAAAGTAGGCTGCACCCGAAAGTAGGGCATCACTGAGACTCAGGAGAGGTGTCTCCAGCCCAGCCTCCTGTCCTATTTCACTGGCTGGCGAGACTGGCATGTGTGCTTGGTGCCGGCGTGTATGTGTGCGTATGAGTATGTGTGTGTGGGTGCTTTCGACAGAGGGAGCACCCTGGGCAGTCAGGGGAAGGCTTTAGGCACAGGAGGCAGAGATAACAGGTGAGCTCCAGGGAGGCTACCTGTGGGAACAAGGAGGCCCAGTGACAGGCCTCTTTGCTGGGGTGGAATGGATGTGCCGGGGCCCCCAGGGCATGGACCAAATGTCAGACAGTCTGTGCACACACACCGAAAAAACTGCTCCGAGCTTTATTGGAATTTGTCACCTGTGCACATGCGCGCAGGACCTTCTTCCCAATGGTGTGCATGTGCGCTCCAACTGGGCAGATGAGTCACGGCAGAAAAAGGAGGCGAACAAGGCAGCAGAGACAGGTGGGGAAAGTGGGCATGTAGGTGTTTTTGTTTGACTGTGTGGGTGCGAAAAATAAGCCGTCGAGTGTCACTGTAAATATATGCTGTACACTTTCACAAGTAGGCACTATAGAGCACATACTGTGCCTCCACACCCACAGTATACCCATCCACCCAAACACACATGTACCCACCCACGCGCAATCTTTACTGTACTACTGTAGGCATTATTTATCGTCCGGGAGTCATTCTCCACTCTCCAGCTTTCCGACACATCACTAATTCATCCGTGGCATTTCTCCCACCTCGCTAAATTTGAATGGAGACGTTGGCTCCTCTAGTGAGGCCAAGTGACGTCCCAGCTTCCCCTGTAAGACTATATCCCAACAGGATTCATCCCAACCTGCAACTCGACCCGTCAATGACCGGTCCCCGTTAGCAAATCAGAATGGAAATGTAGGTTAATGTGCAAATTGTGCACAGCCATTTGATCTTTGACCATGCAGGTCATCGCGGCAGTGTGATCAGCGGCACGCAGTCAGGTGGGTGTCGGCGCAGTGTCGGGTTGCCAGGTTAGGTTTTGATGGTTAAATTAGCTGGTCATGTATCCTGACATGTAATGAGGCCTGGTTTTGTGTTACAGCGTCTGTGTTGCGGCAACTGTGGATACAGCTCGGTGTAGAGTCGACTGAAGCAACACGAACAATGACAACACCACTGAACACCTGCAGTGGTTTCATTTGGCCTGACGTGTAGAAAAGATTTGTCCGATAGGAATACAACTCCCAAAAATACGTCACAAATTCCATTCTGGAAAAAAAACCAGCAAACACAAAAAGTTGTTTAAGAACTGTCTTCCAAAAACGATGACCGCACCATTGTACAAAGTCTCTTGATAGAGTGTGGCACAGTTAGGGCTGAGCTGCTCTTACTTTTCTTTTATCGATTCCGTCTGATTGCATCTTGACCGATCTGTAAGTGCGTGCACATGTGTGTGTGTGTGTGCGTGCGTGAGTGTGTTAGCAATGGGCGGGTTGAAGTGCAGAAAAAGAGGGCAGGCAACATGCCGGCTGTATAAAATTTTAATTTCAGAAAGGTCAGTTTTTCCTCAAGGTCAAACGTAAAAATAACCATCAAAGGAAGAGTGCCTGGAAAAAAAGAGCCGACTCTGTAGGACTGCTGGGGATTAACCCGTTGCACATATTGAGAGCATGGGCCGATATGAAAAGGGCAGCTTGTTAACATGCACTGTAAGCCAATTAGTAACCATGGAGATGAATGAAGGGGGGATGAAACATGCTGCCTTTGACAAAAAAGGCTTTCAGATCTCAGATTGTGGCACACTCATTTAAATATGATAACCACGAGCATGGCGTGGAGATACCTGTGTGCATGCAGACATATATCTGTACCACACACACACACACACACACACACACACGCGCGCACGCGCACGCACACACACAAGGATAATCTAAAGCCTCTGTGTTGTAATGGGATCAGCTGAGGAGGATGGAAGATGGGTGAATCCAGGCATTACAAATCATTTCCATCACACATCAGTGCTAATGCCACTGATACTAATCCATCAGACAGCCATCTCTAGTGCTGTACGTAGCCAATCTATCAGGTTGTGCAGCACGCAGCCTCCGTTCCCTCGGGTTCTTTTCTCCCTCTCTCTCTCTCTCTCTCTCTCCACACATGTGCAAGCCACATCCACAAATGTGCTTCAAAGCGAGCCAGTCATGTGAGAAAACAAACTTTTTCATGGTTTTCTTATTCCTGACAGCACCCTAAAGCACCGATCATTAGTGTGTTTCAGGGTAGCGGGATTAATCAGCACAGCTGTGGGATGTGCGCAGCAAGTAAACCATCCTAATAGACACAAACTGCAAGCTCAAACATCAAACATTGCATTCATATTGCACCATTATATAAACTATCAGGAAGAGATTTGCAATTCAGGAAGTATTAGAGCAGAATTTTAATTATGCTATAAACAAAAAGAAGGAAAAAAAAAGGTCACGGCAACTGCTGGCGTCAATGGATGACTTATTTAGTGTCTTGCTCTCTTGATTGCTTCTTAACTGGCTCTATGTCCACTTAAAGGGATTGCATTAACCTCTGCCACTCTCCGTGGGCAGATGAGCTGCTCGCTCACCCTCCCTTTAAGACGTGCTCCGTATTAAACTCTTCCTTCTTTGGCTGCGATCCCTGATTGGCTTCGGTTCAAACACACGCTCCGAGCGCCAGACACGGTCCGGTGTGTTCTTGTATAATATATCGCCGTATAGGATCTGACACCATCTCTCTGGACAGGTTACAATTTAATGCTATTTTGAAAGCAATTTTCCATCCACCACTCTTTATGTACGTTTGCTCGGCGCGTTGCGCAATGAAGCTGCAGAGTAAAGACGTAAATGGGAAGCTGATAAATTACAGAAAGCCTATGTTATTAAAAGGAGGTAAACATATGTCCGCTCATGTGCAATAACTCTGTCCACCGAACAGATTCTGACAGACACACGTGTACACGGCCTGGGCTTCTCTTCATTTCTCGAGCCGTGTGTGTCTTGTACTCTCTCATGGCAGCTTAAGTCCTCCCAGAAGAATTTACATCTCATAACACACCTGCATCTGAGAAACTTGTGCAGGCTGCCTGACAGCCGGCGCGCCTGGTCCTCTCTACCGCTTGCTTCGCCCTGCTTTCTGCCCTCTCCAGCTGGCCGTTCTAGCCTCCGCGCCCTTCATTGCCGCCTGCGCGCCCGAGCAGCTGGTGTGCCAGCCAATCTGTGCCCTCCCACCAGCCCACTCGCTGCTCGGCCAGCGAGGAGCGGACACACCTTCGTTCCTCTGCCCCGCTGTCAATCACCTTTTTCTCTTGTAAATGTCTGTCTTGGACTCCCTCTCCTCGCCATCCTTGCCTCGCCAAACCGAACCAAAAGCAGCGGAGGATGCTATTAAAAATTTAATCACCGTGTCTATTTAGATATGACACGCTTAGATGTGAGCCAAGAAAGTTTGTAAAGTTGAGGCACGAGAAAAAAAAGAGACCGTGTCCTAATGTGGCATACTCACTGGGAAAAACTGCTTTTTGAATGCCTGCCTGCCTCAAAAAGCTAAGTAACATTTGACATTAATTGTGGTCAATATGTGAATCCAAATCAATAGCATGCAGGCTCTTCTGCTGAGAAAAATTCACCGAAATGAGTCGCCTATAAGGCCACAGTGACCTTGAGTTTTGACATTTATCCACCGCAATGATCTCTGTGCTTTGGCAGGGCCGGTTTCTGTTGTTTCTATCGCGCTCTACTGCCTTTTGTCATTGCAGGTACCTGCTGGGCTGAGCGGCACTGCTGGGTCCACCTGGCCAATCTCCCAGAAGTATAAACCTGAGCCTGATTAGTTCATCTGTGGCCGGCTGCCGCTCTGGGTCTGTTGGGCTGCCTGATTGGTCTAGTCTGCTCTGTTCTGGCTCTCTGTTGCCTGTCCTGAATGCCCAGCGCTACAGTTTTTTTTCTTTCAGTCAACCACCTGCTGGCATACTAATGCAGCTGAGCCTCAAACTTCCCGATTTGTAGCTTTGGTTGTGATTTGCCATCATAATTTTCTCCTGCTATTCATACATTTGTGATTTCCCCCCTTTGCCTCCATGACCCTCACGACTCCTCCTGGCAGTGGAGGGGGTCATGATTTCCACAAAAATCTGTTCGGTCAGTCTGACAGTCTGAGTGAAAAGGCTGTCAATTTTGAAGAAAATTCCCACCTGTTGATCACAAATCACCATGTTTACAAGAACAGAATGGCTAGATGGACAAGTTGGTCTGATTGACAGGCTGAAAATGTATTGCCTCGGGCCTACAGCTTTCGCCAAGGAGAGGCATAAAAAATTGCATCGCCGAGAAATCAATGCAGGCACTAAATCATTTCTGTTCTTTGCATTCAAATTTGCACCCTTCCACAAAGCCTCATCAACACTAATGTGGAGAGCAGAGAAAGAAAACAGCGTGTTATTTTTAGTGTTGTTAATGCTTGCAGCGGGCCTGGTTGCTCTGCATTAGCATACGCACAGTCGCATAGAAAGGTGCACAAACAGAAAACCCCCCCACATGCACACGCTCACTTGGCATTTACATACACATATTTGCAGATTCAAGCAGTCACATGGGCGCACGGTGCAGCGCTGTACAGTTAGACTTTCACGGCCCGACATTCCTTCCACTGAACTGTGTATGTTGAGGCCGAGCGCTCTGTCAAAACATTTCAGCACGGCGGGGGGAAAGGAATATACAGCACGAAGACCTGACTGCGCACACACACAAACGCACGCGGGCACACACACACACACAAACACACAGCCACATACTAAAATCCAAAAGCACATTGCCACTTGTCTGCCTTGTCTGTCTGAGGACCAAAAAAAAACTACAACAGAGTAGAAAAACACACTAAATCTGTTGCTGCTGCATGTTTCAGCTGGGCGCTGAGAAGACAGAAAGCAGCAGGGAACCTTTGAGTGTCTGCGCATAAACTCTACTATACTCCGTGTGTGTGTGTGTGTGTGTGTGTGTGTGTGTGTGTGTGTGTGTGTGTGTGTGTGTGTGTGTGTGTGTGTG
>JASSRZ010000053.1:8630749-8650246 GCA_032164315.1 Malacoctenus gilli | reverse complement strand
TGTGTTTGTGTGTGTGTGTGTGTGTGTGTGTGTGTGTGTGTGTGTGTGTGTGTGTGTGTGTGTGTGTGTGTGTGTTGCCTTGAAGCAACCGCTGTGGGCCATCCTTGTTAACCTTAAGAGAGACATTCTAAAGAGATTTTCAGCTCACCTAAGGGGGCCGTGATCAAATGAATTATTTCTCTCTTTCCACTTACTGGATGTTCTGCTAACTAATTGGTGTCAACAGAGAGCAGAAATATTCATCTGAAATCCAGGTTTTAGTGCACTCTCCTGAGCAAGCAAAATAGTTTCAGACGGATTGGAGCAAGAAACAGAAACCGCGGCCATCCCCCCCTTCACGGGCAAAACTATTATTTCTACTGATGAACTGACTCTCTGGAGAGGTTTGAGTTTACCATTTAGATGAGAAGTATTGTAGTTATCTTCTCCAGGAAGAGATTTGTCAAAGACAGGGAAGTACTAAAGCAGCCCATGTGAAACAAATCCCCACCACCGTTTGTGCAACCTACTAATTTAGTCACCAGCTTCTAAATGGCCAAGCGTTGTGGAAAAACTACAGATGGACGTTTTCTTTTTTCTCCGAGTTGAGCTGAAAGCGTTTCTATTTTGAACCAAACATACAGATGCAAGCGCAGAAATGTGCACAGCCCATTTCCGTAGTAGCTTGTTTCATAATATGACTTGATAGAGTATACGTTTGGAGTGTGCGCGCACGTTTCGTTGGAAAGGCATACATGCCAAAACGAATGTGTGTAAGCCGCGAGCAAAGAAAACAGCCTTCGGCCAAATACGCAAGCCACGTTAGCCCATTTGCTGCATGGCTGGGGGCACGAGAGTTGCCTCATCTCTGCCATAGGGTTTCCTATATACAGAGCACAAACAGCTGCTTTAACTCACATGCTATCTCAAGACGAAGGTTCAAGCCCCCCCCCCCCAAAAATGTCAGAACTGATAATGCGGCACATATCACATTGGCTTTCACTCAAATGGCCCAAGAAAAAAGACCAACGGCTCAAAGAGGAAATGGCCAAAAGCATGTTACGCCTCTGAAGTCAAACTGTGTGCGCTGACCTTTACAAGAGCCAAATTAGATGTTACACTTCATTCTATTCAAAACATTAACCTGAGCCAACACATGGCAGCTACCTCTGCTGTCATTCAGCCAACAGACGGCAAAAGAGCACACAATCTACCTCCTCGCTCCTGCTTCCAACCCTCTCGCCCGTGTCTCTGGGAGAATGATTTTTTTTGTGCGAAGGGGCCAGCTCATATACATGCAAACAAAACCTGCCAAACTGGCATGAAGACACACAGAGAGGAGCAAACACATCTGTGAGGGCTGCATCGGGCTAACCACAGGCTGTGTGTGTGGATGATGCCTCATTGTTTAGTTCCACACAATTACATTCACAATAACCCAGAGCCCCTCAGGTCCTCCGCAGCCAAAAGCTGTGTTCCATTACACAGCATTCACGCCCGGCTCCAAAACGCCCGTAATTGGCTGAAATGTAATCAACTCACCGAGACTCACTCAAGTTTTGTTTTTAAATAATTCCTTGTATCAGCAACTGGGGCGAACTCGGAGTGGAATGAACTCACCGGGGCCACAGCTTTGTGTACCTGGACGTTCAGGCCAGCTGTGGGTGGAGTCGCCTTAGGCACAGAGAAAAAAAAAAACAAAAACGGGGGAATCTGGTAGGCGCTGGCACTCGTGAGCTATACCAGACCTTTCTGTCCTCTCATCCCACCGCCACAGAGAGAGAGGGGGGGGGGGAGGGGACCTTGGACTTTCACGCGCCGACAAACACAATTAATTGGGGCAAAATGTGGTGCCCTTGGGGCTCCAACGACTCCTGGCTCATTTAATCTGTTCTGCCTTCAACCTGCATCTCCCTCCAGCGTGGTTATCGGCAACAACTGGCTTGGGGCAACGGTGGCCATTTCTAGCTCTGCCGAGCCTTTTGTAGAAGGAGCAGACGCATTAAGAATTATTTATCACTCTCAGGGGGGCTTCTCAAGAAAGCTGATTCTTCAAGAGAGCAAAGAGGAAAACAAATAAGACCTTTATCTCGGAAGGACAAAAGAGAACTGGAACATATGTGTGAAGCTAATTCTTGGGCATGAACATAGCGGTAATTTATTGTGAGAAAGTCATCACTTAATCAAGGCAAAAAGAGAAACAGCAGATGAAGGTGAAACGGGGACAAAGTGTTTTGGGCAAAGGAAATATCAGCAGAAAGTTATGCAGTACGTGCAAGAATATAAAAAGATTTAGCATGAAGACGGCGCGAGACAAAACTGTAAGCAAGACTGAGGAAAAATGCAATGCAGCAGGAAAGGGAGCAGTTGCGCAGTGTGAAGGCAGCAAAAGACAGAGCAAGCGAGCTAAATTCAGCATGCAGGGTGAGTTCCAGTGAGCCAGAGCGAGTGAGTGTTTAAACAAGTGTTGTGACTCCTACACGGCCCACGCTGCATATCGAACCACATCAGTATACCACAGAACAGGTCTAGTGGGTCATCAGCAGTAACAACAGCAGCAGCAGCAGCGGCGGCAGCAGCAGCAGCAGCAGCTGAGAATAGCCTTGTAAGGCTTTGCTGACTGTCAGCCTGCCGCTCGGACTCCAAAGCAGCAGGCACTGGTCGGCTGCAGAGCAGCACCGGGGGTGTTTCATGTGGAACTCAAGGGGGCTGATGGGAGGTGTGCATGCGTGCGCATGTGTGCGCGTGTGTGGGGAGTACGTAGGCTTGCCGCGCAGCAAACACAAACAGACAACGCAGGAAATTAAGGAGGAGGAAAGCACAATAACATCAAACGACAGAGATGCAGAACGGCTGAACCGCAGCAGAAAAAGGCAAAGGCACCGAACAATGAATGCACATTAGGATCCCGATAACATGTTGCTGTGAGCATAACAAACTGCTACATAGAGACATCTTCATATCCAGCCAGCGCCAAAACAGTTGTCGTTTAGGGGCATATGAATAGAACGTGAGAAAATAAAGGGAGTCATTGTATCTCGCTGAGCAAAGCCTCTAAAAATACAAGCGATTGTTTTCCTCTATTATTCCATTTGAGCAGAGCGTGTGGGAACAAGAGGGAGCATCTTAACGAGGATGACATCACCTTTGAGTACTACATGCAGATGAAGGAACCACATGGGTACACATTTGCTCATCACACTCCAGCGAGCGCAGAAGTAAATTGCTGCGTGATCCTTCTGTGGCTGAGATTCCTGTGATTGCAGCTGAGTCACCGAAATCATTATCAAGGTGCTGAAATGATCACGAAAACTTGATTTCAAGCAATCGCGTCACAGAAATAAGAAGAAAAATTTAACACAAATAGTTCTTTAAAAATGAACTACAATGGATAAAAAAAACGCCTGTTTTCTGTCTGCGCTCGAGTGAAGTTTTGCTTCGAGTGCTTTTTTTTTTAATCTTTCAACTCAATTCTAACCAGAAGGACACTTGGTGGAACGCATACGTCCGCCAGGAAGCCTGCGGAAGAGAGCCTTGAATCATATGGGGTGGATGCGGCACTGGTGCATCACAATGAGGCTAGGCGGCATTCAGACCTTCCCTCCCTTCCCTCTCAGACTGCCTTGGTTCCGGCTGCAACACCTTGCACGTGGCACTAAGTTAAAGGGCTCCGCGACCTCCACCCGAACTGCACATTTCGTCCAAACACGTTAAAGATCTTTTTGAGTTACTCTTGTTAAGTGCCAGACATCCATCCAAGCAACCGACCGCCCGACCAAGACATGTGAAAACAAAACTTCCAGAGCAGATCTAACTACATTCTGCATATTTATGTGAGGAAAAAAAGCAAACCAGGAACCTTCATCCTCGTCCTTCTTTTTTCTAAGTCTCATTAGTCTCACCCGTATGTTCACAATAAACCCGACATGATGCACTTACACACGTGCAACATAATTTGTAGGATCTGATGTGCCACAGAGAAGATGAAGTGCAGTGAATTATTCATCCTGGTTTCTCTTGCCTCCTGGTGAGTGTGTGGTTCAGCACACATCAGTGCCCGAGGACTTCTTCGCTCTGTATTGTTACAGCTATACTTCTGCGTGTTGCCTCACAGTTGCTGTCGAAGAACATCACAGAGGCACACAAACGCACAGAACAGATCTGTATGTTTGCGCGGAAAGAAAGGAGGCCGACAAATTGAGATATGCGCCTAAATCGCGCACGAAACGCAGCGAGCGGAGCTTGAAAAGCAAGAAGAACAAATCCTGAAGGGTAAAACTGAAACGCAAAGTGGGAACGAAAGAACTTGCAGAAAAAGGGGGCCTGAGATTCGTCTGATCCCACTGAGAACAAGGGCTCACGATTGTGGTTTACTATCAAAGGAGGGTGATCTGGTGCTGATGTCCCACAGCTCCTAACGGCTAAGGCTCACAAAGCCTCTCATTTCTGTGGACTCCACTTTCGGGTTGGACTTGTAGCCCGCATTGCAGCCGAGGTCTTATCCTTCATGCCCCGACCATCAGTGCAAATCACAGAAAAGTTTTCAAAAAACTTTCAGCTCTGCCAGTGAACAAAAGTGTTTCAATCACTGGAACATGTACGTGTTCAACCGTGCACGACGACGGCCGCGTCCTACGGACACAGTTGTCCAGAGACGCCCCAACGAGAACACTAAATACGCTAAGAATTGCAGCGAATGCAATTTTCTGATATGTGTTGTCACAATAACCTGATTGAACTGGGACAAATAGCGTTTCCATGTGTTCTGCATGTCAGCCCTCGTTGTCCCTCCTGCTTGCAGATTCAGATCTGAGGCAGGAAAGGGCGTGGACGGACAGGTTAGCGAGAGCCGTGGTGACAGAAGGGACGGAGTTGAGCGAGGACAAATTGGAGGAGAAAAGCTTGTGTCCTAATGCAACAGCACGTCAGATATTAGGAGGCACAAATCCAAAGCAGAGAAGCAGGAACCAATCCCACGCTGATGTAATTCTTTATGTATTGGAAGTCATATCGTCACCGCAGCGTTATTAAATATTGATTGTTTCTTCATATAGTTCATCCTTATTGTATTGACCCTCCTGTTGTGGGTTCACGGAACAACAAAGTAATTATTTTGTTTTGCAAATGGATGCACGTCGCTGTTTAAAGGCATTTTGCTTGCACTGCATAGTCAACCATGATGAGACTGCAGTCTTGCTGTTATCCTTCTCTTTTTTGCACCATTTTAACAGGACATGAAGTGGGGAGAAAAAAAAAATCTTGTTTTATTCATGATCCACATTTCCAATGAACTACAGAGAAAAGCTGGCAGCCACACAGGAGCAGAAAGTAAGGTGGAATCTGTGAGACCTGGAAATGAATGAGATACCAGGTGAACTTCAGCAATTCTGCCCGTGGGGACTTTTTTTTCATGTGAAAAGGTGGGAGCATTGAAACCCCCCCTCCAGGAGGCCTGCTGCTTGAAACCACAGTTCATCGTGCTTCACGAGGAGCCGCAGTCATCACTAAAACATACAGTACAGAACACACGCGTGTGCCCGCACGGAAACAAAGCGACACCTGCTGCTGCACCTCACTTCCACCAGGCAGATCAGAGATCTGCAACACCGCCGGCGCGCTTTCGTCACCCACATCCGCCACCTCTCACTTCCTTATGACTCATTATCACCTGAACAACTGTTGCTTCATTCACATCCTTTGTCACCTCCCGCCTTCGATCCAGGATCCTATATTCACACGGTAAAGTTCTGCTGCTATATTCATGCGTGATCTCTCAAATGAGCCGTGACTGAAGAGCTCGAATGACAGCAAGTGGCCTTTGAAGTATGAACAAAGAATTCCTGCTTTTCTCACCACTGATGCCTCTTTCTCGAACGTCCCCCCCCTTTCTCCAGTCTCGCTCTGCCTTTATTTTCCCTAAATAGAGCACCTGTAATCACCTATTCCTTTTTATCTCACCTTTCCTGTGAAGAAGCATCAGTTGTGATTTATAGCGCTTCTCTCAGGCTGAGAGGGGGTTAAAAACTGCTAAACTTCCCGGATCCTACTTTGTGCCTCCTCTCAGACTTTCTCTGATGCCGGTTACTCTCTCATTAGATAGAGTGGGAGGGAGGAGACAATTCAGGCGGACAGCAAGGTCAAACATGCTGTCTGTATTACAAATTGGATCGTACAGATGCAAAACCTGCAAACAGAGACCCATGGCAGGATGCTGAACACGCGCCGAAGTACAAACAGGTGCAGAGAAAAGGCCATCACAAAGCCCTGCAGACACATGATGCTCGCACCAGGAGAGGTGCAAACACAGTGACCTCTTTCCAGGCCCGTGGAGTTACACCTCTGTGCTCTCAGCTATTTTTAGCCTTCCAGTCCTTTGTCAGTTAACCCACAATGCCCTTACATCTCACAAAGCGTGAGCCCCTCACGGGGGATCCTCAGTCAGATAAGAGTGTTCGTACTCAAACTATACAAACAATAAAAAAAAGAAAGAAAGAAAAAAAAATAACACAGTGGCACGCTCTCACCTAAAGTGCACTGCTAAAGAAAACAGACATACGGCACAGAGTGCACACAAAACACACAAAGTCGGAGTAACTATAAACATTGCACAAATATGTGGCGACAATATTAAGCTGCTTTACTTTTTCTCGGAGGGATTTAGAGAGCATTTCATGTTCTGACTGCAGCGCTTTTGCTGGTATTTTGGGACAGCTTGTGGGTCGAGGTAAGCATGGCAGCAAAATGCAATGATTTACGAAATCATAATTAGCCGCTTGATCCATGACGGTAAACAAAACTCGAGACAAACAGGACGCGCACATGAGTGACGGAAAAGCTTGCCGATTGCGTGTTTGAATGTAATCATCGGTTTCTATTCTGTCTGCCAAGTGTTAGAAAGTTCTGGCATTGCTGATGTTTGACAGGATGTTCTTGTCTGAGCTACAATTAAGCTCACAAATCATCAGTGGGACTGAGCACAGCACAACTTTATTACCGGGCAACCAAATTCAAACCATTTCAGCCGACTTGCGTTCGTCAAAAGATTTTTGTCTTGTCTGAACAGGAAAAGGCTGCAAAACTGACAGTATTCATCGTACAGCATTCAAGTCCAAAAACAAGCGGAAAAAACTCTTCCAAACAGAACAAAGGTGAGTAATTTGCAGCCCAGTCAAAGGAGCTCGAAAGAGAAAAGCTCCCTTGCTGAACACGTCGCATTTTTCGCATTAACTTTCTAGTCCTGCTGCTGTGACAATTTAAAATCAGGTCCAAAACGTCCTCGTTGACGTCAGGAGTCTGCTCTGCCATCTAAATCCTGCTTCTTCTGCATGAACTCCTCATGAAAGGGAAGAGATGAGAGGTCACACAATTGTAATGCAAGTTTGAACTCTGAGTTAAACTGGAAAGTCTCACTCACAGACAATCATATTTTGCCATAATATAATAATTCAAAAATTGAATGTGACATGATTACAGAAGGCGAAGTAAACCAAAAGCATAATGCGGTATAATTCTATGTCACAGGCAATGGTGATGTAATTACAGTAATATGATCCTTTGTTGCATGACACCCAACACTGCATATTGACACAAAAATTCACTTATAATTCACCAGCCATAATCTCCTAAAGTCTACAATAGCACGAAAGCTGATATCCGTTGGTAAACAGTTGAGCGATGGTCATAAAACGAGTGAATTAAAATGAAGTGGAAATCTTCCGAGCTGTTTGTCACGTCTATTAGTCAGAGTTTCCAAGTCAGGGCCAAGACTGCTGTCAAAACCTTGTTTAATAATGCATTTGCTCCCCCCCCCCCCCCCCCAACCCGAGACAGCTCTGCCTTTATCCTGCGCTCATCCCGGCCAGTGTGGGGCAAGAGCCTGCAGCCACACGCTGCTCTCTGTGCTCCGTGTCCCACATTGGACCCCGGCTCGCTTTGTCTGTGTGTCGCTGAGCCCCTGTCAGTTATTCTCTCCCACCGCTTGCTCGAGTCTTCAAATGCGGGGCGGTTTCAAACGGCATGACGGAAACAGACGCCGGGGCGCTGAGACCTCGGTTCGTGTGAGGAGAATACGAAGGTGTGCATGATTGTTCTGCGAATGAGTGGCGAAACTGACATGCTATTTTCTGGGACTCAGACTGTGTAGTTTGATCCTGCTCTCAGCAAGATTGTTGCTTTTAAATAAATGACAGGATTTCTCCAAAGAAGTCCGTTTGAAAAAACAATTTTTGGCAAACCAAAAAAACTACATGAAGATTCCTGAAACTTTTTTTTTGATAGTATGTGATTAAATCATATTTCTTATAAAAACATTGACATGACTCCGCTCAAATAAAAACGCAGTTCTGGCATCTAAACTGCTATCTATTCCACAACATGAGTCCTCAATAAAACATTCACCAGGATAACATGGTAGCATTTGATATTAGATGCAAAACAGAACTCTACAAGTCTAATGAAAATGTAATTACAGCCATTTACTGGGCCTTAAACATGACATTTCACACTAATGAGAAGTCATTGCAATTCATCCTTCGATTATAAGCTGAGAAGTGTCATTTAAAATAAATATAATGACCTCGATGTCAATATTTGTGAAATAATGAAAGGTCAACGAATCCCCAGAGTCATTACAATTCAATATCAGGGGATTATAAATGCTTGCGTAACTTTTAACGGTAGTTTAGAATTCAACCTGAAGTGGTGAATAAACTCAGGGACGGAATGACGGAGCACAAGAGAGCTAAAAGTAAAGCAGTGAAGATTAATTGTTGTTTATTTTGCTTTGGGGCCCAAGTTCCCCTTCCCGTTCCTGACAAGTGATTGATAGACACCAGAAAGTAATGCACTACTGCGCCGCGTGATAAGAACACAGTTCCTTTAGCAACAACTAAATAATGTTTAAAAAAAAAGGTAACAATGAGCAAAGTTAAGCCTTAATGTTTGTGAAGAAAGGAGCAGAACAGGCAGTTTAGAGGCGCCGGAAGGCCGTGAGACGACCAGTGAAACATGAAGCCAACACTGAACACATGAAATGAAGCCTGATAGCTTGGAGTTACCAGAAAATTAAAAAAAAAAACCACATCTTGACAACAGTAATGTTGCTTATCTGTTCCCCACTTCGAGATGACTTCATTAGAAAGCGCTTCCTCGTTCAGATCTGCATCATAATAGTTGCACTGAGAGAATCAGCTCCTGCGTTGTGCGGTGAAGAGCGCGGATATGAATTATGCAACGTATGCGAGGAATAAAAGGTAAATAAACTGCGGTATTTACACTGTTGTTTGGAACAACTGCATCTAAATCTGATGGTGCCAATGAAGCCGCTTGAGTGAGCGGAGTGTCGGGAAGTCAGAGACGGAAAGGGGACCTGCACACATGCATACATCAACGCACATCAGCACGCACGCACAAAGAAGATTCTTTTCCAAACCCAATTAGGCTCAGCGTGTCTGCTTGATCCCTGGCACTGCACGCGTGCAAAGCTCACACACCAGCACAAACAAAAGCACTCCTCTGGAGATTAAATAACCCAGGATAATGTGAATACCTCTCACCAGCCTCTCTTCTCTTCTCTTCTCTCCCCTCTATCTTCCTTTTTCCTCCCGCGTCTCCGCTCTTCCTCGTTCCCCGTTATCGGTGCAGACCCATGCAAGGCACATGCAATTTTTCTAAACAATTTTATTTCTAAGCAACAGCAGAAGCTGATCGGCCAGATTAGGAGAAGGTGAAAAGAAAAAAACTCTCACAAAAAAAAACCCCAACTTGACTGCGTCACACAGAATAAATAATAAAACTGAAACTTCCCAGGCCGCACCGACCTTCGAACAAAATGCAATGAAATGAACGCAAACTTCAGAGGCAAAAGTGATTCAAGCAAGCAGCGCTGATGTTAATTTCCCAGAGGTCATTATGTATGAAATTCAGGTCAATTAATCGATACAGCGTTGCACTGAGAGAAAAACAGTTGCAGTGAGAAAGACAGAGGGAGAACACAAAAACAGGAAATGAGAAAGTGATGTAAAACACATAAAGGATGATGCCTGAACCTCAAGATCCAGAAACAGGATCAAAAGGCCTTTTCTAATATGATGTTTGTCACTTTTAGTCCGCAAAGGCAAAACATGACAACATCTGACAGGCCCACACCACTGGGTTTGGACCAAACACCCTCTTGTTGTGACAGAGCAGCGCAGACCACTTCTGTGCATCGCCACCCTCGCTGATGATCATTCTCTCTTCAGTGGCATAATTCACTGGAAGAAAAAATCTTGGACTACGTTACAACCCACCTTTGTATGTTTTTAAATGCAACGTTGCATAATTAAATTCCTCCACTTAAGGAAAATCCAGCAACAACTGTTCTCTGGCACTCAAGGAACAGCGCAAAATCTATGGCCAATGCCGCAGGCAATTGGCAGGGCCATCTCTCTGCGCTACCATTCTGTTTTCCCACTCTGAATACCTATATGATGATTTACAGTGTGGAAACACATCACACGAGAAATAAATGACTTCACCGCGCACCAGAAAAGTGACAAAACGAGAGAATAAGTGCCCATTTGGAGCTGAGGTGAGGCCGTTATTACCCACAGGACACCCATATGAAAACAGAAAAAAAACCCTCCATACACACGGACCTCAGATGGCCTCAGTTCGGTTTCGCATCTGAATTTGTCATGTTTAAAGCTCAGAGGGGCTCTTTTGTTTTGTTTTTTTTCCCACGCTGTGCAACATTTAACTCCAATAACATTCTTTATGTTCTGAAACATAAAGTAGCTGTACATCACCATAAAGGCGATGTAAGTGACATTAAAGTGTCATGTGGCGCCCCGCCAAACTGTATTTAATGCCATGTAGGGATTATTAGTGTCTCACATGAGTCACCATCCCATCTCCTCTGGCAACCGTCCCCAGTCTAAAAACTAATAGAGCCGTTGGTTTTCCATGAATCTCATTGTCTTTATCGGGACAGATTGATGCCCGTTCGCGCCGTCTCAGTTCGTCACTGTGGAGCCCCCCTACTCCATCCCGCCTCTCAATTTTCCAATATGGCAGCTGATGAACTAAGTACTGACACCGTCTCTATCAGTCTTCCGCCTCCTATCATGTGCTCCCTGTTGGATTCACATTCGGGCCAGCCATAAGTCATTACTTTCCAACGCACCAGCAAAACCACAAAGGGAGAAAAAAAAGCGATCCGCTCTCGTCGGGGCAACGGAGACTGGCGATAAATCCTTGGGTGACGTCAGTGATGTTGATCGCGGTGACAGACTTTAAACAGGGAGATGAAAATTGAAGCAATGAAAGACCGAAAAGTGAGGAAAACAAACAAGAAAGAGAAAAAGATAAAAAAAAAAAAAACGCCGCTCCTGCTGGCTCACAGTGATGATGCCCGACTGGTGGGACTTCTAAGACACCAACATATCCGCGGAAATTTGCTCCTTGGCAGTCGATCATATTTAATGACCCTTTCAGCCATGATTCAGAGGGTACGAATGTGTGCTAACGGACATAAATATGACCCTGAATTCAAATAGGAGACCATTTAGGATTAGTTTAAAACGTGTTGCCCCTCAGCAAAAAAAATAATCTCTTTTTACTTCCATCTCCCGTTCCTCTCCCACCCTCCTCTGAAAGGCCACAGCTGGCACAGGCTGACACAGTGTGGCATTGCCAAAGAGTGTCCATTAACGTGGCAGACGCGCTCCGCTGACTGATGGCTAATACCTGCTAGTGGGTGTAAAAAGCGTCCAGACATTCATAATTACAAACTTACCGATCCTTTGATTGACTCTGCCGCTGAATATGAAACAGCCTCCAGCTCCTGGAGCCGTGCGCAGGGGCCTAGATGGCTTTTTTGCTCACGACTGTGACGGCGTCACGCCCATTTCTCTTTAACGGAGAGTGACTCTTGCTGGCTCCGAGCCACAATAATGCGCCCTGAGTACAATGAGAGGCTGGTTTTTGGACAGAAAGTGGGTTGTAGAAAGCAATAACCGAGTGCCTTGGATGCAAAGCTAAGTGATAATAGAAATGGAGTCAGGCAATTTCCTGGCTCCATGTTATGGGGGATGCATGGAGAGCAACTTCTCCCTCTGGATCGGGTTAATTGTTGTATTTGTCAGTGGTTCCATTAGAGAAGCTTTTTTTTTTGTTTTTTTTTGTCCCCACGAGTAACTGTAATGTGATAGAGAGGCACAAAGAAACCACGAGTGGAAAGCTACTCTACAGACTTAACAGTAAACAAGGGAGCGGAGCGACTCAGAGAGGGAGAGGACAACTGGAACATGTGCGTCTGATTTACAATTCCCCTGCCTGATGTGCGAGTGTCAGTGCAACAGGGTTTTTAATTGGTCTGAGGAGGCAAGATCTCGCACGCCGGACACAGGAGACGCGCAGACTGGCATTTGGACGCTCAGACTGGATGCCTCGTGTCGGCACACAGACACACGGGCGCACGCACAAAAAGAAAAAAACCCACACGCTTGAATTCGACCAGCAGGAGACGTTACAGTCAGCTGTTCTATTTATACGCTTCGGTTCGTAATTACAGCTTTTCCTGTCCATCCATGTGGAGCGGAGGAGCCATATATGGACGAGGGAGTCTAAAAATAGCAACGACTGCATGCACATAGAAAGACGCTCGCCGGCAGAAACACACAGCAGTCGGGAATATTTTGCATTGCAGAACTGGTTTCCGAGCCGCTACAGGCCTGCGATTGTCGTAACGATCTGTAGGATGACGGCAGTGTTATCGCAGACGGTGAGCGAGGTGCAATGCGTTGCCAGTTTTTCCTTATATTTAACGAATGACTCATTCAAATGTATGGATGGAACAAACACATACGCACATAGTAATTTTAAACAGCCGTTGGTTGCCGAGATTGCACGGACCAATTTTCCGCAATAGAAAAATCACATGCGAAGGATGGCTGCGATGCGATAATGAGGTGCAACCAAAGAAGTGTTTTGAAGTTGCACACTGATGCACAAACGGGTGGGCTTTTTTTTTTCCTGGGATGATGGAAGCTTTGAACTGAATCAGATGCTTTCACTGGGAAAGCTGTCGGAGCTGCATCAGTTACTGTCATCAAGCTGATGGCACTTCAGAGGATGCAACAGAGGAGCTGTAAATATCTGTGGTTATTGCATTCTTTACTGATTGGCTTGTTATGGTAAGAGGGCTGAATGGACTCCGCCGCAGCTCCAATCAGCCACAACAGGAAAGTGCTTCTTTTCCTGAACGTATAGCCGCAAAATGTGTTTATTGTAAGCTCCTACAAACACACCATAAGGCAGGGGGAGGAACGGTCTTATCGGTTGCATTTTACATGGAGCATCACGGTTGTAAACAGATGTCACACCAAAAGGTTGGCACCGTTTGACCCCGAAAGCAAGTCTGCAACGGCGTGTTGCTACCAGGGGAGGTGGGAGAGTGCAGGAGGTCAGCGACGAGCGCAAAGACAGCCACAATGAACAGGTCAAAGGTGTGTGACTCTTTGCTTGGATTAATACGGCAAACAACCACCTCGGCGTCGGACACACGCAGTGGCGCCCCGGTGGTTTGTCATTCAGGGGGGTTTTCTGGCAGGAATTGTGGCGAAACATCCTGAATGATGATTCAAGACATGGCAAAATACATTTATGCTGTCAATAAATGGATGATAAAGGTGAATTGAGCTAACTGGCCCTGGTGTTAGAGACAAGCCTATCCATACATAGAAATCTGAGCAAGACAGAAAAGTTCTTCCGCAATAAAGCTCTTAACAGTCAGCACAGCGTCACAAAGCTCAACATTACCATGCACAAGAGCGTGTCGATATTTTCTGACACCACCATCTGTCAGGCATGTGTAGATGTATGGTGGAATGCATATTCATAGGCATGTATAAACAGGTGCGTGCATCTGCACACACAGTTATATGGAATCCATCATTGCTAATTCAATTCAAAATGTCTGCAAAAGTATTTGTTTTATTATTGAAAAATGCATTGTTTTTCAAATTTTCAGCCAACAATTTGCCACAAAAGTACAGTGATAACAGAGTTGAATACATCTCCAAATTCTACTTCATTTGAAAGTTATTGTTTCCCTTAAGAAATCAACATGAAGCTGCAAAGAACAGAGTAGGAGGGCACCTGTCGCACACAAACCCTGAGTTTCCCAGTTCTAGCATTCAACATGCAGATACACCTAAAAAAAAACAAACAGACCCCAAAAGACAAAGCGGACGTCCACCAAAATCAAGAGTCTTTATTCATGGGAGAACCTTTAAGCAGCAACAACCCTGGATTCTGGGTTTTCCCATCAAATATCTTTGCATCAAGTTGAAGGAGAGAAATACGGCTAGTTTTTCCGCCCCAAAAATCTTGCTGACAAGCAGACGAGCAGCCCAGATAATAATTCAGTCGAAAAACTTTTTCATGAATGATCCATAAGCCTTGACTGATGCTCCGTTCATTTTGTTCAAGGGAAGGATGCGCCTTGAAAGACACAGAGAGAAAAGTCTAACATCCTGTATAAAGCACTTACTTCAAGGAAAGATGTAAAGTAATGGATGCATAATTATGTGTTGGAGCATAATCTGGGTTAAGGCCCCCTCTCTGCCACTCGGCTTTGTTGAATAGCGGGGAGCATCACAAGGGGAGGAAAGCATGGAGCTGGAAATACACAGCAACAAGATCCTCAGATGCTACATCTGGAGTTGCCATGGTAACCATTCCCCAAGAGTAGGCCAGATGACAATCAAGTCTTAAAATGATATGTGTGTGAGTGTGTTTTTGTGTGCATTCCTGTCAACAGGCTGACAGGGCGAGACAGAGTTTAATCTCAACAGATTAAGTGTGTCTGTGTTTATCATAAGTCCCCCATAAAAGACAGCGCGGGATCACAATCAAACAGGATTTATAGGATTTCCACACTAATGACTGGCCCACGGAGGATAGCGTGGCAGAAACTGAAGATGGGGAAATAAGCACGGCGAGAGAGGAACGGATGGAGAGAGAGAGAGAGAGAGAGAGAGAGAGAGAGAGATGGAAAGACCAAAGGGTGAGAGAGAGGGCCATGGGAGAATTAGAGAGAGAGAGAGAGAGAGAGAGAGAGAGAGAGAGAGAGAGAGAGAGAGAGAGAGACAGCAGGAGAGGCACAGTGCATGGTTTAATTAGAGTGGCTATAAATAACCCGGGGCCTGACATTTGAACATGGAGACCTACTGGATGTCTCTCCCTGTTTTCTGCTAGATGTGCCTGATGTTTGAACACATGCCACCAATTTATGTGCTCTCCTCCTTCTCCTCCTCCTGTCCTCTCCTCCTCTCATCGAGCCGCTCTTCCCTCTCCCACTCGTCAGTTCTCCCGTCCCTCTCCCACACATGCCGACACACAGACCCACATGTGCGCGCACTCGTCGGTCACGTCTCCACATCGGCCTTGCTATATACGTACCGGGAGGGAGTGAAAGTGACATACCAAAAAAACAGGCTTTTCATTAGCTGCCAGGAAGAGTCACGAACACGCAAGACAGTCTTGGCATCCAGTCTGATGTCAATATCCAGCCACTTAGGGGCTCGACGTGACACCAAGCACCAATCACCTTCATCCCAAACTATATCTGTCGCTTGCTGTTGACACACGAACACAGGCTCTTTGAGGTCCACAGGAGCTGCGCTGAAAAAAACCTCTTCTGTAATTCACCACCTTGATTCAGCATTTGTTTATTCAGACTATTTTATGTAATTTGGGCTGTCCTTGAATTCCCCCTAAAAGCCTTCATTTATCTCGAGTAAAGTTGCTATGGGAACTCTTGTTACTGCGGATGAAGCGGCGGTCTAACTTGGAGAACTGTGAAACAACATTATACAGTTGATAAGAGGGGAAGCTCTGAAGAAAATTAAAGGAGGCTGGAATAGGTAATCTGCCTCTCTCTTTCCAAAACAAAGGCGTGAAGGCATGGAGAAGGGTGTAATCTGACCGCACAATGAAATAATGTCAACGGGAAGGCGAAGGGATTCGTTCGTCTGGAGAAGCAGGAAGGAGGAAATATTTCTACACCTCCCCCCTGCCTGTACCCAAGCGTCTCCCTCCGCTCCTGTTTGCGTCCACAGGGTGTCCAGATCCGTGCAGGGGTGGGGAACTGAGCTGACCCGGGCCACGGGGACAAGTATACAACAGACGAGAGGACAGCTGATCAATAGAGGAGGGGCCGCGAACAACTGACGTCACACTCAGAGCGAGGTACGTGGGAGAGAGGCCGGACGCTTTCTCAGGCAGAGTACGTTTTAGGAAGCGATTAGTCCTAAATACATTTCACATAATGCTATTACACACTAAGATTGGCGGAAAGAAAAAGAGCCATGATTGCTGCCTTGCATAAATCAGTTGCATTTTTGCAGCATTTGTTCATTTTCCCAACGGGTGGGGTAATTATGGCCAACAAATGTTGGACTGAATAAGGCCAAAGGCCAAACCTGCGACAAAGTTTCGGCGAGCTTCGCAGAGACGTTTATTCCCGCTTCCCTGCCGGGGCATATTTCAGCTCGATAATGTGCGCTTTTGTTGTATGTTGAACAAATGTTTGTGTGTCTTTGTGAAATTTGGCTTTGGAGAGCGTGACTATGTGTGCTTGTCAGAAACCTTTTTTCTCATTCAATAGGCTGGTAATAAGGTTTCAGTCCAGCAATATGGTGCAGCCGATAAGCACAAAGGCCAATAATCCATACAAATATTAGCCCAGGTTTCAGAAATGGCTCAGTTGAATGAGAGAATTTGTGCAAGTTTGTGTTCGTGCGTGTGCATGTGTGTTTGTAAGTGTTAGGTTCTAGTTGAGTACACAACGCGAGTGTTTGCCGACATGCTTATTGGACCATTTGGAGAACAAGGTCTGTAATCAAAACAGACAAACAAAAATAGCCAGATTGAAAGGGCTACAAATTTCTCTGTTTTCTGCACGTCCCCAATGAACAGAGACTCAATAAGCTTTGGCTGCTTGCTTGGCAGCCACTTGTGTCTCTCACCGTGACACCTGTGAACCCTTAATTTGGATCAGATCTACCAGCACATCGCAGGACAATCAATCTGTTTCCTTGCATGCCTCAAAAGGCCTAAATATTTCCTCAATCGCACAAGAATTTGTTTGCATTCAGGCAGAAATTAAACTTATTTGTGTCAGGATTTACATTGATGACTCCCTATTGAGAGATATTCTCATGGTGCTAGTTTTTTTCCGGACTACACATCCATCCAAGCATCCATCCAAGCATCCGTCCAAGCATCCGTCCAAGCATCCATCCAAGCATCCATCCATCCATCCATCTTCTATACCATTCTTTACCCAAACTGAAGGTAATGGATGGACTGGAGCCAATTAGACTCGAGGCTGAGAACAGCCTTCACGGGTTGCCACACAAGAAAGTCAGACAATCACATTCAAACCTACAGGGACTTTTATCTTTTATCTATTTATTGATTCTTTGTCTTCAGACTGTAGAACACAACCTTGGGAAAAGCCACGCAATGATCATCACTTTCTGGCTCAAATCAAGCCCAGAATTGAACTGGGAATCAAGGTGCTCACCATTACTCGTCCTCTATAGTGCTCTCTTCTTCACTTCGTGCTAATTTTGTGTTTTGAAAAATGTTAGTTTATCTTTTCGTCCGAAAATCCTAGATATGACCTGTGTGATTATTTCAATACTTAACGTTGTTTCCCTGATGGCAAATCTTCGCTGCCTTCGTCCTGCACTTGAGTTTCACGCAACACCACCTCCACTCCTGATGAGCCCATAACAAACATTCAGGTTTACACAAAAGGAAAGACAAATGTGCTTTACCTCATTTCATTGCCGTCTTGACTAAAGGCTAAATGGAAAGTACTCTCATTACTTGAAGCAAGCAAACAATTGATGGATATTTACACACACTATTCCTTCAGAGTCGGTCCGAGGGAACGTGGTGCCTCTGTGGCCAACAGCCTCTGGTACAATATGGTGGCAGAGGATCTGTTCCACCTCCTGGTAGCGAGACTTTGAACCCACTAATTTCATTGTAGATTCCCTGAAGGGGATCAATACTTTACCAAGTTAAGGTCAATACATTTGCACCTCAAGAATCGATAAGCCACTCACAGAGGGAAAAAACACAAATGTCTGCATCAAAATACGCGTAAACACTGGCGGAGAGACACACGCTGTGTGTGTCTTTCTGCCAGTGTTTGGCTTCAGTGTAATCTTCTTCTAGATTAAAGATCAAAGGAGTTCACAGCCTTTTTTGGAAACAATTGTGGGGAGCTCTAGGTGAGAAAGTTATAGTTTAGCAGTTGATGTTATCATTATTGCACTGGTAAATTTTGTTGCAAGACAAAAGTGCAAACGTGATGTGCATTCAGCACATAAAAATAAAACATCCAGGAATAGGGCTGAATGTTGTTCCGCAGGAATCATTTGCAGTCAAGATGTTCTGGGCACGCTTGTGAAAAAGAAAGACTCAATCACACTCAGTGGCAACAACTCTGGAGCGTTGCAGTCTGCCCCGTTTTCAGTGACCCAAAACAAACCCTTGTATGCTGCACCTGTGTGCCTGAGTCTGTGAGACCTCCGCCAACTGTGGCTGAGGCTGCGCCGCCGCATTTGCAGTCAGTTCTTCGAAGCGTGATCATCACAGTTATAACGACTGAATTCCAAAAGCTGTGGAACCGGTCGTTTAAAGCAGTCATCATTTTATCTTTATCTAATTTAATTTGACACATCCTTTTTAGCCTGTGCAAATTTGGATTATTTTGGGGAACAATCATAGTTCATTTTTAAAGCCTGGTGTGTTTGTGGAGTACCACATGTTCTTATCTGGATTTTTCTCCATTTACAATCCCGGCAGTCAGCACAACCGGAGCAACCAGTTGTATTTCATGCAGGCAAGTAGATAAGATTGGAACTGAACATAAAAAAAACCCCTGTAAACCTTCAATCTTATGTGCTTTAAAATAAGCTTTAAAAACGAGCATTGAGCCTGAGGATGGCATAATGTCCTATCAAAAAACAACAGGGATCCAGAATAATAATAAACTATGGCTGGACGACACAGGGCATTACAACACATCTTTATGATGCCGCAGCCGCAAATCATTCGGGCTGATATCGCAACACTGTGTTTCTGTCTGATATTCCTGAAATACCTCGCTGCTGCCGTCACGCAGCACTATATTGTGCATGTCTATCTGCCCTTCCATTTGTACATCTCAACAAACACATTTCAGGCCGAGCGCAATAATGCAAGTCCCTCTCTAAAAAGCTGTGCCAGGCTACAAGAAGCCGTCCTGTTGTGTTGAATCGTGGCCCCCAGGTAGCCACTGTGCCCCTGTATTAGGCAGGCCACATCGCTCTGTGAGCCTGCTAATGTGGGCACTCAGAAAGACCGGACTTCTCTAATGTAAGTCAGTGGAGCATGGAGGACACACACACACACACACACACACACAAACAAACACACACACACACACACACACACACACACACACACACACACACA
>JASSRZ010000053.1:8606495-8617611 GCA_032164315.1 Malacoctenus gilli | reverse complement strand
CAATTAGCAGTCAGATAACACACAGATTTCTGCATGCATCACATAGGTGACACGGACTCACAAATCAATATGTCGAATGTTAATGAGGCCAAAATCCCCAAAAATTGGGCCACAAAAAAATTCAACATGCTGTGTCAGCGCTTGAAGGTGAGAAGCAACAAAGATCTGTTCTCGAATGCGGTGTCCGCCACTCAGGATCTCACAGGATCTGCGATGGCCGTTGTGGTAAAAGTGATAATTGTCTGAAAGCATCATAAATGGATCCAATATCTCATATGAATAATCCGAATATGACTTGCTCTTTTTCTGGTTGAACAGGACTCAAATATCATGGTCTGAATGCGAGGGATCAGGCATTCCTCTCCAGAGATCGGTCAAGTAGAACAGTCAGTAATACAGTGGCTTGTGGCAGAAGTTGCTGGCGTACAGTCAATGTGATGCATTCTCCCTTTATGTTTTCATACTCTTGTTGATGCATGTGACTCGCTATGAGGAGCCACGACACTGTGTGCATGCACTGAGAGGACACTGCAGCACGATTCTCCCATATATGCAGAGAAAAGTGAGCAGGCACTATTGATTTTGTGGAAAAGAGAAGGCTGATAACGGATGTGTGAATTTGTCATCCGGGAAGAGCCTCAGAGGGAAATGGCCAGTGCAATCATCAGCAGCGAGGAGCCTGTGGGGAGGCATTCACACACATAAACACACACATACACTTCTTTATAAAGACAGAGGGGAGCGGAGGCACAAGACGAAGACCGAAAGAAAACAAACTGGATGCTCAGAACTAATGGCCCACGGACTCCATGTCCAATTCACACATACGCCAACCAAAAACCTCAACCGAAAGTTGACAAACAGACTTGGCAAAAGCCAAAAGCTATTTGGGGTAACAGCTGGTCCCACCCTGTGTTTCGCAAAAAGGCGCCGTCACACTGAGCCGTGCGGATGACAATCTGATCATGATAAACAGTCACACTGTACAATTAGAACCGCAACAGGTGTCTGATGTAGACAAGGGGCATGCAAAGTGAGTCACTGTGTATTAGGCTCATGCTGCGCCGAAAGAGGGAGAATTTGATTGACTTCTCTTGGAAAAGGGGGGAGGGGGGGGGACTTAAGAGAGGGAAACATAATCTTGCGACACTGTTTCATCAGGTCACTTCTGTAATTAAACACATACAGCTGTGGTTACCAGAGAGAGTGAGAAGGGGAGAGAGTCGAGGGTGACAGACACTGAGCGTGATGAAACAGATTGAGACACACTTTGAGAGTAAATTTGGGATTAAGATACAGCGAAAAATGGAGGAGAGGAATCTCAACACTCGAACACTGATCCTCTTAGGTGGGAATCGCGGCTGCAGCGGCGCAGATTGTGTGCATGCGTTATAATTATGTACTCAACACGTAATTCTCATTTACAGCCCAGGGTTACCAGGGAAACACAAACAGCGGAGCAGCAGATGACACGTTTAAAAATATGACACCTAAAAAATCGTTCACACCTCATCTTTCGGTGGGCTGGAATAGACACAATGTATATATTCTGCAGAGTGGAGGACGAGAGTTGTGTTGCGTGGATTTGAAGGGTGCGTGGAGGAGACAGAAAGAGGGAGATGTGTTGAGAAAAAGGGAATAATAGGAGGGAGGTAGGGTGGTGAAGAGGGAGGGGCTGATGATGGGAGTGTGGATGGTTTCTATTTTTAGCCCGCATGTGTGATATATGCCAATAGGTGTTCAAACCACCGAGCAGGAGACGCTTCGGCAGACTATAACACGCCGATTCTGTGTCTTTTGGCGATTGAAACATCAACCACAAACTCCTGACTTTGTGTGGTACCATTAAATTGCATTTCTGTACAGATAAAAATCAGTGTAACTAATATAATTACAGTCCATTTTTCAGATGAGTGACTGAAGATAACTGTTGCCCCCAATATTTTCTTTCACCGCTGGAAGGAAAGGGTGCCGAAAGCCTCTATAAAACCCAGCAAATTGAATGCGGTGAGATTAAATTGAGTGCACTATGGAAACAGCGGGGGGGGAAAAAAAAAATCATATCATGATGAAATCAAATCAGGATTATACCCATAAAGCCATTCAGTCACTTGTTAATCCTGAAATGATTGGGCCTCGGTAGAAAAGACGCAGAGTCACACATACACACACATCAGAGACGGATTAAGTGTCATCAATCAATAAATCCCGATTGTGGAGCAATACCAAGACATTCCAACAGTAACAGATCCGCGCAATTTTTCAAACATCATGCTATCCACAATAAATAGGCCTTGAGGTAGGACACTAATATGAACGATGGGACAAAATCGGCTCTACTGAGGCTGAATCACCACATAATTTCAAATGTGACTTCCTGGTGTGTGATGCATCTTTGTTTGTAATGCTGCAGAGCAGGGGCCACAGCCACTTATTGGATTATATGGCTATCACATCAATCACCCCATGCTGTGACTGGCCTCCACTTACTAAAGCATTTATCTGTTGATCCTCTCATAAATGGCCTGATGAATTGCGCCGTCCTCTGACTTTGGTCTAATCATAATTACATCTGTCTCCAATGGAGACCGTTTTCTTCTTTGTCCCTCCGTCTTCGTCTCCCTGAGTCATTCTCTGGAGGGACTCTCGGACGAACAACAAAACTGAGTCTGAGCGGCCGGGACAGACTTATTCAGACAAGAATATCGAATCAGTCTGCATTGTGATGCGCCATTACAGTTTTAATATTCAAAGCAGCGACAAAGCATATCGAGATCCAGACCAATAGTCTACCACCACGGTGGACCCCACCCTGCCAGACCAAACCCAAGCAACTGAGCACCAACATGGTGACATTCCAACAAGGTTACCGTTCAAAGTATTTACAGCAAACTGGTTTCTACAGCAACAGCCTGTGAAACCTACAAACATCTCGAACAGCACTGCAATGGGACTTTTGGTGTCAGTGTGATTCCTCCCATTGAAAAGAAAGAAAAAGACGTTCGAGCTTCAAAAATTAAAAATGAAACCTAAAGAAGAAATGAATAGCTTGGGTCAAAAACTACTGGACTGTGTGATAATACTTTTTTTGACAAATGTTTTGACTCCTTCAAGACCAAATCATTAAAATGTGTCATTAACATATTTCAGGTTTGAACTGTGTGGCCTCGGTTTGCACTGATCATGTCCACACCCTCAGGTCTTGTTGGGTTCTGGCTGTGCAGCAGACTTCTAATATAATCACAGCAGTCTTGTTTTGTTCATCTATTTAGTCTTCACACCCGCAGGGGACACATGGAGATTAGGGGGGGCAATGATGACCAGCTTGGCTAAAAATAGCACTCGCCAAACCTTGTAGTGCAACAATAATAGCAGCGGCCAAACAACAAACAAAGGTGGGGGGGAAGAGAGCATCGAACAACCTCGCAGCTGTTTTCCTTTATTTGATTGTGATTAACGAGTCAGATTTAAACAAATATAATTGGAATGAGAGAAGCATGACGCTTTGCCTGTCAGGAAACACAAACATCATCTGATATTTTGGGACAAACACAGACTATTTGATAGACTGTGATGGCATGCAAACAATTCGACGAGTTAGGCCAGCACGCCTCTGCATACTGTGGAGTCTGAAGCTCAGACCAGGCTTGTTTTCGCAATCTTGAAAGAACCAGCTTTCCAGTGGCGTCTGCAGCACATTTTTCATAGCCTCAAATTTGCTTCTCTTACGTTCTCTCATGAATATACAATCCGTTGAATCTTTGCAAATGCGCTGTGCCCAGATCCACAGGTATATAAAATACACAAATATGCACATATAGAACACACACTTGGAATGGAAAAAAACCCCTCAACGGCAACCATCTGTGAGTGGCTAAAAACATTTGGCCAGGTTCTTGGGATCAGTCTGTCGGTCCACGGGGCCTAGCTCAAATCTGTTCCCGTTTCCCAGCATGGCCCCCCGTATGGGACACACATCAATGACCTCGCGGCTGGAGACGGCCGCACAGGCCAAGTTTATGGCTGAGAGCTGCTCCACGGGGAGAGGACACCCACACACGGCCACACAGTCGCACCTTTCTGTCACTGCACCGCCAACCTTTAAAACCTTCGCTTGCTCCCCGATCATCTTTCCTTCCCTTGCCTCTGCATCTCTCCATCCTCATTTTGACAGCCAATAAAATGCACTCGCCAACCTCAGATACTACTTTTTTTCTCCTCTCAGCGAGAACACAAGGGCACGTTGGTCAGAGAAAGGCCAGCTACGCAAAGAAAAACGACCGGACAGGCTCGGATCCTCTTCATCTGAGATGACTTAGAAGAAAGCACGAAGAAAGCGAAAGTTTGAACGTAATTCACAATGCATCTTCTGCTAATTATAACAGCCCAGGCCTCATCTGCATCTGTTTAAAAGTCACAGCTTCCCTACGGTACAGTGGCAGCGCAGCTCTTTTTTTTCCTGCCCTCCTGGAGCTGTGTGATGTGTGTCGTTTCTTCTCGAACATCTTGACTGTTCTTTTTCCCCCACAGTTTCATTTTTTAAATAATTGGCTTGTACATTCGCGCGATCCGTCCGGAGCTCGCAGAGGAGCAGAGGTGACAGTGTCCGGAGCGCTGTCTGCTCACCCTGCCCTGTGAAGGGGGTGGGGGGACTATTGGAGGGGCTTCTGTTCCATTTAAAGCCACCTGCTGCTGTCCTGGTCCACCTGGCGCAGGAACATTTATTATGGTCCAGAGCACTTGACCACGACATCCATCACCGAAGGCTGATCTATAACCACCAATTAGACTGGCGCTATTATCACCATCCAACACTGATTAGGCAAATTGGTAATGTAGAGGGATAGGAACCTGGATAGCGAAGATAAGTCCCCAAGGACAGTGATGGCGTTTTAGTCATACAGACAACTCACTATGAATGTGAAGCATTTGTCTATTGAAGGGGGAGACAGAGTGCAAATGAAGGGAACACGACTTCTTCATGCTGCGAAGTGAAAGGGCACACAAAACATACGTGTTTTCCATGACACTCGCTTGACAGAGTTGACCATGAACCCCCACTGAGAAGGATAAGTCACATTCGGGTGGGTGGGTGTGTGAGAGTGTCAATAGGACACTAAGACTGAGCAATAAGTGACAGTGGTTGCCTGATTGCAATTAGGGGCTAATTTGGACTTGTGAAAGTTAAAGGAGTTTTTTTCGGCACCTTCACAGCCTCGGGGTGACAGTGAAGTACTTAATCTATTGAGTCTATGGATAGGACTAGTATTCTATCGGTCATTAGGTTAATGAATTAACTTATTTGATTAATTGCAAAGCCCTACGATCGAGTGCATCACATTGACTTGTGGTGTCCTAATGTTCCCGACCCACCGCACTCCCCCCCCCATTAGCCGACAACACTAAAGTTCACAACCACCTTTGACAGTCGGGTAACGGCAGGTTAATTTTGTTTCTTCTGCAACGATCTAAATAGTAGCAAAGCTGCCTGGCTTGACGTTAAGTCTGAGGAAGGTTGAAAGTTCTCGTACACTGGGTATTTCGTTTTCCTACGGTGTTATTAGCCGGGAGACCTTTCATTGAGACATACAGTTAATTTTCATTCTACCGGAGCAGCAGAGGGAGATTTCTATATTAACTTCATTGGAGTGCAGACTCCGCTGAGTATTTTTTCCACTCATTACCAAGAATTCTCTCTGAAATGTGACAACCCTCTGTGAAATGCGATTAGGCTGCGCACCAGTTGTTCCTGTGTATTTGTGTGTTACGCGTTTTAGGAGTGAAAACCAAACCAATTGGCTTTATTTGTCCCTCTGCTTCATCCCTCTCGTCCCCATTCCTTGCTTTTGTAATATTAATAATGAACAGCGGATCATTTTCTCTTTCACCTCACAAACATGCTGGGGAGATGAGATTTCCCTGCTGTGTGTCTGCACACGCCCAGGGCTATTGAGCACGGAGCACAAACTCTGACAAATTAATTGTAATAAAGCCTGGGTCTGAGTGGATGCCTGTACACTGCAGCAGTGCAGGTTCAAAGTCAGCGTGCGTGCGTGTGGCGGAGATTGGGGGAGGGAGGCAGAAACTAATAAGAAACAGTGAGTGGATGCAAGGTTCCCATTGACTGTGAGGTACTGCAATGCACAACTCGAGACAGAAGTATTCCACTCTCGAAACAAATACATATTTTGCTAGCATTACTTTGGAGGTGCAGAGAGGAGCGAACTGAGATAAAAACAGAGACAGGGAGAGACAGAGAGAGAGAGAGAGAGAGAGAGAGAGAGAGGGGACCACAGGCTGCAATGTAATATGAAAAGCAGTAAGTAAAGAGACTCACTGATGAAGTAATACAGGATTACAGATTACATAATTGAGATTTTTTAGGGGTTTACCGGTACTCAAAAAAATGGGCTGTTTATTCGATGTGACTTTGCAGATACAATATAAGCTAAAAGGCAAACGGGACTTCACTTGTATGGAGCATTTTGGTGTTTCAAAGGACTCAGCGCTACAAGTCTTACTCAACCACTCACATATGCATTCACTCACACATCAGTGGGAGCAAACAGGTCTTAGTGTCCTGCTCAAAGACACCTTGACACATGGAAAGGATGCGACAACCTGTGGATTGAAGGCCAACCGACTTTCAAATTTGGAGTCAAGATTAAATGCCACGGAGCTTTTCCTCGGAGTGAAATTACCTAGCCTATACATCTCGAACAATACATCTCCAGTGCAAAGCGCCTCGATATTACACACTCCATCTGGACGTTGAGGTTATGTCCCATCCATCGAGCCCCCGCCGCCAAACAAAATCAATTTGCTCACACTGCATGCGTTCGATTGTCCCTCATGTGTGAGATTGAAGTGTATTGTTCTTGTATTCGATACCAAGGGTACATATCATCTATCCATAAGGGCTAAAGTGGTTTCTCTGTGGTACATACGGCACGATATGTCACCCACGGCAGTCTGATAGCGCCAATGATTCCCTCAGCTATCGAGGCGACTGAATCTGTTCTGCATACGGGCTTAAAACCGGATGGACTTAGGAGCTCACTGTTTTCAGCGGGTCATTGATGTGGTGTTAATTCAATGCTAATAAGATTAAAGCATAATGCAGATTGTCTCTGGTGAAATGAAGCCGGTGAAAATCCTTGGAGGAGACTTCTTATTGAGCGTCAGTGGACCATGGCCTCGAAGAGCACAGAGGTAGAAGACGGGCTACTCACAAGAGGGGTTTGGAAATTGAATTAATATTGCCACGAGTCAACCTTTGAAGGGAAAAAAGGCTTACCGAAATCTATTAATGGTTTTAGTCCATGACTTGACTTTTATGCTCTTCCCAGTGCTTGGTCCTGTCAGATGGCACATGGCAGGATTAATCCCTCAGCATGGGTAATCCCCCAAAGACATCTGGATGGAAAAAAAGTTGATTCCTAGCTTTGTGAAGGGCACGTCCTTCGTTCCGTGTGCTGACACGAGGACGACCGCACAAAGTGGAGAAGTCAAACACAGTTTCCAGCCATTATCCGAGGAGTGCACTTTTTTAATAAGCCGCACCAAATCAAACGTCACGACCACAAATCCAGGAAGATCATCCTCAGTGAGGCCTGACAGGTTGGAGGAAGGAGAAGAGGAAAACGCAACCCACATACGCACACATACACAGTCACAGACACACAAAGACACACTAAGGCAGAGGGAACCACTCCAGAGACAAGCATTAATCCCAACAGATTTAGTGTAGCAGAACAATTGCTTTTGTCACCCCGAATAATCAGCACAGAACACAGTTTATGAATTACAGCACGCCCAGAATAACATGGTCACAGGCAGACAGAGGGCGTGCGGCTGAGAGTGAAGGAATATATGTCAGCACACGATTGAGAGCACAAAAAAATGAAACAATGAGGTCTACCTGCTCAAAAGCCTGGCTGGGAATCTGGGAAGATTATTCGGACTCATTCACGCAGCGTTTATCACATTCTCTGCAGGGAAATGAGACGCGATTTATTTCTATAACGTGGCCTATATATGGGGAACTATCACTCACATTCACTTCAGGCCCAATTATCCACTTGGTAATGAGCCGGTTCGACACAATACTGTCTAATCCATAATTGTTTACTTTCAAGTGTTTGCTCACAGCCAAGTAAATCGAGGGCCACTGCCGTAAAACAACAACAGAGTTGTGTTACTAAGTGAAAACGCAATTGTCCTCTTAAATCAGCTTTTACTTATGCAGTTAAGCTGAACGTTAGAGGCAATGCATTTGTACAATTTGAGGTGATGCAGGCAACTTGTGGCTTAACATTTCAATTTTTATACAAGAAAAAATATTAGATTTGTAATTTTGAAACTAGTTGATTATTTTGTTAAATGCAATGATTTCTCAGAACATTTCCATGATCACAATGTTTTGGAGTACTGACAGTAAAAAAAAAGCATGGATCGTAACCCATTTCTGCTGTAATCGTGGTGTTGTGGTAACCGCTCTCACCTTGAAGCAAATGACACAATTTCAGCACAGACTCTTTCCTGTGAGAACGTTTTCATGGTCTTGCTGTGCCCGAGTAGTTTTTCTCGCAGTACACCTCTTCCCAACCAAATCCAAACACAGTCGGGCTAAACAATGACTCTAAATTTTCCAATGTCTGTCTCTGTGATGGACAGGTAACCTGTCCAGGAGTCCTCAGTCTTTCGTGTATTTTCAGAGAGGAGCAGTTCAAGTGTCAAACGTCGCCGGAACAAAGCGAGCACTGACGATGTGGAGATGGATGGGGGAATCTCTCCATCGCTCCTCGGCTTCTCCGGACCTAAATTGTGATGATCGTTCAAGTTGTGACACTAACAAGTCCAAACACGAGTTTGGACAAGCAAGTTGGTCACTCCTCCATCACCAACATTTAGTCTGAATGTTGCAGGAAACGATCAAAAAGGCGTGACGACTCGGCGTGGGCAGCAGCCATCAGCTGTCCAGGATGCTGCTAAACACCCTGGAAAATGATAATCACCGACTCATTTTCAGGCTCCTCACTGAGAGCCTGCTGGTAATTGAATTGGAGTGGGCACAAGTGCAGTAGGCTTGGAAGGGCCGTAGCTGAGGGCAATCAGCTGCAGCAGACAGTGAAAGAGAGACAGGAAAGGAGGGTGGTATCACTGGGAAGAGTCAAAGAGAGAGAGAGAGAGAGAGAAAGAGAGAGAGTGAAAGTGAGAGTTCCTATAATGAAATGTTCACACGTCCGATGTACAGTTTTCCAACACCTTGGGCACGGCTCCAATCACTTTTGCCCAGTTAGTCGAGATTGAGTTAGTCAGGACGCACTGTCCTATGACGGGACGCCGTTTGCATGCGTGGCACGTCAATAATGAAAAAGAGGGTGGCAAAACAAAGGGCATGCTCGAAATGCCTTACTGAAAGACCCCCCACCGCCCCCACCCCCCACCCTACCTCCCTTTCTTGTAAATTACCCTTCACAGTCACATTGGCCCAAACAACTCCTCTTCCCCACCCTTGGCTGACAGGTGGCCGGGGAAAATGCCTTTGAGCAAAACCTTGGATGGCCTGGCACTCAATATCACTTTTCAAAAAATGGGCCGCCGTCCAGTCCTCCACATTAGGTGAGGGGTAAAATATGTACTGACAGCGAAACAGAGGGAAATTCTGTCACAATGAAGCCATGCAGGATTTTTAGCTTTTTTTAGGGCACGTTGGGGGTGCATTCTCATTTTGTCCTGAAACACAATCTGCATATTCCGACTCGAACAGAGTTTCTTCTTTTCAACACGACAACTCGGTTATCGTTCAGAGATCTCACTGCTTGTTTGCAGATTGATTTTGAGACGCCTGAATCCAATTTTTGACCGCTTGAAAACTTTTCCGGCCTGTGCTGAAATCCAAGATAGATCGCCTGCAATGGAAAGCCTCTGACATTACATTTTCGTAAGCTGCTTACACTGTATGGGTCCCGAGACGACCTGCGGAATGAAAAATCCACAATGTCACTCTTGCTAGGTTACGACAATGACAATGTAGTTTCAACAGTCTGTCCGTTAGCTCAGCATTTTCCTCCAGACCAAAATATCCCGACAGCCGCCAAAAAAAGACTTCCACGACGACACTACATCCTCAGAAAGACAGAGTGTAAACGATGATGGCTCCTGTTTATCACCTATTTACTTCTATGACCAAACACAAACAACGACAACAAAAACAACCCAGACCCTTTACTCCCATCAGCCGTGTTTGTTAAATGCCGAATAATTGTCAACATGCTGAACTTGATGTTGGGCACTTCAATGTGCATCTTTCTCTTGTCCCACACTTCAGTTTCTCAGCAGCAGAAACAACAACGTTCTGATCTGGTCCACCACCGTCAGTTACATCGGATTAATTATATAAATGGAATAAACGAGTGCTCGTGGTCTTCATTCAAATTTGAAAATGTAACTTGTGATGATAGGACACCAATCAACAATCATTTTTTCTCACTGATTACACCGTTAGTATCTTTTAAGATTAATTGATGAGTTGCTAAGTACTTGAAATGTGAAAAGATGATAAGAAATGTTTCTCACTAAAATGATGCCAGACAAAACATCAAATCGCCTCATTAAAATACTTGGCAATAAGTGATAAATTCATTCTTGAGTTGTATCATTTTGTTTTGCAGGGATTTTTTTTTTCCCGAGGAGACGTACATCTGCGAGATAAATGGACTAATTATTATTGCCCTGATCCAAACTAATCAAGATATCCTGGCTTTCTAGTTTGAGCTGCTTTTTTGTTTTTGTTTTTTTGTTTTTTTTAACAAAGTTAGTGAGTTTCAGCTCAGGCTCAGTCATTTGCCTCATGTTAAGTTGAGAAACTCGAGGAAAAACAAACACGAGAAACATATTAAATGATGTTATATTTTGAGACTGAAGTGCAACATAAGACCCCATGGGATCATTCTATTCAGATATTTTAGATTTGAGCTATTTTTCTGGGCGTGCTATCATGATATTACATGACATTTCAAACGGCGACTTAGAAAACACAGACACAGACACACACACACACACACACACACACACACACACACACACACACACACACACACACACACACACA
>JASSRZ010000053.1:8576456-8597083 GCA_032164315.1 Malacoctenus gilli | reverse complement strand
ACACACACACACACACACACACACACACACACACACACACACACACACACACACACACACACACACACACACAGTACGCATAGAGTACTGAGAAGAGCTTTCTCTCTGCAGCTCCCTATCATCACGAATAAAGTTGGCAAAGGATGTCTTGGAGAGGGTGCCGCCGCTGAGTTCAGGAGCAGTTGTAGGTTTTTGGGCCACAAAGTTGATCATTCCAAATCGAATCACAATCAAACATTTACGAACACCTAGCAGACTGAAAAATAGACACACTCATAAATTCACAAACATTCAGATACTTGAGCACATGCGCACGCGTGTGCGCACGCGTGTGCGCACGCACACACACACACACACAGCACTCGCAACCAGATAAAAGAGGTGTCTGCTCTGCTCTTACCCGAGTGTTGTCATAGTAACGATGGTGTACCAGAAGGAGGCTGGGATGCTGGTGAATTTGCTGGAGCTTGAACCCTTCTCTGCGTAGAACATGACGGTAGCAAAGATAATTATGGCCATAGTGAGGGAGAAGAGCAGGAAGCCCAGCTCCGAGGCACAGCTCTTCAGCGTGTAGCCCAGGATGCGCAGGCCCTGCGAGTGCCGGGAGAACTTAAAGATACGGAACACGCGGAAAACGCGCAGTGTCACAAAGGCGCCGCTCACGTCCTCGTTGTCAGTCATCACCAGGCCGATGTAGTACGGTAAAATGGCCACTACGTCGATGATGCTCATGACGGACCTCATGAAGCGGTAGCGGCTGGGGGCAGCGAACAAGCGCATCAGGTACTCCACGGTGAAGATCATGACACAGGCTGTGTCCATGCAGAAAAAGGCCACAGTGTAGCGCTCGCCACATGGCACTTCCTTCTGGTTGGGCGCCGAGCCACAGGGCACTGTCTCGACCACGTTGGTGATGACAGACACAGCAATGAAGAAGCCAGTGACGTAATAGAAGACGAGGGCCATCGTGGAGGTGTGAGGGTTCTCGAAGGCCCGCCACATGGTCTCCCTGAAGGTCATGTTGGGCAACTTGGCATCTTTGTTGTCCTCCTGATCATCCATCAGACGCTCGGCGTTCTCCCTCTTCCTGTCCTTGTACTCTTCGTAGCAGCAGTCGCCAATGATCTCTGGGACGATGCCAAAGAAAGCGAGCTCCTCGTCATACGAGGAGATGCACTCGTAGCGCGGATAGTGAAGCTTGCCCGTGCGGTAGAAGTTGAGCACGCTACGGAACACGTCAGGGTCCCGGTCGAAGAAGTACTCTTTGGTCTCCTCGTTGTAGAAGAACTCCTTTTCAGAGCTGCCCAGCAGGGTGTCCGGGTAGCGGTCGAGAGTGTTCTTCCAGGTCTGGAAACGCCGTCCACTGACATTGAGAACAATGAGCTCGTCCTGCCTCTTGTTCTTCTCAGTGGGGGCTATTGGCATGGGCAAATTGGCCACGGGCATCCAGCCAATCGCCGCTGCCCGAGCAAAGGGAAGCCATGCCGCTACTCCCGCCGCCATGCTGTATCCGGCTTGGGGCGTAGGGGGGAACAAGTCCAGCACCTTCACAACCAGCTTGACTTCAGCTCATTCACCATCTGAAGGGAGGAGAGGGAGGCAGTTTGTAAAGGATATAGGAAGCGCAGGACCGCTTTGTTCGAGACTTGAAGGGAACGAGATCAGTCGAGGAAAACATGAGAGGGGAAAAAGGGAGCTGAGACAGTTTATAGTGAAGAAATGTGAAGGGAACAAAGTTCGGAGACAAAAGGAGACTCGGAAGGAAAAGGAGAATGAAAGCAATAACTCTCATTCTCTCTTACAAGCCAGTCAAGCCGGAAACACAATAAAGTGTCTTTATTGGAAATAAAAAAAATTCAACATCACTCTGATGTGAGAAAGCTTTAAGTGCACTATACAAAATACATTTCGATCTGATGAGGTGAGCTTCAACGAGATTACAAGGACACTCTGCACTTCCAGTAAGCATCATCTTGCTTGTAATTACTTCAAGGCTATATTCTTTAGTTCTCTATCGAGTTAGTGATCAGGAGCAGTCTTCTCAAAGCCACCGTTATCTCGGTTTGACATGCTAAAAAGTAATGACAAGCACCCCAAAAACAGTCAAAACACGGATCAAATAGAGTTTTCCCAGATAGTCCTTTCAAAAACGAGATGCAGAAGCTCTTATACCTGTTGAGTTCAGAGTGCACATTTGCGTTTGACTCAGATTATCAAGAGTTAGTTTTGCGTCATCCAGATCGAGTCCACGGCTGAACTGAGACGCGTTATTGCAACGAAGGGAAGAAAGAAAAAAACGATAGTAAAGAGAAAATCTCACTCACTAAGCCCGAGCACTGAACGAGCCGAAGCGACAGCATCCGATTTCCCGAACAGGTCGGCAACTAAACAGCCTCCACGAGCAGCTCGCGGAGGCTCGACCAGACTCCAACTCACCGGTTCAAAATTGTCCATCCGAAGAAGCGCGACCGTCCTTCTGCCGGGGAGGGAGCGGACAGACGAGTTACACGCCTTTATGTGTGCTTAATATTTCTTTAAAGCGTTTCCGAGAGGAGAAGAAGAAAAAAAAATATATATATCACCGGGAACAGAAGTTATTTCGCGCAGAGGAGAAGCACGTCAGACCGCCGCTACGACCGAGGCGGAGCGGAAAAGTCGCGGTGACGGACGTACCACTGCTGTTTGAATTCAGTTTCCATGATGCGAGCGGAGAAATGAGGAGAGAAGTCCGCCCGTGGAGACCGTCTTTACCTTTGCTTTTCGGGATGAGTGGTGGGAGGAGGAGGGGGAGGAGGAGGAGGAGGAGGAGGGGAGGGGGAGGAGCGCTCTCTCTCTCTCTCTCTCTCTCTCTCTCTCTCTCTCTCTCTCTCTCTCTCTCCCGCTTGCTCGCTCTCCGTGTTTCTCAGCGCAGAGTGGATCACGAAAGAAAACTGCGTTTACCTAAAAAAAAAAGATTAAAAATGACGCGGAAGAAAGAAAAAAAAATGAAAAAGAAACCTGAAGACACCTAACAAGTTTCCACTTTCCTGTCCTAATAAATATTATTTTAGACATGGGCTTCATCGATACGTGGGAAACCTTTGCTCCACATGACTCATCTGAGCAGAGGCGAAGCAAGGAATTGGTGGCCCAGGATCACCTGGGGGCCCCTTTTGTTCCTCATTAAAGGAGCACGGACTGATTTTTTGTCCACTTGAGGGCAACAAAAACAAGTTGTAAATTTAAAGTTTTGAGGGTTTTTTTTTCAGTCACTGGCAAGCCACAATATCACTTTTCCACTTGTGTGGAAAGCTGACTAGTACACATCTACATGCTGCCTGTTGATTGTTGTTTTCTTTTCAGCATTAGAAGCTGAAAATACCTGAGATGGTCCAAAACCAACCTGTGAAAAACCTACCCACCCAATAATGTGGATAATCATTGTCTGGATAAGAGATCATTGTTGTGTGAAAATAGAAATTCAAGGGCAAAAATCTGTTCAAAGCCTACATTTGATACAATATATAGAAAATGGGTGTGATGATTCCTTCAATAATGTGATACTTGTAAGCAAATTTCTGAAAATTTTTCCCAATTTCAAAGTAAATCATTAACACGGTCACTCGAGCTTGAAAAGTATTCTTTCTTCGAGATGGTGCATGTTTGAAACCTCTGCTGATTATGCCAAGCTCTATCCGTCTTCACTGAGATATCAATTCTATTGACAGGAAGAGCGCGATAAGTGACAGAAAACCAATAATCTATCCAGATTGATTACACTGGCAATTCCTGTTCCTGTCCTGGTGCTTATGCAACTAAGAGTATATAAATAAGAAGCACCACTCAGTTACAACGTGATAAATGGCCACCCACAGTAATACAATACTAACCTGGAAGGCAAGATAGTTTGCATTGCATTGCACCCACCTCCCTGGATGACTGACAGCTGACTGGACCGAAATCATTTCGAGGTGAGTGGTCTAAGACGGACCGAGAGTGTTGTAATCTACTGCGATTTCCGATCAGTTCAGGATCCATCTTGCTTGCAAGGCAAACACAAAGCAGCCTAAAAGGAAAACATTGGTGACCATAAAGTCAGCAAACCTGACAGAATTCAGTCAACCAGGCGAAGAGCTACAATAAAGAGGAGCATAATGATCTGTTGCCGTGCCTCTTCGGCGTGCACTCTCTGAGCCGCACTATATCCTGGCCCTTGATATTTGTCTGTTTGCATTCTTTTCTCGAGGCCTCGGCGTCTACAGAGTCTGGCAATCATCTCTACATGCAGCTTTACTCATGAAAGCAAAGACAAACAAAAACGGCTTCAGTGGAAAAGCTCTTAGAGCAATCAATGTCTGTCCTGACAACAAGCAGGTGCAGCACATACTCGTAAAGCACACTCCTGTCCGCTGTTATGCTCTGGTTTTCTCCTCACCAAGTAACTTCTCCACATGAATTCTGCATATCGTCTTAGTAACTGCTTTGTACGAGTCTAAGTCTTATTACATAAGCTATTTTTGACTGATGCAGAGGAAGTATTTCACTTCGACTGAAACGTGTCAATGACACAGAATCAGTTATGGCCACTTATAGAGGAGCGGAGAATAACTTTGCGTGTTGATATGTTGGCTCATAATTAGACTATATGGTGACCGTGTTGGTGTCTCCACCTCAGTCGATGCTAGAGCAACACGCTGTCCTAATTGAGTCAACAGGGATCCTATCCTTCTGATAGTCCACTGGAACATCAATAGGGTCAAAGCCCCTCCGCGCGCATTCAGAGTCCTACTTCATGTGGTTATCTCATTAGAGTCATTGGTTACACACATATGAGATCTATGAAAAATTAATACTTGTGCACACACTGTGTTATCCACCATAAAGCATTCCCATGAGTTCTCGAGACCCCTGGTTTAAAAGCGATAAATTGTTGGTTATTTTTATCCAAGTATACAGCTTCACACATCCACACAGACACACTCGTTTATGTCTGTGCACCCTTGTGTTGCTATTCATAGAAGGACCTTTTGTTTACTCATTGAAGGCCCTGACCATAAACTGGCCCTGTGGTAAAATACCGGATGGCCAAAATGACCTTACCTTGTGAAAAATATCCCCACTCCTTAAACTCAAACTGGCTGTCACTCGGAGAGAGGTTCAGCAAAACACACACACGCATACGCGCGCACACACACACACACACGCACACACACACACACACACACACACACACACACACACACTGCTCAAACACCTAAACACTCAGACAGATACCGCGCAGAGACTGGCCTTTTCAACCGGTGCGGCTGCGAGCGATTCCAATAATTCAAATGTCACTGAATAACAAGGTGGGTTGAATTTCATGGTCAGCTGCCCCCTGTAATTATCGGACGACACTGCACTGACACGAAAACTCTAAATGGTTGCAGCCCTCAGATGTTTCGGACAAACAAAGCAGCGATGTCACAGTTGCGAAATTCGCGCGCTTAGGTGGGTAGACAGGTTTGTTTAACGAATGTCCTGAGGGAGTCGGGAGATGATATCAGCAGAAAATCATATACCAAACAGCATGACACCACATAATTAGTGCACCGGCCAACAAAGGCCAGCTGTAGTTTTGAAGCACCCTCCACTCTCTGGACAATTACCTGGTCTCCCCCGCTGCCCTCTGGAAGCAGATACAAACTCTTTAATACCTCAACAAATGGACTGAAAAATAGCCCCCAAGCAGCCATAATCCGTCCCCCAGAAAACACACATACACAGACACCCTAACTAATTACTTCTGCCCAGGAGGTTATGTTCCAGAGAGTGTTGGGCTGTCGGTCTGTCTGTGTTTCCGTCTGTTAGCGGGATAACTCATAAGGTTCGACTGAGATTTCAAGGATGTTTGCAGAGTGGATGAGGAATGGAACAAGGAAAAAAAAGCAGTTCAACTCCAGTGGTGATCCAGTGACCCAGGGGTTACAAAAGTCGAAAAAAAAAACAACCCAACATTTCTGTTGTGCAATGGGAGTGCTGGCCCCTTTAGGAGCATGTAGTATGCAAGAGGTTGGAGCAGAAGAGGTTAACAGATGTCTTGGCAAAGATTTGCACTCTCCAAGTGCTTCTCATTTTCTTTTACACTTCCATTTATTTATTTTATTTTTTTGCACTACCAAGTGATGCTTTTCTCTCTCTAAAACCGTGAAAATTGATCCCATTCTATTGTCAGAACAGGCTCAAAGATTCCTCTACAAAAGTCAGGTGTTACTGTATCGCTCTCTGTGAGATTATGACAGTTACTATTATGAATCTCATCGTTAGTCTTCTTGCAGGCACCAAAACCCTTTGTTTAAAACAAGCTCTCTCTGTCTACTGGCACAGACAGAGTATTATTTTTGCAATTGCATTTTATCTTACCTCAGCATTGTCATATTTTTATGTTTTGTGTAGGATTAATTATTGAGAATAGGATTCCGAACTGCAGATATCGAAGGAAGATTGTTTTCTTACCTCTCTCACAGTTTTCCCTCTCGCTCATTAAAGAGAAATATGTTGCGAGAACAGATTGCGATGTCATGTTTACAAAGGCTCGGAGAACCTACACGTCTGCCTCGGGCCTTTTTTTTTTTTTATTATTTATCTCTCTTCTGTTCATGTGCATTTTAATGCCTATGATATGGCAAACCCCGCTGCGAGTGAATACAGGAGCCGTTTGTGCTGACTGGCGCCTCAACTTTCTTTGTGAATGATGCGACTGAAAGGGTTTGAAGGCTCTCCGGTGGCCCCCAAAGAGCAAACAGCTCTGATCTGATGAGCTCAGTTAAACTGATGGGAAAGCGAAGGCAGAGAGGACAATTAATTTCTCTCCATTATCACTTTCACTGCCGTTACCTTGATACCTGCGCTGACACTTGACTGCTGATGGCCATCTCAAGGCTGCCATACAAACACTTTAGCGCATTGCCTGGAACATTCCTGTAGAGAGTATTTAGTGGAATGAATAATATTGCATAATAAAATGCACAGCCCGTTTCCCTCTGTGTGCACTTTCTTCTAACGGGTAAACTCGGAGGCTTTTGTTTTGACATTTCCCTTGTTGCACATTTGTTTGTCTGCCGGCTTCTTTGACTTCAATTATTCATAAAATCTCCGCAACCCGCCCTCTTAGTTTGTCTAATCCCCATTAGGTATCTGAAATCTTCCTTAAGGGAATTTCATCCCTCACAGCCGAGTTTATACTTGGTGAGCCAAACACTGACTTGGCAACCCCTCTGTCTACTGCTCAGGAAGGCAGTCAGTAGCACAGAGGAGGTTATAGATGTGCACTTGGCCTCCTTCCAGCACACTAAAAAAGACTAAGACAGCAAATAGTGCAACTATTCCAACCCGGTAAAAAGTCTTTTTTTTTTGTTTTGTTTTGTTTACTAATGCCCCAACTGGTGTCCGAGAAGCAGTGTTGCCAGAAGCTGGCCCTTCACTTCGCCTATAAAAAATGATTCCACTGTGTGTCACTCGAAGAACTGAGTTTTCATCCGTCATTTACGTAACGTGTCTCAGTTCCACGTTTGGTTTGGATAAATAGTGATCAGGAGTGGATCCTGCGCGTAATAATTCATGGATAATTCCACTTCACGGTTGGATTGCGTAAGAGCCAACCCAGCGGAGCTGCGGTGAGCAAACAAGCTAAAGGATCATTTTCTGCCCCACATGGGCATGCTGGTATAAAGCCCCAAAACCCACCTCGGAGTCGACTTCCAATTTTCTCTTTCATCACTCTGCTCCTCGGGGCAGAGCAATCAGTGGGTAAAAGAGCTTGTTGATATTCAAGACAGACACTATCTTACAACACACACACCCGAAGCACACATGTCAAACCTACAGAAGACCAACAGGAGTCTCCAAGATTCTTTGCAGCTATATTCTTCCATCCCCAAAAATACTGCCAGTGTATTAACTCTTTCCATCCTGTCTTTAGCCTGGTTCCTTGAAGTGGAGATGAATATTTGCTTCGTTAACACAGGTACCATCTGGCTCCCTGTTTCACCCTGCAGTTTAATTGTAGCTGCCATTCATGTTGACAAACTGGTTTCGCTGAAAATCACTCGTTTCGGATCAACAAGTCGGATAAACTATGAGGGGAACCCGCTCGATTCGTCCACGTTGAGGATTCATATCTCTTGCTGTATATCATGTTGAGGAACTGCTAAACAGATGGTGCTACATCGTTTTTATTCAGTGCTTCAAGCAAGTCATTAGACTTTTAACTTACATTTCAACCTTGAGCACTGGTAGTGATACTGTCAAACATAGAAACTTCTTTATGTGCTTTTGGACTCTTTCTCGCAATGTCTGGAATCCTGTTAAAATTTTAAATACACGATGATCGCAAACACTTGCTTCTACGAAAACACAGAGGACCTATGCAGACTGCATTAGTCCATCTCTCAACACACTGTCCAGATGAAAATTACAGATACGTCACTTTGTTGCTTGTCTGAATGTTCAAGCAGATTATTTTTCCATTAAGTTGTGATTGATGGACGCTAATTTTACAAATGGGAAACGTCGATGTGCATCGCCTGTTTTTCTTCATCGTGCTACATTGTTTGTCGGCTCTGTTTTCTTGCTATTTCAAAACAGTGATCTTATCTTATCTGAAGCTGGTGCGTGTAAAGTCATCTTTGCGCTCACCATAATGAGCTGGCCATACCTGCCTCATCGATAAACATCCATGACAATAAATCTTTGTGGGGTCAGCTCAACTGGCAACTTATCTGAAATGTCACAGTAATGAGCTGGTTATCTCATGAAACCAATAACTGTCTTTCGGAGGCATTAGCATCCGAAGATTTAGCTAAAAATAGAGGCAATCTTTTTTCCTACAAGACACTTTTTTACTTAACCTTTGTTTCAGCATCTCAGTCATTGAAAACACAATAATGAATGATCACAGGTGAATCATTTACTTGCCGTAGATGTTTGAAACTGCTATATAATTAACCTACAATATACATACAAATTCATTTCTGTTTGGAATTACCTTTCACACAAAGACATCAACAGTGTTTGATGTCGGAGAAAAGTAGTGTATTTCACACACCAACATTCAAAATGATGAAACACACAATGTTCAGCGGTAATAAAAAGTTGAACAAAAGAGAGATTTGTGTGCAGTATGGGAACCATTTCCACAGCTGACAGCCATAGTGAAACATTGTCTCAACATTTTGGCTTCAAGGCATGAATGAGACATCAGTTGCTACATTTTGCAGACATGTCATTGAGTTGTCATGTTCCAGGAAATAGTTTTGACAATTGCACTTTCAGTTTTAGAGAATTTTCAGTCCCCCTTTCCAAAAAAAAAATGAGCCAAAGCAGGCAGAGAGAAAGAGAAAAAAAAACGGGTTTTTTTCTCAGTTGGAGTGAATATCATCACTCTGTGACAGCTGATGAAGTTCAGGATCAGGTCGTCCATGGAGAATTATAGTCACAACACCAAGTACATGTCATAGCGTACTACCACCTCTGCCCTACACTGAACAGACACACTTTTCCCCTAATCCGTCAAAGTCGGTGTTGAACAAAGAGCCAGAGGGGCGCACACTCAGTGTAGCTTTCCTTGTAACACACTAACTCATGACATGCGTACGACAGCATACTTTACTTTACAAGGTCAGGAGAGAGGCACACAGGATGATTTTTTTTCTGACTTTAATCAAAACACATTGAGCAGATCATCAATTTTGCGAAGCTACATTTAGCTCAAAACGAGCCTTATTCTTGCGACTTGTGCTGACGCAACATGAGAGCTCCAACTCAGCCAATGGAAGTAACTCACGACAAGTAAAGTGGCTGCTAACCAAGCTTGTTATTTAAGATCATTACAGCTCTGTGGATTCAGGAGCAGCAACAGTGTGTTTTGGTGTCCACACGTCGCCATAATATTTGATAGATTGCTTTCAAGATCATCAGAGACATCTGACATTACAGTAAATCAAACACCAGCCGTTAAAGCTGCTCCAGTACAAAGAGTCACGACTGCCTTTAAACAGCAATCTCCCAACTCCCTCAGTTATACAGTAACATTCTGGCTGAGCATGTTGCAGCGTGCCAAATACAATCTGCCGCATGGATTTATCTTCAGAGATGTCACAGCCACGAGAAAATTGAGTTATCGAACATTTGGCGAAGGCACAAAAAACCCCAACCCCCCCCACCTTTATTTATGAGCTGCTAAAGTCCTTTTTTTAAGCCTTTGACAATCTCTCCTACATTATGAAACATTTGCTCTAATCAGTTTTCAAATAAACTGGACACATCTACAATTACCTGCATTGATCAAACTGTGTAATGACGCCATCCATCCATTATCTAGAATCTAAACTGTTTTCTGGGCTCTCTTTATTCAGACTAAGGTTATAGGCGAGGTGCATCCTGGACATATGTTCGGCAAGTGAGTCAACGATGTCCTGTGGGAAGCCGAGCAAAACCCAGAGGAAAAACTAATACAGAACGAGGGAAAACATACAAACTGCACAGAGCAGCTAAAGGGTTCAAACTGGGGACGACTCTGCTGTGCAGTGACACCATGGACCACTGCGTCACCAGTCACGACAGCACTCCTTCCGAATACCCTTCGATTAGTCATAAGTCACAGTTTAGATAAGCCGCCTCAAACTGAACACCCAAACTTGCTTGCAAACATTTACTTCTGTTGAAAACGCAAAAACTTCCAGAAAGAAGAAGGCAAAGAGAAAAATCATGTTTCTCCGATTATCTTCCTGTCTTTGTCTTTGGGATTCATATCTAAAGTGAGATTAATGAGTGAGAGCTCAGTTCTCATTTCAGAGGCTCCTGTGATATGTAATTATGCAACACACACAATCAAAAATAGCAGATCATTTGAATTACTTTGCAGATTTTCTGCACAGAAAATCCATCAAACAGGCAGAGAAAAGCAGACTCGAGCCCTCCGATTCCATCGCTGACAGACTTTCTCAATCTGGATAATGATTGAGTCCACGCATCACAATGTAACAACTTTCTGCTTCGCCTAATTAAACCAATCTCTCTTCAAGGGTGGTGGTCCTCGCTTTCATTTGTATTAGGAGTTGGGAATTTTCTCGGGTGATTACTTAAGTACCTGGAACTTCACTGCATCCTAATAGTGATGATGAGAAGTAATCACTGAAGGTTAATAAGGGTGCGCCACACTAATCAAGGGCAGGTCTGTCTGGTGGAACAGTCGCTGCCTCCTGGCCTTTTATTAACAAAGTCATTCAGGAGAAAGAGACCAAAAAAAAGAGACAAAAACGGAGTCCTACAGGCAAAATGCAAACCATGATTTTAATGTCTGCTTGACGTTATGGCACTGTCAGGCGGCTTCGACGACGTTGAAGACCTTCTGGTGACCTCTAGTGGCCTTTATAAATATGAGTAGAACAATAAAGGATCCTCAAATATCTAGAGAATTACTTCAGCCCAACTGCATCAACTGTCAAGCCTCCTTAAATTTCAAGTGCGCTGTTTGCAAACTGACCTGATTATGATATAGGTGTGATCCCATCACATCATCTCTATGGGTTCAACCAAAGCCATCAGCAGTTAAATAATAAATTCAATTGATCATAGTTGGTGTTGTCAGGAATTCAAATAAAGGCACAGTGTGACATTAAGCATTTGTCATTGGCTTTTTTAAACTAATACCTGGAAAACATATGTGGGGAAGTTTAGCTGTGGTACTCAATTGGTAATAGAAGGGTACATTTGCAAGACTTCGCCGTGTGTACTTTTCTCCTCTCTCTGTGTTTCAGACATTTTGGTTACTCTGCCCTTACTGAGACTTGATGATCCTTCTGTCACATTTTATACGCCTGAAGATTTTCCCTCCATTCATCGTCTGTGTTTATACTCTTTTTCAGGTTAGTTTCTAAGAGCCTGCAGGACATAACAGAAAAAGACGGAAATGAAGTGCTGTGGCCACGACCCCTGTGGCACATTAGAGACGGCCCATTGGATCAAATATAGACCTAATAGAAAAAGGAGTTGCCCTTTGTAAGACGGTCTGCTGCTGAGGCTGGAGCCAGTCGGTGGGTTTGGCAACGTACGGCGTGACTTTGGCAAGATCAAATCCAACTCTGGGAAAGCTGCTTGTCCTTCGGTAGAAGAGCAGAGACACTGATGACTGCTAAGGATAGCAGCCGACAGAATAATGGTCTGAGGTGATGGTGGGTGAGAGTCCTGGCACTGATCACACTGTCACTTTTAGATGGGGAGATAGGGGGGAGGCCTACGCCTATGCAGTAACCACAGCAACAGTCGAAGGGGAGAGGAGCAGGCATGATCGAGTCTATTTTCTGTGTAACACAATTGTCTTATGTACAACGTGGACATTCATAAATGTGTCTTTGCATGTTTGAGGGGCTCCCATGCATGAATGTATATGTGAATGTGCTTATAAAGTGGACATAAATGAATTATTCAAGACTGTGTGCAAATGTTCGGACTAATGTGGATTTCTATGCGCACAACACAGTTTCTCTTTTCTTTTTTTTGGCATGCAGCGCTTTGAGATTGCTCTACTCCCTCTGCATATGCACTACTCATTATTTTCTATACATAGCTAATATGGCGGAACATAACCCTGCCATGAGTGATCTGCGGACTAATGAATACATTACAGTCAATACGAGGAATTCAAGTGGGAATACTGGCCATGGAGAGCAATTCTATTTTAGTGTAAGAATCCTGAGTAATTTCTTACACTTTGATGGAGAGGACAATGTCAATGTCAAAATCCATCAATCAAATTCCAGCATGCTTTCTTCGAAGACGTGCACTCACTGTACCTTAATGTTGTCTTGATATTTGCCTGGCAAAGTAAAAATTATTGCTCAGTCAGGGATGGGACAGACAGACGGACGGATGGACGGACAGACAGACAGGCAGACAGATAGATATGAATTGTTGCATGTCTGTTGTGTATGACCTATTTTTCCCAGCGTCTCGCCATCCACAGCCATGTGTGACATGTGTCCTGTCTGCTGATTGGCTGAGGGCTGTCTCAGGTGAGTCTAGGTCACCATGGTTCAGTGGGGACTGGTTCTATTTGTGGCTTCCCCCCCGAAGCCAGGAGGAGAGGGAATAGTGGCTCGATTTTAATGTGCCTTTTATGCTCTGGGCAAACTGGAAAAGCATATGGAAAGCCATATAGTGCTCCACTTAAGGAAGGTTGCACTGACTTCAGACAAAATGGTCCACCTGCCGAAACCCTGAATCCTGCGACTGTATTTTAATCATCAGTTGGAGTCATTATTCAAGGGCATCGAGGCAATTGGAGGCCAGCAAGTAACTATCTGCTTTAAATTAGTTTCTGTTAATCTGCTATGCAGCCGTTTGGTTGAGGAATTCAACCAATCAGGGTGACAAGGACCTTTCACCAATCTCATCAGAGCCACCTGGTTCAATATCCTATTGATGCTGAATTACTTAGCATATCTTCCGCGGTGTACGAACCGCCTAGCACACGTAAACATTTCCTGATGTTCATGCAGCGTATCCCCAAGGCTCAGATCCTTGTTAGGAGTGCATCCTAATCCCCTTATCCTACAGCAAATATACTTTATCACATCTGTGCATGTTAGCAATTAGAGCAGGTTGTGTTGAACTTTGCCATCAGGGGCATTGGAGATTTGGAGGGGTCTAATTAAGGGAGCGAAGTAAACTACCCCTGGCCCAGCTCGTGCTCCAGCTCGGATGCCCTAACACCCCACCCTCCACCCCCTATCCCCCAATTTAGTTTACTTTCCTTATCAGCACTGAAAAGGTGCCATGTGAAGAGGAAAAATTGACACAAATTTTGAAAGATACACGCCAAAATACCTCACAGTTACTGCATTTAATAGGATAAAAAAACAGGATAAACGTTGACTGGTTTCAGGGACACTTAGAATAAACAAATTTGATAATTAATTCTTTAGGAGAGCTTAAAAAACGATGTCTCTCCAGAGTTTCCCCAGAGACCTCGTGGCTAATGGAAGGTCGCTCATTTCTTTTTATTTAATAAAGCGACAAATTTTTACATCCTCTTTGTACTCCTGTCATTGGTTCACCACATAAACATGGTCCATTGAGGCGCGAAAAAGGCTTTTGTTTCGTAAGTAATAGATTTCCACTTGGTTAATTTAAATCCCATTTTCACATCCTTAATCACTTAAGAAGGGATCTCCTACAGGACAGGTGTCAGACAGTGATTTTCCCTCCCCTCCTTTTTAGTTTTTCATTGCCGTGTTTCACATTATTGCTCCGAGTGTTACAGATAGATTCAGACCCTTTACATTGGGATTTTTTATTGTGTGTGCCACTTGGCTACGGATTGTGTTTCACTCTGGCATCTGTTAATCCCTAATACTGATTGTAATATGGCCATTTTCATTATTTATCAGCATGTGAGCAATTAGCTTTGACCTTGTTAGAGATTCATTTCATTCCTTTCTGACAGACAGACACCACAGTGAACATTTATTCTATAATTGATTGGATCCATTGTATAATTCAAATCTTTCTCTAAACCGATTGAATCTCAAAGAACAACTGTTGAATGAAAACTAAAACCGTGGATGAAGCTTTTTGTGTAATGAAACAGAACTGACCTATGTGTACTAACAATAGGCTTTCTAATTAAGTTTCATTCCGCTCTCACAAAAATTGCGAAAAATGAAGATAAAAAGGCAACATGTGAATTGGGGGTGAGAAAGCTCCTCATACATCAGTGGTCGTCTCCACACATTGGCCCACAGTAATTTGGAAATTGAAAGTCTTGAGGCGGAGAGTGCTGGACTGTATTCAAGGCAGATGAATCCATTTATAATGAGATGTAATCTCATTTTCTGTGTGGCATATGGTTTGGTTGGCCTGGCTGTCATTGTTTTCTTGCTGAAAATGCACTTCTGGTTGAAAACAGGCCCAAAAAGAGGGGGAAAAGTGGTGAATCGAGGAGGCTCTTTTGAGGGCCCCATTATCATAAATCAGACAGGCATCAAAAAGCGTTCACCACTGTGAACAAGCATTGTTTCGAATTTTTGGGGCTGTTTGCTGATTCAGCGTTTCGTTGCGCTGGGCGTATGCAGGATGGACACAAAAGACAATGCATCCAAACAGAAGACCACTCCAAAAAATATTTTGCAGCAGCGAATCCTTCATTGTACATGAGCAGGGCCTCAATACATTTAAGACGCAATGTGAGCATAATGAGATCTCCCTCGAGACATCCTTACATCATTCCAGTATGTTGCTCCACTCAGCATCCACACCAACATTTTCTGATGTGTCGTTTTACAGCAGAGCATCACAAGTATTTCGGCTGCTAATATGTCCCACACTCATCTGATTAATGATTGTTCCTTGTAGAGTTGGATGAAAGTTTTTCGTTATGAAAGTTGTTGCCGGGGGAAAAAAAATGTGAGCTATGGCAAGACCGATAACAGGAACTCGCATTGGTCGCCACGTTAAAGTCGCCTTTTCTTCAGCGGGCCAAAGGGAGACTAACGAGATGGTGTGATATGTAGTTATTGATCACCTCTGTCAGACCAAGGCCGGAATTCACAATGGCTTATCTTCCATTCATTACAGCAATAAGTAAGATGTGTCGGGTAGCCTTAGATCCAGACTGCTTAGATGGAAACTGATGACAATAATGACAGACGCCTTGAATACTGATATTCTTCTGCGTTTGCCTTAAAAACACACGCACACACATAAAAAAAAAATCCATGGATATGTATTTTGAAAATCAAAATTGGCCACAGATAATAAAACAGCTGTGTCCTTGCCTGCTTGAGACATTGTGTGGGGTTGTGTGCAATTCAACGTGGATGTGTCGTTTGTGCATGTATGTGTTTATAGGCGCATTATCACCTTGTCACACAGTAATTACAGATCGCACCTGATCCACTTCACTATCTGGGAAACAAAAGGCATTAAGAGCAGCCGTCTCCACCTCCGTTGGCTTGAAGGGGACCGAGAGCGGAGGAAACGTTCGATCTGGTTTTCATCAGTGCCTCTTCAACCTGTCTGCATCACTGAGTTTCTGTGGTACTCCGACTGCAGCGGGAGAGAGGAATGATCAAAGTCAGCGCGGGGAGCGTGATTAGCGTCTCGGTTCAATTCATTAGTACTTTTGGCGCTGATTAATAATCAGTTGATTTGCCTTTAACGACAGAGCAGGCGCACTCCTCCGCGGCAACATCAAAGGAGAGGCGCACTCCAACAATGTATCAGTGGCGTTTCACCATTATCGGGGCACACAAACACATGAAGCCGAAGCTTTCCTTTGAAGTGGGGCGAATGTTAAAAAATTGAATGTATTCTCTTGAAGTGTGAGCACCTGCACGAACATCACTCACAATGTACAACGCAACCTCCAGGATATCACCACGTCTGTTTTTGCCCGTTGTACATAATTTACGAATTGCATAAAGCATTTGTTTCAGCGCCTTTGCTGTTGGCTCGAGCAGAGACCACGGCGGTAACCTGGAAACCCTGAGGAGAGGCGGGCAAAATGCAAAATGTACTTTGCAAAAAAAAATCAGCTTTGCATTGTAGTTGCTCTTGCAAAAAGAGAGTCATTTGGACCATCTGAAAGCAAAGTCTACTGTATATTGTACTAGTACAGTACAGCCAAAAAAACCCCCAAAGTTATGATTCAGGGAAAATTACTTGCAGCGCAGGTTATCTTATCTCCTTAAAGTGAGCCTTCCTTTTGCTGCCCCTGAGGTCGTCCTGCGTGTGCTACGTGCTGCATAAGATCCCTGAAATCAATTGTCAACAACTTTTGTTTTTGTTTGCTCATAAAGACTGGAGCCAATCTTGTCATTTAAGTGGCTGAACCAGGGGGATCTGAAAACCGTGAGTCAGCGCAATCAACGTTTGTTGAAACTCCGCGTTTCACACAACAGAGTGTGTCTGCTGCCATCGATACCCAGTGTTTGTGTGAACTTTAGCCAGGATTCTGCTTTAGTCGGCTACTTAATTGTCACTATGATCAGCTCACGCTCAGCCTTCTCCATGGCTCATGACAAAAAGACACCAGGGTGTTCCTTCAAATAGGTGAAGACGTCTGATCTTTTCCCAATCTCACGCGGCTCCCATGCCGCCCGCCGAACCGCGCTAATTATTTTGCGATCCATCCTTTATTCATTCTTTATACATCCAGTACTACTGTTTTTTGTTTTGCTTTTTTTTTTTTTTTGCAGAGGAGCCAAAATTTTAAGTTCCACTGTGATTCAGCTACCCATGACTCTCCCAGTATTTCACTTACAAAGGTTAAACGTGCTTCACAGCGATGTTGGAGCTGGCTGGGGCAGGTGGGGCTCTGATTTTTTTTTTTTAACCCATATTGCACCGGCCATCCAAAGAAAGGACTTTTGAGGGCCTTTTGTTCTTCTTTGATTTTTTTTTTTTTTAAACTGCTCCATTTGTTAAAATAAGGGGAAGGTGACAGAAAAGGCAAGAGAACAAGGATGCTGCTCAGGCTGAACAAGCCACAGCTGAACACCGGCTGACCGGGCGCGTTAGTCCACAGCTGGTGGCAGCTGACAGCTCGCTATTCCATTTCAGATGAACCCCCTCAATTAACTGCAGACTGGCAGAACACAAATGATATTTTTGTTCACAAAGATTTTGCTGTGGGAGAAAAATGCATTATTAAACGCCGCTAAAGTTCAGTTAAAATAGTTAATTTAGCCAACCAGACTTTCTTCGGACCCCTTAAAGGCAGTGAAAACCCATTTCCTCTAACAACCCCCGACTATGTGATGTGTTCACTCATGAACAACTGAAGCATCGTTTTTCTGTCAGATGTGGCACCACTTTGCTTTGCAATGAACACACGAAAAAGTACTAGGAGAGTTGAATTTGCCAGTAAATTTCGACCGTCTTCATAAACAATGAAAAGTTGTTTTTACATGCAACATCACAAAAAAAATGTAAAATAGATCATGAATCAACCAAGGAATCAACCTGCAGAGAGTCAGTCAACCAACCAGCCCAGTCTTCTAATACAACCTTGTACCATAGGAGGTAGTGATGTATCACTCTGGTATCTGGACTAAAGCTGTCGAATGCTTCTGGAGGACCGAAGTCCGGATTTTTTTTCTTAATGTCCATCCTCTCTTACATGCCTGATTGCAATCAGTAGCCCATCATTGAGCTTTGTTCAATAAGGACTTGGAAGTGACAAACCTAAAGTGGAATTAATGTATTCGAGCAGAATCCCACTTGAGACTTTGCACTGGAAAAGCAGAGAATGAACCTCTGTGAAGTAAAGTTGATGTCACTCAATTAGTGAGAATTTGCACATCTGAAAGATAAACTGTATTTACTTAAGGTGCGGCCCTGATAAGCTAAACTCACTGCAGTTGAAGTGTAAATGTCATACCTTCATTTCCTTGCAGCGCGAACACATCTAAGATTTTTTTAAGACTTCCTGGAAAATTAAAAAAAGTTTTGTGCCTCAGAAATGGAGCTGATATCGAATTGTGATCTCTTATCACACGGTGCAGGATTTAGGGATCCGTAGAGTCTTTCTTTCACAGCCCCAATTCACAGACAGAACCACTGTTCTTAAATCTGCATTCACAAGCCTGCATATTTATATATTCTCTGAATGACGGTCTGGTCTGCTGGTCTGAATGTGACCTGATGAGGTTTTTATACTTCACCTCCAGTGTCCCATCAGCTAATAAATGCGACCTCTCAGCTGCCGCGGCCGATAAAGAGAAAACTATTAAAAGTGACCTATTCATGAACTGGATTAAATTGTCATTTATTATATGCCCGCAATCACAGTAATGACAGAAGTTAAGTGTGTCACCATCAGCATCATCTTCTTGCGAAGCACAGTGTCATGCTAATGTGCATGTGATGGTGTGAATATCTCAGACATCCCATAGTTCATCTTTCACCTCATCATCTTTTTCCTCTTTGAAATTCATGATTTCCGTTTCGTCTTTCTCTGCTCCTTCCCCGCTTTTCCTCCTCACATCATCATGCACTCTCATGTGTTTTCCAAACCCCTCAATAATCTTAGCGCGGATCTGCCTTCATCTGTCACCTCTCCCCTCCCCCCCTCCCTCCCTCCCTCCCGCGTCGTCTCACCCTCCCTCCAGCCCCTCAGGTCTCTCTCTGCCTTCATTCACCTTAAGCTGCAGTTAATGATGAATGAGACAAACCTCCCTTGGGCCAAGACCCGGGTAGCTCTGCGGGATAGCGCTCGGCTACCCTCCGGACGTCGGCGCGCGATTCCTTATTCATGGGCTGCATCAACACCAGCCTTTCCAGTCTCCAGCACCTCCAGAGACCCCCTCACTCTCAGGACACTCCATGTTCAAAGTTAACACTTTCTTTTTATTCCTCTCACATCATTTCCCCCTCAATTGCTTCTCTCTCAAAGCAGCTTATAACATCCCCCCCTTCCTTCAGCTGATCCTCCTCAATGAGAGCTATTTTTTGCAGAATTTATCGACACATATTTTTCCCACCAAAGCCTATTTTAAAACAGTGATGCCTTCCTTCCTCACTACTTAAAGTGTTTCTTGTAGTGAAGGGAAAATTCCATTGAATGTCTCATTTGCGATTCAGTAATCAATCTGTGAATGCTATCATTCCCACAATACAGTAATGAGAAGTGCACAAAGAAGTTTTAATGCCTGTATACAGAGGCTTAAACACATTAGGACCCTGTTCGGTCTCAGAAGTATAATCCACATTCACAGACTGTTTTGCATTTTAAACATCCCACACTTGCCACATTTGGATGTATTCTCCTGTGTCAGGCTCTAAGGTGATAAAATCCTTCTCAAGCAGAGGGATTATTTGGGAATATGAAACCATTTTATACTTGAGTTGCATTTTTTTCCCCCTCATTTTTTTTTGTGCATTAGAGAAAGCTTATAGATACCACTATTCTGACTGCTCACAGAGCAAATGCGGGCTTCCTTTGCGGCACCATTCTCGGGAAAATTACACAACAATCACGGCGCAATCACCTCTAGCGGCTCTTTCACGAGAGGAGCACAAAGTAATCCGGGCAGAGTAGGTATGAGTGCTGCCAGTTCAGGTAAAAATAAGACGATTGGCTAGAAATCCTGCGAGTGGCAACCATCGAGGACAGTGTACCCGGATTTGAACCAACAAGCCACCAAGTCGAACATGCAGCAGGAGGATGCGAATCGTGGATGTGTGAGGAACCCCAAGTGAGTTTACCACAGTTTTCCTGTTTATGCATCAGTGTCAGTCCTCACACACACCCCGCCTCATAATTATTGCATCTTCTCCACGCTAAGTTTACCATAATTGCATGTAGGTCATATCCCAAGCCTTTCCCGTGGCGTCACGGCACCACGTGAAAGTGACTCCCGCTAAACACTGTTACACACAGCGCTCAACTCCGAGACGACGTTGCATCATGCCCGGCTTGCGCACGAGGGAGCGAATATTCATGCGCTCATGTGGTCTTTACTTACAAAGGCATGATAAACAACGACGCGAGAGGAGGAAAAGAGTGAGAGCGAGAAGGAGAGGGTGGAAGAGAGGGAGAGAGAGTGAGAGAGAGAGAGAGAGAGAGAGAGAGAGAGAGAGAGAGAGAGAGAGAGAGAGAGAGAGAG
>JASSRZ010000053.1:8554810-8571500 GCA_032164315.1 Malacoctenus gilli | reverse complement strand
ACACACACACACACACACACACACACACACACACACACACACACACACACACACACACACACACACACACACCACATGTATTTTCAGCCCGTCTTGGCCTAAAGAAAGACATCTGGTGCAAACTTATCAGCGGTGCCTTTGCAGACTGAACACCGAAGGCGTTGTCACATGTGCATTCATATGCAAACACACATGGTTCAAGAAACACATAGCTAAAATAATGTACAGCTCCGTTGTCTTCGCGGGTTGTCTAAGATGGTGTCTGTCACATATCATTAACTTGTAAGGTTTTATGAGCGAGACGTTCGGTGATGGTAACGAGTTGTCAGAGATGCATACCTGGTAATTTAATGCAATGTACCTCTTGGCATGAAATTAGATGAGACATTCATCAGGCCTCTCCGTTTTAACTGAATCACAGCCAATCGTATGTCTGCTTCACTAAGCCGCAGCATAAATAAGTGGTTGATTACAATTATGTGCCATAATTAAACATTAGGGCTTTTGTGTGTGGTCTTTGCTCATAATCATGCAATAATCCAGAAGAATTTACAGCATGATGGCCAAATGTCAACTTCAATTACTTTCAACACAACACAGCTCATCACAAGCAAGCATATATTGTCAACAACACACTAACAGCAAAATATTATAGCAATGCTGACTACAAATTAACTCTAGTTGTTAGAATAATTCGCCTGACTTAATTAAACTTAATTCCCCTCAGTATTCTTGTTAAAACTAATTAAATGTGGGGGTAACTGACATTTTCTGAGTCTGTCAAGAGATCCATTTAGATAAAGTGGCAATTACAGTGACAAGCTCCAGCGCAACAGCTTTGAAGCTCGGCCCAGCTTGAACATCAGCAGGACCTTTGATGGTCAAATGGTATGTGTTTACATACTCGTTGCTTGCCTCGTGTTTGAAAGTTTCCAGTTCAGCTTTTTAGAGCTGCGGTTAACAAAAGCTACAAGTGTGCAAATACATCATGCTGTTTTAAATCTCTGTTGGAAAAACAACTGGAGCAGCACTGCAAGTTTCGGACATTGTTTATCTGTATGACCGGTATATGACAAATTCAGATTCACGAAAGCTTAATGTTTCAACAAGTTGCGCATGAGTTAGTGCTGATTTGCAATTTTCTCTGTGAGAGTCAGCACTTTTTGTTGGATGCTAAAAGGCAACGAGAAATTGTAAGAATGTCTCAGCTTGTGGTGAGAAGAAACTCACAAGGCCAACATTACAAGAGGGAAAAATCTTTTCTTTAAGAGGCCATAAAAATCTGTCTGTATGTCAGTGATTTGTGGCTCAACCCAAACCAAGTCTCATTCAAAAAAAAGGAACTTTACGCATGTTTTGGAAGTTATGGGGAAACAGAAGGGGAAAGTCAAGAAAATGATATCAACAAAACAAAAGAGTTGTGGAATGCAATAATGGTTCTGATGCCATTGTGGTGGATGAAGCCAGCTGAAATCACCACCTGAGCGTCACACACTGCAGAGGGAGGCAAAAAACGATCCACTGCCTCGGGGGGGGGGGGTTCTGGATGCCAGCGTGCTCAAAGTCAGCATGTACCATTAAAGCATGGCTGATGTAGGTCTTCAGAGACCCTCAACTCAGGACAGGTGGAAGTAATGCTGCTGTTTGCCTGCGACCTGGAAGAAAAGAAACAGTTTTGTTACATTAGGACTGCCTCAGTTAATATTCCATTGCCATTTTCAGTACAAACCCCTTCAGTACACAGAAGTACTCGTTTCAAAGGCTTGTGAGCATAAGAGCTACTTTCATTTGTTTAAGTTGAAGCCCTTTTTTTAATTTCCTTGAACAGACTCTCATATGAGGGTGTGTCTGCCTTTCATCACCCTAACACAGAGAATCGCATCCGAGGAAAAACAAATGAGAGTCAGTTTCAAATTTCAGAGTCAATCAGGAATCAAAATGGAGGGTTGTTATTTTATTCTTTGACAGGGGTCTGCATTGTGTTCTGTCTGTGGTCCCTCAGTTCATAAAAGGAAGGTTGAAAGAGGGCACGAGGATGCATTGTGGGTCCAGATGAGACGAAGCAGCTTTGATTTGAGATCTTTCTTGAACGGAGCTCAGGGGGATGCAATTCATCACAAGAGTCTCCGAGGAAAGCTACTTTTTGTAAAAAGACATCTGTTAAAGTTTCAATTAATAAAGCTCAACTGAAACATCGTTTGATTTTACTTTCTTCTGTTATTTAAGTCTCCGACAAGTTTCCAGCGCTTCCGAGTGGAAGCTTCCACAAAAGTGTTTTAACCCTGACCTACAATTACCAGCAAACTTTGGTATTTCCAACGTGGAGCAGAGTGTATTACATAATGTAGTCAGTGGCACTGCGCAGTGAAGTCTGGGTGAAAATGTCATCTCCCCAGACACTGATCAGATTCTAGATTTTACAGGGTTTTTTCACTGCTGCACGAACACCAGCAGTGAGTTAAAAGGGCATACCTACTGCCCAGAAGTCCCCCCCCCCCCCCCGCTCATCGCCCTGCACCCAGACCACCGAAGTCATCCGGGTGTGATTTCAAAGTGTGGTGAGAAACATTCATTTTTTCTTTTAGGAGCGAGAGGGTCAGATTGCCAACAAAACACAGGTTCTCCATTAAGTCTTTCCTGAGCCGCTGTTGTCTACAGATGGATATTAGAGAGCTGGGAGTCATGTCCATCACGATGGAGTCTGTCCCAGGTCACACAGCACTCAGCTGCCCCAATAATGTCAGCAAAAGAAGTGACCCAGAAAAAATGACGGGAGGGAAAAAAAGTCCGGGGTTGGGAACACGGAGGAGAAAATGGCCTGTGATTTCTTTTTTTATTCTCCTTTGAAGAAAGAGACTCGCAATAACAGATCAAACAATAGTCTTGCAAGAATGAGACTCAGTTCAACCTCAGGACACGGGACGCATCAGACCAACCAAAGAGCTGGTTTGTATGACATGTTGTCTGACTGTGTCAGCAGGCAGAAAAGCAAACAGCTGTTTGGCGTGGATGCACGGGAAGACGGAGAAGCGTTTGCGAGCAAGCGGGATGGAAATGAAGGAATTAGGAATTAAGGAAATACATTTGTGAGCAGTCACTCCCGAAAGACTCCCGAAATTGTGTTGCAATAGCTTGCGTCCACAAAAAGAACAACATCCTGTGGGAACAATTGTGTCAAGACATCTTCTGGTTTAAAATGAAACTCTCAAACTTAATATGTCGTCAAACACTGTTGAACAGGTTGTAGATATTCTAGTGACAACTAAACAGCCAAAATGTTTTTAAAAAAATGTCAATGAAAAATCCTGTCAGATCTTTTGGCAAACAGTAAACATTGGGATTTTGCATGCTGAAAGATCAGATTTGAAGCATCCTTAAAATTGCAGGTTCGAAAATTATCATTTTGAAAATGGGAAATGGGCAAATGAATCACAGAGGCCTAAATTTCTCAGTTGCTCTGATTTGAGTCGTGAGAGAGGTTGGCTTTACCCGTAAGAAACTGTAATTCACATTTAAAATTCAGTCAAGCTCCCATTGAAACTATTGTGTACGAGCCAGTGAAAACAGAGCAATTCAGTAAATCCCTGGTGATGATGTTTATGCAACTACTGCTGCCTACCCACAGCCTCTTTATGGCAGTTGCGTAATGGGGGGGGGGGTATTTTTCAACCTGGAGTGGACCCCCGGCCACATCTTATATGTAACATTCAGATGACAGTCACATGTTACAGCAAACATTGTTTATTTTGAGTTATTTGATGTCATTTCAAAGTAAAAAAACAAAACAAAACTCATTTCAGTGTTATCCTCAACAGCACAAAGAGAAGTGGGAACAAAAAGCAACTTTTGGAAAGAAATGCTCGGAGAAGACTTCAGGAATCAAACCAGTGCTTCGGTGGGTTATCAACTGCACCAAATGACCTACTTCGAGTATTTGTGTGCATTAAGGTTGTTTCTTAAGTCCCAACTCCTCCTCGTTCCTGTTCGCCGCAGTTGCAGCATTGCGACAGAAATAGAAGACACACTTAAGTAGAAAATGAAATGATGGCAGTGATTTGTTCCCACTGGGTGAACCGGCAGACTCTGCTTGCTTACTCAGGCCCCAGTGTTACAGTAGGTCAAAAATAATGTGCAGCAAAACACTAATGAATACAATAGCAGTTGAGTGTTTTCCACAGAGTGTTTTCTACGGAGCTGTCGTGCCACATAAACATGCCAGAGTGTGTATTTTTTGCTCGAGTGTCCATGGGTTGCCTGCGACTCGCATCACGTAGGAGGAGGTACTAAGCTTAAGAGGTTGGGGGACTGTCAGAGTCATTTAGGCCGATGTACATTTGCCAATACACTCAATACCAATTATCTCAACTTTTATTTGACAAGGCCTTTAAGAAGGGACAGCACACCTGCCTTCCAGTTTGACCTACAGCCCTTAATAATCAATCAATCAATCATCTGCTTCGTGGAGGAGTCATCGAGCGATTGTTGGTGGGAAAAAAGACACATCAGTAAATGCCACGATAAACATTACAGACAGTCAATTTAATTGCAATGATTTACAATTAGACTGGCTGACTGCTTACAAATGCCACTCTGGTTGGCACAGTGATGTTTAAACTACTGGTGATTTGGAAGCAATAAATTCAACAGAAGAGAATCTGGTTTTCATGCTGAAGGAATACATGGAGGCAATTATATTTCTCGTGACACTATAAGTGCTGCCTTTTTTATTTGTCATGGCACATGTCTATAAATAGAAAAAAATACTCAAACTCAAACCCATAATCACCTGTCGCCCTTTATACATGAATTATCTTGCCCAGTTTTTCTTCTCTGTGTTTTTTTTTTTTAAATTTATGTATATTGTTAAATTTCACTGTGTTTCCTGAGAAAAAAAGCCTGCTCTGCAAAGCCTGCAGTGGGAATTGGGAGAGTGTGTGAACTGTCTGTGTGTGTGTAACGTGGAATCGAACCGCGAAGCAAACATTGCCGAGTGATCCGGCATTCAATTGGGGATTGACTTTTCTCTTTCCATCTCATCAGTGTTACCATGCCTGTGTTGCAACACTCTTTCATCCCGTTCTCATCATCTCACTCCAGCGGAATAAATCAGAAAAGAGAGAGGTAGGTGTTCACCCAAATAATGGAAGGACTCCTGGGACTTTAGACCGTTCAAATTGTGTTGATGTGTTACAATAGCCATGAAGTGACATTGGTTTGACTTTGCAAGGCGAATAAGAGAGAAAGTCCTGCTGCTGAGGCCGCCTTCTCCTGTGTCCCGACAACACATTCATGAAGTCTCAAAAGAAGTCTCTCGCTTTCATTATCTTAATATAAAATTACTTTCAGGTATTGGCACATAGTGCCTCAAATAAAACTGTACAATGGATATTACATCAGGAATATTTAGCATGGTTTAGTTTCTCAATATTTAGTTCTATTTGCTTCGCTTCTACTTTGTGAGACAATGAATAAACTGAATATAATTTCTCCTGTTTACAAGTGAAATTTAGGTTTTGGCGTAGTGTTTATGCTTGAATCTATAGGAAGTCTGTGTCAAATGAATGCATGTCATGAGTCTGTGTGTGTGTGTGTGTGTGTCTGTGTCAGTGTGTCTGTGTTTTATATTGCAGCCATCTCCACAGTCGCAGGCTGTGGTTGGGCACGGCGGCGTGCATGTTAAAACAAACAAAAATCCATATTGGAGCCATTTCCACCCACATGCTGTACTGGATGACAGGCTGGATAATTGCAGGGAACACCGACGGAAAGCTGTGCGGAGTGAGTCGGACCGGAGGTGAGGGAACCGAAAGTTGAGGTGAGCCTCGGCTTCGCATCCACAAGCCAAATGATCAGATCATTGCTATTCTTCTCCATGACTCACCCAACTAGTTTACCATGCAGGTTGGTCAGCTCACCCTGACCTACGGTGAATTGTAATCATGCTGGTGATCCCCTGGTTCTCCACAAAAAAAAACCCCTGCAATGACCAAATGTCCTTCCAAAACTCATAATAATCACATCTCCCACAAGTGTATGTTGAGATTGAATGTCAGCTTGTTGACATCGAAAACTGAACGGGGTGACCATGATAGCCTTTTGCCTGAGGCCGGCGTTGTGAACGTGGCTACTTTTTCACTAAATTTGGCAGAAAGAGCCTAAAAAAACCTTAACGATTTGGATCACCTACCCGAGTTTTATTACACACGTGCAGCTGGTTTCTCGCTGTGGTCAGATGGGACGGACAATCCACACCACTCAGAATACTAATGGCTTGCACATGCACAAATCTGCAACTGACCTCCGACTTTACAGTTTGTCCATGATCCAAAATATATGACTATACTTCGGGACTTCAAGCGACTTTTAAGACAAACCAATTGCTCCTGTTCATTGATGTGACTGAACGGACCTGAACATGGCTATAAAATGTATATCATTTTTTCTTTTATTGGACTGGAAGCATTTGGATCAGGTGATAAAGTACCACATTTTATGGATGTCTCCATTGGCAACATCAGCTTGGCCAGACTGTAACATCGACACAGTCTGTTTCAGCCGGACGGTTTAGGCGAAAAATTAGCATCGAAACTCAGCGCAAGTCTGTGGATGTAAAAATAAACTGTTTTTTTTTTTTTTTTTCGCAACATGAAGATAAATACAAAGATTAAAGTGAGTGAATTCACACTCGTATCCTCCTCGAAGAGTTACTTAACTGGCTTAGTGGCATCAGAGCATCTGTTTCTGTGGGTATAAACGAATGCAGTACTTCAATTTGTTGTTGGAGGAGATTTATATTTAGAGTGCAGCAGGCAGAATACAGCAATCAGAGAGGACCAATGGACCATATACTTAAAGTGGTAAAGAGAAATCAGCCAGCGTTCCCTCTCTGCCTAACTTATCCAATCTAACTCCGCTCGCGGCCACTCCATGTTCGTCTTGCCTGTCCCTCTCCATATGCTGCTCTTGATTACCGCAACAACCCATTAAACGCAAGCACAAACGAGACCATACAAACACTCACACACACACACGTGCACATACACAGTGAAGCAAAGCACGGCGAAACAAATGAAGCAGTTCACAGTTGTTTTTGTGCAAAGTGGATGTGAACGATCAGGCCAACGACTTTTTCGGGAGAGTCGTTTTCATCCGTTCATTTTGTGGTCTGATTAGGTTTTACCCTTAAAAACAACCACATTCAAGCGAGTGAAGCTACTGCAGGTCAGTCACCAACGAGATTTGCCTGTGATGGGTTTACGTGGGATTTGTTTCTCTCAACATAAAGGGGAAGTAATCAGTAATCATCATCATCATCATTTTTCTTTATTGCCGTCATAACTCTGATCATCATTAACACTTCGCTGTGATTCATTGTGTCATTATCTATCCACCTTTATACATACTGTGCAGTATGAAATAGTGCATGTGTCATCTGATTGAGATTTATGGCCAGAGTTGCAATGATTATGACTCCATTAAACAGGGATCGAGTGCAGGTACATGTTACACTGACTCTCCACATGTTCACTGTATGAGACCACATTAACAAATGGGCCCACTTCCAGTCGGTGCCAACTGCTCATCAACTGCCATTTAGCAAAAGGATAACAGATGGCTCATGTCTGGGTGATGGCATATTGTATGTTGTTGTCTGCTCTGAGGAGAGAATCAGAGAGTGACATTTGAGAAATGAACATAAAGCTGCAGACAAATGAAGGTGAATAAGTGGAAAGAGGCTCCGATGTTCGGCAGTTACAGCAGTTCTCTGCTACGTTCACCTCTGCAACTAGAGGAGGGGCCATGTCACTTTACTGACATGACAGAGTTGATGAGCTGCTGGGGGTCAACGCTGTTTTGTGCTTATAAAATTGCCGAAAACAAACAAAAAAAAAAACATGACTTCAACAACACAGAGTTACCGGGCTACTTAAACAAGACAAAGTTAACAGGATTAAACTAACCTATCGAATGATGCTTGGTACCCAGCTCAGGTTCCCTTTGAGGGTATGATGAATCCCACTCCTGACGCTGATGGAAACAGAGCTGACATTGAAGGAACGCAAAGTGAAGTCGCTATAAATGCTTCTTTCACCCTGAGCCATTTCGCCCTTTTGGCAACAACACTATAACACAGGACCACACTCGGCGACGAATAAAACATCGCACCCAAGGCAGCAGACAACTTCTGGGTACTCGATCAGCAAAACATGTGATGCTCAAAGATTTCTTTTTGTATGAAAGTCTGATCAGCTGCGAGTTACAGTATGTCAGTGTATTCAGAGGTCATTTTTTTGTTGTTTGTGTGAAGATTTAATGTTGGGATGTATTTTCTTGTAGACGTATCTTATGAATGTCACCATCATGAGTGTGTCTCATAAGTGCAATGTTCACTTTGAAGTTCAACTTGAAATCACGTCCGTTTGAAAGAGCTCTTGTGAGTTAAATAGTCTCTTGTTCTGTATCGGGACTGATTCGGATGTAGACCAATATAAGTGTCTCACTTCACATTATGTGCATCTTGAGACCAGGTGGCTGATTAAACCTGGTGTTTTGATCCGAGGCCCTGAGGTGTCCCTGCTGTGTCCTCCGTTACTTTACCATCTCTCCGTTTGTCGACAAACAGGTCTCGTTTCATTGGACGTCTGATGGCAGCAATCAGTGGCTAACAGTCGCAAACGCAGAATTTCTTGTTGTCTGTTCCATATACATAGAATTCCAGCTACTGCTGCTAATGACCCAACATACTCAAGATTTGTTGCAGCATTTTGCGTTTTACTTATGTGGCGTATAATACAGCTTGAGCAGTCTCAATGCACTTTGCATGATCTGTCACCTTCAATCATTCATGCACGCAATCATTCACACGCTCTCACACCAATGATGACAGCCGCAATGTAACCAGATCTTAGCTCAGAAAGAAGACAAATCATCGCATCTAATTCCTCTATATACATAATTTTTTTTCCTGTTTGTCAAAACATCCTTTGGAGTTGGGCTAAAAAAATAAGAAATGCAAATACGTTCTCCTGTATGAATATTGTGAGTGGATGTAGAATGTACCAGCATGTGGTTGTTTAATATTCCATCGCTGTTTCGTCGTGACCAGGAGGTTAAGACTGCTCGCGGGTAGTTCTCACTTCTGTTCCACCGCCTCAGACTCTGCCATGTGCGATGACAACCTATTCAGGGGTGGCATTGTTTGATGTGACGCGGCCTGATCACTGTTGTCAATTCCCATGAGCGATGCTTTGAGCATCTTAATGCTGAGCACGAGTCTCACGGGGTACTGGAGCAGCTGGAAATGCACAGCCTGCTGGGCCCTTCCTGCTTTGAGGTACCAGCTCCATTGACACCACTTTGACTTCTCCCCAAAGCTGTGGCTTGCCCCCACTGCTGAACGCAAGCACAACTGTCAGGAGCGTGACTGGCTGCGTTCGCTGCCAGCGCCTGCTCACCTTCAATGCACTCGAGTACACGAAAGGGCCTGTGAGTCAGTGACAGGAAAGCGGCAGAAATTTGGCGGACATTCCCAAAATCAAGATTCGATATGTGCAGAGAGAACATTTTTGTCATGAAACGATCCTCTTCAGAGGTTAGCTGTTCATTCACTGCTGGCTCCAGTAATTGGTCCTGGGAGTTGGGGACCTAATCAGATCGCCAGCACAGACAATCAGCAGCTCGGGGCTGTTTGGTGAGTTTCTGTTCTGGCTTCCCGTCGTCAAAAGCCTCCTTTTGATTTGCATCCAGTTAGATTGGTGGGTGTGACCAGTGCAGTCTGCTTAATGCCTTAGCCACTGTCTAAAACAAGCCTCGGGATGACATATCTCAAACTTCAATCTACTGTCAGACATCTGAAAAAGAAAAATTTATATTCTCGTCTTGAAAACTTTTAGGGTGTTTTCACGTCAGGATAGATGGAGAACAAGGATTTGATTTGCTTTGGTTTCACACAGCACTTTTTAAAAGCGGTCAAAACAGCCTGCACAACATCATTTTTTAACAACAGCTGTTTGTTCGGGGTGCTATTGACTGAATCAAGCACTAAAGCACGAAAAAAAGGGGTAAAGCTGGCTCATTGATTGGCCGTAACCAAACGAGGAAAGAACTGAGTGTCGTAACTTACAATAGAATCCTGTTGATTTTATATAAGCTGTTCACCTTCCAAGCAGTAAATAACTAAAGCGACCAAATAGCTCCTGGTTGAATGTAGGAGAGAGCTGAAAATAGAAACCACAGAAAATCATAGATCCGGCGCGAAACGTATAAAGAGACACATTCTTGACATTATTTTACCACAGTTTTGGTTTTGGGATTAACCGGGCAGGTACAGGTGGTTCTGAGCTTGTCACAGTGAGTGCTTGATTTGTTTGGTCATATTTGGGACATTGTGAATGCAGGCTGCGAATGAACAGCACCGAACTCGTTAAGAAGACCCGTTTTTGACGTGGTCTTGATGTTTGGTTCACTGCAGGATTTGGATGGCAACGTTTCAACATTGCAGTTGCACTCGGTTTTCTTTTACCAAACCTTGCGATGGTGAAAACACACTTGGAAATTTGTGCTGTCACCTGAAAATGGAATTGCTCCCACATTTCAACTGGCTCTGTTTCAAAACAAGGCTAGATCACCCCAAAAACTATTCCAGGTGCATAGGGCCAAGCTTTTGCTGCAGGTGTAGAGCACAAAAAAGTTCCCAGAAGTATCTCTGGGAGTTAGGAAGTCTGATGGATCTGAGAAAGAAACTGCTGCACAGTCTGGCTCTGGCTGAGTACTTCAGCATGTTTTGCCAGAAAGCAGGAGAGTGAAGCATTGGAAGGCATGTTTTGGAGTCATCCAAACGATGCTGGCTGCAGTTGTGTATAAATACCTGTGAGTATCTTCTAAGCTTATTCTGACAATCCACCACCAATGCCAAAACACTGACTGCACCAGGTATGATCGCAAGCCTGCGTGCTGAGCACTGATCGGCATCATGCGAGCTCACCACGCTTTCCACAAGGACCAAGTGCGGGAGGCACTCACCCTGACTGACTACCTCTGTGGATGGGGCAAGATGTCAGCATGCCGCACTCCAATGGAGTCATTTGGCCCCGATCTTGAAACAAAAATAGGCATTTTAAAGGTAGAAAGAAAAGCATGATAATCGCTAAACGCTCACTCAAGCTGGCTAATGGGATAAATATGGGATCTTGACGTCTTCAGTGAAAAGGCACAGTGTGGACTATTTAAGGGATGACAAGGTAAAGCAGGATTATGGTTGTTAGTACAATCAAAAGGCTGTGTCTACTTTGTGTGCTGTGCAAGAAAACGGTATTCTGAGAATCCCCTTTCACTTGTTGCACTGATTCGTTAAGCTGTGTAATTGATAGTCGTTCATTTATTACTGTCTTGACAAATATATTGGAATGGGTGAACATGTCAAAGGTATTATTGTGGCTAAATGTACAGTTTACTTTCTGCATTCGACTGGATGGCATGATTAAGTCACAGAACTAATGTTTCCCTCTTGATTTATCATCTAATAGTTTAATAATTTAGCAGCGGTCAAATTAGAATGTATGTATCGGCCGTGAATTAAATATGAGCCGTAATTTGAGCAGGAAATGGAACCTGATTTGCCGAGGTATGTGGTGACACCCGAATGTACGACTAAATGACTCACCAAAGCAGATTTGAGAAATAGCTGTAAAAACACATGAAATATGCATGGTAGAAAGGATATTATTAGATCACAGATGTTCTATTCAGTCTACACAAAGGTAACCCGCCGTAACCACCGGAGAACCAGCACTCACACCAAGCTCGCGCAGTCAGGGTTAGTTAGCCAACTGCCAGAGGAAAAGCTGCAGAAATATGAACGCTGATGGGATGTGAAGGACTGTTTCCAAAAAATTATTTATGGTTCTTTCAGCTTGTATGTTTGATCCAACAATGCCCTGACAGATTTATTCAGTTATAAATGCTCGGTTTTTTGGGGGAGGCAAGCACCACCAGTTGAAGGGTAATCTGCTGCAGTGTATTGGTTGTGATGAGAGACGGGAAGCTTCTAACATCGGTGTGGAGGCTCTGCCCTGAAAGAGGGCAGGGAAGCAAAATTAAGTAAAACAGCTAATACTTCCCACTAGATAGGGTGCAGCCATCCAGATACACTGTTCCCCATAAGAATACTCTCTCTATGGTCCTCCATTAGCATAGATAACCCCCCCGATACACACGCCTGGTTACCGAAGCTAAAAATTAAGAAGTTTTCTTTTTTATTCTAACAGTTTGGATGGATTTCAACAGTTTTTTGTCTTTATTCAGCAAACATCAGTTCATGAAATTGTAAACATTCTTGAAATCTGTCTTGCACTGCCTGTCTGCAGCTCGCTCATCCTTGAGCTAACCTGCCCTCCTTCCCCTCATCTAACAGGAGCCAACTGTTTGATTCTATTAGCCTGGAGGCTTGACAAGAGGAAGTGACAATACGTTCCAATCTTAAGTGAAAATAGAGAAATGTAGGATATGCACAGATGTATCCTGTTGTCAAACATATCAGACTGAAAACATTTTTCAGTGTACTTTTCTTTTGAAGACAGACAATGCCAGTTGCCTGTGAATAGCTTCTCATTTATTTGCTTTAGTGGCATGTGGGACCCTGAATGTCTGCAGCAATGTTCAAACTCAGCATTGACCGCTTATGTTTTAGCACACGTCTTCCAGGGTAATAAAAGCAACATGTGAACAAGCATAATATTCGACTTTCATTGGAACTAACTCTTCTCAAATAAAAAATCCCCTCCTGTCCTCGCTTCACACTTCTTCCCTCTCGTCTCCTCTCAAAGCCTCAGCAGGAGCCCTGGTATTAACCAAAACCTGACATCGAATCTATGTAAATTTCTTTTCAAACTTCTCAAACACTGCAGACAATTTCATGCATTTAAATCTCTTGATTTGTACCCGGCGTAGCAGTGAGCGGGCCAAACAAAATGAAACCAAACTGGTTTTCCTTTCTCATTAGAAACAAGGAAAATAAATAACGTGCGAGCGTATCGACTGTACTGTGTTTTTCCTTCTTGAAATGAATGAGCAGTCTTTATCTCAGCAAGTGGGATTATGTCCGGTGCTACTGAATTGTTTATTTCTTTTCATTGGCTTTTTTTGGTGTGATGAAAACATTACAGAGCTCTCGGTTTTACGTATAATATCTGATCGTTAATACAGATCCTGTCATTTTTTACACGATGATCCAAAACAATGTGGTATATGTGTGTATTCAACAGCAAAAGCACGAGAGTATTTGGTATCACGGCACTCACAGCAGTTAGGAGTGCAAACACCAGCTAAATGCGAGGTCAAATGTAGTGGGAACAGAACTGTGTTGTAGTAAGCAGTGAATGGTGCCCTCAGTCATCAGCTGCGATTGAAAATGCTTGAGTGAAGGACCATTAACAAACGGGCTTTCTCTAAGGTCAAGACCAGGCAAAAGGAAAAAAAAAACCAACAAATCACCTGCCTGCCAGATATGACTCGGGAAAAAAAACAAAAAACAAAGCCAGAATTAGCGAGGATATAAAAAACGGGGGGGAATAAAAACACTTTGAAAATAGGGCTTTAGAGAGAAGTACAGTATGAGGTGGTGCAGTCTGTGAGTGTAAGCCCCTGTGTGTCCGAGGATTAAGCAGTAAGATAAAGGGGTTTAGTAGAGTGTGAAGCTCCTCCTGGCCAAAGGAAAGGAGAGAATGAAGGCAGCAGAGGCTCTTGTGTTGGTCAGTTCAGGGCAGAACTTCTTTTCAGCTGTATCACCTCTCAGCGGAGATATCAACCATCCTGAGGTCTATTTATATCAGAGCGCTCCTGCACTCCTTCACATGAACTATGCACTGAAGCATAACATAACACTTTCTTGAAAAAAATGATACTTTCTTTGCAAATCAATGAAATACAGAGACTCTTTATAGTTTCTCTCTGAACATTCAAAGTTCCCTGGATAACGCAACACAGCCAACAGCCTGGCCTGCAGTAGACTTTATATCAGTTACGCCTCCAGGTCACGACTTTTTTTGAGTGTGTATGGAGGGGAGGGGGGGCTAGCGGATGCATTTTAGGGTCCTGTTGGGATGGTCATGACTCACAAAACCCAACATTCAAGGCTGAAAGCAAAAATAAGAGTCCCACATGAATAACTTCGGATGCTGTTGACTTTTAGATCAGACGGGTTTATGCAGGGCCTTGTCAACGATGCAAGCTCAGCACAGGACAAAACAAGACGAGGGTACAACAAACCATCTCCTGTGGTAGACAACAGCCAACAGGTGATATCTGTTGTGCCGACGTGACTAAGGAGAGTAGAACTCGGCTGAAAAATTATTAATGGGTCAGTGAATGAGTACATCTAGTGAAACTGTATGAAGTGGCAGGAGCATACACAAACAGCACAGAGAAAAAGAGCTTCGATGGATCGAGACAGTACTGAACTGAACGAGGAACTGTGTTTTGTTTGCCAGAATCTCACATACAGTCAATTTTGATGATTGTTATATTATATTATCTACCTACTGTATAAGAACTGCCACTGCTTTGCAGTACTGAACACACGTTGTGGATAATCTCTTTTTTTCTTTTTGCTGTTGTTGCTAAAAACAAACCAAGCAAGCATCTTTTGACAGTTTGTGAGCATCACCTTTTTTTCTCTCCTTTTTTTAAAGACAGTTTGGCTGATCCAAGTCAACTTGAATCAATTTTTCTTGTTCAACTGCTTTAGGCTTCGACTGCGTGGGTAACCTTTCCACCACCTGGAGCCCCTCACAATGTGTTCTGTCATTATTTATCTGCAGGTGTGTTTGGCCTTGACATTAAGAGTGTGTTGTTTTCTTGCCCAGGTTTGTTTTTATCCTTTCTTTTTTATTTGTTTAATCAGTGGAATTGAATCTGTTTGTTTCAAAGCACTGCCTTACCTGCAAATTCAAATTGTTTATTGTTCATAAGATGCTACGATTTGGAAAGTTGAGTGAGGACATAGGACTTTTTTAAGCATATAATGGAGACAATTAAGTGTGTTAAACTGAAATCGGAGTGATTGAAATTCCTTTTGACTCATTTCTGTACTCTATTTTTCAAACCTCTTCTGTGCATTTCCTTTAATTACTTTCCACTCATCAGTGCGAGACAAAGTATTTTTTGAAAGGAGTAGTGAGGCTGTATTTGGAAAACCAGCATCAAGAGTACTCATGGCCTTCATTAAGACAAACTGCAAAAGCTTCAATATATATCATGGGGGCAACATGTCAGAGAAAAGTAGAAACAATGACCAAGCACATTATCGATGTCCCATTCTCATGACTTGACATGCATGAGCAGTATAAAGGAGAATGTTGTGGACGGGAGCCACTGTCCCTAAGGTTAGGACGAAATACCAGGAGCTTAAAGCCTTACGTCTCCAGCCTCCATGACAAATGATTAACTCTAATCATATGTCTCCCAACTCTGAGACTCATGAATCATTCTGCATGAAGAGATTAATAGCTCATAAATCTTACGAGGAACATTATATCTCTGCAATTAGAGCAGTCGAGCTGCAGCACAAGTCTCATGGTATATTCAAAATGTTTGGTGAATATTAAAGTGAAAAGACCAGTTAGGAATACAGATGTGAGTGCAAAGAGAAACCAATTCTCGGCGGAGAAATACATCACGGTCGTCGAGCGGGGCTTCAGTAATGACAGAGAGAATACCAGAGGGAAAAATTACAGCACTTGAGTTGAATGATGCTCCGTTTTCTGCCACAGTTATCAAAATGTTGAGAATCTCCATTAGTCCATTTATAGAAGATGGTTGCTGTTTAAAGATGTTGTCATTATGCCCCATTCATTCTGTACAATGGAGCTTCACTGAGGCTCAAGCTAACTCTGAATGAAGGACAGCTTTGCTTTGAGAGCCTGAAGGTCCACAAAAGATGGAGTTACTCGTTTAAGTGATGAAATAAAAAATAAAAAAACACAAAACGCGTTTCACTCTTTGGGATTGTCCAACATCACAACAATCACCACTAAAATGTGTTGACAACAGCAGTGCGAGGAATCTGTAACAAAGCCACAGACATTGCTTTGGGTGCTGGAGAGCGGTGCTGACTTTTGCAGTATGTAATTGCAATCTGGCAGCCTGACACATTGTGAGTGATCGTGTCTGGACCATGAACTTCAGACAAGCAAACTACACTGAAATAATAATCTGCTCATAAAATTTCCGGCGATGTCCTTGGGTCTTTGTACATTCATTTCCTCGCTGCAAAATAAAATATGATTCATGGACCAATTCGGGAAGTCCTAAATCACTCCTGTGCGCTTTGTAAACTTCATCAAGTGTGTCCTCGAGCTAAATTGCATGAAATGACGCGCTGGATAGGTTGAGCTGGCTTTGTCTCACCCTTCAGCGTCTATTCTCCGTCACTGTCAGTTGATCATTCACAGTTGCAGACACGAGTGCCGTAGTACCCACCTGTGGGCCTCGCCCTTATCAAAGCCGTTTGGATTGCACACAAACGTAACACACAGCCTTAAAGCAAGCTACAGTTCAGTTGGGAAAATGCAGAGGAAAATGCAGTGTGAAGGCTGGAGCTAAATCTTTAAGCAAACGGCCAAAGTAAAATTGAAAAGGTAAACTTCAAGCTGAACATACCAAAAAACAGACCTTTGAAAAAGCAAAATAAGAA
>JASSRZ010000053.1:8532224-8549071 GCA_032164315.1 Malacoctenus gilli | reverse complement strand
GCAATGGGAGGAGCCTGAGCATGGAAGGCTCCGATGGTCAACACCAGCTTGGATTTCATAGAGCAGGAGTTCAACAACACTTGTCAACGGTTTGACTTTGTGTGTGTGTGTGTGTGTGTGTGTGTGCGTGTGTGTGTGTGTGCGTGTGTGTGCGTGTGTGTTTTTATACCACACACCCCAAACTGTGTACAAGAAAAGTGCAAAGAGTGAGCATGTGTTTGACAGTTCTCATTAACCAGCAGGCTCTGTGAGATGAAATGTACTGAGACACGTCAAAGATTGAAACGACAGAATATCACAGTGGGTCTGGGTGGCTGCTCCCACTGGGAGACGAGGAGTTTGAGAGCAGAGGGAGCGGCGAGTTGCGTCTCGCTTGTCTGGGACACAAATTATATGCTTTTTGTGTCAAACTCCTATCTGCTCCGTTACAAGAGTGTATGGCGAATTCGTTGGTCTTTTGGACCCAAAGTGCTCCCGTGGCAGGCATGTCATAGGTGTCACGGACGCGTCACATTTCCCTGCCAACAACAAATGCTGTCCTCGGTCGTCAGCCTCGTGATTTTTTGCATTAATGTGCAGCCCTGAAGCTGTTACTATGATTGCTGCTCTTTCTCTCCCTGTAACTTTGCATTAAATTAATTACCGGAGTTACTGCTGAACCAAGGCAACACCGTTTAGTCATGCACTCATGTGTAGAGTGGTGTGTGAGTGTGTGTATATATAGATATACCTACACACACACACACACACACACACACACACACACACACACACACACACACACGTGCTGCAGATTTTGCAGCACTGATTGTAACGATTGTTCTTTTGTACTCCGCTATGGTCTCCTGCACATCTATATTCAATGACAGGCTATACTTGTACCTTACTGGAGCTACTGCTACATTGAGTGAGCGCACTAATTGCTGAAGTGAGCTCCCAGCCATCATAATGCCAGACTGCACCTTCCATACAACATGCAGGGCTGTAACTGTTATGGTCTTGTCTGCCTCGGGAGAAGTAGGAATAAATCCAGTGACTTGAAAAAAAAAGGAGCAGGAACAGTATGTTCATGATATTTCATTTGCATTTGTAGTTCTACTGGTTTCCGGAGACTAAAAACATCTACTATACATCAGTGTTACAGGACGCATTTCTTGCCCCTCATTGGAATATTTTACCATAAATTCTAATAAATGATATCAAATATTCCGGTAATAGTATCTTACGTTTATGTGTTTCAGTCTACATTTACATGGCTAAAGGGCAAGGACACTCGAAGATTTCCCCACCTGAACTCGTCATTGTGATAATACTGTTGTGAAAGGAGATATTACGGTTTGCCAATTTCCCTGATCATTATCCTAAATGAATGGGTTTCCCGTTTCCCACCAGTGTCTGCCTTATCAGGCAGCGTAACAGTCAAAGTCCAGTATCCATCAGCACTGGTCCAACTCCTCGTAGGAGAAATAACCCCTTTTCTGTTCTGGCATTCATCATTTATTGATGATGGTAATTGTTCTTGGCACCAGTGAGCAGCGCAGCCCGGACTCCGTAATATTAAATCACTTCATCACCCTGAACGAAAGCTGCAGTTTCCCCGGCGTCAGACGTCACATGACGGTTTGCTGTTTGGCACGTCTGATTCTCATTTAAGAAGCATGTTTTGTTGGTTTTTTTTTCTCCTTTTGCAAAAGCAAGTTTTGACGACTTTGTTTACACTGCCATTTCTGTAGCACGCATTCATTCACAGCACAGATCCAAGTCTCCTTCAACGAGGCAGCCGGCACAGGCGCGAGGCTGTACAGCTTCCATACAGGGCTGAGTGGGATATTAAACATGTCGTTTGCGCTTCACAGCCAGATGGGGGGATCTCATTGAACCTGGCCCGTCTTTAATTATTTCTGATGCCAATAAGTGGGCTGAAAATAAACAGCATCACCTGGGCGATGAGCTGCTCAGCTGCGAGCAGGCATCTATGTGTCTCGGTTCTACATCGGCAAAGCTTTTCGGAACATGTTGTTTCCGAGCAAATACACTGACTCTTTATTCTGTGAAGTACTTTACACATACTTGAGCCGGAGCGGTTTAGGGTGCAGTCGCTCTCATCTTGCAGGGGAAAAAAGCAGTACACAGGGCAGCTTTATTTTAGAACAGAGTGAGGAGAAAAAGTGCAATGACAGATAAAAAGGAATGATACCTGTACTACAAATAACTGAACTTTGGAAGTTTTACCACCACATAAGTACCAAGCCAACTATCGGCAGGCTGACGAAGCTTTTCCCAACAACGGATACATTTTCGTTTCAGTGAACTTTTGTGAATAAGTTTGAAAACTACCTTGTTTACAAGTTCTGAACTCACCCATTTTTATCCAGAGCTGGAGTGCAGTTTATTTTTGTGCATTTTTTTCAACCCAGTGTTTATTGATCACCAGTTTTTTGTGTGTAATAGAAGCAAATATTAGTGAAGAATCAAAAATCTGTCGATTAGGACAGAGACCACTCAGAAGAGTAATTCGATGGTAGAAAGCAGAAGAATCGTGTTATTAATCCGTGGCATCATTGCCAATTCTTCTCAGGACCTCAAGCCTGAAATCATTTTATTTCATAAATATTCTCTCATGATTTTCAGAAGGTTATTATCTGTTCCAAAAGCTGAACGGGCAAGCGAGAGGTCCTCTGAGGTTGGAAAAAAAAAAGAAACCCTCATGAAAATGAAGTGATTTGAATATTAACCACGGTGCCCAGAAACGTGTATCCTGGGCCAGAAGCTTGAAGCTCAAATGGAGCAAGATAAGCCCGGCGACTGAACTGTGGAGATGGAAAGAGATGAAAAAGAAGTTCAAATGCCAGTGCAATCTGATAAAAAAACATGATAAGGAATCAATTAGCCGCACCAAATATCAGCTCTGTTTATCTCTGCCATCTATAGATCTACATTAACTTAACAGCTGCAGAGTCCATCAGTATTCCAGAGGTGTGCGCGGCTGCTGCCTGTCAGGTTCGCGTGGATGTAAAGCCACCGTTGATCCCATTACTTCGCAGAGAATTTTCCAGATGATCCACACGAACCCCGGGAAAAATATCAGACAATAAATGTGTTGGCCCCCCGTGTGCGAAAACGACTGCAATGGCAAAACAATCCTGTCGCAAACCACCACTCACATTAGGTTTAATCCTGTCAACGACAGAGAGGGCACGAGCGACTCGTGGGCTTTGCTTTGTTTCTCCTCTCTTTCCATGTAGAACATTTATCTCAGCCACCGCAATTCCAGTCCGATTTTTTTTTTTTTTACTCCAACCTCACCGTGTTGTATACGGAACTCCAAACGACCAATGGGATCTCTGCTTTTAAGAGAAAAGCACGGATTATGGTAATATTTCCTGGATGTCTTCGTTCATTGAATACTGGGTTTGAATGGGGTCTTTTATGCTTTCATACTGCCTCGTGTGTGGAATCTGAAATCAGTGACGTACAGTATGTGTGACTTTGAATGAGCTCATTTTACTGTCGTGAATCACGTAAAGACACGCATGTTTTTTGCTGCTCATCATCAGTGGTTTTATATTCTTACCCACATATTAAGCTTAAGTATTTGATTTTTCCCCCTAAGAATAGCACATGATTCAATCCTACAGATTGTGAAAGCATTAAAGATTTTGAGGGCTGGATTAAGCAGAGTTAAACAAGGAATTGTGTTCCATGATAAACATTTTGATAGGCACTTGTTTTGGCAGGCCCTGGTCACTCCCTGCTGTGCCCGAGATCCATCGACAGCCGAAGCATTATGTTTACCCGCAGAAAATGCCTCTTCAAAGGCCCTTCTTTTGAAGAAAGCAAGGGAGTCCACTCTGCTTGGCTGTCGGGGACACAACATGACGTTGGGAGCAACACTATCTCTGCTGTTACGGATAATAGCCGGCCTGATTCCTGATCAAGGGGCCCGAGCTGCCGGCAGCGGCAGCCAAGAAGGATCATTTGATTCCCGGACGCAGCCCTCTGGCGTGAAGATTTTGATCCACTTTCTCGATCTTCCCCATGCCACCAGTGGTCGATGGACAGGTTGGAAAATATAAAAAAAAAAAAGTATAGTGCGAGTCTACACAACATGGAGAAAAAAAAAAAGCGGTTCTCCTGGTTGTTGGAAAAAGCATTGAAAAGAACCAAGGCTGCGGCGTCTACGTGGGCATAGGGTTACACATAATCGAGTCTTTCAGAGGAGGACAGAGGCTGAATAGGGCGGCCGGGATATCATCAGTTCTATCTCCTGGGCTATTGTACCTGCATCAGTGCAGTGAATGCATAGAGACATAGAGAGGTATGGAAACCTCTGAGACTTTATCTCAGACTGACAGCTGATACCGACCTGGGAGGGAACACAAAATAAATACTGACAAGGTTTGTGCGTAGTGATGTGATGACAGAGGAGCGTGTGTGTACACAAGGTTTTTATAACTTTTGTACAAACAAGTCAATGCGAGGCCATAACAAAACAGGAGACCAACCGTTCTCTTTCTCTTTCTCTCTCTCTCTCTCAGGCCGGGCCAGTACTCGATGTGTTGCTGAATATTTCATGGGTGTTGATGGTTCTTGGCTCTCCTGGGCAGGTGGAGTTTTAGGTCTCACTACAGGTATCTGTGAGTTGCTCAATGAACCAAAAATATGAATTCAAAAGTATTTCCTGGGTCAGTTGTTGGTAAACTACATAAACATCCCAGCAATGGTTGCGGTTTGAAGGGGGAGATAGTTGGAAGATCGCGACTTTGTTGACAAAAGGTGTTTTCATTTTGAGACCGTGGAGAGACACGCCAAAAGGAAGTGACAAAAATAATGGCGTTTTTTTTTTTTTTTTTTCTCACATCTGTCGTGTTTCTTTCCTTTTTTTATTCCCAGTTACTTTTAAGGTCATGTTTATTTTTTCATCACGCATCACTTATGCACCAACAACAGATTGGGGGAGCAGATATTTTGGCCAATCAGATTAAAGGAGACGGGCGACCATGGTTGTGCTGCTCCTTGGCGTGTTCGTTACACCACACTGTTTCCTTGAAAGGAAACCCCAGAAGTGAGCGCCCCCATCCCCTGCCCTTACAGTAAAAAAAAGACAAAAAACTGATTTGTGTGTGGCTTCACAAATGACCGCGTTTCTATTTTAGGGATTTGGTTTATGTGAGGATAAGAAAGCCTGCAGCACCACATATACATGGCGAAAAGAGAAGGAGCGTAAAAACCACGTCAGCATAACTATACTTTATGAGTGTAACAGTGACATCAAAGCAGCAACTTCAAAAGAACATAGATAGATAGATAGATAGATAGATAGATAGATAGATAGATAGATAGATAGATAGATAGATAGATAGTCTCTGAAGAGAGCTTTTTTGTGATGTCCCTATCTAAACATGACCTGTGCTGTGTGCAGTCTACAGCTGTGCCCGCGAGCTTCTGCCTGTGATAATTACACTGTATCACACCCCGAGTTCGTGTTATTAAAGAAGCACCAGAGACTGATGGAGCTCGCTGTATTTTTAGAGTTCAGGCTGCCCTTTTGTCCTCATGCCCACCGCTCAGGGGATGATGGTCAGGATCTGCAGCTGCTCAGGGACAGCGTCGCTGGAAGAGTTGGTGAACCAGACGGTTGACACGGCGAGCTGAGAGAGTGAGAGAGAGACGTTACCCTTGCCATGTTTTTCCCGCGAAAAAAAAAAAAATTCCCCACAATATTTGTCTTACTTTATGAGATACTGAGCGGCAAACACAAAAGTGTGTGGCATCAATCCAGCTGTATGTTGTGTGGCTTCAAAGATAAATTGAAGAAGCAAGGAGGGCTATGACAGCTACAGCGATATCTTGCACTAAAACATGGTTTATGTAGGAGGACCTGGTTGGAAAAAATGATCTCCTCGCAAATTGAAACGGCCGAGATTTTCTCATAACGTCTTAACTTATCGTTTTAGATCAACTTAATCTGAAACGCTGCAGGCCACAGGTTGTCAAAAGAATATTCATGATGTTTGTGGACACGAGGCGATTCTCCTGGTGACAGACTCGACATATTGGTCCATCAATGCTGCCTTCTGGAGGCAGTAATGACAGACCAGGATAGGACTCATAAATCAGAGGCCGGTGGGGAGGGCAGCTGACACTGATGCATGCGGAAACGTTGAAAACACAGCGGAGGGAGAGTAAAAGACAAAGGGATACGCTGAACGACTTCACATGCAGAAGACAGAGGTGAGTAGAAAGGGAGGCATATTAACTTGTAACACTCAGGGTGTATAATCCTCCTTTGGTGTGGCCTTTACAAACTGCAATATATTTGCAAAGTCCTGAACATGAGCTCTGCGGTCCTGAACCGATATGCAGCTTTCGATGCTCGCAAATACAAACGAAGACAAACACAGTGAGTCGCAGTCGCTGGGCTTGAGTGGTGCAGTTCGAAAACACGCCTGTTCCCCACCCAGAAGGATCAAAGAGAAGGTGGACTACATTATCTTAAAGGCCAGCCCCATCCTCCCACTCTTTATTAGGAACGCTCGCAGTGAAATACCGACGAAGCCCACATTTCACTGTGGTTTTATGAGGCCATAAAAACTAACGTGTATCTTCGCTCACGACGGTAAGATTCGGACTGGCATTTCTATCTTAATTCCGCAAGTAAATCTGTGTGAAAGATAGCCGGCATCACTATAGGAGACAAATGAGACACTACATTCGTGTCAGCTGGTGGAGGCAGAAGAAGTCAGCAGTCAAAGAGTTGGTGGTTTCAGCCCCTGACTTATCCTGTCCACATCGGACTCTTTGAGAAAAGAAAGTGCACTGGCACAAAGGCCTACGGGTGTGAATGACTAAATAAAAGGTCAAATGTCACCTAATGCAAAAAACATACAAGGGCATTGAATCTTTTTTTTTAAATGAATTTCAGTTATTGTCATTTTCACATTTTCAGCTTGGGCTGGGATTTATAACGGATTATGTAGCCAATGTTTCTTGTGGCAAGATTAGCTCTATATCTATCTTAAAAACAAAGCACCGTGTCCACACAGAAACAAATGCATCATCTTGTGTTACATAACAGAGTTCATCCAGATGAGATTTGTGCAATTGAATTGCCTAGAACTTCCAGCAAAGATTTTAATCTGGTAGAGCCATGAAACGGTTTATTTCCACGCGTATGACCCGGTAGCTTTTATTTGAGCTCCGCAGCAGCAAAGGCTGCCTTAAAACAGAAGCAATTTAATGTCTTTTTTTTCTGGATGAAGTGGTTTCTTTCTCACACAGGACAGTGGGAACATCGCATGTGTGTTTCAACCAAGCACTGTGTCTCCGTCAAAGGAAATGTAATCTTCTCCTGATGCCTGACTCACAGTGTTCAACCCCAGCAGTGAATGATGTCGGTGAGCGAGGCTCAGCGGTTAGAATAAAAAGATCAACCTTGACAGATTGACTGTGCTTCCACTCTCACATGATTGATTGTCAGGTAAACAACATTACCATTTTAAATCTGCCCTTGGGGTTGTTAGCAAGTGTTTCCTGACTGGATGACTAATTGATTGAAGCAGCAGTATCAGTCTAAATCTTCTCTTTCTATTTAGATCACAGATGAGATTTCAGCAAGGGAGCAACTGGCTCCGATGGACATCTTTTGTGAGGTCCCCCGGGCCCGGGACTATATATGTGTATTGACGTTAGCGAATACCGTGCGAACAGAGGAAACGGCTGAGAGGACAGAAATACAATAAATCTGCTTCGAAATATGTCGCAGAAGTGGGAAATCAGGTTATGTTATGCTGAGGCGTATAACATCTCTCCACCTCTTCAAATCACTGTGTCACTCTCCCACACAAAAAAGAGCTGCATAAGATATTCATGTGTTCCAGTAACCTAGATTTTTAAATGTTTTATTTGGCAGCTTGTCTCCTGTTACTGAACAGGGCCAATGCAGGCTCAATGGGGCCTCCTTTCAATTGCTTTGATGTCTGGACTGTCGCCGTGCACACACACACACGCACGCATGCGCGTGTGTGCTTGTGTGTTGGTGTGTAGGTGTGTATTTGTGTCGAAATGACAATGAGTGTGCAGACCTTTTTTTTCTGCTTCGCAATAAACGGTGTAAAACTATTTCTGGAGCAATGCTTGCAATGCATCAAACTAGGGCAGTTCCAGAGACCTGCTGTCTGGCATAACGAGGGATTGTTAAATGTGCACTTGCACGGTCAAACTGGCACTGGAAATGCCAGGCTAACCATACCAAGGCTGCTCCACACCGCAGCCCTGCAGCGTATTGCATTACAAGTGATTTGACACTGGCAAAGATCAAAATCTACGCAACTAAAGGAATGAGAGTCTCAGTTACTGTGAGGTTGACCAGCCAGAAGCTTTCCAGACACTCCCCTGGCAGTGCTGTCACCTGAATCCCCATCGAGCCAGGAAAGGACAGAGGAGGGCAGGTGATCAAGTGTGCAACACGCTGTCATCCAAGTAAGGCGGCTTGTTCACGCTTCCGATTAACATGCGAGCACACAGATAGACACCAGACCTGCATTTGTTCAGGAGGATGCCCGATTGTAACCTCGTGCGAAATGCTTGACCTCCTTCAGTTAACACACAGATAAAAGAAAAAACCCTGCTAATTCACCATAACTAAAGAAGTCCTGCATTTAACAACTTGGAGCTGACAAAGAGACACACCTCTCCATAAAAACTCTGTGACCCAACTATGCTTCTTGGCTGTATGTGTGTGGATAGGTGAAGGGTAAAGTACGGTAAAATATTACAGGTGGAAATCCAGTAGCACCGATTGTCTTTCCCTTCACATCTCCTCTCTTCTTTTTTGTTTCAAAATAACATGTTAAGTGGGGTGTCGGATGTCCAAAGACTTCCGATTTTTCAATCACAGAGTGGAGAGGAGTGCGAGTCTGAATTCCGCCAAAATCAATGAAAATTAATTTTGACACTCAAGTGAAGAGTTCATGCTGCAACACGAGTCCGCTGTCGAAAATGAATCTGTTCGGCTGCCGGTGGCGGTCTGGTGCTGTGAGTGTAGCAGGGAAACAGAGCTAAAACAAGTGCCGGACTGAGTCATAACAAGCTGGGAGGGCAGGATCACCCAGGAGGCGTCGAGGTGGCGTCTTGTACTGACAGGCCAGAATTGGCTCGCCACTCAAAGTGTAATTAACTCCAGCCACTTACATCGCTGTTTTTCAACTTTAATTTTCTTTGGAAAACCCAAGCAGCAAACTTTTTGGGTGCAAATCGAAACGTGATTGATTGAAATTAGTCAATCTGGAAAACTGACTGCCCATCTGTCCACTTATTTTCTTTTCTCCTGTATTTCTTGCTTCTTATTGTGTATGTATATGGATATATTATCGTGTGGAGCTGGTGAAAAAATATAAAAGCGCCCACATGCACATCAGATCACAAAAAAGCAAGTTCTCATAAGGTGTAAAGGAGGCTTTATGTCCTTGTCATTGCATCTCTCTCTGTGTTTGTACTGGTCACCTGTCTTCTGCCAAGGTAAGCTGGTAACAGCCCATGCCTCCTGAGTTCCAAAATAGAGGTATATAATTTAAAAGATGGACAGTTGGATGGAGTCACTGTTGCAGTTGAAAACAGCACATGCGCGCACGCACACCAACACGCGCACGCAGGCACGCACGCACGCACGCACGCACACACACACACACACACACACACACACACACAGAGTAGGGTCAGGATATGTCAGGCCACGGGCGCTGCCATCATGCCCATTCTTCCAGCCCTTCCAGACTCGAGCCAGTTCTCGGGAAGCAATCAAAGGGACGGAAAATATATCTTCAGTGTCATGAGTCAGGATGTTACGACCAATCAGAAGAAATCAGAGGCCTTTGTGTCTCTGTTTGGACACGAGTACCATGACACGGTGCTGTTTGGTTAGTTTGCTGCTAAACTTGCTGGGCCAAGTTGACTACCTGCGCTTTGCACCTACTGGGACTCTGAAAAAAACTCTCTAATACCAAAAATGCAATAAAATCACTGTTGCTCTTTTTTTGGAGGGGCCGACAAAAGAAAAAACAAAAGGAAACATAAATTTCACAACCTTATTTCGAAGAGTTACATCAGAGTCCTGAAAAGGCATTTGTTAGAGAGAGATCTTGCTGAGCCTTTTATGTTTGAAGAAGCAGCAGTGTAACAGAGCACAGCTGGAGTCAATGAATAAAAAATAAACGGGAAGAATGGAGGAAGAGATGCATAAACCGCAGTTGTGATGCACCATCTTAAAGCAAAATCAACCACATGTTGACAACCAATCTGAGAAACCACATGTAGCTTCCACTGGATATTAAAAGAGTGTTTTTTTTTTTCTTTAGGATTTCATTAGGCTCCTCGAATATTAACGCTTGTTTATTGACATTTAATTGATGGACTGATCGGGTTATCAACACAATTTTGCATCAAGCACACTTCAGCTCGCCATCAGTTATGAGTTTGAAGACATGACGAATGCAGCAACCTATTTTTCTTGACCTAATTATATTTCACTCTTTTTCCAATGCACAGGAGCACCATTGGTGTCCTCTGTCTTTATGGCCAAGTCCCAAGCCATTTTATTGTCTTGATGTGAAATTACCAAGTTCACCAATCCATCATGTTAAAGCATAGAATAATTTTTTAAACACATCAGGCTAAAACCTATGCTGCCACTTTTCAATCATCCCAAACAGGTTCCACATTATCTAATAACAGCCCAGACTCTCAACCTTGAGTATGTCGAACTCCTCTTGACAGTGATTAATTTCAGGAAAAAAAAACTGTAGCTCACAGAGGCTGTGACGAAGTGATAACTTCACAATACATGAAGAGGCAGACAGAACCACAATCAGTACAAGTTTCTGACGATGCTTTGACAAAATCGGTCCGAGAACAAAAGATGTGGACATGATCATTTTACCTAACACAATAAAGTAAACGGGATAAAGGATATATCAATCATTGTCAAGACAATCAAAGAGAAAAAAAAACACTTTGAGAGACTGCTTCTGGTACGTAATTATCCAATAGATCATGTTTATGTAGAGCCCCTTTGACTTAACTCTCAGGAGAATGAAGGTTAATGATACACTGCCTTGTTTACCCACTTGCTTGTGTCTGATAAAAGTTCTTGCTTCAGTTAATTCTGCTTTATTCTGAAGAGCCTCTTCTTGGTGGGGGCCTTTGAGAGATGTCCCAGTTGGTCATGCAATGCAGCACACTCACCTTATCATGTAGTGGGCATGTGTGAATACATGCCTCTAACCTCGATCTCCTTGGTGTGTGTGTGTGTGTGTGTGTGTGTGTGTGTGTGTGTGTGTGTGTGTGTGTGTGTGTGTGTGTGTGTGTGTGTACTGGTGGATCAAGAGGAGAAAGTTAATTAAATATGATATAAAGGGCAGAAGAAGAGGCTCTTTCCAAAATGAGAAAGCCACCCTTTGAAAAATGTGACACCCTCGCTGACACAATGATTGCTGGCATGAAAGTGAAACTCATTACAGAATATTAATGAAGATATTAGCCATCAAAATAGGATCACTTCTGATGAGGCTATTAATCATGGGTATTCTTTAAATATTGAATAATACATTTCAGGTAACAGCCTCCAGTACAAAGATATAAAACCGTGGCATAAGTTGAGAATCTGAGCTGCTCACAGACCATATATCCCGTCCGAGGACTTGCGTTAAAAGAATCTGGTTAACGGCTCTAGCTGCTTTATGAACGGATTTGATCGATTATAAGTGGAGAAAACTCATGACAGACACCCCCCCCACACACACACACACACACACACACACCCACACCCACACACACACAGCACTGTCAAAACATTTCCAAGAAGCTTTAAGGTCATCTGAGGGGCAGAACCTAAATTTGACTTTATACTTAGATTACGAAGATATATGGAGCATACAGACATGCATTCACTTCAAATGGGTTTATCTTAGGTTGTGTGACTCTGTGTATGAGGGCGCACGCGCACATGTGTTACACCACCATAATCCAGCAATCCTACCTCATCTGTCTCTGTCTGATGTGGGATATCGCGGCCAATTGGCATTCACCAGATAGCAAGGATGATCCCTCCCCTCACATACCTCACCCAATCACCCAATTTGTCAGCGGATTTACAGATAATTGTGTCTCGATGTGTGCGTGTGTGTTTCTGTGTGCAAATGTCTGTGCGTCTTTTTTGGTTTTCCCCCTTTTTTTATTATTATTGTGTGCTTTAAGTTTTGACCTTTATAACTTATGCATGCCAGCATTGTCACGTCATGACCCTCCCTATCAAATAGGGATGATATTGTACTACAATGTCATCCAAAGCAATCAAATGAAGTTGCTGAAATTTTATCACAGCACACTTCTTTCATTGTGCGAGTGAGACGTAGCAGGTGCCCAATGATTACAGTGATTTGAGTCTTGCATGCCGTGCAGTAGGAATTGCTTTAAATGCAAAAAGACATTGTGCAGCAGCTTCCTCGTGGAAGAAAATGAGTGAGCTTCCCATCACTCTAATGAGGATGAATTGCATTCCGTTGAGCTTCAGAACCTTTTCCATAAATACAAGCAAGCGCTTCAATGAAACACAATTGCATGGCTCTGAATGGAAAACAGTCGAAATAAATCACATGCATCACTGAGGGATGTAGCTGGGTGTATTGTCATCATTTGAATGCAGTGAGAAAGACAAGCACATCCCCGTTGTTCACTTAGTTTTCTTGATGCCAGCACTGCATGAATGAGGGTTTATCATGGTTTAACATGGTGAAGGGATTTTTGGCTGAAAATCTAAACAAAGTATTAGGTTGGGGTTTTTTTTGCTTCCCACAATCTCTTCACAGAAGACATTGAGTGTGACGTGAACGTAGCAAGCATGACCTGCCTTCATATTTTAGAGGAATGATCATGCTTTCCGATGTTTTGTCTTAGCGTGAGTGGATTTGGCAGTTCACCGGGCCATTCATTGAAAAAACCATAACTGCACAAAATTTCCCATTAATGCATTCATTATTTTACTTGAATAAAGTCGATGATCAAAACAAATGCACTCAGTTTGTGACACGGCGTCACAGGCACTGTCTGAATTAGTGTTACAGTGAATGCTGGAGCCTCTCATAACAAACCTACTCTCACTTTTTTTCCTCACACACCCCACACAAAAATGACTCATGACCTGTGTGCTACAGTTCAGCCGGAGTGATAACCTCCTGAATCAGCAGCGTATGTGTGTGTGACAGCCATGATAATGGAAATAGGCTATTTCACAGGGGATGAGAAGCTAATCTCACAATAATGACTGTTATTTGGCACAGTTTCCCACACAGACAACAATGATATTGCGCTACCTTTATGTGTGTGCATGTGGGCAAGCCTTTGTGTTTATGTGTTTGTGTGTAAGAGAGTGAGTGTGGAAGACTGAGTGAAAATAAATCAAATGCCTCCAATCGCACGCTTCTGTACCGGGCCATATCTTTTTTTTTTATTGTTCCCTTATCCTTAGAAATAGGCTGAGATCTTGTCAGATTCACATCGACCATACATCAATTCTCTCTTTATCTCTTTGTCCTTTCCTTCCCTTTAGCTGATGAATGAATAGCAATCTTGATTAAAGCTGACATCAAAACTTGAAGAGCACCAGAGATGGGCACCTATTCACATCTAACCACCCAAAGAATAACAGGTGGCATCCAGGTGGTGCTCCTTTTGTTGGCAGCAGGCATGCAGTCTTCCATTTGGAAATCATACAAATGGCATGTGTCCTCAAAGCTAACAGTAGAAATATAACCCAGCTGTAAACATCCAGATGCATTAACTGAGTAGCAGCATCAAACTAATGGTTGGATATTTGTTTTTCTTGGTGCTATTTTAAGTGTTTGTGTGCTCTCGAGCTATATGTTGAAAGTACTTTGCCGGGATTGAAGTATAATGGAGAGTGTCCACCTGTGTGTGCGTGTGTGTGCGCACGCGTGTGTGTGTGTTGGGGCCTTGAGAACATTGTGATACAATTCCTGCAGTCTAAAATGAATTCCAGGGACACTGCATTCCCTACTGTACAGCTTGAGCCTACCATGGTGTCAGTCTCAAATAGCATTATGTCTCAACATACATATGACCTTCTCACAGAATTGTGAATTTTTAATAGAAACAAAATTGGCCTGTCATGTCTGCCTGCTAATGCTTTATATTATTCATGAGTGTAGCAATAATGTTCTTCAACCGTTCCTTACTTTCTGTGGCAACATTTCATCAGGCTCAGCTCAGAACGTAGATTTCTTTCAACAATGGAAAGACTGTGATTCTATTTCTTGTCTTTCAAATGGTAGCTCAAAGAGAAACATGTCCCACATATATTCTATATGTGCCTAAAGGCATTACAATATGCGTCTTTCTCATCGAGCAAATGTTGACACTGCTGCATTTGGCAGAAATGTACAAGATAACACTTGATCACATATTCTCCGTCATCCAACCTTGTCAAACTGTTAGCTTCAGCAATCACTGAAGCTTTTCTCTACACAGGCACGTGCATTCTATCTTCTAGCTAACATGATCCATCTTTTTGGAAATTTCTGTTCATTTCAGTTTCCATGAATGACAAAATACAAAGCTAAAGTTGACATTGTGCAGCTTATTGGGTGTCTGCAGACATAAAAATGGCTTTGGTGTGGTTTTTAGGCCCAACTATTGTTATTTCAAAGTAAATATAAATGTTCTTTGTTGCAAAAAAACCTTCCGTCTGTATTCTAAGGGCAGGCAGAGCCCACTCATCATCTCACATTAATCATTAGTTTGGTTGGTTTCTCAAGGGAACGAGAGTTTATGCCAACACACACTTCTATAGATAAAACACATTCAGCTCCACACTGAGGACTCGACAATCTCATCAGTATGCAATATGATCCATCGCCACTTAAGAAATGGCCTGGTAATTGATGACGTTATCAGTTCCACAGCAGACGATGACAAATGTCATTTCTAAAAGCACCGATTCAGCTGGAAGACGTCTTTCGCCTCCTGTCTGTTTGGTGGGTTATGTTGGCTGAGAGGCACAGCGTCCTATCGCATCTTAGAGGCAAAACCAGGCATTTAGAGCGCAACACGCAATCGTGGCCTTTTCACATTCGCTCTATTTTTCCCTTGATAAGGAACCGCAAAACATCCAGATTATCCAAAGCAGGAAGGGCTTTTTTTCCTGTAAGCTTTGAACACACCCCATCCTCAACCAGCCCCCCAACTTTTCCGAAAGCACAATCAATGCTTACCAACAAGGTTGCCTAGCACCAGTTGCTTAGTAACCACCAGGCCATTGCTTTCTACTACAAAAAAAAAAGAAAAAAAACTCTCACTAATTCTGTGTCAGGGCTAAATATAGAAACGACTTTGATTTATCCCCCTCACCGAATTGACAGAAGGAGTCTTTCTTGAACGGCAGCGTGCTTGATTTTCACCTCGAACGCGCTCTTTTCTCAAGATCAAATCAGATGCAGTGAGCAATTACGAACTAGTAGATTATCATTAAGTCACATAAGCAAAAATCATCGTCTGGACCAGCGTTTTTGTTTTTTTTTTAACCTTTATGCAGTCGTGGCATTTTTTTTCTCGAATGAAATTCAAAAGCTTCCAGCAGCCATCCAATTCTTACTGTTGCTCTGTCCATGTGCCAAAGTGCTCTTGAGCGAGACACTGGACCGCAAGTTCCTCCAATGGTGTTCTTGCACCTTGCATAGCAACTGTCAATATTGCTGGATAATTATTTGAGTTAATATGTGTTTGTGACAGATTATGTAAAACTCGAAGAAACAACTCGAAATGGTCTAGTGCTCTATATTGGTATAAGTTTATTTGCCATAGTTTTGCGATGGCAGAATAAATACAAGAGGTGAGGTGCCCCAGCTGCTGAGACTCGAAGGTTTTTTTGATGCAAATCTTAAAAAAAACCATGAAGTTCTTGGTTTTGGTTTTCATGCTTTTATTTTTTCCTTCTGGCCCACTTGAGATAACATTTGACAGTTTTTACCCCTGAACTCGCACTATTTTTACAGCTCCTTTCCAGGTCATCAATGGGGCTTGTGATCATCATACACACACAAACGCACACATGGTTGCCTTGGAAAAACAGTGAAAATACTCAAACGTGCTCCGAACTACACACACAGTAAACAGTCTTCCTAATCACTTAGAGAAACATCAACTCTCCCCAAATGTCTTTCCAGGCCTTTGCTAACACAGAAGACTGACAAGTTAAAGCTGCTGACACATCCCGCTCACTGGAAACTCAGGGACAGAGAAAAAGTAAAGACAGATGGAGAAGCTGAGGTAGAAAGAAAAATAAAGCACCATGGGCAACGCCAACAACCGAAACCTTAGATGAAAGGGAGCAGAACTACGAAAATGCTGAAGCAATGGCTGCCTCACAGCCATTGTTTCCAAGTTCCTCTTGCGCTAATGAAGTGAAAGTTGACGTTTTCTCATATCTGTCGGTGTGAACCTATGCCTGTTTTCTGTGCGAGTGTGTCCCTGCATGCATGTGGTGGTCTTATTGAGACGTAGGAGCCTTCACCTTCCCGCTCCCTGAACATCCATCAGCGTGTTTATCATTTAGACGGAAAGTAGCGAAGAGATACGGCCTGACAATCCGTGTCACAATACGCAATGTTCACAGTGAAAACATGGATTTACATGCAGCACTTCATCTCTTTTAACGTGCCTCATATATTCATGCCAACGTGGCTTTTATGAATGAGAATTTAATTTCTCTCTCTCTCTCTCTCTCTCTCTCTCTCTCTCTCTCTCTCTCTCTCTCTCTCTCTCTCTCTCTCTCTCTC
>JASSRZ010000053.1:8472933-8520913 GCA_032164315.1 Malacoctenus gilli | reverse complement strand
AAATCCTCTAATGGCCTCTGGCAGATGTAACTGACTCTTATGTCCAAAGCCCAGTTGGGTTGGGCTGTCTCTAATCTGTTGTGTTTGTTGCACTGTGTATGGGAGGTTACAGGAGAGAGAAGATGGAATTACCAGCTTTGCCATCAGTAAATCCTTGTCATTTTTGCACAAGCAAAATAAGCCAAAATCCAAAACTGCATGTTGTGGGACCTCTCAGCTTGGTCCTGTGAGGATTACCGTCTACCTCTGGGGGCAAAGTAAAACCAGTGTGGCTCGCAACACAGACAAAGATTACTACTGCAGAGACACATTTTTTTGCCCTCTCCTCTATGATAGAAACAGTTGCTTTCAATGCTCTATTTGTGCTTCTGAAAATCCCAAACTAGGATCACTGTAAGAATGGATGACGCAGTTAGGGGGCTTTGCTATGATCACAGCTGTGTCATCCTATACATCTAAGTAAGCCCCAAACAGCAGGGACGGACATGAAGAAGGGCACAAAGCATCAGGGTGAGGCTCACACATGTGCGGACCTCAGAGTTTATGAAATTCAATACTTGAGGAAGTTGGAAAGGAGACGGTGGAGCAGTGCATGATCTTATACTGGTGATGGCTGTCTGCACACATTCCCAAACTGCTCCAGCTTTTAAACTTTCAAAAAGCAAGGCTGATATCACATCAATAAACTCGTGACTGCTAAACAACTGTGCATTATCCATATTACTGAAAGAGGGACAGTGGTTGGTCTTAAGAATAAGAGGTAATTGGTTATCTTGACCTTTGGGGGGGGTTTTGTTTGTTTTTTTAATCAAACTGATTTGTAATAACCTTTACATCACATTACATTACTTGCCTGTGTTGTTTCATGTTTTCACAACAGAGTCAGAATAATCATATTTCTCAAAGCATAAAGAATTTTATGTTTGGTGTTTGTAGCGACAACCACAGATCCTATCACAAAATCCCTCAAAAATGACTAGAATGAGTAATGAAATAAAGCTGATATTCGGCCTGATAAATACAAACAAGAGTATATATCAGTTTCAAGGGTTGAACTTGTGCAACTTTTTACAGGAAGTGGAACAACCCTGCAAGAAAAAGTGAATATTATCAGTCGTTTATTTGTCCTCAATATCCTCAGAAAACTGCAAGCATCAACACAAAAAGCCCTCAGTCTGTACAGCTGCAACTGCAGCCAAAACACATATGTTGTTTTTATGCGAGTCTGTATCCCTGCGTAAATTCCCTGCGGTTCATAAGTGAGAGTGACAAGGAAGAGACACATACTCCCTGTGATTGGGTTCAGCTTAGTCGAAATGAAGTAAGGGATTACGATCGGATTGGTTCCAGTAATGACAAAGAGAGAGCGTATACATTTTGAACCTTTTAGGGTCAAATTAGCAACAGTGAACTTGGAAAAGTGACCACCAAACACACCGGTTGTACAGCAGCACAAGTATATTACTGCTTAATCTGCGCGACCCACTTATCAGCCGGGTCACCAGCCAGTCAGTGGTCACACATCATGTGTCCAGGTTCATGTCCAACACACAAGCAGCAAAACTCTAAACCTTTCAAAATAACCCTGACATGGATTGAGAGATTATGAAATCTCATCTCCAAGCAGCTTTCACACTTTCCAAAATGCCCTCAGTATTAGAGAGCAATCTGCAAATGTGACCGCAAAAAAAGCCGTGGGCCTGCACAGCTGCAGCCCCAACACATGCGCTGTTTCTGCAAGTCAGATTTTCTAAATGCTGACTGTTGCAAAGACTCTCACTGTTGCGGGACAAAGAAGAAAGGTAGATGCATGCCCGAATCCAGACTCATCATGCATTCACCTGTCAGAGCGGGGCTTCTGGGGTGAGGAGCCCGCATGAGGTCATGCTTGAGCAGCCTTACCGTAATATGATTTAACAAGGTTGGCAAGAAATGTTTTCATTTTCTTAAAAGTTTCTAAGAAATTCACATTCAAAGCACAAAAAAGGGGACTGGTGAAACCAGATTCGAGACAGCTCCAGGCGGGCCGGGCCGACCGGCGGCTCCGTCGCCATGGAGCTGCAGCCGGAACTGGACCGACCGCCGGTGGGGATATGTGGCGTGTCGGAAACACAGGTGGGGGTAATATTTAAAATACATCAGTCCCAAAACTAAAACCAGTCCCCGCTTTTAGTTGTTAGCGTCTACCGTTAGTAACGTTTTTCTTCTGCCCGAATCATAATACAACACAAACAAAGCAGTGAGACTTCCCAAATGTACTCCCGGTAAGTCCCGAGTGGTCGGAAGTATCCTCTCTCAAAATGCAGTGGAAAAGAAACAGGAACATTGCCACCAGAGGAAAAAAAAAATCCACTGTTCCTCAATACTTTGATGTGCTAGAGCTGGGATGCCCAAAAAGACTTCTGTGCTTGGCATTGAAGTCAATAAGTTCGCCAGCTTCTGTGGTGACCAGGCTGACCAGGAAGTGGAGTGTTCGTCGCAAAGGCTTCCCGCCAAAGCAGGAGGTTGAATAAAAAGTGTATTACAGTACGACACGTCGAGGCTTTGGAAGAAGCCAGACGAAAAACCTAGCACATTTTAACTGAGCTTGAATAACAAAATAGGAGTACACACAAAGAAAACCGGTTTTCCAGCTGATGAATTTTGCACCGACATCTAAATGTAGGATTAAATTTTGACAGAATATCAATAACTTTAGTGTGTTTCAGATGTGTTGTGTCAATTTTAAGAGACCCAGGTGAGGGAGAGGAAAAAAATGGTGCAAAAACTAGAAAAAATATTTTCACAACTATCTGAAGAAGCAACAAACTGCCACGATTCAAGACTACTGTCTACTACTATTGGTAAATATAATCTGTTAATGTTGAGGTTGTGACATCGAGCGTATTTTAGGAGTGACCCACGAAGATTCTTTCTGCCCTCGGGCCCTTTCCAGCGTCAGTCGACACGGAGCCAGGATTTAGAATGACAAGGGACTGGCTCAGTACCATTCAGAAATCCTTTGGTAAGGCAGCTGAATGTGGAGCAAGTGGATTTAGTGGATTCAGCAGTTTAGCACATGCCTCCAATAGAAGTGATGAAGTCTTGGGGTTCACAGTCTTGCTCTTTACTGTGGAGATCTATGAAGGTTTCCGTGGCCTCTCTGCTCACTCTGCACTTTCCTCTGACTCCATGTGTCACACAAGAAACAATGGACTCTTGAGCTCTCCAACCCCCCCGTCACCCACAGAGCTGTGCACAAAGCCACTCCCGGTGTCTGACAGCGGTGGGACCATGTTTCATGTAGTGTACTGGGGTGTGTAATCAAGTAGTGCTGTGAGAGGGACAATGACAGGCAATTTAAGAATGATTAAAAGCCACTAAATCACGCTGTCATTGTTCTATGTGTTTATCAGAACACTGTAAATCTCTGCATGTTTTCCTTTGTATCTTTGTGGGCTGTTCCTTGCGAGCTGTGCCTGGACTGTATGAACCTTGTACTTCCGGTCCTTTCCTTGTGGAGTTGCACATTTGACTTGCATCATCAGAAGACATTCAAGTCGGGCCAGGTTACTCCAATCAGTCCTGGTAAAGAAAAGAAATGGATGTGAGTACTGGATGCTGCACAGTGGTTGCCCAGTGTGTGTCAAGGATGGGCCAGATTCCCACATGGATCAATAAAGTACTAAAGAAGAACTGTAACAATAATAATTTACTGGAAGTGGCCACCAGACAGGAGACATGATGCTCTGTCAAAACGAATATGGTGGGATTGATGGAGGCTGGAGTTGGCATCAAACAAGTAAACATTACACCCTCATTCAGATGCTTGCATCAGTGTCACTGTTTTTCATGAATACAGATTTCTTTCTCTACCCTTCCCTGTATCTTCCCTCCTCCTGTTCCCACCTTAAAAGAGCAAATGAAGGAACACCTACACTTCCGTCCATATAAACGTGAAATATAAGGAGACATAAGGCCACAAACTGCGTGGTACGCCGTCAGAGTGATGCAGGTGTGTGACTTTGCAGCAGCGCAATCGGGACGCACTCACAATGTTACTCAGCTCCCTTGGGTGGGGGTCCCTGTACATGCTGCTGCTCAGAGGCATATTGCACCAACCTGGCTGCCATTAACTGCCTCTGTATGACTCTGACCGTGACTCAACACTGCCACGTGGCTCTTCCTGTGAGACACCAGTATGGGTACAGCTTCCAGACTGATGCTCAGAGGACTAAGACTAATTGGCAAAAGGTGCAGCAGCCCACAGAGAATCATGGAGGTGCAAAAAGCTGTAAAACACAGATTAGAGAGAGCTCGTGGGATATTTTTTTACTTTGGAGCTAATGGCGACATAGTTGGTGAATGTATATGTAGATTGAAAGGGACACCATAATATGTGACCTTTTAAATTCAGGTAAATATTGGCCGTTCAGAACTGTCTCGAACGCCACACAATTGGAGGTGACCATCTCACGTGTTACCCTGTAGTGCCCTCTGCTGGCACCCTCACAAACCCCTTTATTGTATGTAGAACTGAGAATCAGAATTTTACAAGAAGACAATAAACATAAATCAGTCATTTCTTTTCACACAGACGAGCCAAACAGCTTCTGCTGAGTTGGTGATCCTGCAGCAAAGTAACTTTTCTTTGACCTCCAAAACCTGGCAGTGGCGATCATCCGCGTTCTCTCCAGGTTGCAATTTAAGCATGTCTTCCTCTTGTCCAACAGCCATGACAAGACAATCCCATCCCTCTCCGGCATGACTCACTGTGCGCCGCTTACATATGCGCCGCAGTGAGCGAGAAGGATTCGCATAAACACCCTCATGCACTCTCTGATTGAGGAAGGTGACATTCACCAGGCTGTCCACCAAATCACTGCAGTAGCCCGGGTGGTCACAGCCCACCGCACACTGGGGCAATTAACTTCGGGAGCCTCCCTTAAGGTGCAGCACCTGTAAGTGAATAAAGTGAATCACTAAAGATGCAAGGGTGTGTTTGTATTTGTAAGTGTGCTTTTATTTTGAGGAGTTTGCAGTTGTTTCCTGTATGAGTGGGGTTTGGGGGTTCTGTTGGTGTTTGTGTGTGATTGTCTGTTTGTGATGGATGGGTCCACCAGAGTATAACTGGAATTTTACGCGGATTTACCAGCTCTGTGGGACCCCTGAGTAGATGAAGAATATAAATAAATAGTTATTAATGTTCGTCGTTTCTTGAATCTGATAGTTTTTCTTACATTAGTGGCTTTAAAGCAATGATTGCTATCAGCTGAAAACCTAAAATCACTATTTTTCTCTTTTCAGTTCAGACACTTTAAGATGAAATGTTCAATGTTTTTGTGAAACTGGACATCATGTTGGCAGACCTGCCTGCAGAAACCACTGGGCACACTTGTGGGTGACAGAGTCGGTCGGTTTTCCTTGTGTCTCATTACAGCTCAGGTTTTGCTGTCATCTGCTCGGAGAAGCAGGTGTCCCCTCCAATGTCACAGACTGTCTCAGTGGTTCGGTGCTGACAGGAGCAGCCCAGACTTCATTAGCAGGTCAATTACCATTTCCCAGACAACATCTGCTGGACACGCTGGCCATCCAGCTGCTATAATAGGCTACACCTCTCAATTCCCCTTCTCCCCAGAACAGTACCACGAACTGTGTAGCCATAGTCTAATGACTACTTCTTGATCTCAAGTGAAATGTTGGACTGCATTATGTGTGTACCAAGGAGTGCCTGGGAGTGTTTCTGAAACACTTTTATACTGCAAAGTACTCTGGTATATGTTTTTACATACCTCACCAAATACCGTTTGCTTTTTTATTGTGACCTCATATTCAGCTTGCCCTTTTGTTTCGTATGGTCCCTCCACAATACCCTACCTGTCTCTTATGACCTTCTTACACAGCGTAGAAGCTCATCTCTACCCAATTGATCCAAGCCAAACAGAGAAAAATGGCACCGTTGCTACTCAGTGTAGCGCTGCAGGCAGACATTTGCAAAATTGTGAGAGGACACACACACACACACACACACACACACACACACACACGCACGCACGCACGCACGCACGCACGCACGCACGCACGCACGCACGCACACAGACGCAAAACATGTTGACATTGATGCATTCACACGGGATCATACAAATACAAGAGAAGAAATGAGAAAAACAACTCTATTTATTCTCAGCTGACCCAGCCACAGCCAAAGGCAGCCTTGCTTCATAACAATGGATTTTTTCCCCACCACTAACTCGTTGAGTTGACAGGTGGGATGGTCTCTTTGTGTCTTTGGGTTTTTTTTTAATAATACCATTTTTTCCTTTGGTTTCATGTATAATGCATTACTTGCAATTGCGCAAACTAAAACAAAAACGAATACGTATATATATTTTTTTTTTCAAAAAGGATGAAATTTATTTGAATTCTGCATCTGTGTGGAAACAGTAAAAGCAATGTAAATGCATTTTTGATTTGATAAATCTGTTTGTGTGGTTTCAGCAAAAATTGGACTGTGTCCCTTGAACTTGAAGAGGGAAGCAGTTTTCATGTGGAACTGTGCAACAGTTGTTGTAGCTGCTCCATTTTTGTCATTGTGATTTTGAGTAGAGAGTCGCTAAGAGTACTTGCGAGTACTTAATTAGATACCCGACAGAGATCAAATTACCACTGGTGCTTTGGTTTGTTTTGTCAAATTGTTCAGGCAGTAAAACTGACATGGATGTAATGTCAGAGAGTTCAGTGGAGTTCAAGTGTTACACATACACAGTCTGCCATGTTTTGTTGAATTAGCTTATAAAGCCAGACAGTTTTACCCCTCCTTGAAATGCTGCACAATCATTTCTTCCTTCAAACCATTTGGCCAGATTTGAGTGATGTTGCCAGTTAAAGTCCAATAAAGTGTCCCGTTATTAAGTTTACACACAAACAGAGCGACTGTTGGACAGACAGCAGCAATATGAGTGTGATGTAATTGACTGAAGGTCAGTGGGTATTATCTTCTAACTTTAGATGAATTCACCAGGATATGGAGAGGCACTGTTATGTAATACCTGTCAGTAAAAATGACACAACATGCAGAGATACACGCAAGGCCGCCAGAAAAAGTGTGTGGGCTCAAGGAAAAAAGCAATTATCACAAGCGGAGTGAAGTGAGTTAAAGGTGAAAGCTAAGAAGATATGATAGGAGGACATTAAATCACCCAACATGCTGTCACTGAACAATCAACAATAATCAAATATACACAACAAAGAAGGTTTTTGGTATCATGCCTGGAAATTTTAACCTGTCTCTTAATCTAGAAAGATGAACTGTCATATCTTTTTTTTTTTTTTTATCTCACATGACTTTTCATTAGGTCTCTCTTTGTGGCTCAGTCAAACTATGTAAGTTGCAGTTGAAAACAATTTGCAAATACCCCTCACTCCTATCGATGAGGGGACACCTGTGTGACCCATGGGTGGGCCCATGGCTGGACTTGTTCGTGAGATAGGGTGTTGCGTAACAGCAGCGCTCCTCTGGAGCGCCGCCTCTGTTACTGCTACAACAAGAGTAACAACCAGAGTGGAACAGTCGCACTGAGCACTGGGCTAAAGATGGGCTTCTTCCCAAACTTTTCCGTTGAAACCTGGACTTTAATTGTCCTTTTCATCACTCTCGTGATAGCGTAAGTAATTTCGCCGTTCATGTCTTCGCTGGGGAAGTGTTTGGTGTTTGTCTCGGCTGTTCGTGAAGTCCAACTTGTTGTGCAGAGGGATCCTACCACTGTCAGGCAGCAAAACAATCGCCTCAACTTTGCCTCATTCCCTGCTCGGTTTTGTTGTCATTTCAGCCAGTTTAAATATGGCACTGCTAATCGTCGTCAGACAGAGGGGGAGCGAACAAGATATGGCTTTTTGTACGAGTTGATTTCCCACTTTGAAGAAATGCACCCTGGCATCAATCTACCTGGTTCTGCTTTAGCCTGTTGTCAGAAAAAAAACCTCCACTCTTTGCTCCAATTACGTAATGTGGGCACAGTCAGAGCTCGAAGTTGTTTATTACCCTTCAGTCACTAATAAAACTGCTTCATGACTGAAAAAAAAAAATCATTATGAAGTAGCAAATCTTCCCCTTTATTTATTTTTTTCCCAGCTGACTCAGTGTCAGCACCTCTCAAACTTTTTAGGTCATTCCAAACCAAACTTTGAACCAGGGGAAAATGGCCCGAATTAAAGTCCCTGAACTGAGTTTCCAATGACACGCATGTCGAGTGCCACCTGTCCTCTCTCCATTTCCCAAAAAACAGGTTCAGATTACGCTCAGACAAATACTGAACTGACCAGTTTCAGTGGTCGGGTCCCACCCAAACAGGTTAATTGACAAGAAGACAAAAGGGCAACAAGTCCACGCAGCAGAGAAAAGAAAGACTGAAGTTACGCAAACAATTGTCACTAAACAAGGACGGAACAGACCAAAATTGGACCAAGACATCCTCAACTAATTCACTGACAGTAGACTTAAAAAAAAAAACATGAATACTGCAATATGGACTTTTTTTTAACACTCATGTGGTGGGAAATCTGCAAGGAAAGGGACAATGTGATTTCACTCACTGGAAAACCAGCCCAAATCAGTAACTTTGCTTTCAATTGTAATTTCCAGGTATGGATATGCACCATATGGCTTTTTCAAGAAAATAGGCATCCCTGGACCCAGACCGTTACCCTTTATTGGGACATTTTTGGAGTACAAACAGGTAAGATGTACCAGCATGGTGGACGGACCTATTCAGATACTCATAATACTGAGGCTTTAACAGTTTGTTTGCATCTGCTGTGTTTCTCAGGGCATCCACGTTTTTGACACAAAGTGTTACGAGAAGTATGGGAAGGTGTGGGGGTACGTGCTCAAAGAAGGACTTTTCTATTCGACCCCCCCCCAACATATCATTCTGGACACTTCTATGTCATGACCTAGACTGATCAAGACTGAACTGATATAATCTTTGCAATTGCAGGTTGTTTGATGGCCGACAGCCTATATTGGCTGTGATGGACACGGATATGATCAAAACGATCTTAGTGAAAGAGTGTTACTCTGTCTTCACCAACAGACGGGTAAGCAAGAAAATATGGAGGAAATTTTTTTTCTTTTACAATTTGCTACATTATGATGATACAAAGAATATTTACTGTTAAAAGAAGACTGTGGGTTGTTTAGGATTTTGGACTGAATGGGCCATTACGTGATGCAGTTTCAGTCGTCGAAGATGACGAATGGAAGCGCATTCGCAGTGCTCTTTCTCCGTCATTCACCAGTGGACGTCTGAAAGAGGTAAACTTACTCATTGCAAATTGTGGAATTTTTTGGAATTTTTTATCAAAATACTGCACACAGGTTTACACCATAAATACTTGCGTCTTTGGCAGATGTACACGATAATGCTAAAGCATTCAGGCAATCTGATCGAGTGCCTTCGAAAGAAAGTAGAGCGGGATGAAGTCATTGAGGTTAAAGAGTGAGTAAATTACTTCGTCTTTTTTCAGTTATTTTTTCCCCCTTTTATCTGTTGTTCTTTTTTTTTCCTCCTGTATCTGAGTGTCTGGTGCTTTTTCCTCATTGGAATGACAGGTTTGTGTTTTCACAGAGTGTTTGGTCCATATAGTATGGATGTTGTGACCAGCACTGCCTTCAGCGTGGACATCGACTCCATCAATCGACCCAACGATCCTTTTGTCACCAACATCAAGAAAATGGTCAAGTTCAACCTCCTGAACCCTTTGCTGGTGCTCGTTGGTCTGTTGAACGAAATATCCGTACGATGATTGTCTGTTTTTCTGTGTAGAACAACATGTTGATTCTGTTTTGTGCTTTTCAGTTCTGTTTCCATTCTTGGCACCATTTTTTGAGAAGCTGGATGTTTCATTCTTCCCGAGTGATGTGTTAAAGTTCTTCTACAGCTTCTTGGAGACCATCAAGTCTGATAGGAATAAGAAAGAACACAAAGTAATTCAGCGTGTTTACAGTTCTGCTTGTAACATGTCACCTGTTTATATTTGTAAATGCCTTCATAAAAATTTCTGTTTTTGTCTGGCAGAATCGAGTGGACTTTATGCAGTTGATGGTAGATGCTCAGATTACAGAGAAAAACGCAGAGGATCCAACCACGAAGAAAGGTAAAAATATAATGGTTATGTGTAAAACTTACAGGGCATTTAAGTCCTGCAAGAAGGTCAGTGTGCTGTATAACATCATATTTAAACTAAATTCAGAGAGGTGTGAAGGTGAGTCACACTTCTTCATGATTATAAATGAGAAAATTTGAGTAAAAATGGCTGATACAGCATGTCAGTATTTAAGTGGCTTTCTAGTTTCAACAGAATTTATCTTCATAACTTCATAACTTCAACTTAATGAGCAGCCGGGTCAGTTTTAATTTATCTATTCAACTTAGTATTAGAACTATAAGGGAAGTTATAATGTTTATTGGCTATGTCTTAAGTTCCTCTAAACTTGTGATTTGACACTTTCTCATTGTTTCTTACACTCCTTTACTCTTATAGCAACACATAATAACTGTTCTGTGTTCAATGCAGGGCTGACGGATCATGAGATCCTTTCCCAAGCCATGATTTTCATCTTTGCTGGTTACGAGACCAGTAGCAGCACTCTGTGCTTTTTAGCTCACAGCCTGGCAACCAATCCTCACACCCAGAAGATCCTGCAGGAGGAAATTGATGAAACCTTCCCAGACAAGGTAGCTTGATTATTTTATTGAATTGTAGCTCAGGAAATGTGAATTAACAGCTGCTTTTGGATACCAATTAACTCGGAATTGAACTTTTTCCAGGCTCAGCCGACATACGATGCCCTGATGCAGATGGAGTACCTGGACATGGTGATAAATGAGTCAATGAGGCTATACCCAATTGGGAATAGATTAGAGAGGGTTTCCAAAACCTCTGTTGAGATAAACGGTGTGACCATCCCTAAGGGGACTGTCATCATGGTCCCGGTTTACACTCTCCAGCGTGACCCCGCTTTGTGGCCTGAGCCTGAAGCCTTCAAACCTGAAAGGTACTATAGAAGATTAGGAGCAGGTCGGGGTTGGATTTTCCATTGGATGTGGTCCCTCTCGGAAGGCACTTAAGCTATTGGATGTTTGTTTTTAGGTTCAGCAAGGAGAACAGAGACAACATAGATCCTTATGCCTTTCTACCCTTTGGAATGGGGCCAAGGAACTGTATTGGCATGCGGTTCGCTCTCTTGATGATGAAGCTGGCCGTCGTGGAGATCCTCCAGAACTTCAGCTTCGTCACCTGCGAGGAGACTGAAGTGAGAAGCCGGTCTCAGTACTTGACTTTGTTGAATAATGTGTTTTTAAAGCCCCTTGTGGACTCAAGCGTTGTTGGCACCTTAAACTGTGGGATATTTTTGTCTTCACGCAGGTTCCAGTGGAGCTGAGTGCTGACGGATTCACATCACCAAAGAACCCAATTAAGCTGAAGCTCGTGCACAGAAATGCTGCTGATGCTCCCGCAAGTTAACTGAATCAATTGCAACGATTTTGTCTGGATTGAGTTTAAAGCCAAGCTGGCAACACATTTAACCGAACAAACCACTGCCCTTGTTTTGTTCTTTTGCTTGATTGGCAAAGGTGGATATTCTGTAACTTTCTCACACTATGCAATTAAAAAACACACCATTGTATGAAAGAACAAAAAACCTCACACAAAATGTTTTGAAATCTATTTACCTTTTGTAATAAAATCATTTTCATTCATCTTACATTATTTTTTCTGCAAAGTTTTTACTGCAATGATGTTGAGTGAATCATTTGTTCTTCGTTATGGTTTCTTTCTTGTAGCTTCTTGATCTTACAGATTGATTCAGTGACTTTGCCTCCTAATAAAAAACTTCACATTTGTAGCATGAGTGTCATGCCTGTGTACTGCCATTTTTCACATGGTTGCTGACAAACCATTTTTGAGGCAACAAAAATAAATTTCCCCTTCAAACTTCTGTAAAGTCACACTCTTAATCAGCCTTGCTTGATGAATTGAAAAACTATCAGGAGTTTACGCATGTTGGCATTTGGGTTACATCAGCTGCTCCTGACAGGAAGTATTCTTGTGACATACACAAGGACAATATAGCATATAGTCACATTATTGTACACATTATCTCATGTGTCATACAACAAGACTGAACCTAAAAAAAAACGTGCACTCGATCTATTTCTGGATTTAATGTTTGTTAAATAGGCCTGCTGCACTGTTATTTAAACTATAAACATACAAGTAGAATTAAACTTTCCAACTGCAGAATATCAAATGACAAACACTGTGTGAGAAAAAACTTTCACTCCTCTTGAAACAGCTTGTGCAGTTTCGTTCAGATCTGATTACCCCCCCAAAAATCCTGTCTGTCTTGTTTGTTCCTACATTTTTTAAGACCAGGTGTGAGGGAAAAGATGAGACCACACAAAAGCAAAAGAAAGAACTAAGATTTGCACTGACAACTCTGTCTAACGAAACCATTCCTACTGTCACTTTTTTTCCAAGTCTTATGTACCTTTAATGTCAACCTGCAACAAATATAGTTCAACGACCCCCACAGCACTCACAAACTTTCTACAGAAATTATCGTGGGGATAAATAATCACACACATTTGGCGGCCGTTTCCAGCCTCGTGCATTTGTGTCGTGGAGCACCCTTGTGCATGCACACAGTTGTGATACTGTCCTTGACCATCAAGGGGAGTTGCAGCACCATGAGGGAACCTTTTCCCCACGAGGTTTCAGTTTTGCTTCAAATATAATTACTTTGCTCTTTGGATTTATCGGACAATTTACAAGCTAATGTAAAAGGAACGAAAGAGAGAGAAATTTGCACACACACGCCCACCCTTTGAGGAATTTTGAATATTTTGATGTGGCTTTTTATCAAACAAAATTTCAGTTTTTGCAGATTCGCGTGTATTAAGTATTTCTAAACATCTAATGAAACAACTGAAACGCAGTATGACTAAGCTACATATGCGACCGCTGAGGAGCTTCTTGGTGAGACACAGAAGTATGCAGAAATCGTAACATTGGACGTCCTAAACAAAGAGGTTTATCCCGCACACCCGGGAACGCCTTTGGCCCCGCCTCCCAGCGGCAACCCCGCCTACCATTGGTCAGATTTTCGCACTACGCTGCTGTGATTGGCTCCGAGCCTCGTCAATTCTCCCGTCTGTTGTTCACGCTCGACTCGGAGTAGGAGCGCCTGTGACAGTGGAGTGCTTTGATTCATGCTGGTGGGGAGTCTCGTTTTTGGACGTGGGGAACAATTAATGCGGTGGGAACAGGGCGCACTAAGGTATGTTTTACGCGGTAGGTTGTGGGAACATTTGCTGGCTGCCTACAGTAGTCTCTGTCTCCAGCGTGGACTGGCCTTTTTGAGTCAGAACCAGAATGCAAAAGTCTATTGACAGGTCTCTGACCCACTGTGGTATCTACTCGCACAGGGCTTTGCTTCGCGTGATCTGGTGAAACTTTACAACCACACACCAGGCGCTAATTAGCTCTTCTAATTCAATACATCAGCCTGAAAAGGGAGGAAACGCAGATATACAGGTTGTTTTTTTTTTAATCATTATTATTATTGGGATCAATTTCAGGCGAATGGGTGTGAGTCCTCAAGTAATATTGACACAGCATCGATTTTGCCATTTTCACTACAGGCAATCTATACGGATAATGGGTAATTTATTGTTGTCCTGAGGTCTGTGGTACTTTGTAATTGAACTAACTGCTTCTAAGGCGGAAGATTTGGCTATCTTTTTGTGGCAGACAAAGGCCCAGTATGGCAGGTGGATCCTCTGCTGTTTCTGAGCAACCCCAGCGATCATTTACTGCTTTGAACGGGCTCACTGAGCTCACACACGCAGCCCCTCCTGCTCCACACCTCAGCAGTTCCTCTGCCAGAATGAGAGAAGTTCCATTTCATACTTTATCTCCTATCCGGAGGGAGTCATCGTAACAACAAGGGTTGAAGGAAAGCCTCAGAGTAGCTTCTGTGTTCATGCATCCGGGTAGATTAAGGCAGAAATAGGCCTTAAAAGAGACTTTACACAACAAGCAAGAGTTTGTGGTTTGATTTATTTTGTAAAGGAGAAGCATTTCATCGAAAAACTGACGTTATTTGAGCTAAACTCCATCTCAGACACTTGATATAGTGATGGGCCACAGAGTAGGTTTTGGTGATTTACTCTTGACTGACGATTCCTGTGGTGAGGGTATCTCTGGAATGCTGGAATAGTTTTCCATGGGAAACCAATTTCTGGATATCATATGACCTAAAGCTCAAACGTGCACGGGTTGCAGCCATAAACAAAAGAATGGGTGCATGTGTGTGGTTGGGTTAAGAGTGGAAAACCATTCTCACAACATGCGGAGCCACCAGCCAGTAAATACCTACTGGTTCACACTGCGCTGCTTCGTGGTGAGACCACAGAATGCAAACAGGAATTGTTGGGGAAGGCGCTCTGCTCGCTGCTGTAAGAAAGTAAACAAAACACCATCAACATGTATGGCCACGTGTTAAATGACTAAAAGTAACGTCTCCCCTGATCTGGGAATCGCCTAATTTTTTTTCTTTTTTACAATATAGTGGAAAAAAAAACTCTGGGAAAAGTGCTTTGCCTTCAACTCGAGTTGAACTGTTCAGTGGAAGTTATTTATGTCGGGCTGCTGTATGAAAAGATCCAGCTGGAAACAGCAGAGGAAACGCAGGAAGCCTGAGACCATGATGCATTTTTAATACGAGGTGTGTTCAGCCAATCACTTTGTCACAACTCATGTTGGCATTTCTGCACCATCATGGCCATTTACAGAAGACTGCTGGGACTGAATGAAGCAGTGGACTCTCCTGTGTCCCGTAGCAACCTAATGTGCAGATATGCTAATGGCTTCCTGTTTATAACCCTGAGCACAGCCCAGTGAGGCCACAGATGGGACCCCCAGTCCTATTGTATATTAGCTGTATGCTGCTCAGATATATGCACATAAAAGGGCAACCATAGTGCGCTGTTTTATCTTGAAACCATTTATGATACTCCAGAGTCTTTCTTTTTTTCCTTTCTGGCCTTGTCGGATTTTGTTACACTTACAGGCGTCTAAAATGCAATCCTAGTCTTTTAAAGTCAGGGGGGGTGTTCGTTATTCAATCAGGAAGAACCCTCTTGAACTCGTCTTTTAACTCTTGACTGTCTTACTTCAGGAGGAGAAGATGAACGTGGAGGCTCTGAGCAGAGCGGAGCTGCTGACTCTCCTCAGTATCTTAGAGGGAGAGCTCGAAGCCCAAGATGTAGTCATACATGCCCTCAGGGTAAGTTTACCACCACACCTGATACAACAAACCTCCCTGTGGACTCTTGCTAACTCTCATCGCAGGACCCTCATCCACTTCAGAGTGCTGCTGCATATTTAATTATACTACAACATGACACGATATTATTGCCATTTCAGCATCCCGTTAAATCGAACGCAATTTGTTCTGCCGGCATCCTTTCACCGCTAAAATGAACCTGTTTCGGCATTACACCCCCAAGAAGAATGTGAGCGAACAGGGAGGGGATGTGTAAACAGGAAACTGAGGAAACAGAGCCAGAGAGGACAATGGCTTAGGAGCTTTTCTGGGCTCTCAGCCTTTTATTACAGCAGAGCACCAGCATTATCACGAGCTCGAACCGACTTAGCCACAGTTGTCTTACAGCATAAAGGGTTAGCGGAAAGAGGGAGAGAGAGAAAGAGAGTTCAGATTTATGGAGCTGCAGGCAAACCGGACGTTTCTTTCCTCTTTACCTTCAAGGCGACTTGGTCTGAAGTGATCAGTGTCGAGGCAGGTGGAGCAAGCCTCAGCGTTTACTGAGATCCAGGGATGATATCATTGCAGGAGGAGGCGGAGTGAGCGAGCTGCTCTCGTGCTTTGAGTTTCTCTGAGACAGACTTTCGAGCTGTCCAGACACGCTCAGATTAATTGGGCTGACAAGACTGACTGATTAAAAACAATTCGGATGATTCATCGTACTTCCTGCTCATCAACAGGAGGTCACAAAAAGTTAATGATGGCCTCATTGACGCTCTGATTTTTCAGTACATAAAATGCTGCATTGAAGCTTTTTTTACTTTCACATTTGCTTTCCAGTCAGAGGTTTGTGCTTTCACTCCCAGTCCAGCTCAGAACACAGCTTCCCTTCAATGAATTGTCAGTCTAGTCTAATTGGCTCTCTCCACACCCCTGGCTGCTCCTCACACTCACGGCCACAGCAGCTGCTCCATGCTTGGATGAAACTGAATGCTTGAGTCATTGTCTGAAACAGAGATCGAGTCTGTGATGAGAACAAGTAGCAGCCATGACCGCCCGGCTCTAATGAATGGCGCTTGATAGTGAAGTTTATCTAAAAAAGCCAACGAGGCTGCCGTCATGCGGGGATTTCTGTGCCAGCGCCTCAAGGAACATCATTCTAACCTCACAAGCTCGGACGAAACATAAATGGCAACTATCACTGGCGGATGCACACAGCATTTTACACAAATCTGAACGCACACACACACTGATCCCCTCAGGACAAGAATGTGGTCGCCTTGTTGTCTGTACTTATTCCTCTTTCCGTAGCTTTGGCGATTACTGCTCCCCCCTCCCCCTTCTTTCTTCTTCCTTCCTACTGTCTAACTCAAGTACTGCCACATTACGGTGGTCTTTCATGTTTAACTATGACCCATGTCCTCTCTGCCCACACGCACTCACACACACGCACACACACACACTGGGAGACTGCAGTGTTTATTGTGGAGAGGATGTATGGAGTTGTAGGCTCAAATCACTGACTTCCCTTGTTCTCGCTCGGGGCGTGTACAGTAAATTACTGACTGGTCAGTGTTTGGGCAGATTGTATGTTTGGGAGGGGGGTATCAGGCGTGATGGCGGGGGTTATGTGTCCACCACTGAGCTCTGTCTCTTTGCATAAATTTGACACCCAGAATGTCTATTTATACTGACTGTCTTTCCCTGTCTGGGCTCGTCCGTCTCCTCTCACTGTGAATCATTTACAAGATCTTCATAGGCTATAATAAATCCCTGTTACAATAATCTTATTTAACTGCCGTCTTTAGTTTCCTGTTGTCAGCCATAACACATTAACCAACCCAGTGTGTGCCAATAATGTTGACTGTCTGTGAGGGCGGGTGAAAAAGGGGGTCTGACATCTTCCCCACCTCCTGCAAATAGTTTCTCCCCCTCAGCAACAAGCACTTTGGTTGCCTGTGGACAGCTCAGGACGACTGCGTTCCTTCAGTGTTTTAACCCCTCCTTCACCTAAAAACCGCTGGGAACCCCCGAACTGTCTCTGTGTCTGATGACAGTGTGAGATGGCGTCACCTGTGGGACTTGTCTCTACAGATTCTCGACTGCACAGTTCCCAGTTTTCATTACCGACGACACCAATAAACAGGCTTGCGAAAGGGAACATTCCTGCGAGCGTGACACCAAAAACAGGTCCTGCATTCCAAGAGGAGTGGCATTTGTTTTGATGGGATCTATCGACTCAGGAAGTTGTTGTAGTCTGATTGTTCGGCTTCAATAGTACAAACCCCCAAATTGAGCAGGTCTTTGGTTGCAAACATAATTGGTAACAATCACAGAGATGTGAGTTGCTAACACAGGGGTTCTTCCCAGGGTGTCTCCTACTTAACTGTTGTTTGCTTGTCAACAGGCAACATCAACAAGAAAAACACACCCAATTACACAGTCAGTTACACATTGGATCTTTGCAAAGGCTTCTCTTTCAACCTTATTAACTGTAAAGATAAATTTAAAATCAAACTGAGCATTTTGCACTGAACCAGCCGATTACATTCTGGGTTAAGATGTTAGCTCACTCTCAGCAGAACCTGTTATGCATCCTCCTATGATGTCATACCCCGTAATCCTAAAAATGCTCCATCTATTTTTGCAGGCTGACGTATTTTCCTGACTCCATAAACAATGGAGCCTGGTGGGAGTGCCTTGTTGAGATAAGAGCCTGTATTCTTTCACGATTCAACAGTAACTTCCCAATTTGGGCCTGCTGTTTGGATTGGATGAGGAAAGTAAGAGTAGCAACAGAGGTTTCCCCTAAAAGCAAAGTCATATAACGATGTAATGCACAGTGATCTGTGATGTTAGTGAAGTGCTTCCATATGAGCAGCCTGCAGCACGCAAGAGTGCTGCTCTGACCTGAAAACCAACATCAAAGGAAGCCATGTCACCGTCCTGCTCAGTAAAGTGTAATGGGAGCTCAATAACGCACTCTGTCACACAGCACAAAGCGTAGCGATCACTCCACATGAGCAACTCGAACTGGCCAATGTTTTCCTTCAGATTCCTGTTTTATGGTGACGTCTGGTATGTCTCAAGCCAACTTTAAGGAGGCTCCTATCTACCTCCACCCAACACTGCTATTTGCACTGAACAAGAGAGTGTTTGAGTGCTACTGATAAAATACAAAAGATCTGATAGTGTGAGCTAATTGACCTGTTAGTCAGTATTTTGACTTTGTCTTTAGATTTACTGGAGCACTTCCTTGTTGTCCCTCGTTATCTGCAATGTCCCTCCAAATGTACCGTCTCACCTGAGGAGTGACAGCACCTGCTTCCATGTTGCGTCAGTAACCGCTGATGATAACGTTTGAGACAGTTAAACATTACTGCAGGCTTTCGTTTAGTTGCCTTGAATTACATCAGTGGATAATTGTGTGTGTGCATGTGCATGTGCGTGCGTGCGTGGCTGTGTTGGGGGAGTGGAGGATATATAGCTTGAGCCTTCAGCACACATAACACCTTAACTTACATTTCATTAAGTCTAACAATAAAATCTAGCGTTCTTTCATCTTTTGCCGTGTCTGCTTTATATTCCAAATGAAATGCCAGTGAGGCAAATATCATATACATATAAATTATGCATGTGTTATACTCTGCTGTTTGAGTATAACATTGCCACGGTCCCTTCATGATGCCTCCTCACCAGCTTCCAGTGATGGATGAGGCCACACTGCTGCAGGGCGTCAGCTGTTGCCTCTTCGAGAAGGTGTGCACAGTCCTGTGGATCATCTGTTCCAACTAATTAGTTTAAGCCTCCGCATACTGGTAATTCAGGATGTACCACTACCTTTTTTACTTGTTGTTCAAGGCTTATTTCCCTCATATCATATTTCTCTCTTCCTGTCCTGGATGTGTAAGTTGATGACCTACTCCACCACACCTACCTCTAAGTAATAATCCATGACCTCTGCAGAAGGCAGAAAATGAAGCGTTCATTTGAATCAGGTGTTTTCGAGCATTCAGACACCATAAAACAAAGTGACGCAGACACTCCACAGAGACTGTTGGTCAAAATAATTGAAATGTACAAGGAAAAATAAAAGCAGGCAATGTACCACTGCAGTGTGGTTAGTGACAGCCTAGAGGTTAGAGATGCAAGTTTGTGACTGGAAGGCTACTTGTTCGGGTCCCCAGTGTGTAAAGAGATTGTGCTGGGTCAACTAAAAGCTCCTGCTGTCCCCACCCTTGTCACCACCACCATAGGCCCTTCGAGCAAGGCCTGAGGCCTGGACTGCTCCCTGGGAGCCGCACTGCGGCAACTCACCACTCCCATGTTCGGTTAAGGTAAAGTCTGAAAAGGTTGGGATTAAAGGCAGAGTAGTACAAGATCAGTGTGCTCAGACAACATTAAGTAGTTCCAATATTTTCAGAGGAGAACAAAATACAAATGTTAATTTTTAAATTGTATTTAGTCAGTCGTAGGTTTGGAGCCACGAAGGCAAAACCCACAAGAAATCATCACATTAGCTGTTTATATGCTTTAAAAATTGTTGTTAGACCTGCTGTACTCTTGTTCCTCTGATAGATAATTAGGGATGATACATTTGCTAATTGGGTATACAGCCAAGACATGTTATTTGCACTTATACTGTAAGTGGACATGACAAAGACAAGTATGCAGTTGTAGTATCGATAAATTAGCCCTTTGTAACAACAAAAGTCTGCTTAATAAACTAACAATTAGACTAATACAACTGTTATTTCAAATGACTATATTTGGGACTGCGCTGACATTTTCATATGTGAGAGATATAACAGTTTAAGATACTCACACACACATTTGTGAGCATGCGTCACATTGTTTGTCCATCTGCAGTATTCAGTAAATCAGATGAAGGCCAATCTTTACACTTGTAACAGGAGATATGTGCGAAGTGCTACTCAGGGCAGTGATTGTATCCAGGCTAACCAGAGTTCATTGTGTTAGAGAGACTTTCAGAGGAAACTGGACTCCCTGGCTCCTTTCAGCTCGCAGAAGGGCATGATTGTGCCCCGAGGCTCTCGCTAACTGACAGAGATTTTTTTTTCCAGGTGAAAAGAATCTGGTTTTCCCTTCACACCTTGTCACTGCAGCAAGAATGCATCAGAAAGAAAAATGTGGAGACCATGGTGGAAAAAACGTCAACTCCTATTTTTTAGTGACAGCGTTGCATCAACAATTCCTCCAGACTGTAGCTGTTGATCCCGACATCGATTCAGGATGAAAGCGTCTGCAGGAAAAAGTCAATTATTCACATTCAACAGATTCTTTCTCATGAGGGTCATCAGTCAGTTGAACAGAGAGGAGAGCCTTGCAGCAGAGACGCTTCTTGTTGTGCCCTCTCATAAAGGAAAGCACAGTCTGTCATTATGATCAGAATTACTCTGACAGAAAAAGACCAGACCTAAAGTAGTAGAGAGAGGGAGGGAGGGAGAGAGAGAGAGCAGGTTTTAAATGTCTGTTTAAACAGCTCTTTATCTCACAAAGCTGCAGTTTTGTCGGCACAAAGAAGCTGACAGTTAAGGTTTACTCGAAAGGCCAACAGAAAAACACATGCACACAACCACAGGTAAATACAGTCACAATGACTTACCTATAAACCTACATGAAAAGGGAAACAGGGGCACTGCTACTGCAAACACATACTCATACCAACTCTGAACCATGGAAGGCTGCCGTTAGAGACATTGCAGGGGACTGAAGGCATTGAGACGCTGTCTTTGTGCGAGTTCTGTAATCTCTTCACTAAGGGTCACATTCTTTGTTCAGGCAGAGAAAAAGCCTCAAATGCAGCCCTCTTACTGAAACCCTCAGGGTGTGTGTGTGAGTGCCTGCATGTGCGTGTGTGCGTGCATGTGTGTGTGTATATTTTTGTTGCCATGGTCTTGTATGAAGAGGGTGACAGAGAGACGGAGGTTGAGAGAGGCATTTTCGAAGAAACGATGATGAACCGGCAGAGGAATGCGGTGCCATGCGTGTTTGGGCTTGGGGGGGGGGGGGGCGACGGGGGTGGGTTGGCAGACCGGGGTGCTTGATGGGGATCGCATGGGGAGACGGAGACGGGTGTCCTGAAGGCACGTGGAGTGAACTCTCTAGCATGTGCTGACATCACCGGCACTGCCAGCTGACCCCGCATGCCACTGAAACTCAGACCTACTAACTGTTGCGTTGCTAATGAGACCTCCTGATGGTTCATCGCGGTGACCTGTGAGGTCAGCCACAGCCCTCTTATGTTTCACGCAATTCCTTGTTATTCCATCCATTAGCTGAACACAAGTTCCAATAATGGGAAATAAATTGGTCAAATGATTGCAATTTGGTGGGCCTGTTTTTCTTTAAATGCAAAGATGCCTCAATTCCACCTCTCTCTTTCAATTTTAACCATATTTAATTTATGTCAAGCAAGCGTTTTGGTTTCACTGTGGAGAATCTTTGTTATGAGTCTTAAAAATCTGAAAATACAATATCTTGGAATATACAAAATACAGAAAAGCTCATTACTCATTACAAAAAGGAAAAATCAGGATCACAGCTGTTAGTTTATATGTTACAAGCAAAGCTGTTGCAGACAAAACAACTCACTTTTTCAGTGATAGTGTACGTTTGTCTTTTTTGAGCTCTGCCTGTGGATTTTTGCAAATGAGCGATCATTGTTGACTTTTTGTCTGCAAAAGTCTCTAAAACATGTGAACATAAGCCACAAGAACAAAACAGAGTGGAGTGTCTTAGATACACTTGACAAGCCAAACAAGAATGACTCAGCTGTGATGACAGTGTGACAAGTGGTGACCTGCTGTTATTAAGGATTTGACTCGGAGCCTTTTTGCAGGATTTAGGACAACAGTGAAATCACAATGAGTTTTCATTCAGGCTGACAATTAAAACAGATATTGATTTAGGTATTGATGAGAGCGAAGTGAGGGCCCGCGCAGGCCTTCATCTTTCCTTTTTTGTGTCTGATTTCGGGCCCCAGTCCTTCACCCCTGCGTCCCTGGGGAGGAGTTAACATCTGCCCCCGGTGGGGGTTGGACAGCCATGGCTCACCTCTTTGTGTTTGGGTTGACGGGAGAGACCATCTGCTTGTGCTCACGCTAACGATAACATCACTCAGCGCAGACTTCCTGCGCTCACACTGACACACACCTCCAGGACTGTGTCACCCTGATGACATGTATTCCTTGAGTTAAAAAAAGAGTTTCCATGTGCATATGAATCCTTACATGCAGTGTTTGTGAAGAGTTACTTTGTGTTTTTTTGGCTCATGCAGAGGGGCCTCATGTTATCTTTAAGATGAGTTATTGTCTTGTAATGCTGCATAAATAAAAGTCTTCATGCTTCACCTCAACACATAAATAGTTTCTGCTTGAAAAGAATTAACTTGTATAAAGTGGTAAGTTTTTCCTCAACTGGATGTACTGACATCATTTAAGGTACAAACAAAATACTTAAAATACTAATCGTCAACTTGTTTATTAGGTCTGACATCTGCATCCTGATCGGGCAGTGTAAAAGTTTAAATACATGCGTGTGCTTTGTCTTTGTGTTTATCTCACCAGGCTCAGCACAGGGATGCTTTTGTCCAGGAGCGCTACGGACAGTATGACCTCAGCGATCCATTCCTGGCCCTGCAGCGGGACAACGAAGCTGCTGAGCGCCAGGACACCGTCGCGCAACCTCACGCACATCTGCAGGGCCAGGCGGTGGGCCCCAACCCTCTGGCGGTGCTCAAGCTGGTCATGGCTCACTGCAAGAGGATGCAGGAGAGGATGATGAGACAGTTGGCCGCCGCTGAGAGCAGACACAGGAAGGTGAGGGGCGCTGGAGGCTCACATGCGGTCAGCTGCTTGGACTTCATGTCAGATTAGCGTGTGGGGGCGATGCTGCAGCCAACCAAGAACCCTGTCAGCATCACACTGGCGCTTACGCTCGTACAATGGGCCCGTTGTGTGTGTGAAAACCCGCGTGTATCTATTTGTCTCCCCGTCGCAGCTACTGACTTGGCTTAGCGGAGGGAGACACCAGCTGCAGACAAGATTTGGAGGGCCGATATGGAGCTTTATTGCAGCATCAAGGCTGCAAGTGTATCAGGGTCATGAAAATTCAATCTAGAGAATGTCCATGTGTCAAGCTCGGCGTGATGACACCCACCGAGTCTCGTGGGGAAGAGGGGACGCTATGCAAAGCGATAGGCTCCAGGGAGGAGTTTTACAATGGCCCCACCAAAATAAATAGATGTCAGGGTCATTTTGTGATTGATGTATTCATTTACGCTCTGAAGTGTCGAGGAGCAAACTTGACGGCATGTCTCACCCTCCATTCCTTTCACGTCTTTGTGTTTGATAGATGATAGCTGACCTGGAGGAGGAGAAGAAGCGATGTGCTCAGGATTCAGCGCAGCATGCCAACTTCACCTTTATGTTGCAGACTGAAAGAGACAAACTGCTGCAACAGGTGAGCCTGGCCTGCCAAAGGGGGTTATTTCTGTCTTGTGTGTATGTGTGTGTTTGTAGTTGGTCCAAACGCTCGAGATATCTGGTGTTCACTTGTTGATAGATGAGCACATCTGTTGGCCCTGTTTCCCTTTCCCCTCTTTGCTCCTCTGCACAGTCTCTTTTATTGTTGTAGCTGTGATTTAGGACTTGGTGGCTGAGCGGGGAGTCATCAGTGGAGCTCTGTGTAACTCAGTAGGTGGAAAGGGCTTGGCCTGTTAAAAGCAGAGATGCACACAGGGGCTTGTAAGCACAGGGTTGTTCCATGGGAAACAGATGAGGAAGGGACTCATTGTTTAGTTGTCCAGCAGCCATGGGGCTTTATGGCCTCAGGAAACCTGAGATAATAGATGTCCATGTCCAACGCAAGGTCAGCTTGCATACTGCGAGCACACACTCAGCCACTACACACATCTGTGCACGAGGGCCTTATGTAAGAAAGGGTTCCTGAATGTCTCCCAGTCTTCCTCAGGCTTTCCTGTCATTGGCGGTTTTTTGGGCACAGACCGTAGACACACAATTGTATTTCAACACCTCCCATTTCCCTTAAATATTCATCAAAGCTTTTAAGCAGCTCAGTCACCCTGCAGTGACCTTATGGCAAAGTGAACTTTCCGTAAACATGCTGTGCAAGCAAATTATCCCTAAACAAGGTGGAACGACTGTTCCCGTTTCCCCTGACCCTCAAATGGCTTATGTATCATCTCCTCTGCTCCTTCGATGGGGTTTTTGTGTGTAGTTTATGATTAACTACCGAAAAAATAACCCCAATACAGATTGGGGACAATAAAGTTTGAGATGTTTAACATTTTAGCTGCACGAAGTTTTGTCGTGAAAGATTGTAAAGATATTGGAAACACGTAGAAGACGGGAACCTTATCTTTGCGGCAGGTAAAAATAGAAACGCATACTAGTTCACTCATAGGTGTGTCACAGTCGCAGTTGCCAACATTACAAACTGTTTGAAATCTTTTCAACTGAGGAAGGTCTTGTGTTCCTTGCTGGTCTGATCAAATGGACGCAACAGGGCTCTTTTGCCACCTTGTGGTCAAAAATTGTAAGTATGGAAAAGTTCCTTTGCTGATTTCAATTTCTTTCACTTTCTTTCTCCAGTTGGAGATCGAGCATGAGACGGTCCAAAGGTTAGAGAAAGAACAAGCACAAGTTGTCAGCAGGGTGGAGGAGTCACTGTCCCAGCAGCAGCACCTCTCCTCCACTCTCTCCCTGGAGCTCCAGAAAGCAAGCAGCCAGGCTCAGGAGGAGGCGCAGAAGGTTTCCCAACTCCACACGTTGCTGCAGGAGGAGACCGGCGCCCTGGAGAAGCTCCGGGCCATTCTGGAAAATGAGAAGAGCCGGGCGGCCCAGCTCGAGGCCAGGTCGGAGAGGCAGCAAGCTGAATTTGACACAGAGAGGGAACAGATGAGAGCCAGGCTCGTCAAAGAGGAGGAGCGAAGTCGAGAGCTCGAAAGGCAAATGGAGGAGTTGAGGAAGAGGTTGGCTGAGCCTCAGAATTGTAAAGAAGAGGCAAAGGAGGCTGTGGGGGAGCTGAAGGAGTTGCAATCCAAGACCAGGGTTGCTTCCACCTCAGCTCAGACTGAACCGGATGGAAAGATAACTCTCGCCCCTAAATCAGCCTCACTGCCTAGAGTCAATGGCCATCACACCCATAAAGAGACGGAGCCAACACTGGAAGGCAGAGGAGCAGAGAATGGAGGTGTGGTAGAGAACGGGGGAGGAGTTATTTTGCACTCCCCACTCCACCCCCATCCTCACTCCCCTTCCAGCACGGCGTCCTCCTCCCTCTCTTCTTCCCCGATTTCCTCACCTGTTCTGGCCAAGCGTCTGGGTAGTCCGGGCTTCCACCAGTCTTACCAGGCTGGAGTCAACCAGCGATTCCAGGCCGCCAGGCACAAGTTCCAGAGTCAGGCTGAGCTGGAGCAGCAGCATCACGGTGGGCCTCTCTCCCCAAGGGATCTCTCTCCCACCACCGCCTCCATTCCTCCGCCACTGGAGCACAGCACGGCGAAGCAGTTGGCGCGCAACACCGTCACTCAGGTGCTGTCCCGCTTTACCAGCCAGCAGGCCGGGGTCAAGCTGGCACCGATCAGCAGCTCTCCGTTTGGCACAGACTATCGCAACCTAGCAGCGTCTCCTCCAGGGGGCCGGTCGCCTTCATCAGGGCCTCTGTCCCCGGGCATCCGATCGCCCCTCACTCCTCGTTCAGAAAGGATCCATCCCCCTCCTCCGATCCCTCCCAAGAAACCAGGCATGAGTCCGACTCCAGGCTCCCCGAGTCACTCCGCTCGGACGAGTCTTTTCCCAGAGCTGACGGGAAACTGTGGACATGCCAGCAGCGGACAGGAGGGGGCCAAGGAATCTGACCTGGTCTTGTCCTCTAGTAGCTAACAACCAAACACTCCAAAACAACTGCATAACATGCAAGACACAATTTGTTGGGAAGGGGTTGGAGGGGGGATATGTACCCCGTTTGGTCAACACCACCACATACCTGTTGAAAATTTCGATCACAGCAGAAATGAGAGAATTTCTCTGCTCATAGTAAATGAAGCTACTCCACCAATAGACCAGAAAAAAACACTTTAAAGGAATGACTTTTCCAATGAAAGTAAAACCGGGCCATCAGCTTTCACTAGAAGCACACACTCCCACTGCACACTGTTTGCCCCGTGCCAAGTAGTAGATGTAGCTTGATGACCATACTCTGTATTTTCACAGTAAAAGATATGGTCAGGTGATCCTGAGGCAACAAATTTTACATTTTACAAATTTTAGGTTTCTGCTTTTTCATCAAAACCTCAAGTGATCCCTTGCAATTGGTGCAACTTTTGCCACTTAATTTGGTAACTTGATATTTTTTACATTCTTCAGATTATTTTTCCCCAAACCATTACGCCATTAGACTTTTTGTTCATCATAATAGATTTTTTGTTTTTGCCTTTAATGGCTTTTCTCAATGGTTTGACTGAACCTTTTCAGACCTAAATTGCAGCTGCTCTTCATCTAAACATCCCATCCATCTTCTTTCAAATCGCACCTGCTAACCTGTCTTTGTTAACGCTCACAAAGTCGTTTTAATACCACACCAAATCAATCATCTGGACAGCTAAAAGCAGCACTGAATCCATGGATGTAGAGTATGTTGCATCCCTACCTCTTGTACCACAACCTGGAAAAACACATTGGAAAATGGCTATTAAGACAAAATATATTATATGATGGATCCATTTATTGAAATTATTTTAAATTTCATTTTATTATCTATCTTTTTTTCTGTAGAGTTCTTGTAAGTTTAAAATTATTTATGTTATTCTCTGCAATGACCCAGAGAGCAGTTGGATTTGAGAGAGGAATAAAAATGGGATTTCATTGTACAGAAGTGCTCTTCTTCTCACTATGTTCCAATGGACTGACTCATCACAATCACTTTTTAATCAGACAAGAAGGGCTAAAACAAGATCTTGGCAACTCCATAGCTGTCATTGTGTCACCATCAAATAGTGAGTAGTTTCTGTACTCAGTGCTTTTATGCAGTTTTTTTTTATCAAGATGATCCCAAAAAAATACTACTAATCTGTAAATATTTTGAAGACTTCAGTTTCTTCTCTATGAATGAAAATCACTTGCATGTACTGTCTTACTACTATGAAAACTCGACCGTCTTATCTCGAAAAAAGGGAGAGCACCTTTGCACTGCATCACTGTTTGTCTACAATAATGAATTCTTTTATTCAGGGAAACATGATTTCTCCTTACATCCAAACCAGGGAGGACGATGTGTCTTGATCCTGTAATATCACTTTGATATTCAATCAGTGAACACAATGGACGCTTGAGGTTTGAGGCTCGCTACTGTAATCACTCTATATAGCAAAATATTTACATAGTATTGTGACTTGTTCTAACAGTGCTGCACATGATTGTTTTAGATTTGTCTTTTGCTACTTGACTCACACAAATCTCTCCTTGAAACCAATTGTCTTTTTAGCTAAATCTGTAGATGTGTACACTGCTGTCACTCATCAGTGGTTTTGGTAATTAAGCATATTATGACATTTTCAAATTTAGTGCTTTTTTAAAAATAAAATATTCCTACTTTGAAGCCTGTCGTTCTTCATTCAAAGGCAACAAAATCCTTCTGTGTACCATTGGAAAGAAATGTGGCGAATATGTTTGATCCATTTATTTGAACAGAATGGGGCAGTACAGTCATTGACTTATAACTGATGGGCACACAGTTGTAGTATATTGTGAGGGTTGAACACAGCACAAAGTATAGCCAACAAGTAAATACTCCAGAGTCAGCCTACTTACAAGTCCTGTAACGTGTACAGCATGACGTGGCCTCACAGAAGTCATGTAACATTTACAGTATGTGATTTTGCCCTACATGGCAACTGCTATGCGTTCACTTGGCATTGACCACCACACAAACGGTCTGTTACAGTAAAGAGTGCAATATTCCAAGACTCCAACAAAAACCAGCATATTAAAATAGAAATTTGCATACATGGGTGGGAGGATGGAGTTCTTTACCATAGGAAAGAGATTTTGGCAAATAAAACTTGGTTAATATGAGTACGTTTTCCTCCTCACAAAGGAAAAGCCATACAGCAATGTAGGTGTTGCCAACATAAGAGAACAGAATGCTTCACAGATGCAGCAGCAGAGAAGTTGCTTTATCTCGTTTCAGTCATCAGAGCTTGTATGGGTAAGAGACCAAACAGTCATTGGAGTACAACAGAAAACAAGTAAACATTCCTTCAGACCAGACGGATACTGAGACATACAGAGGGTGGGAACAGAGCTATGCTAAGGATTGTGCTACTCCCAACAAAGGTTGAAATACTGTCACTTTTTTGATCTGGAACTTTCAAGTATATTTTCAGCTCAGGAACACAAGTTTGGTAGCTGCTAAAAAGGCCAGATGACTGCTAGTGTTTTCTTAACGCTTCATAATTCTACTGATTCCCGTGACTTGGTTTCTCACCGTACATGCCGACCATTAATACGAAAATGTGACTTTAAAAAAAAAAAAAGTATAGTTTTCCAAAGCCGGACCCTGTAATGTGACAATGTGCTTGGATTCGTTCAGCAGCTGCCTTGTGTCTCCTGCTTCCTCACCGGTGTGCTGAGAACTGAAACATGATCAGTCCTTTCTTGTTTCTCAAGAAACCCCCCCCCCACCCGAAAAACTTAGACATCTCCAAACCTTTGAGGAGGTCTGTGACTCTATGGTCGGCTAAACTCCATTTACTTTGTTAGTGTAGCTGTCCTGAGCACAGCCCTGCACACTGTCCCAGAAGTGATAACTTTTTTCAAACAAGGATTATTTCCATAACTTCCCTCTCCTTCCAGCAGACAGATATCTGTGCCTAACAGTCCACAAATCATCAGTTACAGGTTGTTGTTGGTTGTTTTTTTTGTCTTTTTTGTAAGATAACTCCTTGCCCCATTTTGATATAGTTTTGCTTTGGTTAGTCCTTGCGCATATATAGATGGTTAAGGGCCCACGAGAGTCTAAACCCCCAAGGTCAGTCCCTGGCCCTTCACTAGGCATTCTGCATCTCCTTGCCAATTTTGTAACTTAGGATCTTGTTCCAGTCGATCTTGGTGCGTGTGACAGGCAGCTGGCGACGCAGGGCTTTGAAGGTTGTGTCAGACATAGTCTGGTAGTTCTCGCTGATCGCCATCTAAGAGCAAGAGGTGAAGAGACTTTTAGGGGTGGAAGATCTCCTTTGGTATTCGAGTGACTGAAGGTGTAATACAGCTGCTCACCTGGTAGTCATTCTCAGAATTCTCAATAATGTCGATAAATTCCTTCGCTGTCTGGCTTTCATTCTGTGAAAAACACAAGTGACACCAAGTTTTTTAATACATGAATGACTACCACTGGATACATCATCAGGACTCATCTGACATCATCTGACTGTGTCAGCCTGACAGCAGGTAAGAAACCAGTGTTAACAGACTGTTTCTTTACTTACAGTAACTGGTATTGACTCTTCTACTTCCTTATGACTAACCAGCTGTACATTCCCATCTTCATAATAATGCACCTGAAGACCAAGAGGAAATCAGTCAACTGGAAGAAAACCTTCTCACTTTGACTTGATTTATTTCAACCAGAAGACGTATTCTGACCTGGATTTTCAATACTCCGACCACCTGAGCAGTGGACTGGCCGATGGTGAGCTTCCATTCAGACCTACATCGACCGTTCCTTTGTCCAATAAATAAAAGGAAAGCCTAGTGTCACAATTTATACTGACATATACAATCTGTTTGAGTCAAAAAGCTACATCTATGAGGAGAACACTTTACCAGAAGTTTTTAGGCTGAAACTGATGTCCTTCAATGCAGGCAATGATCGTTTGCTGACCATCCACCGTTTTCCCATATACCTGCAAACCACGATTAGTATTGTTATGCCCCAAAATAATCAACCATATCTGAGAAATGATGGCGATAGAAGTTTGTGTGCCTTACCGTACAGACCCCGGTGGGGTAGTGCTCTTTGACGTAGGCACTAAGAGCAGCGTCACAGGCGTCCCTCCAGGTTCTCAGAGCCATCTCTCCCTCGTACGGCTGCACATCGCTCACCTCTTTTCTTAGATGGTCAAAGCGGAACGATAAGCGGTTGCGCGGATCCAGGAAGCGTCCCTGACCCAGGTCGCCATGCTCTGTGATCAGGACCTGTGGATGTCGCACAGCAGCATCGAGGAGGATTGTCTCAACAGTCGCTCGCCTTTCTGATGACAGAGCAGCTTCAAAAAGTGAGAGAACGTACCGGCTCTTCGTAACCCTCGAGTTTGGCAGGCGTAAACTGATCCATGTTGTACTGGGCAAAGGAGCTGGTTCCAAAAATAAAAACAACGGATCCATATACACTCACAGTATGACATTGAGCTGTTTCCACTTACAATTTGAAATCATTTGTCAATGTTTTCCTTGGCTAATGGCTCAAGAAAAACATAGACCCCATAGAAGGACTTTAGGGCTACAAACTGCCAGAGATTTGGACATGAGTCACGACGGCTGTGCTACTCACTGCGAAGCCCCTTCCCTGAGGAGGTTGTCATTGTTGAGGAGAAGCCGCACATCTAGCAAGCACAAAAGGAAATACTCGTTGTATAGTGGTCTTGCTACATTAAAAGTGCCAACAACAAACAAAAAATAATCAAATACATCCACAAAAAGATTTGAGATTGCTTGGAAATCTGCCTTCTTACCATTGAAGACTTCATTGAACTCTCCCGGAGGGGCATGAGTCACAAAATTGGCCGCTATGCGGACCTGTGGAAGGCAACAAGGTGAGATATCAAGTCTAGAAAGACAGCTTAATAAAAAAAAACAAATTAGAAAATAAAGTAAGTAAAAAAAAACAAGAACTTTAATATCCTACCATTAAAATGTCTACTGGCACAGAGTTTCTCGTGCTGAATGAACACTGAGGTAAAAGAAACTTTGGACTGAACATCAATCGACGTTTGGCATGGCTGACTCTTGATATTATCAGAAGGACCGTCAACATTTTTGCCTTGCAGCACTTGGACACTCCTTCTGTTCAGATGGGAAGATATCCGAGGTCACCTTTTAAGGTGGCAAACCCAGAAGTCCCTCATTGACGGCTTGCCTGCCCTTGCAGCTGGGTTGGACTGCCACCGTCATTTGGTAGGGTGCCACCACCACCGGGCTCAGTCTGAACAGTTAGGCATCGATATCCAGTTCTTACGCCATGTGAGGCTAACACAAGCATTTCAGCTGCAACCGAATCTCTTGACCCAGAAATCCAACGCAAAGTAACGTTAGCTGCTAATGTTAGCTGGCGGTATGTGAGATGTGGAGACCACCTAAACCCTCCCTGATGCGGATTGGCACGGACGCTTGAACACAACTTACGGGAACAACTCTCCCCATGTATTTTCTATAAGCTTGAAATAGTTCCCAGTGACAGTGACCACTGATTTAAATTGCTTCACGATCAGTTATTTCCATCGCTTGGCAAATGTAAGCTTTAACTAGCATTGGCTAGTGAGCTAAACGTAGCTTCAAAACACAAGTTTATCATGTCTATATTTAATCAAAAGCAAGCCTTACTTTCAAGAATCGTAACTGTCAGTCCAGATAGACGTATAATACATTTCTTTCGCCCAAATATGAGGCGAAATGTGACTAAAAAAGAGTTAAAACTGTCTACAAACCTTCTCCTCATCTGACAGCGGCTCCTCAAAGTCAGCCATCTTGGCTCTTTGTGACCCCACCTACCCCAGCTGACTGACGGAGCCACAGCAGGGTTGTCATGCACACTCTGGGAGAACGAGTGAAAACCAGCCTCGAGGACACTTTTAACGCAGCTCTTTAAATATTTTGACTTTTGTTGTCTGTTGACCCAAAATGGGAACAATAAATTTGCACAGACTCAACGTAAAGTAGTGTCAAAATGTTTTAACAACGCAAGATTGCAGTAGTTAGCGCTTATTAGCTATCAACTGCTTCCTGTTGGGCGTTCCTGATGTGGTTGCTTACAAAATAAAAGTGCAGGAATATGCAATTGTTAAGTGCAACATTTTCCAACCCCAGTCATTTTCAGGTAGATTTCATTAACCCAGCCAAGTGATGACATTTAATATTTATTGATACGGAATGAGATTTTTTGGGGTGATAAAAATGCCTTTGTTCAAGCTCTTTTTTTGCATTTGAAAGGTGACAAAGGAAGTCAAAATGGGTCCTCTCTAACTTCATAATGAAGCTACACTTCCATTGTGTGTCACCAACTGCCTGTAATTTGCAGACGAGCGACACTCACTGTTCCCACCATGGAGTCACAGGTGCGTTAAACTCAACCACTGTCAGTCTGTCTTTGTCTGCGGAGAACTTGCGCCCAAAAGGCGCTTTTTGAATCGTGTCTACTGGACTTTTATTGCGCTGTCACTGTTGGTGGGCGCAAGTGAATCGGGCATCTTTCAATGCATGCTAGCAGACCGAGACGGCTTCAGTTGTGTGCTGTCAGTTGCCGTAGGTGTAGTTCCTGGTTCGATGCCTAACTCGTGATGACATCGCGTTCAGCCACCTCTCTGTCTTAAATGCGTTGCTTTTACGTCCACGGCTCTAACTTGGTTGCAGTACATAGTGCCGTGAATGTTTATCAACGAGTTTGGTTGTTAACAGTTAACTGGAGTAACGTGCTGTGAACTTTGGGTTTGGGCGGCTAGCTTCCGAGCTAAGCCATGAAAAGGGCATTGTTGGCTGTCGGACAGCTCATGTCGCCGGCTCGTGGTGTGAGTGTTTCCGCTGCGTGCTGTCAGGTGGTGACCAACCCTGAGGAAATCGCCGGACTCTACAGGGAGCTCAGCCTCTTCCCTTCCCTGAGCAGAGCAGATGTCGGACCTGTCATCACCTCCCAGTATGGAGGCAAATACAGCAACATCTACACAGGTAGGACCACTACTTTGCGACACCAAGATACAGAATGGGGTTTTTTTTCTTCCCCTGTATGTATCAAACTACTTTGTTGTGTTTTGCAGAGTGGACTCAACGTGATCTGGAGAGGAATGAAAACGTCAAGTTTTGCAGGCAGTACATCGTATTCCACGACGATAAGTCAGTGGTCTACTCCGGCCCCTCCGGAAACTGCACTGAAATCAAAGGAGAGTACGTACAGTTTTGTTTTTTTTAGTTTGAATAAAGTTTGGTTCCAGATGTTGATGTCAAGCCGCACACTAACTCAACATCTGTTGTCCTCTCAGGGTCCTCAGTAAGGATTCTCCTTCCGGTGACATGAAGGCTGTTGTCAGAGAATGCACAGTCAAAGGAGAAGACAAACAATTCCTTGAGGTGTGCACACATCTATACACTTCCTTGCTGTCTTGGTTGCCACTTTGTTGTCAGTATTGCCTTCTAAAAAAAAGCCCTTAGTTTTTATTTCATTTTCCATCTTCAGCTTGTGTTTTGGACATTTTGAAATGCTTAAGCCAAGTGTTTTACTCTCTCTCTCTCTTTTCTTGGCGACCTTTCAGATCTGGAGTAAAAATGTCAAGATGAAAAGCATCAATTTAACTGCCCTGAAGAAGCATGGCAAAGTCTATGAGGATGGTAAGTCCGATCCATGCAAAAATGCGGTTTATATTTGAACCTAATCCCATGAACCTTTGCCTCGGTAAATGCTGACGGTAATCGCTTTGTGTTTTTCATCCTTAGAGCAGTTTGGCTCCTTAGTTTGGTCTCACTCCGAAACCCACCTCCTCTACGTGGCAGAGAGAAAGAGACCGAATGCTGAGTCTTTTTTCCAGGTCTGTCATGGATCGAGTACTGGGTGTAAACTAACACTGACAACATCTCACAAATCAGCGCCCGGCTGCTGTTTTACTTTTATCTCCAAAAAATCATGTTTGCTTGTCTGGTTTGTCCCTGTAGACCAACCCGTCAGAACTCACTTCGATTGGAGATGAAGAGGAGGCAATGAAGGGTGGAAAGAAGGACACAGTCAAAGTGAATCCAGTTGATATTTTTGGACACTGACTGAATACCATTTTAACATTGCATGGTGTTGAGCATGAACCATTATATTCCACCAGGGGGAGCAGTTCGTCTTCCATGAGGACTGGGGAGAGGCTTTGGTTGGGAAGAGCTCCCCAGTGCTGTGCATTCTGGACATTGAGGGGGACTTCGTCTCCGTGTTGGAAGGAATACCTAAAGACATCTCACCTGGGCAGGTTGGTCCAACAATTCAGAGGACTTGAATGCTTTTTATAGGTCTTTTTTGGTTGTTACTGATTTTACTTATGATTTATCTGCAGGCATTTTGGGCTCCTGGGGACACTGGTGTGGTTTTCATTGGCTGGTGGCATGAGCCATTCAGACTTGGGCTCAAGTACTGTCCAAACAGGAGGTGATAACAGTTTACAGTGGACAGTTTGTCTATACAGCGAGAAAGTTCCTTAAAAGCCTGACCGCAATTGAATTATTATGTGTCTGTCTTCTGTTTTTGCAATTTCATCAGGTCGGCTTTATTTTATGTGGATCTTACTGGTGGGAAGTGTGGTGAGTGGACTTGTGCTCCTTTACACTGATACTTCACTTTCACTCTGAATGTTTCCAAATGCTTTATTGGTTCAGTCACGAATGCACGCGGCGCCTTCACAAGCTGCCATGCTTTTTATTATTACGAGCAGCTTTGAATTGATTGTCTTACTCTAAAGAAACACTGATGCAGGCCTGCAACCAAACCTGTGATCACAGATGACCTGTTCTCCCACCTGAGCCACAGCTGGCCCAGTTGACACACAGTACGATGTGTATTGGCCACAGCTGCTCTGGATGGCTGATTTACATTATGTGTCTTTTGTGCCCATCAGAGCAGCTTTCATCAGGCAGCAGTTCAGTGTGTTCCCCCAGGCTGAGCCCAGACCAGTGTCGCATTGTCTACCTAGAATGTTCTGTGCTTGGGCCGCACATGCAGTGCAGCAAGCTCTGTATGGTAAGACTTAAAGATCAGTAAAGTTTCTTGCTGTATGTAAGGAATAATGAGTCAGAATTATTCAAAAGTCTTGATTACTTTGACCTCATGGAACTCGCTGTTTTTATGCACATTGTTTTTGTTTTAGTTTGATTGGTATACGAAGAAGACCTCACTGGTGGTGGATGTGGTGAAACGACCTGGAGAGGGTAAAAAAAAAGAAGTTCAGAGATTTTTCTGTGAACTTTTTTCACCTTGTTTGAAATTCTTCACCTTTTTGGAAATGGCGTGTTACATCCTGAACGTTGCTTCACAGATGGCTTCACCGGTATCTACAGTTTTCAGCTGTCGCCTCAATGCTGGTCGGCAGACAGCCAGCGCGTTCTCATCGCCTGTCCACAGCGCAGCCGAAAGGTGCGTCCTCTCGGAGAAAGAAAATAGCTTTTGCCATCCTGAAACATTGTAAACATGGAGTTTTCCATCATAAAAGTATAATTCACCCAAATGACTTTACAAGTGAAACTTTTTAACGTTACAAAAAGCTGTTAAGATATTTTGTTCTGTGTGTTTGCAGGACCTTTTGATGGTGGATATCAGCACTGGAAGTGTCACCACTTTGACTGCAAGTGAGTCACTGCATAAATTTCGTTTTTTCCCTTGATGATTGGTGTCGAATGTTTCTCACATTAGCGCACTGTGTGGCTGTGCAAGATCTGAAATGAATGCATTAGTTATAGCTGCCATCGAACAGTGTGTTTTTGCTTTAATTTGGCTATTTTTTTAGGGGGGAAAACATCTTGGGTGATACAAAGACCAGGTGGTCCAGAATGATGAAAAATGAGGCATCATGGGCAGAGGTTTGCTCTCTCCGTACTTTTGATTCCTAACCATGTCTGTTTGTGGTCTTTCTTGATAGAGTCTGATGTTGGTAACTGGTGTCTGCTGAACATTGTGCGAGATCTGATGGTGGTCAGCTGTTCCTCTCCAAACTGCCCCCCAAGTCTGGTGTGAACATTAATTTTAATTTTTTTCCTTTTCATTCATATCTAAAAGAAATGGTTTTATTGATAGATTAAATATTTGGGAATAAATGATCTTTATGGTGAGGTGTTTGAGGCCCCGTATGACGCCTAAAGCACTGTCACTGACTGCTTCCAGAGGGTGGGATTCCTTCCAGCAAGAGACTCCAGTGAAGAAGTCACCTGGGTCACCCTGGAAGACACTCAGAAGTTGCCAGATATTGACTGGCAGATAATGACTTTCAGCCCACCCCCAGAGCAAGACAACAGCCAATACCGTAAGAGCATTCTTCTTTTTTTAACTGTATTATAGGTTGCCCATAAACAATGTGATAAAAACACTTCTGTTGAGATTTATTCTTTGTTGACGATGTAACGAGGTTTGTGTTTTGGCTCAACTCAATTTTAAAACTTATATCAAATAGATTTGTATCTATGTCGACACAATTTGAAGCCGTTGCTGCACACATTGACACACGCCACAACGATGGATAATACTAATGTAATGCCAGATTGTGATAATACATGCCATGTTGTTATGAATAATTTTTTTTGTGAGTCAGCTGTCGGTTCGTTTTACAGTAGACTAATGCTGTTTTGTGTGTTCTGTTGCTTCTGCACAATTAGAAACTGTCCATAGGATCCTTTTGGAAAAGTTAATCTGGAACTAACTGGAGTTCCAATTTTTCCTGTTTTCCAGCGGGCCTTGATTTTGAGGCTTTGCTGATCAAACCAACGGAGGTTAAGGAAGACGTGAAGCTGCCTCTCATTGTTGTTCCTCATGGTTGGTGACGGATCATTTCTGTTAATCAGTTCCATATTGTGCAAAATTGGTTCATCCAGAAAGGCAGGAGGAATGTTTGAAATGGATTTTAGAGATGTAGAGAACTTCGTCCATCAGGAGTTTATTTTGAAGGACTAAATTTGTGTTCGACTCTGTTACTTTTTCTGTCAGGAGCTCCTACAGATCGGATTGGCAACGCAGATCGCGAGTTGCCATGACGATAGTGCCCTTTTGTGGCCAAATGTTTATTCGTACACTAAAAACCAAGAATAGTCTTTTGTAGTGTAACAGAAAGTCTGTTCCATCCGTCAGTATGTTTTGTATACTGAAATCTGAACACTCAGGCTATTGGCTCACAGGACGGAGGTCTCTCTTAGCCTTCAGCGGTGGCGTCGAAACCACACTGTTGTGCCGTATGCACATAAGTCTTTTCTCTCCACAGGCGGTCCTCACTCGGTGATTGTAGCTGAGTGGCTGCTGTCCTCCTCGGTGCTGTGCAGGATGGGCTTTGCTGTGTTACTTGGTGAGACCACAGTGTGAAGTTTTGATGTATGTGCCGCCTGTTTCCAGTAAACAGATAGAGAGGGCCGTCTCATGAAAGTTGCAGCTTTGGGTTCGCTTCCTCTTTAAACACCGATGTCCGTGTTTAGAATTTAAAGTTAATTTAATTCACTAATCACAAAGTTACACTTAAATTCGATGTCCTTTATGCACAGTTTCAGTCTATTAAGGTGCAGGTAGACGAAAAGGAATTGCGCAAGTGTTTGGTTATATTAAGGCTTCGGTCGTTTCGAAAGGGAAGTGACAATTTTCCAGTGAATCCAGTCGTTCACCACAAAAACCATCTGAGTTGCTCTTTAATCTGAGTTTTAGTCCCCTGCTTGATTATTATCATATTTTTTGAATGTAAAAAGTCATTGTCAGTATCTCTCCTCAAAATGTGTAGAATAGGTCTGTTTTTGTTGATGATAATGTCGATGTCTGTTGTTCACTGTGGAAAGTTTCTACCTTGCTGAATGAGAAGTGCTTACCAAATATTCTTTCACAATTGAACGACAATAAAACCCTTTCATGTCCTTTTTTATCCCCAGTGAACTACCGCGGATCTATCGGATACGGCAAAGACAATATTTCCTCATTACCGGGCAACGTTGGCACACAGGATGTTCAAGATGTTCATGTGAGATTGAGGGGAAAAAAATAACTTTTATATGTTTTAGGCAAGATGAATAAAACAAAAATGTATTAAAAATTAGTAAACTTTTCAAAATGTCCAGGAATGGACCTGTTTGAAATAAAGTGTCAAAACCATAAAAAATAGTCTTATAGAATTAGTCTTTCAATCAGAAGTTAATATCAAAGTGCATAAATTGGTTTAAGTGTCCCTCAGTGGTTTTTCATTGATAAAATTGACCTCGAAGAAGAGAGAGTTTTAAAAAAACTGTCAAATATTCTCCAAACTGATTTTAGGTTTGACTTTGACAACCTTACGTTAAAGTCGACCCGTATTTCCTGCCGCTCACTTTCACGTGTGTTTTCTTCCCAGTTTGCAGTTGAAAGTGTTCTGAAAAGTTGCAACTTCGATATGCAAAAGGTGGCAGTTTCCGGGGGCTCCCACGGGGGTTTCTTGGCCTGTCATCTGATAGGCCAGTACCCCGGCTTCTATAAGGCCTGTGTGGCGCGCAACCCAGTCACCAATCTGGCCTCCATGATTGGCAGCACAGATATCCCAGACTGGTAGGTTCTGGCCTCTATGTCGTTGCACTCTTCCCTGCTTTATTCACCCGTTTTATTTTGTGGGTGTGATGACTTTGAACCACCAAACGTCTTGGAATTCAACTCTGCTTCCTGTAAGAAGGAAAAGACCTAAAAACCCAAGATTCTGCTATCGCTGCATAAACTCTCATCAAAAAAAATGAACAAACATAAGCCTGCCAAAAGTAAGTCCATTCAACCAACACATATTTGATAAGTATTGACAAGTAAGAGTGTTTATCAGGAAACACATTGAAAAATTTGACCATAACTATTTGATAAATGTCACCAGAACAAGAGAGCGTCAGCTCACGTCCTCCAATTACTGAAAAGCAGAATGAAGACATTATTCCAGAGAAAAAAAAAAAGCAGAACATCTCCCCCCAGTGTGACGAATGCGGCTATCCTCCACACTGATAGTGAACGTTAAATGAATGTCAGTGTGAAGTGTTGGCGAAAAACACTGTGCTGCCTTGTTCATTTATTTCTTTCTTTTGTCTTAACTTGCCATTTTTTGTTAGTTCGGAGGAAGTGCTGTCGAGGATGTTCTTTTCAGCTTTTCATTGTTTTTTCTGTAGGTGCATGTTCGAGGCCGGCTTCGACTACAGCACGGACTCTCTGCCTGACCCCGCTGTGTGGGAACAGATGTTGAACAAGTCCCCAATTAAATACATCAAGCAGGTATTTTTGCGCGTACCTCCTGAGTGATTGCATATTAGCTGTGTTAGCTGGTTTGTGGCGTTCACGCAGTGCGGTAATCTAAAGTTGCCTTTTGTCTTAGGTACAAACACCAGTGCTGCTTACGTTAGGGGAGGATGACAAGCGTGTACCCAACAAGCAAGGGATTGAATACTACAAAGCTCTGAAAGCAAAGCAGGTCCCAGTTCGGTAAGCAGTCTCCCGAAAAAATGTTGGGTTTTTTTTGCCACCATTTTCATACATTAGCTAGAGAATGTTTTGCTTTTCTGTGTGTAGTAATGCTTTTGTTTCTGTCACATAGGTTGCTGTGGTACCCAGGAAACAACCACTCTCTGTCCAAAGTGGATGCGGAGTCCGATGGCTTCATGAACATTGCTCTGTGGATAATTCAACACTTGAATCTGTGATGGTCAAGTTCAGATCAAATACACGGTAGTTGGCTGATGCTGTAACCACAGACGGGAACGCAGATGAAAACACTACTTAATGTAAGAAATACTGTGTTCCTGTTATGCAAACATCAGGTGGAAGCCAAAGCCTCAACATGCTCCTCAATCAGGACACGCCTTGTTTAGCTGTATTCATGTGTTTGTGGCGAAGGATATTTTCACTTCCTCCTTGCTTTTATCACAGCACTCAAACAAAGACTCTCTTATTCGCTTTTTTTTTTCTCCCCGCAGTCTTTACATACTTTAAAAGGGCTCCAGTATGTTGTGTTGAAGTACCAAAGCAAGTTTGTTTCATAATCAATTGTCTGTAACTTACAGTTTGATTTTTTTTTTTTTTTTTTTTGCAGAAACCAACAGTTTAATGTTCTCAATACAAAACTACTAATAAAATGTTCGAAAATACTACCTGTTGTATTATTTTTATTCATTGACCTGCATCAGATTTGGGGGGGGTCCATCATTACATTTTTTTAAGAAGTTGTGGTGAAAGAAAGTAATTCTGAGTTTCCATTGGAAACTCCCTTTTTTTAAAATGTCTTACATTATTAGAGAGACTGATCATTTTACAGAGGAGGACTTCTCTATTCTGAATGTGGATGCCTTTGCTGGGAAATTGCTGTCTAACTACCTGGTGCCTGAAATTGGATCCGAGTGACAATTTGGGCTTACATCACATGGGCTTGTGTCATGCTGTATACACTCCCCCCTCACTTTCACTTCTGCTTCAATATAAGTCTTTTATTTCCAGCGCACAGACTCTCAGACCTGTTTTGCTGTACCTGCTGCTCCTCGCTCCAACTGTCATCGCAGCTCCTTCATCTACATCCTGATGTGACATTTGAGATGAAAACGCTCAGTGCAATGGCGAGCAAGGTAAAGTACATTCGATCCCTGAGAAATGTGCGGAATTTATCTGTGGGAACTGCAGCCGTGTGAAACGAAAGAGTATATTGGAGGCCTTGGTGTCTGCTATGTTTTAAATGCTCCGGCAGCTGAAGGTGTATGTGTGTTGTTTTGACAATGCAGATGAATTTCTTTCTACGTATGACATTTTCTTTCCCAGCTAAACTCTAGCGACTGATTTCAACGTGGTTTACTCTTTCCGTTTGTTGCAGGTGCTGATAAAGAAAATCCTCATCTATTGTCATCTTCTCCCATTTGTGAGAACTATAAACGTAGAATTTTTCCCTTGCGACACTGATGAGAATGCCACCTCTGTGGACTGCAGTGACCACCCACTCAGCTACATGCCACCCTTCAAGGCTGCCTCCGTGGTGTCAATTGATCTCAGTCGGACTAAAATAAAAGAACTGAGGCAGCATGCCTTTGACGGCTTGCCAAACCTCCGGACTCTGAAGATGAACGGCAACTGTCAGCCGGGTCTGCTGAGGCCGGTGAAGTACCGCTCATGCAGGATAGAAATCCACAAATATGCTTTGAAGAACCTCCACAAGCTGCAGCATCTCTATCTGTCTGGGAACAGCCTCACCTCCATACCGCAGTTACCTGAAGGCCTGAAGGTTCTCGATCTAGACAACAACTGCATTTTCAACATAAGCGAGCCGTTGGGGACCCCGGGTCTAGAAACGCTACTGCTCTCCAAAAACTGCTTCTTTGCGAACCCTTGCAACCAATCTTTTTACATCGATCGGGAGGTTTTCAATCAGCTCCCTCAACTCAAAAGCCTGACTCTGGGGTATAATAATTTGACTGCTATCCCGAAAGGATTCCCGCCATCCCTGGAAAGTCTGGATCTAAGAGAGAATACTATCACGGAGGTATTGGACGGAGCTTTTTCCAACCTGACCGCCCTGAAGACTTTGAATTTGGAGTGGAACTGCCAGCGTTGTGACCACGCGTCGAGGCCTTGCTTTCCTTGCCCCGATAATCGGCCTCTGTCACTGCATCCAAACTCCTTTTATGCAGCGAACAGCTCAGTCACATACCTAAGTCTAAGGGGAAACTCTTTGAGAACATTCCCAAAGGGGCTTTTTGAACCACTGATCAGTTTGAAAAAATTGGACCTCTCTGATAATCTCCTGGCCTGTACTATTCAAAACGGGACCTTCTTTGGGGAGCTGGGGGGTCTTCAGTGGATCAGCCTCATCTATAATTATGAGCCACTTATCACCTTTGATGAACTGATCCTTTCACCATATATAAGCAATATGTCTGGTCTGGAATATCTTCTTTTGAGTGGCAACTTTTTTCACAAAATTTCAGATGGGGGCCTCAAAGTCCTGTCAGAACTTCGGTATTTAAAGTGGTTGGAATTGCGAATGAACTTCATCAATTCTTCCACCTTGACATTCACAAAAGATTTGCCCTCACTGGTCTTCATCGATCTCTCCCAAAACCTGCTGAATTTCTTCCCACACTGCACCAATTCCCCGTCTCAGCTTGAAGCAAAGAAACACTGCGGTAACCACTACTTGTATTCAGAGAGTTACCACGACCAACCTCTCATCTTCAGAGATCGAGAATCCCCGCCTACAGAGGATGCCCGTGAATCCAACCAATTAGATGTGCCAGGCATGTTGGAGGACAATGTTCCTCAAGTTCCAACTGACATTTGTAACAAGGGGACTTTGTGTTCACTGACAGACATCAAAAACCTGTTTTGCGAAAACAGGCTCACATTTGATCTATCTCAAAATGACATTTTGTCTCTTCACAAAGGCGTATTTACAGACATGGAGGATGCAGTTTGTTTGGACCTTTCCTTTAATTATATGAACCAGGCATTGAAGGGAGGACTGTTTGTTTCACTGAAAAAACTGGTTTTTCTTAATTTGTCATATAACCGACTAGACTTGTATTATAGGGAGGCTTTCAGCGAACTGAAATCAACTCTTAGAGTGTTGGACGTGAGCAACAATGAGTTTCATTTCAAAATGCGAGGCATGGGCCATCGCTTTGAGTTTCTCAAAAATCTGATCAGCCTGGATGTTCTGAGTCTGGCAAACAACGGCATTGGGTTGCGAATAGATCAGAATTTGGTCAGCGATTCCCTGAAGTACCTGTACTTCAATGGCAACCACCTGGACATCATGTGGGAGTCTGAGAACATCATCTACACCCATTTCTTCCAAAACTTGACGAACCTCATCTACCTGGATATCTCTAACAACGGCCTGACTTCAGTCTCGCCCGAAGTGCTGTGTGGCCTCCCGAAAAGCATGAAGGGCCTCCGCATCAGCGGCAATTCGTTGAACTATTTTCCGTGGCAAAACATTTCGTCCCTCAGCAGTTTATGCTACCTCAACCTGAAGGGAAACTCTCTCTATTTTTTGCCTGCCAAGGGAGTGGAGTTTGCAGCCAATTTTTCTCTCTTGGACCTCAGTCACAACAGCTTTAAAGTCCTTCCGGAGGGTTTCTTTGCGAAGGCGCAGTCCTTGAAATATTTGTATCTCAATCATAACAAAATCAAAGAGTTGAACCACGATTACATCCCCAGCCCCTTCAAAAGTGGCAGCACCCTTTTGGAACTCACGTTACATGGGAACCCCTTCAAATGTGACTGCAGCACCTCCTGGTTCACTGACTTCCTGCACACGACTCCAGTACACATTCCCTATCTGACCACAGGTGTACATTGTGAGTACCCTGATTCTCAGCAGGGCCAGAGTATCCTGTCCATAGACCAGCGCTCTTGCCAGGACATATACGGCGGTGCCGCCTTCCTCATCTGTTTCTTTTTGGCCGTCACATTCACCGTTTTGCCTCTGCTGAAGCACCTCTACGGCTGGGACATGTGGTATTGCTTGCAGGTGCTCTGGGCCGGACACAAAGGCTACTCCCAGCTGGCCGGTGAGAATTCACCGAATCACTTTGACGCCTTTGTGGTGTTCGACACCAGGAACCAGGCCGTGAGGGACTGGGTCTACAACGAGTTAACTGTCAACCTGGAGAACTCGGGCCACAGGAGGTTTCGTCTCTGCTTGGAAGAGAGGGACTGGATTCCTGGCATCTCCTGCATTGACAATCTCCATAATGCAGTCAACAACAGCGTGAAGACGGTGTTCGTGCTGTCCAGGGGCGTCAACGGAAGCGAGGCAGTGCCTGGAGTGATTCGCCAGGCTTTTTTGATGGTTCAGCAGAGGCTTCTGGATGAAAAGGCGAGTAGAAATACCTTATAGTGTCCAAAGAAAAATCTGTCACCCCTTTTGCTTTAAATAACTCCATTATCCTTTGTCTTTCATGATTTTGTCTTTATGACTTACTGCTGTTAGGCACTTTTTTCTGTTTTGCCCATCATACTTTCAATATTAATACTTTTCTCTTGTCTAGAACTTCATCATATCTTGCACGAATGACTTAATTAGTCTTGTCCCTGATGCTGTTTGACAGGTGGATGCAGCCGTGCTGCTCCTGTTGGATGAGATGTTCCCCAAACTGAAGTACCTTCAGCTGAGGAAGAGGCTCTGCAGGAAGTCGGTGCTTTCCTGGCCAAGGAACCCGCAGGCTCAGCCGCTCTTCTGGAACCGGATGAGAATGGCGCTTTCATCAGACAACCTCAAATTCTATGACAATAAGATGAGTGAAAGTTTCGCTTGACCTCCTTTCGAGTAGACGTACAAAAAAAAATGTTTTGCCATGTTTGAAAAAAAAAAAAATCCCTCTGACTTTTGATGTCATATGTAGCCTACAATAAAAATAAACAGTTTACTCCTGAATTTTTTTTAAAGAAATGATGTACTTTGTCGACTTAACTTTGTTTTTTATTGCATAATTGGATTTCTCTGTGTTAAAAATACATCGACATTTCATTTTAGCCATTTTGTAAAATAATTTTGCATCTTTCGTTGCATTTCCTGTGTATGTTTCAAAAAACGTGTTTTTTTTTGTCTCCGTGTTTGCGTCCATTGTCATTGGACGACCGACGGATGTTGAAATAAGGGTATCAGACTGTGCGATTAAACTTGTTTCGAACACACTCGAGTAACTTCATTTCCTATCTCTTGCAAGAGATTGTATATACAAAGCAACATCACCTCCAACTTCCACATTTCACTTCTCTTTGGTTTGATCAGGCAAGAAAAAAAGAAACCAGAAAACAATATCAGATGATGCCTTTCAGTGTTGTTTTGAAAAAAACAAAGTCCCCTGAGTGTTGACTGTTTTTGGAGTCTTTTGAGAGTTATGTTCAGTCGACACACATCTGTGCTATGATGTGACGCTCAGTCATGTATGGCTGATCAGTGAACAGCCATTTTCAAGGAAAGAAGAACGAAACCGTTCGATGGAGTGCGGTTGCATGAGACGTTCGGCTTGGGGTGCTGCACTTCTGTTTTGCCCAGCTGGAGCCTGACTGAAAAAGAAACGTGTCATGATGCGAGAACTCCAACGGACAATCTATTCAGAGAATGAAACTTCTGGCCAAAATAACCATCGTCACTTCTTTTCAGAGTGAATTTCCATCAACGAGAACATCATATTTCAAGGCCTGTAAATTCCGATTACAATCCATAATCTGAGAGAAAAAGTCCAGCCTGTGATTGATAGTTATCAGACATATGGTCAGTCATATGAGGCACCAGTTGACCTCATCATGAGAAGAAAGCAAACATGCAAATTCTGCACAGAAACACCTTATAGTAACAGAAACTCAAGGCCTTTTTTTTGCTATGAGGGAAAAGACTGTTGGTCCCCAGTGTGGTTTACTTTTATTCAATTTGACATGACTACAAACGATGAATTAAAAAAAAGTTATTTTTTTCCCCGGAAGTATTTAATTATTTCAAAGTGTTCCACATCCAGACGCGTAATCATTTCAAGGACTTTACCAGGTCTGTGATTCAGGTTGGCTCCGCCTCAAAAAAACACACCTGAGAGTCGTTTTTCTTATGCCCCCCCCCACCCCCCACCACCAGCGACACGCTATTTCCGCCCTTGGCTCGGACCGTCCAGGTGGCAGCTGCGGTCAATGTGGAATGTATACGAGCGAGTGCGTCCAATCGCTGATGTTCGTGCTGCCCCGCCGCGGCTCCCGGTCGCGCACGCGCCAGCTGGGGGGGGAGCGCGCCCACGCGGACCCGCTGGCAGGACAGGTCAGGAGCTGAGCGGATGAGATCATGGAGTCCGCGCCGAGGTCGCTCTGGGAGCGGGCGGCCGCTACTCGGTGACCGTGATGGAGAGGCACCTGTCCGGTAAGACGGGGGCGGGCGTGCTGCGACTTTATCGCAGGATTTGGCAACATTTGTTTCTTTTTTTTTTTTTTTTGTGAAAACAAGTGAATCGGCGTGCTCTCAGTTTGTGTGGCAGATTAATTATTATGTAAGGTACTAGCTGGAACTCATGTAGCCTCAGTGTGCATATGAGCAGGAAACTAATCCTTCATGCCGTAGTAGAATTATTCGGGCGTTTGCATCCAGCCAGCCTGTCACATGCGCAAGGACGCGTCGACTCGTGCCACCCATTGAAAACATGGAGCGGCTCCACAGTTTGTACTTTAGTGTCTCGGTGTGTTTGGCTTCACACATGACGCTTCTGTGGATATTGTGCTGTGAGGCGGATGAAGGAGTTAACGCTGGTGCAGGTTGGGTGGTAACTCGGCTCCTCTACGCGCAGCAACAGCTGGCCGCCAACTCTGAAGTAAGTGCCGGCGAAGGGGGGGTGGGGGGCTCGGAATGATCGGAGGCGTTTCTCCTACTTGGCTTTTTCTACATTTTAATTTCAGCACTTTCATCGGTCCTCACTTCATCCCCCAGCCTGTATCCCCCACCCAGAATATCGCTCCAGCTGCGTAAACTTGGCGCTTGACATCAGGGATGCACCACCGCTCGGTGATAAGTCCATCTTAACGCGAATAATATCCGTGAAGGCACGGCTCCACGGATGCAAATCTAACCCCGAGCACCGCTTCTTTGTTTGACATATGATTATAGGCTCTTATCATTTTCAGGTATGAGAATAACTGCAATATTTACATGGACCGGCCACCGCGTCCCAATGATGTAACAAACGTATACACGGCATTGGTCCGTATGTAGGCTAAAGCTCAATTCACTGTCCAAACTATAATGGATAAAGGATTGACAGCTATGTTATGACTGACAAGCAGACTTAACCAATCTCTCAGTTGCATCCTGTGCACTGACTCCCAGCACCCAATCCTCTTGGATTAGAGGAGGGATTATGATTTGGATTTGCCTCTGCTTTTCAGACAGCCTCCAGTATCTGGTCCATCATGGGCTGTGTTGCGTTTACAGAGAGATTTAAACACTTTGCATTGTTCATAGGAGTGTGAATCTTGCAGTGATGCATATATATCGAAGTTTCTTATCACGCTGCTTCCAGGAAACGTGATTTTGCTATAAAATGCAATGATTTTGATGGCGACAAAGTCTTGATATGCTGAACAGAGTTGGAGTCAGCCTAAAGTCCTGGTGCCTATTTGTGTTCCCCTAGAACTGCACGTTTATTCTTCACAACAGGGAAGTTATTACAATCTATTGCGGCTAGATTTAGTACTGTCCATGGTGCTGAAACTCCTGCACTGGTTGAGTTCGCACTTCTGTCCTTTCACCTTCTCCGGGAGCAACTGTGATTACAGGAAGTTTAATTCACATTTCATCAAAGTTTGCGGGCGCAGTCCGTAGCATGTTGCGTCACTAATCTGGCAGTGAAAACATTGGTTTGCGGACCATCAAACACAACCCCTAATAAGGAGGACGGAGGATTAACCCCGCGCTGTAGTAATTTTGAGTGAAGTTGGTCACTGCATGATTGGTTCTAAGCGCTGCTCTCGAGGACCCACAGTCCCGGGTGTTTCCCCGCTTGTGACAAGCTCAGCGCAACATAGGAAAAAAAAACAAAAAACCAAGGGATTGCGAGTTCCAAAGAAAATGAGATTAGGTGGAGGTTAACCGTTTTAAACGTACTGAAAGTGTTGCACCTAAAGTCCATCTGGATGTCTGGCAAATTTAGTGCGACAGCATGTTTGTGGGCTTGACGATTTGTCATC
>JASSRZ010000053.1:8407989-8419829 GCA_032164315.1 Malacoctenus gilli | reverse complement strand
ACACACACACACACACACACACACACACACACACACACACACACACACACACACACACACACACAAACACACAGTGGCCGACTCACTGTAACTGCAGATGTTTGTATTATTGATTCATTGGAGCTGTTAGTCGGGCTTTTTGTCTTGACCTCAGAGCTCTGTTGACTTCCCTACATCCTCATCCTCTTCCCATAAAACAGTATTTGTTGATTCCAAGGTTAATAAAGGACTTCTGGAGCTAAACAGCGACTCTTCAAAGAAGCAGTTGGATCGAATAAAAAAACAACACCGAAAAAAAACCTCAGGGGAGGCACTGATCTATGCAGCGAGGGTTGGCTTCAATCACCAAGGAAGCGCCACACCTTAAAGCACTTCTGAGTTTTATTCAGAGGATAATTTGGTCGTTTCACTCGAGACAGATGCCATTTTGTCCGACCTACTTTTGCAACCCTTTTTTATTTCAGCCGCTTTCTTTTTTTTTCGAGTGATAAAATGAAGATGAAGCTAATAAAGAAAACCGAGTGATAAACACATAATGATATAATGAGAGTTGAGGGAAGTTCAAAGCAGACTTTTATTTATTTCTTTTGCACAGCAGCCTTTAGTGCTTCAGGATAGCCTGTGACCAGGAGTTTCGGGGCAGCGGAGTCTGGTGGCTTCACATATTTAACTTATTTTGTAATATTTACACTTGAGACATTTCTCGGAATGATAATAATAATTCGACTGTATATGTAATCGTATCTTTACTGGCCTTTCCCCCCCTGTCATAATATCACAAATTCCTGTTGGACCCGCTGTCCTCTCAGCCCCTGCGCTCCACTGCTCTGTGTTTTCTTGTGAAAGGAAAAAAAAAACACACTCTGGTCAACTTTGGCCCTAATGCATTTTGCGCAATTCAAATGTGCATTGGCCGGCGTGCACAGCGAGGTGTGGCAAGAATGGCGTGAGGACAATCCAAACAACGACGATGTTCCTCAATTTAAGGGGACCAAATGTTCTACTTTTAGTTACAGTATCCCTTGTTGACCAAACGCACTGTGACAACGTTTTGGGCTGCTTAAGGTCACAATCTGCTACGTCATGCCAAAGGACGAGTTAAATCTTTATGTGATGTGTGTGGGTGCGTGGGCGTGGGTGTTTGTGGTGTGACGCTTTACAGAGATTGTGAGACAATTTCTGTCCCTAACTGGGACAAAAAAAAAAAAGAGTTACAAAACAACAGTTCCTCTCAACATCAGTATGTTACTGACTATTTTGAGCACTTACCTCCTTTTCCATTTTTGCATCTGCAGTGCAGGGAAGCAAACCCCCAATAATTCAATTGCGCTCCATGTACTGTGCCCGTGGTTGTATCTCGGAGCTGCAGGAGACAACTCGTGCATCTTGTTTATCTGGTGGGTTCGAGATAATTGGAAAGAGGCATCAGGAAAGATTGGCTGGTGGTAATAGTTAGCAGACACCCTTTGGGTTTTGTTTCCTAATGACAGACTCCAGGAGAGCGACGTTCACAGATCCAGACTTATGCAGATCTGACAATAAATTGTTCAGTGTGTCTACGTGTAATTGTTTTATTCATCGTAGCGGGGGCACAGATCTGTTTATAACAGATACATTGTGTTGACCCGCCTTTTCTTTCGGGAATGAAAAAAAAACAAAACAACCTCTGTCAACTAGCGCTTGTGGTTTCAGTAAGTCTCTGATAAATGGCTGTAACTCATTGTGTCTCCGAAGTGATTGAAACACGACTGTGTGTGTGCGTAAGTGTTTGTGCACATTCACTTGATGATGTTTAAATGAGTGGCCTCAGCTGTCTCGACAAGTTAAACAATCTTCACAAACACAGCAGACGGAGAGCGGCGCAGACTAAGAGAAGGAGAGCGAGAGATAATTCTAGGTTGCAAACTTCCTCTGGGATATTTTTCTCAAAGAAGAATGAACATTTTTCTCAGAAAAAAAAAAATTGAGATGTTTGGTGGTCTCATAAAATCGCAGCCAAAGAGACGAAGTCAGTAATTTTATAATGATAATGACTGAACTGCAAACTCTACATGAAGGGTGCCCCAGGGAGGCAACTGATAGAAGCAGACCACAGGAAAGCATCCAGCAGAGGAGCTGGAGGGGGGCGGGTTGAGACCAGATGAGGGTACACGTTGGTTCTGCTTTGTGCCATGCTTGAAAATGTAACCTCATACCCAGGACTGAGCTCCATTTTCTCCCTGTGAGCTGCCCGTGCAGCAGGATCCGCTCACTGTTGCCCCACGTTCGAAGGGTTTTTTCACTGAACAGGTCAAAACTATTTTTTTCTGCATTCTCTTGTTGATCGAACCTTTTTTGCTTTTGACTTGTAGGTGCAAACCAAAGGAGACGGCCTTCCGCCAGTCAGTCCCACGGTAGGGTTTCTCCTGCTTCTGCGTTGCAACTCAAAGTTTAAGCACATTCCTCCAGATCACAAAAAAAAAAAGAGGAGATGACGCTTCGCTCTGACACCCCGAAAAAACCAAGCCAAAAAAGTTTATCGCCTATTTTTATTGAAGGAATTCGGGAAAGATTCACATTCGAGCCGTTTGGCTCACTTCAGACAGCTTGTTTTCTTCAGTAACCCAGTTCATTCTAGCAGATGTGAAAACTCATCTGAATTCAGGTTCTTTCTAAAAAAACGTCGGTAGATTCACTTGCAAATGACACCTGGTGCACTCTGTACAAAACACAGTCGCACTGCTCAGCAGATCAAAGTGGAGAAACTTGGCACATTACGTCACTGTGCACCACTGTCTGCCGTTCTGCCAATAAATCTACAGTTTTTTTCCTCCATTGTGTTTTTTTTCTTGCATTTGTCAGTGCCTGTTTTACAAAATGGTGCCAAAAAACGAGTGTCTGTAACTGTGTGATGTTGTCGGTCTGTTAAAGCAGGACAACAAACAGCTTTACCAGTATTATCCCTTGTTATTTACTAATCAGTGAAGCTAAATGTAGCTTTGGTCAAAGTTAAAGAGAACTTCTAATTCTGCAGCTCTATTTCACAAGTGAGCAAAGGACGATTTTGAGTCTCGCAGTACTAAATTGGTCATTTCAGTATGTCACAGTCTGGCCACAATACAAAACATTGTTTATGTTTTCACTTTGCATCAGCAGAAAGTGTGCAAAGTTTTTGTAGTTTTTGTGCTTTAACGTGTGCAATCTCATCTCCTATTTCATAAAATACATCAAAGACCCAGAACACGCAAGAAGTGGTCAGGGTGTGTCCGGACATCACGGACCGCCTGAGGCTCCTGGAGCAGGAAGTGGCCCGCTACAGAGAGGAGTCGAGGAAGTCTCAGGCTGAGGTGGAGAGGCTGATGGGGGCGCTGAAGGACGCGGAAACGGACAAGTCATGCAAAGAGAAGAAGATCACTGACCTCGAGAGGTGAGCGTCCAAACCAGTTGGTGGTTCTTCCCAGATATTGATTCATTCCCAAGTGCTGAATTTATAAACAAGAAGTCAGAGAGATATAAACCGTCTAAATTGTGTCTTCCTTGCACTTGAAGCGACTTTCATGTTATCATACCTTTACACTGAGGCAGCCACAGCTTTGAAAAGCATTCTGGGACTGACCTGAATGAGCTATTTTATAACTTGTTGTTTCTTTTTGTCTGCCAAATGTCTACAGACCCGGGTAAGTCGATATTTAATGTGCTGTTGTTGTTTTTTCCCCCCCATATCATCATCATGCCATCAGTATTGTGCAACATCGTGGCCTGACTGTCGTTGGGTTGTTGTTTCACTTTCTCAGGTTCGTTAGTTTGGCTCAAGTCTGATTCTCAGGAAGCTCAAGAGTTGACGGTCCCACTGGGACGGTAAATGTACAATCCACTTACTGCAAACAATCTCGTCTTCATTCCCGTAATAAGACGAACACAGTGAGGTTTTATATGGTTCCTGTTTCATATCACGAGAGACGCATATCCTCCCTCTTCTGCAAAGCGTCTTCATGTTTCATTGCTGCCAGCGGTGCTCCCTTTGCGCTTTTCCCTCCTATCGAATGATGTAGGCAATATGTGTTTTTCACCAAAGCGTGCGGGAGCTCAACGAATCGGATGTTTTTGCTTCGGTCCTCTGGATTACTGTAAATGCGTTTGGTTCGATGTGTTTGTGTGTCTGCGTACGAGTGTGTTTTTGAGTTTGCCAGGCAGCCGGCCAGCGGTATGCCAGTGGGAGGGCGGCGTATCCAGCCCAGACACTGGCTGTTTATACTAGTCTGTTTATTACTGGCACAGTGCTACTCAATTATCATCTGATTTATGGATTGGCATGGTGTGTATATGTACCCAAATGAGTGGTTGTTTGGTGCCAAACCAGAGATGCTGCATGCAAGTGTTTGTGTGTTAAAAAAAGAAGAGCAGGAGATGTTTGGCTGCTGTTGGTTGTTTTTTTGTTTTTTGTTTTTTTTTAAATCTAATTGTGTGACTGAATTCATAACAGTTCACGGTGAGTTGTGGCCCCATCAGGTGTGTTAACACGGGCGACGGTTCTGAATGGTTGAGAATCAATCTGGATTGGCTGCATGTGCTGGATCCGACACAGTTTCCTGCCTCATTCATTACCCGTTTTACAGACTCCCCGCTCTGGCATGGAAACTGGGTGCTGACTCAAACTCTGTGGGAACGCATGAGCGCGGAGTATAATAGGGAATACAGTAGCCCCTGCAGAGTTTGTTCGCACAGTGCGCTCTCTGTTTCCATGCGTGTTTGCATGCGTCATGCCTCCACCCCGGTGTCTACATGTGTCTGCAGCTCACATGCGGTCGTCGCGAGCGGGACGTGCACACGTGTGCGCTAATCTGTATTTGGTTTTTTTCTGTTCGCGGGCGTGCGCGGCCAATTCTGGGGAGAGCTGCTCGGATCACTGGAAGAGTTTCTGAACTCTTCAGCTCGTCCATCTTGTTGAGGCCGCCGTCTCATTAGTGTCAACCAGTCACTCCTATCAGCTCGACCCCTTTCCTCTGGTCAGCGCTGAAAAGTCAAAGGTCACGCGCGAGTCAGCCGCAGGTTGTGGAAGTAAGATTTGTCGTGGTTGCACGTTGTAGGTGTCAAAACACCTTTTTTTGTCACAAGTACACAAATATACTTAAGTTCTAGATGAATGCACGAGATTAAATGTAATGCAGCAAATGGCCAGTTAACAGTAGAGTTTCTCATTTAATAGGAACACTGAACATAAACAGATTTTGCATACGTGTGTGTGTGTGTGTGCATGCGTGCATGTGTGTGTGTCTGCGAGTGCACACACGTTTGTGAAACAAAGGTCTGTGCACTGACTTCAGTGTCAGAACATATGAGATAGTGTGTCTGTGCCGAGGATGAATGTCTTTTTAATCAGAGTGTTTCTGTTGGAGCCCAGTCAGATGGCCTATTAACCGCTATCTGAATGGAGAAAGAGAAGAACAGATGAGGAAATAGACACTTTCTCATCCAGTTGGCAGTGCAGCAAAGGGACTCCAAGATGGATGGAGCTCGCAGGTCACCGTAATAAATACTTTCCAGCGCAGTGAAAACTCACCCACAGTTATTTCATGGCTGAGATATGCTGCGGCTATCCTGCGAGTTATCAGTGATAGCACAAGGTGGTTTATAGGCGCTGTTTTATTTACTTCGAGACATTGTGCTAATCGGCCTCAGTAATCAGTAACACAGAGCAGGCTTTGTGGAAAGCATGCGTATCAGTTCTTAGCACTAGGATTTGTTAAATGGAGCATTCAGATCCATGCTTGTTGATCTCCTGCGGCAGTTGTTGCGTCTGTACGGTAGATTAACGTGGAAAAGAATGAAAAAGCACCTCGGGGTTAATTTAGTTCAACCGCAGTAACCGTCTGTTTTATTCACATTAGGCCTTGAACAACCTTTATTGTCAGAAGTAAGTAAACCAAAACCTGAGACAGGACTTTGGACAAGTGGAATCGAGCAACAATGTTCCTTTTTTTTTTTCCCTCATATCTGAATGAGTATGAAGCCGTGTTTCCCTTCATCCCTCAAGGGGAATATTCAAATATCTACTGGAATTACCTGTCAGACTTCCTCTTCTTTCTATTTTTTTTTCTTCTTTTTAATGTTTTTGCGGTTTTGCATTCACCTTTCGTTATATGACGTGCGGGCTAAACTTTAGGAATAAATCAGTCTCCCACCCTCACCGTACCACAGCTACTGACGAGGTAAGATCTTTGGTATGTACGGGAGGGTTTCAGGAAAAGGGAGGCGTGTCTGTCCATGTATATACAGTCTGCGTCTGTGTGTACGGAGGCATATATATTTATGTGCATCTAAGGTGACAATGAGCACTATACTAGCTGGTCGAACCGTGTGCTGTATTATTTTTGGCTTCATTTTTGGGACCTCATTGATGCCCTTAAAAGATGCTGCAATCATGCTTAAACGTCCACATTTTCTAAATATTTTACTTTCACTTCTTCATATGTGTTTGTTTATCTTTTGCAACTATTTTCAGGAGTGGCAAATGAAAATTAACATTCAGATTTTAATAAAAGGGATTTTTTACCCCCCAAAAATACTGAATTCTTGGACACTTTCTTACACTGATGCACATTGGAATATTCGTCCTCTCAATTGATCCTGTAAACCATTTGGACAGTATGTTTAAGAACCACTGAAATGCTGTTTGTATGGCGATAAGACGCATCGAAGCACCATAAGTCACCTATCGGTGATAAACGTATTCTCTTTGAATCGCTCACAGAATCAAAAGAAGCGTCTCGGATAAAAGCTTCAGACTCCAAACACTCTTCATCTAACTCCCGCTACACTTTCTCAGTCCATCCTTCTAGTTTCTCTCTCTCTCTCTCTCTCTCTCTCTCTCTCTCTCTCTCTCCTCTCTCTCTCTCCTCTTCTTTACCTTCTGCACTGGGGAGGAATTGTGTTCACCTCAGATCATATCTGTTTTTCAATATGTTGTGCAACCCTCGAGTAGAAACTGCCCCCGTGTGTCTCTGGTGGCTTGAAATCGGAGGATTTTGTTCCACTCTGCTGTTTATTAAAAGAGACAAAGAAGAGTCTGCGGAAGAACTCGGAGTTATGAAGGCAAAGATACAAATCGGAGTGTGTTCTTTTTTTTGGTTGTTGCTTCTAAAAGGTTATTACATTGTCATGCTTTATTTACCTGGGAAAAGTCAACAAGGAATAGAAGCCCCCTTTTCATCCCTTGCTCCACTTAATAGTCACATTTTCCCAGATTGAGATTTGGGTTTGGCCGTGAATGATCGCAGCTCCCTGCTGCAGGCAGCTCCACAGCAGCCGCTCACTTCCTATTTGCGTCTCGCTCTTAAGGCCGAGCAGCAGTGGTCCTCAAGTGCCAGCAGTGGTTGAACAGAAAGGGATCTTCTTCCCAAAATAATATGTTTTGAAGAAGAGCAAGATATTTGTGAGATTGTACGAGCTCATGATGAAAAACAAAGTCCTTCAAAGAGACGAATAGAATCTTTCGAAATGTGCACGGAGATACAGGAGGAGAAAAAAACAGTAGACCCCTGACAGCTCGAGTGAAAGCGGCCTTGCTTATGTTGGACGGCCTCAGCTGTGTGGAGCGCTCCAGGTGGAAGACGCGAAAGGAAATGTGAAAAATTACTTATTACGCTCCGTTAAGGAAATAGCTGGACTTTGCGCACATGGCTCCCTCTCGCTCTCACTTCATCTTTCTGAGCTCCGTCACTGCTGTGAAATACTATTTCCCCCGCAAGAATTTACTCATTTCGGTAATCAACAAATCACCGTCCCCCCCCCCCCCTCACATTTTCCACTCGCATGCGGCCCAGCCCCGTCTGCTCCTGGTTCACACTTTCTGTGCCCCCATTTGCCTTCTCGCTGGCCAAAACACTTGCTTCATTCTGCAGCGATGGTGCTGATGGGGGAGGTGGGGGTGGGGGGGTGTATCGGCTATCAAACGGGGCCGGGGGGGGGGCCTGCTGGTTTATACACCTGTGCCAGTAGCGGCTGTGCGCGATAGCTGATATGCCCTCATGGCAAGATTGTCCTTCATGGACATGCTTCCGAGCTTGTGAAAACACACACAGCCATCATGGATCGCAGTATAAACAGATTCCTCTGGTCCTCCGGCTCCTTGATGTGTAAATATGTGAGCACACGGCAGACCGAGTGCATGTAATGTGATTTGATTTGGCCAAAGAACTGATTCTTCTCAGAATTAGAATATCACGATCCATGCGCCATTTGCATGAGTTATTCAGGTGAAATGAAAAACAAGAGTAAGAACACGTACTCGGTCCGAGCCAGATTTATGAAACGGCACTCTAATAAACTTGAGTGTGTGGTTTAGCAGAAAGAGGGGGGAGTAATAACAGGATATTGATAGACATTTTAACTGCTCTGTTTCTGCGCTGTCTTTTCTCAAAGCGCGAAATCCCTCAAAGGTTTTCGAACGCTTGCCGTTGGGTGTGCGGCGCCGAGGGCCTTTATCCAGTTTATTCATCCTCTTCTTAGATATATTTCACATTAACGGCGCACCGACATTACTCACACAATCCGACACACACACACACACACACCATTCTAAGGGCTGTGACAGCAAATATTTGCCCACATGTGGGGGCAGCTTGTAGGTCTGGCCCAGAGTAAACACGCCAGTGTGGATATGGAATAATAATGTGGCATATTTTAGCAGCTGCTTGGTCACCACTTGTTTACAGTGTTGGAGGGTTCTCTTAAGGACTAATTTGTCACTGTCAGCTTTCTTCTACTTTCTATGCATTTTTCACCCCCCCCCCTCTTTTTTTTTCCCAAAAAGTGCGACGGCCAAATTGGGAGCTCAAAGATGGGTATTTTTATTCTATTTTAAGCAGAAAAAAGTAGATTGTGTATGAATGTATATCTCAGGGGGCAGTGGTTTCTTTTGGATGCGCTACTGTCTATAAGGAAATACACAAAGAATGTGCTGATTCAGTTCCTTGCTTCTCACTTCTCGACCAGCTCATGTCAATTGTTTGTGTTTGTGTTCATGCATGCACTCGCGTCTCCGGTTTGTAAATTGTTGTGTGTTTTGTTGAAGGATTGACGTACACGACGGTGTCTCACCTACATCAGTCATGTCCTGTCTTGTCCTCATCTGTCATTTTACAAAAACTAGACACACGCGCGCACGCACGCACGCACGCACGCACGCACGCACGCACGCACGTGCTGAAGATCAAGCAAATAAACTCTTACCTCATAAAGCGAATACTTGTCTGTTTCAGTGGAGACATTCTGGATGTATTTCATTTCACACTTTCACTCATGTTCTTGCCAATCTGTGTTTCGATCCGGCCATCCATCATTTTTCACATGGTTGTTGACCCACTCCGTGTTGCATGACACACCACTCGAGTTTTGCTTTGTGTTCCGTGATGGTTCCATCCGCTGTTTTTCTCTCTCTCTGAAGGCAAATCAAGTCTCCGAACATCCAGAAGCAGATGGTGGCGGGTGAGATGAGGAAGGAAGGTCTGACTGACGGCCACCCACATTCATTATCACAGGTAGGAATACGCTGTGCTCGTGTGTGTGTGTGTTGTTTGTGCTGCATGTGTCCATATTTTGATGTCTCCTTAGGCGTCGACTTAGGCGTCGACTTGACGTCAGCTCATACTCATTCTTTCGGGCCTCTTCTCTCTTTTCCTTCCTCTTCTGCAAGGCATTTCTTAGAAGTACACCATGTTTTTCCCCTTCCTTCACCTCCCTCCTCACACTCCTGGTTCCAGTCGGTCAGGCCTCTCATCCTCCCACCGTGCATCTTCGAAACATGCCTCAACATAGGCAGAAATTAGTTAATGAGTTGCCATTTCCATCCCACAGGACCTCCTGAGAGTCCACCTTCCTGCCAAACCGGCCTCTCTCTCTCTCTCTCGCTCTCGCTCTCGCTCTCTCTCTCTCTCTCGCTCTCTCTCTCAGTCTGTTTTCGGGAGAGCTATTTTGCATTTCTGTGTATACTGGCAGCAGCATCCCACATCCTATTTCTGCATCTAAACATTCTCTGAGAAGCACACATCAGTCGTTTTTCCTCTGGCCGGTCCATCGGTTGGTCATCAAAGGAACTGGCCACACTTGCGAGGTGGAGGCAGGAAAAGTGGACTGAGAGTCCCTGCCTCTCTGCTTCACCACTGCAGTTTTCCAGACTTTGTGGTTTATTCTGCGTTCTTTGTTGCCATTCATTTCTTATCTGGCATCTCGCTGGCAGATACGGTTTATTTTTGATTATCTTATCAGGTAAAATCCTCATGAGGGCTCTGTACAGTGGATTTAGCATTTACTGGAAAGGATCAAAGAAACCAACCCAGACACAGAAAAAAAAAAAAAAAAAAACCCAGATTCTCCGTTTTCATTTCCGCCTTTTAGCTCCCTTATATAAACCTGCTCAAAATCATGATTGGTTGTAGTTTATTTTCTCCTAAAAACAAACCTTCCCGAAGGAAAGTTTATGGTAAACACATTTCATACAGTCAACATGCTCGAATTGGACATCAAAGATTATTATGACCCCCCCACGAGTTATTACGCGAACCACTTACACGATGATTCAGCAACTTCGTGTGTACATTTCATAAAATGAAAGAGTCTCATCAAACGAAACTCCCAGGAGTCAGCTTCTAACAGAATACCTTAACTTGGACCACACACCAATCTAACATTAGAAGATATAAACGCACCTGACACGAGTTACTGTTGCGTTTTAAATCAACATGTTAGATACACTCGTATGAATATGGTTATTAAAGGGAGTTATAGATGATAGAGACTAGAACAGTAACTCTACAATTTCAACATAAGTCTCCATGACACCTCATGTTCTTTCTTGCCATCTATGGAGAAGATATAAAAGTGGTATATGTACGATCTTTGTGTTCGCGCGGCAGAGGGCTTGCGTTATGGCCTGCTTCGCTTCTTTTCCTCTGTTCTTTCTATCTCTTCAGCCATCGAGAACAGAGCACGCTCCGAGGGTAAACACACACAAACAAACTCTCCCCATCATTCCAGGAGAGTTTATGTGGGACGGGGGTGATAGCATCTCTTCGCTCCATTGTCTCCATCGCGCCACGCTGCACTTCACAAACACAGAGAAAACACACATCGGAAGTATTCACTTCAAGCGCTCGCGCAGGCCTTTTGATTTTCTTTTTTATCTGAAACTCTCAGTTCTCCTCTCAGTTTAGAGACAGAATGAAATAAACTAAAAAGAAAAAAAATCTGGTGACAACTTGTGAAGATTTTTGCTCACTGAAAGTAAAATCTGTTCCATTTTACAATAATTTGCTGGACATACTTTTATGAATAGAAATTTTAAAGGCAAAAGATTTATAGTTTTCTTGTCAGCACACAAGTTGAAATGCTACCTGAAGTATTTTTGATAGAAAGTTGCACTTTGCTGCAGATTTATTTGAAGTTAGCAGGCGAACCGTGGAGCTGCTCACACGTGAGGTACCGTATTTTCCGCACTATAAGGCGCACCTAAAAACCTCCAATTTTCTCAAAATCTGACAGTGCGCCTTATAATCCAGTGCGCCTTTTATATGGACAAATATTGAGCCACGACAGGTCTCGCAACTACAGTAAGCAGCCGCCTACTTCAAGCGCGTGGTTCATGCTGGGATATATGACTGTGCAAGGCGTGCTGTTTCATTTCCATTTGTGAGTTTATGTAAAGACCCCAAAATGGCTCCTATTAAGAGACACGCTTACGGCGCAGAGTTTGAACTCAAGGCGGTCAGTCACGCAGCAGAACACGGAAAGAGAGCAGCAGCGAGAGAATTTAACATTAACGAATCAATGGTGCGGAAGTGGAGGAAGCAACAAGATGACCTGCG
>JASSRZ010000053.1:8354746-8373369 GCA_032164315.1 Malacoctenus gilli | reverse complement strand
CACACACACACACACACACACACACACACACACACACACACACACACACACACACACACACACACACACACGAAAGAGTGCAGTGTTTAGACTTCCTGAGGAGAGAGTCAGAACAAATGTGTCCCCACGTGGGAAGTCTCAGGGGGCGTCCATTCCAGTGATGGATAGCCACCCATCAGTGGAGCTTTGAAGCTGAGAAAACATAAATCCAGAAATTTTTTCAAGTGCCCCATTTTTGGGTAACTTTCTCTCTCTGCGTCCCCGTCCTTTGTCCTGGGACACACAGGAGAAACCGTCCTCGAGAATCAGTTTGTGAAACTCTCTGCCTGCCTGGTCTTGTTTTTTTCCCCACTCTTGTGTTTTTCTTTGTGTTTTTGTCCTACAGACTCTCAAATCGCCTGATTAGAAATGTCCTGAGAATCGTGTGGCTTTTTCCTCAGCTGCCCGTTTGTCAGCCTCTCGCTCCCATATGTGTTATCACAGTCCTCCTTTAATCAGGGCAGACCCGTGATTTACGCAGTGTTTGGAACAAAGTTTGCGATGCAGCTGCGAGCACAGCAGTCCCCGCTGCCATGTTTACAGCAGCGGATGCGCACGGATACACATGCAGAAGCGCACACTCTGCTGGGATATTTAGCACAGGCCGTCTCTGTTTTGGTGAGAGGTGTCGATGAAGATCTCTCCCCTCCTGCTCTCTCTCCCTCTTCTCCTCTCCTCCCACTGCTGCGAGTACCACCTGTGTCTGTTCCAGGCAGCCTGATCTACAAGCAGGCCTGGAGGCCATTACTGGGCTGTTTACTCTGCCAAGCTACTAATTAACACTAATTAAAACACACACATTCCACCTCACAGGGATTTTACGTGTGAACACCTTCCTTGCACATGCATGCCGGAGTATGTGCGTAGGAAGAGACGATGTGTGCGTGCGTGCGTGCGTGCGTGCGTGCCTGCGTGCGTGCGTGCGTGCGTGCGTGCGTGCGTGCGTGCGTGCGTGCGTGCGTGCGTGCGTGCGTGTGTGTGTGCCTGAGTATGTCTATGCGTGTGTGTCTCTCTGTTTGGATAAACCGGATGGCTGCATATGGGCTTTCCCTGACCACACAACCAGACTCTTCCAGAAGCAATTCATCACTTCATTCATTTGTGTTTGTGTCTCAGATCATTAAATATCAAATATGTGCAGACGCAGTCTCGTTATTGTTGCTTCTTATACTGCCATATATGGTTGTCATTAGATGAATGCAAAAATTCAAAAATGGTTATAGTTAGACTCTTTTTTTTCTTCTTCTGTTGTCTCGGGCCACAAAATTTTCTTCAGTAGCTCAGAAAGTGAACAACATTGATGTCATGGCGACTTGTTCCACGCTGAGGTCCAAACAGCTTCTTCTATGTGGCGTGCAGAAGTTTCATCACCCGCGTGGTGTATGACAGTCTTTGTCTTTGCCTCAATGACAGGTGTCAGCTCTGTAACTGCTGAAGTGGAGCTTGCTCCACCCAATCACACCTGCTCATGTCAACACCTGAGGGCATGCTGGGCCGCGCAGTTCAACCTGGCCTTTAACGGCCCTAACCACCGGTCTGGTGTCTGTCTGAGCCCTCCTCCACCCCTCATTCTTCATCTGGATTTCTTTCTCTTGAGCCCTCTCTTCGCTGAGTCGCAGTTCTCACCTTATCTAAGCTGCTCTTCTCCAATTTAAACTAATTGCTAACCTCTTTAATACCAGCCACATCCTCTCCTGTGATCCTGACTGGCTCGTTTCCTCAGTCATTAGTCCTCAGCTTCTTATCTCGCCTGTGATGTCCTGAGGCTGTTTGACTACTGTAACACCATCTCCTCTCTATCTTCACTTTTGACGCAGGGTTTTTTGCCTTTCCTGCTGTGGCTGGCTCTCATTTAAACAAAGGAAGTTGCAACATTTCAGATCAGAGATGCGTGCAGATCTTTAGTTTGGGAGTCATGATCTCCTTTTCATATGCAGTTTTACCGCCTGCACTGCAATCATTCATCCCCCCAGGGACAATCTTGCGAATAGAGTTGAGCCTGTCAATATATCCACACCTACTCTGTCTCTTTCTATCTTGTAGGCCTCACTATAGGCAGCTGTTATCTCCCTACAAAGCAATGATGTTGGCAGCATGACAAATACACACAGATGCACATAGAGACACATAAAGCATACAAAGTCTCATTCACCCATTTACAGACATGCAGAAAGATGCATATTTGAGTGCAATTTCAATCAATGGCATCCAGCTCGAGGTTGCTTCATGCGGGCTCAGAACGTCTGTGTCCTCAGGCTTCAAAGAAACACTGACTGTTCAGACTGGGATTCATTGAATCTAGTTAAATTATAATCTGCAGCGTTGATGACATTTGACAGACTTATGATATTTTCATCAAGCACTCCGACTCACTCAATTTATGGCCTGTCAAATGTTGTTAGCGGCACTGTTTTTAACCTCTCTGATGGCTTTCAACATGCTCAGTCCAAAATTCCTCCGCCCCATCGCCAGAAGACCCAAGAAACAAGTGAGCAATGTCAAGGGAGTGATTTATCCCATGTGTGAGTCTTATAATGATGCGTCGAAGAACAATGTCGGTTTCCTAATTTTGTTTATCTGTCTTTTTTCTGGCAGACCCAGAGCAGAATGAAGCTGATAGCGGATAACTACGAGGAGGAATACATCCATCCACAACATCATCCGCATCATGCGCACCATTTACACCCGGCAAATGTGCACCACCGAAGCCTGCCAAGGGGGCCTCCCCATGCCAACCACCGGCCCCCCATGGATCAGGTCAATATGAATGTGCGCACACACTGAGACACGCAGTCACCTGGAGAAACTCCTAAGCTTTGGACTTGTTTACACAAGTTGACGTGTTGTGGGCCCCTTGTTCTCATGCTTTTAAAGCTGATGCAATTTCACATTTGTCATCTCGGCTGTTGTTCAGTTGTGGTCAGATCTGACGGCATGAAATTTCCCCTCTCTCGTCTTCTCAGTCTTTCCTCCCTCAACCTCATTACCTCCTGCCAAGTCAGGGGTTTTTTTTCATATCATTTAGATAGTAGGCCTCAAGGGGAGAGCTGCCAAATGAGTGTTTCTGATTGATGGCATTTGTGTGAGATTAGTTTATGTATCATTCATCACTTATACAAGTTTCCTATTCTCTGTCAAACTATCATATCCAGACTGCCCTCAGGACAAGCTGAATTGTCTCCTCAAAGACAGCGAGCGAAGACCTGACTGTTGTTGTTGCCCAAAGTGCCTGTTGTGTGGATGTGTGTGCATCCAAGTGTACATAAGTGTGTGCTTGATGTGCAGGCCTGGATCATTGTTGATGATACAAAGATGAAACCTTGCATGAGTAATCCACAAAGACAGACGTAGAAAATTACTTTCCATCAGCTGATAAAAGCATCTTGGTGGATGAATGTAATTCAAACTCATCACAGCTGTATTGTTCCGTATTGCCAAGCGTGTGTGATCAGGGGGATTCCAGGTGGGTTTGTGTTTACTGTATATAGTTGGGGTGCTGTTTAATATGAATACCTGGGGATTTCCACTTGAGTCTCAAGGTTCACATTTGTTGTTTTTAAATGATGAAAAATTGCATGTTTCTAGACTGTTTACATTGTAGGCCAGACTTAATAATCCCACCGATTTATGCTTCACAGATGATTATCGCTCATACAAATTAGCTGCAGGATCTATAACCTGCTTTCAATAATCTCGTTGATCATCAAATCGGTGGAAAGGGTTTTTTTTTAATATAAAGAATGTCTGGTTTTGATTGACATCCATACCCATGTTTTTTTTACTGCACCATCTCGGTTGAATCAGACTTGAGCTTACGTGTCATAGCAGGGGTGTGTGAGCTTGTGTATTATTTTCAGCCACAGAATGAATCTACATCTAATAGGGGAGATATACTTTACACGTTGAGGGATGAAAATTTAGGGTTAAGACACGGACATGGCCTTTGTTGAAACCAACTTCTTATCCCACAAGGACCACTTTAACACTTTGCTGCGCATTTACTATGTACGCTATGTTATATTTCAAATCTGACTCGCTAAAATAATATTATCAAACTATTAGGCTACATTGTTCTCCTGTATTTCTTGCAACCACAGGCTTTATATAAAACTGTGAACAGCAGGGGCTTAGTTTTTACTGTCACACATTACTGCATTTCACCTATAAATATCTTTGCTTTCGTATGACTGCTCAGCTCTGTTTTACTGCAGCAGTGTTTATACTGTTTGACATATGAAACAGAAGCTCTCTGCAAGTGATATTTCATCCTTTAAAGTTGGACTGAGAGGGGCTATTAAAGAAAGTGTTATTAGGCTTGCTGGGAAAGTTTATTAAAAATGTGGAGGATAACAAAACAACTCATAAATCTGGGGAAAAAAAAGGCTCAACTATTCTCACTGTCAGTGGATAAGTTGTGATGTGATGGTTCATCATCTTATGTGCACCATTCGGACAAAGTGACAGTTGAAATCTAAAGAGGGTTGCACGAGTAAATACTTACTTTCTGTAGCACAAACAACACTGTGCTCACTTTATATAAAACACAGTAAATTGCATTTCTACAAGTACATGGCAGAGCAGAGAGATCCATCAACCACACAGGTGTGTCTGACGGTTGTCAGACACCTCCAGCGGTAGCTGTGACACATGCTCTGGAGTTACAACAGTAGTCGTTGCTGTTTCCTTGGCGATGCCCACTCGAGTGAGTTTTGCCAGTCACATTCAAACGGCCGCCGGGTTTTTAAAGAAGTCCAACGTCGAACAGACCACCGTGCTGTGTAAACTGTGTGATAGCTCAGTTCAAACTAAAAGTGGCAGCATAACAAACCGGTTCCAGCACCTGTGGCAAAAGTATACAGCCGTGCGGGAACGGGGTCACTTTGGACAATTCCAAAAAAACGACGGGGTAAAAGCAGCGACAGGCCGCGGCCTCGTTTTTCCAGTGTCATTTCTCCTGACAAAACAGGGCACCAGCCGATGGGAAACACAGAAGGGTTAGCTTTTATATTGAAATAAACATTTCACCTATTTACACAGTCGAAAAAGGTTTGGCTTTACTCAGATGCCCAGAACAATTAGGCTCATGTATGGCTCATCCAGCTGCAAATGTTTTGCAGGGTTCATTTACCGGTTCATGTGCTATTTGTTGTCATTGCACATCTGCTCCTCGTGTTTGTCTTTACAATATTTACAATATGTGAAAGGATAAGAGCCAGTTGTGCTTCTGTCATGAGTTCATGTGGGGGGGAAAAAAGTTTAAATTGTGGATTGTAAATGAGACTGAAAAACAGCCAAGGCAACTCGGGCTGACACCACTCCTGCTTGAATGGGAAGAAAAGGTCATTATCTGTGATTTGTATAAAAAGGGTGTGTTCCTTTTTTGTCTTTGTTTGCTTGAATCGGGCAAAATGTGACACAAAAGTGTTTCTTAAAACACACATACCACCAACAACCAAACTCAAACTCGTCTTTTTTCACTTTTCCCCTAATGTGACTTATTGCTGAGTTTATTTTCCTCAAACACAAGTTATTTTGGATGCGTTTTTTTCCTCATTTCACTTTAACTCCCATCTTTATTTGTCCACTCATCACTTGGCTTTTCGTTTTTCTTGACCTTCAAACATGACATTTTTTTTCTGATGTATTTTTTTGCCCTCTCATCTTCCCTCCCTTTTCTATCTCTTCCATACTTTCCGTCAGTTCTGTTTAACCTCCATCTTTCCCATTTCAAATGTAATATGAAAGTGCGGCCAGGCCAGTGGTTCAGGACATGGCCGGGTCCAGGAATGCCACTGGAAGGATGATTGATGAAGATAATGATAATGATGATGAAGAAGGTCTTCATGCTCACCCTTGAGACCACAATGTCTTTCCAAGATACAGCCAGTGCCATGAATAACATTGCAGTGACCACACAAGCACTTTTTGCATCTGCTCAAACGCAGGCACAGACCACGTGCCCCCACAACTGGCACATTTCAGACACGTAAGCACAAATGCATGCGGTGGCGCAGCGGCTACACAAACACGGGAACGCACTTCAAAGTTTTCCCAGCAGCCAAACCGCATGTCGCCCAGAAGTCATTGCCACAGTCCATCCCAATGCTGCGACTACTGTGTACTCCTTGTCCACTATTTAGTATGTGATTTACTCAGTCAGTGGACAGGTGAAATCTAATCAGAGGAGACGTGCACAGGAAGTGGATTTACCCTCTTGAGATGCACCCTGCGTCTGTGTCTCAGCAAGGCCTGTGCGCAGCTTGACGGACATGTTGTGTTCATGTTGTTCTCATTTAGGCATGCCAGTACGACTGCCAGATACTTGGCAGCAGCTTCGGAAGGAAATAGAAAGCAGCCATAAAGTGTTTATCAGAGTCAGAATTATACAGCCTTTTCTTCTCGGTTGTTGTTCTTTTTTTCAGGCTTCAACATGCGGCGCGCTTCAGGTTTATGAGAAGTAGCACATGGTGTGTGTGTGTGTGTGTGTGTGTGTGTGTGTGTGTGTGTGTGTGTGTGTGTGTGTGTATGTGTCGCAGTATATGTGAGTATGGGACTATGTGTTTAACCTGGCAGAATGAATGGTTATAGGTCTGGCTCTATTTACAGGGCCTGTCACAGCCATTCACTGCACGTTAGCATTTAGCATTTAGCATGTTCCATTGAAGGGCCATTATATCTGTAGCTTAGCCGCTTAGGTGTAGCCTACTGAGTTTACCAAGCTTGTCACAACTACTCAGTTCAACCAAAGCCATTGTGGACTGCAGCCAAGACCCTTGTGTTTTTTTGCTCTTGTGTCACATTAGCATTGACTCTGCTTTGCCGGAGCCTATTTTAGCATTATGCAGGCAAGGGTTTGGCTATAGCGAGCTGCCAGTTTACGCGAACCATCATAATGTTAGTGTCTAAGTGAATTAGCCTTCTTGTTAGCAGGACTCTTGTCTGCACAGCATCAGCCCCAAGGAAACCCCTGATGTGTTTAGTTATTGGTTTCATACAGTCACACTGAGGAAAGCATTTCATGATATCATGCACAGCTTTTCTGAATGAGAGGCTGAACAGGGTTGTTTTGATTAAAAATCACAGGGGGCTTGGAGGACTATAAGATTAGGCAACGAGTCTCGACTTGTATAACCGCTGGGCTGGAGTTTGATCAGTAAATTGCTTGTTTTGAAAGGAACCAATCTTGAGCCACATGTGTCTTTTTGACATAAAGTATTGATAACGTGGAAACGGATTGCTAATAGATGGGTGATCATTGCTGCTGTTTCTACTTTTGTTCCCAGGATGATGAAGAAGGAATATGGGCTTGATGACCTCCACCACCACAAGAACCATCACCCATTTGCTCACAGTGAGTTTCTATTACACAGCTTGTTACACCTTTGACTAATTTCACAGGTAATGTATCCGTGCCAGTTCTGCATATCTGCTCCAGATACTTTTAATGACCTTCTACACAATAGACTTCTTCAGTGGGCTCGAGTAACCATTAGCTGGGAACACTGATGGTACCACAAGAACCACAGCATTGCCCAACTCTGACAGCAGAGAAAGTAATAGAACCTGACTCCTTTTCCATTGCTTGTGAATTTCAGTCGACTAAAGAGCCTCAGTTGATTTAGAGGTTTATGGCCGCTCTCAGTGAAGTGCTCCTATGCTGTTCGTGCGGCATGTGCTGCACGGACTCTGTGGCTACATAGGTACCTGTGTGGTATTAGACTTATACACACTCAGCTGCCTAAAGCAAGCATACCAGGGCCCATAGGTGATAAAAACGACACAGTGAGGAAAACCAGAGATGGATGAGTCTGTCTCGCCGCACGAATATTTTTTTCAGCCACAGTAAAGACTAACCGTACTTCCCCACTCGGTTGTCTGTTGGTGTGTGTGTGTGTGGGGTAGGTAATTACAATACAACACAGAACAGCCATGAAGTTTTTATTCTCTTTTCTTTTCTTTCATTTTTTTTAAAAGGTTGGATAGAAGTATAAAATGAAGAATGCCAAGTCATAAAACCTAACTCCTGTTTAGGCGGTTTATACCGAAGCCCCCCCATAGGCTCAAGATGCCTTTGAACACAGAAGTGTAGAAATGAGCCGCACGCAGGGAGCGTTATGGTTTGTTTAAAGTTGATACATGTGTGTGCCGGTCTTTGTCTCCGAAAAACAGGGAAAGACATGGAAATTGGACAGAGACAGATATTGAACTGGAGTCGCGAAAGATGAGTGAGACAGAGAAAGTGAAATGGGAAACAAGAGGAAGCAGCAAAGGGTGTTTGCGTGCTTATGTGGGAATGGTGCAAGTACACTCAAAGTTTCCAGTGCATCTCATTCTTTTCCCCCAGTAATCCACAGGTGGACCATCACGAGCAGATTCTGTCTCTAACCTCAATGACTTAGTAGTCGTGCACTTTGTCCCAGTGCTGCTTTTGGGATTAAGGGTCCTGTAGCGTTGTGTGTGAGCAAAGGGTTTGTCTTCCTCGGCGCGGGGCTTTTGTGTCTCCAGCGATGATGTTTGTGTGCGTGCGCGACGCATGTGTGTGTTCGAGAGAGTGTTGCTGAGCTATACAGCGCCGGAGCAGCCCACATAGCCTATAATCCAGTCCATGTGTGCTGAGAATGCAGCAGTGTCAGGATTCACCGTAATGAAACAGACCACACTGCCCCCTTTCTCCCTCTCTTTCCATCTTTCCGTCTTTTTTCCGTCATCCCGGTTCTTTCCACCTTTTCTCGAAGTCTCGCTCTGCCCCGCTCTCACCCGTATTCCTCAAGGTAAACCAGGAGGTGGACCCTTGCGCCGTCTACCGGGTCTGTATCTCCAATCAGATATCATGGCGATGTGTGCGCACACGTGCGAGCATACGTTTGTGCGTATTAGTGCTTCTTATCCAAATCTAATAGAATAAGCCAGGCACATTAGCCTTTAGTGCAGAGTGGTGTTGTGGCTAGTGATATCAGCGCTGCTCATCTATCCACTGCTGTTATTCTGGCAGTGCTCAGCGCGAGTGCAGCTAACGTGTATTAGCCATCGTCTATGGGAGAACAGATGGGAGCCATTCAGCGGTATGTAGCTACAGCGCAATAAGGCCAGACCTAATCCCCATATCCTGTCCCTGAGTGAGCCCTCCCTAATATGAGCAAACAGAGATGACAGCACAGATAGACGGGAGATCTGCTTGCCTGCGCGCGCGTGCGTGTACGCGAGGGTTCGATAGGTGTGTCTTGCAGATCACCTTGAGTCCAAATGCCCGGCGCAATTTCGAACCCTGCACCAACTGTAGCCTTGAGTTTGAGTTGGCGAGTTGGAGCTGTAAACATCCAGGTGTGGATTTGCATTGGTTTGCTCCGGTTCTGTCTGAGGAGACACTTGACTCTGATTGGCTCATTGAGGTTGTGTTTGTCCTGCTGTTGATTACAGGGGTTTTGTTTACCCTCTGGCCTCCGAGACCCCCCTCCCCTCCTCTAATGAAATAAGAATGTCCTTTTGGACAGAGAGCATGAGGGAAGGGGGTTGGAGGAAAAAGTGAAGGGGGCCAAAAGAGTAAAGCGGAGTGGGGGGGAGAGAGAGAGATTTTCTGGAAACGTTATGCTTTTATCCCACCGTGAAGTTATTTGTACTGAATAAAGCGAAAAGAAGCTGAGAGGCTTTCCAAGTGGGGACAGAAATATGTTTGTGTACGTGAGTGTGTGTGTATGTGTGTGTGTGGGGTGTGCACACAGGAAGGAGGGAGGCCTTGTTCAGGTTAAAACAAGTCAAGAAGATGGCTTTCATTTGCCCATGCTGTGTTTGCGAAGAATACAATGTTTGTATGGCTACATTGTGTATGTCAGTCCCACTCCGAACTCACCCAAGCTCATTAAAAGGATTTCGAGCTCAATGGAAATGTGAGTGACAAAATCTTTTAAAGCTTGATTCTGTCAAAACTAAAAGTGAGTTTTTTCTTCCTCCCAACATTAAACTTTTGACGGATGAACACAAACATATACATACAAGAGAAAACAGTCAGAGATAGTTTCTCTACATTGGAGCTCATCTCACTGAGCACTGTTTGGGAATCAGTTTGTTTTTTCATCTCACCTTAGTTCGCTGACATTTCAAAGGTGAGAAAATGACATCTATAAAGATCGTAAAGCTTGTTCGACTACTTTTTCTGCACTCCGTGCCAGGTGGAAACTCCAGTGTAAACAACTATTACCCCACGCATTAACTACCACAAGCTGGTGACGCTTGTTATTACAAGATGCCTGAAGAAACGTTGTCTCTTTTAATCAACACAATTCAGAGCTTAATTTGCCGAAAATATTTGTCTGATTTGGGGTTTTCACAACTGTTAGACACCATTACAAAGTCATCCTGTATCAATCATACGTTTGATGTCTGTGTGAAAACAGACTGGAGCCACTTTAGTTACACAATAGCAAAAGCCAAAACATTACCGGAAAACAAACAGGGCAAAAATATAAGACTAAACCTAAATATTTCATCAATTTTTTTTGAAACACCACAACAGTATCCCATAAAAAGTAAATATTTGAGTATGAATTATCGATATTTCTTTGAAATGACTTGTAGCCTCTGACCCGCTGACCCAAATCTTTGTGCGTGTGGTACAGAGCATATTGAGCGGACGGATGTGTCCGCATGCAAGGCCGTGCTGCGCCATGTGTCTTTGACAATCGGTGAACCTCGACTCGGAGGTCAGCAGAGGCGTCTGACCGAGGCCATCCCTCAGCCAGCTGTCGGTATCATCAGTAGGTGAAGTCAAAGGTTGTTCCACTCGATTGAACATGAGTGGGAAAAAAATTCATTAGCTCAGCAACACATGAACACTAAACACTGAAGTTTATGTTGCACCTCTTGTATTTTGGTTCCACCTGAAACAGCCTGTGAGTTATGTTTTGCACAAAGTCAAGACAAAATAATCGAGGCAAAAGTAAATCTACATTTTTGAGTTTTTCAGTTGTGTCTTTAAAGAAACCGAACCAGAAAAAACCCAAAAATGGCATAGATTGTGAGAAAATGATGTCAATAACTGATGTCACCATCATTAAACATATGACCGGATTATTTTCGACAATAACATATTGTTTTTTGAACGGCCTGCACAACATTACCATTAAGTGGGGAAAGAGCAGTGATAGTCATTTTTTTGTTGCTGTTGTGTAAAGCTGTAGACAGACAGGACCCAGAGACACCTCTTCAACCCCTGCAGACAGGGAGGGAGGAGGAGGTGGGGGAGGAGGTGAAGGAGGCGCTGAAGAAGGGGAAGGAACGGCTGGCTGTGTTGCGAGGCAGACAAGTTTCTTCCTGTTTTCTTTTTTTTTTTTCTTGCTCGTGTGGTTTCGTTGAAGTCATATGAGGGAAAGGGTAGTTAAACACCTGATGTACGGATCTTAAGGCAGGTTGTCTGAGTAAGCTCCCCCTTTCCCACCCGCAACACACTCATTACACACGCAGACATGAGGCCACACACACAATGCTTGATGCGAACCTGCAGATGTGCAGGAACAGCGTGTTGCTGGGTTTTGCAGTCCTGTGATTGCAAGCGAGCGCCTGCTCTTCAGTGTTCATCCGCGCAGTGAGACTCCCGGCCGTGTGCGCTGCTCCTCTCGGATCTTCAAAGCCCCGCTTGGGAAACCCCAGCGGCTCAGCCAAAATATGCAGACCTGAAGAGCTTCTAATCAATTGTGAAGGCTCCTCATTCATCAGCTGGTCCTAACTGTCCCTTTGAGTGTGGAGATAATAGCCGAATTTAAAGATCTTTCCTCAAACCGTCTTGCCAAGCATGACAGAGGTTTGTTTTTTTCCTGTCTTTCAAGTCAGTCGAACGGGACCACAGTGGAGTTTGTCCTACCTAAATAGCTGCTAATGGCAGCTTGACTCCACATCTGCAGTTATATTTAAGCCCAAACATTATTACTGGTCATCTTGTGCAGTAACCTGAGATCATAATACACTGCAAAAAATGTCTCACTTTGTGATTTTTAAACAGATTACCAGCTAAAGTCTTTATTATTGCTGTTGTATTGACTTTCACATGAAGTCAGAGTGAGAATAAAACCATAAATCAGACGCGGAATTAAAATACTTCTCCCGAACTGCCTGGTCTGCCCTTCTCTGTCTGAACATGCCAGGTGTGATTCAGTCAGTGTCTATAGCCTCCTCTCTCCTCCTCTCTTTGCTCTCAGCTCACAGTCATAATTCAGTTGTACCTCAAGCTTCATGACAGTTTTTTTTAGTTCTCTCCTCCCTTTGCTTTCCTTCTCTGTTATGCTTTATAGTCTACCTCCTCCACTTCTTTCATCGCTGTTGCCACTGGATATTTACACAATTATTCCAGTGGTGCGCTGAGACTAAAAATACCCCCCAAAAAAGTGTAAAAATTGGGAAAATTATGAATTATTTAACACATTTGGCTGCCTCCTGTTGTACAGCTAGTTCTGTTTGTGTAATATAAACCAACTGGGAATTTAGGTTGTAGGGCGGAGAGAGAGAGAGGAAGATCTACTGGATTAAAAGGGTGTTTTTCAAGCTTATAGAGATGGCAGCACACAAAAGCCTTTCCCTGAGGAGAAACCAGCACCTGGGCAGGCATGTTGAGGGTTCGCATGCATTCGTGTGCCTCCTGCATGAGAGTACAAGGAGTGGATATAAACGCCCTCTCAATGGCACAGTCAGAAGGGCAAATTCGATGTTTATGTCAAAAACATCCTTAAGAGAGACTCTGAAAATCCACAAAGAGACACTCATCGAGGGAGGGATGGGGATTTGGAGACAGAGAGAAAAAGGATCACCGTCTTTTCACTTCAAACCTGTTATTTTCTTCAGACTTCCTGTGCTCTCCTCACTCTCTCTCTCTCTCTCTCTCTCTCTCTCTCTCTTTAACATATGGACACATGAACACCCACACTGGGAGCACTAAAAATACTGCATCGCCTCAGGTCTCGGGTAAAGCCTGTGTTGCTCCCCAAACTGTGTTTATAACATAGAGACCCACCCCTCAGGCTGCCAATCATAGACGTAGCTGCTGCTTTGAGGCAGAGGGAGATATTCGACAGGCGGCGAGAGGGAGGTGAGAGTGTGAGTGCTTGGGGTTGCCACAAACTGGAATAATCACACCTGCTGGCTTTACTATATGCGGCTACTCACTGTCAGGATGTCCCACCCTGCAACATGCAGCTCTCCTGATAACTTAAGCAGCACTGCAAGCACTTGCACACTCACACTTGGAGACATACATATACTTCAATTGCCTAATAGAAAGCAAACATTTATGATCAAGATTGACACCCACGGAAACACTGTGGTGGAGAAATAACACTAAACGTATTTTAATAAGTAATGGCAGAAGGAATTTCACTATTTTCTTTCCTTATTATAGAAATACCAGAGCCGCTATCAGACACTCCTTGTAGAATTTAAGAGGAAAACTAACAGGAATTTACCTGTTTCCTCCCGCTGAAAGTCATCCCAGTGCAAAGTCAGCGGAGAGGCTTCATAGCTCCGGCTATCGCGGAACTACTGCAATAACATCAACAACCTTTGGACTGCCACTCAACATTAAGGGCTGACCACTAATTAGGCCTCATATAACAGTAGGCTGCAGTTTATTTCTCACGCTAGCCAAACATGCTCCCAAAGGTTGTCCGTGTCCAGCGAGCTCGTAAAAAGCAAGATGTGCTGTGTTGACGTCTGTCAAAATAACAACACTTCAGTCCATAACTGGCCCCGCTGTGTTATTAGGTTTGATAGCTTTCTTTTCCTCAAACGAAGAGGTGCTGACATTCTATATCAGTGACCTTTTCAAACCTATATAGTGTTTGTTGATGTTGGGCTTCAAATCGCAAAATGGGTCATGGGCCTGTTGCTGCAGGGTACCCATATGACAAGGGTAGTAAAATGTTTTAAAGCCCCTGAGTCTCGGGGCTACAGAATAAACTTCTCGTTTGGGCCCCACGCTCTGCAAAAGCTGTCTGCTTGCTGGTCTTGACTTATGGCGAGTCCAACGCTGCCCGGCCGGTTTGGATTGTTTTCCAGTGTATCTGCAGTCTTGTACGTTCGACTGGCCTTTCTCTCTGTCACTGGATCGGCTCAGACAAGCAGATTAGTGCTCTCGCTGTTCTGTGTGTCCCTCACAGCATACTGTGTGTCACCACTCTAATCCTTGACATCAAACCAATGGGTCATGCTTAACTTTCCATGGGTGCCTCTCCCGTACATGCATGCACTCACAGCCGCTTGCACACTTGCATACCGTTAACACTTGTGCAGCGGTACTCCCTCCCGTTCTCTTTCTCTCTTTCTTATCTGGGCCTGTGGAAAAGCCACACTTGTACAATGACATTCAGCACAGGATTAAAGCCCATGTAAGACCCTCCTCAGTTTACACTGCCACTGCCAAGAGGGGATCTATACAACCACACACTCTCATGCAATCCGCTGCACACTGGCAAAGGCACAACTGCACGCACAAATACATAGCGCTCACAGGCACTTTTGCTGGCTCTCTTTCCCTCCCTCTCTTTCTGACAAATGCGCCATCTCTCCACAGTTATAAAGTACATTGTTCTCTTGGTCTTCCTGTCTTAAGGGAAGTCATTCTTTTCAAAGACACAATCACACACGTACCACCTACAGGCACACTCGCACTGATGTTTTTTTTTTTTTTGTCTTCTCCTTGTGCTTCTCTCCTCTGACATAAGGGTTTGCTTGCCAGGAATGAGCCGAGACACCAATCTCATCTGTCGGCAAACGTAGTCATGGACAAACTCCTTGCAGTCCCCCGTGTTCCTATACACACACAAAGACAAAGCCACATGTATGTGGCGCTCTTGAGACTCTGGCTAGATTGAACGCAGACTCCCAGAGAATTAGTAGCGGTGAGGCTAGACACGGTCAGGACCTTAGTCATGATGCTGCTGTGTATCTAGGTCACATTGTGTATGTGTCTCATTTCTTGTGCATACCTCCAAGGGGTTTGTTGGTTGGGTCTGGAGAGGATTGCCATTGGAATGCATTCTGATTGGGCTAGACAGTGATCCTTTTCCGATTGGCTGTTTATCCCCGGGCTTCCACTTTGGGGGTTCCTTTGAATCAGTGCATCTCTGTCACTCCCCCGACCATGTCTCACTGCTCTTTTTTTCCTCTCTTTCTCCAGCTCCGTATCATGGAGAGCGCCGCCGGCGGTGTGTTTGATGTTAGCATGTTTGACTGGCTAAAACAGAACCAGAAGTGGACTGCTCTGTGTTTCAGCCGAGCCAGCGATGCTCAGTGTGGAGTTGGTTGTTCACAGTTTTGATCTCAAGATTCTCAGAGCGAACTTCTTTTATATTCTTGCCGCGCACAACAGCATCTTTAAAATCCCTGCTTTTAGCCTCTGCAATAGAAACGTTGCAAAATGTAAGCTGCACACTCGTTGGATATCGAATGAAAGAGGTCAATTCACAAGTGAGCAATTGTCAAAGAGCCCAAATTTTAGTGGAACTTTAAGGACCACAGTCGTCCTTGGCAGTTTCATCCTTTATCCATCGTCCATGTGGATGAAGGATTTGATTTTCTAGGACTTTTAACTCAGCTGTTTGAAAAGGTTCCTCCACTCAGACACGTAGTCTGCTTCGAGGCAAGTTTGTAGTTGGTGTGAAAGACAGAGGTGACAGAAACCACTTTTTTGACGGTATCTTTTTCACCAGAAGTAGAGTAAAGCTGGGCAGGATCAAAAATAACCTCCTGTCATCAATAGGTGCCATTGTGCTTTTGCCCGACTCTAATATCCTATCCAGGAGTGGCCCAGCCTGTCAGAGTGTGTACGCAGCAAAGCTTCAAGCCTGCAGCTATGGGATTAGCCTCGCTGCCGGGTGGTCCTTCAAGTGCTGATTGCAGAACAGCATCACAGGTTATGGGGCACTCATTCTAGGTGTCAGGATTATGAATCAGGTCACTCAGATATGTGCTGGACCAAAGCGACCTCGGTGAGCTCGACATTGTACAGCTCGCAGTTGTTCCCGTAAACTGGTGAAGGAAAAAAAGGTCCCTGAGGCTGGAGAGAGGGTCTTTTTGAAAAGAAGGTAGCTGGACGGAGAGGGCAATTTGAGTCAATGGGTTTTGCTTGAACTCTACTGTTTGCTTCTCAGTGGTCAGCATTGAAAACTGCGGTCGTAATACATCTTTTTCAGACCAAAAGCTGTCAAGGTGAAAATGACTTGCTGTCTGTGGTGAACAGCAGGCGGGACAGGAAATGGTGCGGGCAGGGATGCAAGCAGAAGCTAGCCAGCTAACATTAGCATTCCACAGGTCCAAAGTGATCCCTGTTCCTATCATTCATTTCTTTCCTCTTAATCCTTGAGCTCATTTCCTGCTGCTCAAGATGCAGCTTGATTGTGTTCACCACCCAGCTTTGGAAATACCTCAAAAAAACACCCAGAAAGTGCCAAAGTCATCCTCACTCTGCAATTTGAAGATGTTGATCATTCATGCTGTTTCTGCTATTGTGGCTGAATGAGGTGAGCTCAGTCACCGCAGGAAGTGAATAAATTGTTTGGTATGACTCTGGCTTTAGTCAGCCTACAAGTACAGTCGCACTAAAGATGAGCGGCAAGGTGTTGCTGACATCAGCACACGTATTGGATAAATTACAGGCTGCAGAGCGCAAAGACAAAGTTTGTGACGACTGAGCGATACCGCAGAGAGAAGTCATGGACGTGGGCTGTTTGTCCTTCAGAGCCACGGCCATTAGTCATTTCTCCTGTCTTCCTTGCCGCTCTTGATTTCCCACTCTCCTTGAACTCATCACTCTCTCATGGTTAAGCTGATTGTAATGAGGGCAGAGCACTGATTGGCACTTCCCAGTCGCACAGAAACACATACAGAGTCAGCACATGTTCCCCATAACAAAAACCCCCACAGACAGACAGGTAGTGTGACAAGAGCAGAGCCGTTGGAGGCCTGCTGTTCTCCCCATCTGAAGGGATGGGAGCAGAGGACAATGTAAACACTCTGTCACACACATAAACAAAACCCCGCTCAGGTTTCACAGCACAGTTACAGAAAGCTCACCCTTTCTTTTATAGAGAAAGTATTTGTGTAATTTGTTTATGTGAGATTCCATGGGCCTAATGGGGAAATGGCTTTTTCGGCATCACCCCACACCTGAGTTCAATTTCAAGAGCTCTCTCACAGACAGATCGTAAAGATGGCATACCAGAATGGATGCAATCTGTCTTTCTCCTCTATGTCTCAATCTAATTCCTCAGCCTTCCCCTCGCATAGTCGCATTCTTTCTCTGCACTCCTTCTTCCCTCTTTTTTCCCCCTCTTTTTTTCATTTTTATCTCCGTGAATGATGGCTGCGCAAAGTCCCTATTCGGCTAATATTCAGTAACAGGTGAATTAGAGTACAGTAGAAAAAAATCTCTAAAGCAGAGTTTGACATCTCTCTTCACTGGAAAAAAATGTTTTGCTGCCCATTCCTCACAATTGAAGTTACTTTGACTGTTTTTTGTGCGTTTATGAGTGACAGAACTAAAACTGGCATTGTGCAAGCATATGGTCTCTTTCGCAAGTAAAGTTTGTTCAAATAACATGAAGTAACGCCTGCATGTACACAGACACTGTGCTCGGGTCAATGCAATTTGCAATCAAAGTCCAAACATGTTTTTGAATGATGAATCTCACTGAATTTCACAACTTAAACTAACATACATGCATGCACATAAGCATGTTCAAGGCCGAGCTCAACCTTCTGCTCGCAGAGAAAGACAACATGTGTTTAGCGCCACCAAGAACAATGGGTTCCTAGAACCCTCTGCAATGTGGTGCAAATGAACTGCTCTGTGAGCCACAGAACAAGATGCAAGCATGTGTTTGTGTTGTTTTGCCTTCTAATTACATATACACATAGTTATTTCTCTCACACCGCGTGTGTAAAAGTGTGCATGTTGAAACCGTGTGTGTGTGTGTGTGTGTGTGTGTGTGTGTGTGTGTGTGTGTGTGTGTGTGTGTGTGTGTGTGTGTGTGTGTGCGTCTGTTCCTCAGTTGTAACACAAGCCTTTGTGTCTGGAAGTGGTGTGTTTCACAGCAGGCATTCCATTCAGGCTAACCCTGTTTGCTTAGGTAATAACTAGGCTTAGCCATAATTTGTTTGTGTGTATGTTGTTGTATGATGTATGTGTGCGTGCGGGCTTGTGCCTGGGTGCAGGTTCAAAGGAATACCTCTCCCGCATTTTTACACATGTGCCCAAAAAGACAAGCTCGTCTCTCAACCTGGAACTGAGCCACTCTCAAATAAAAAGCTTTTTTTGTCCGTGTTTTTGTGTTCTGCTCGTCTTGTTTTATCCTCAACTTTATGCTTTGTTCCCCAGTTGTTTTTATTTCTAAATGTAAGTAGAATAAGTGACTTTGTTAGAAAGCTTTTAAAAGATACTGTTTCTCTGCACCAAAAGTTCAAAAGCACTGGTCATCGGCCTTTCTGATCTCAGGCATGGACCACACCCGCACACACACACACACAAGCGCGCGCGCGTGCGCACACACACACACACACACACACACACACACACACACACACACACACACACACACACACACACA
>JASSRZ010000053.1:8312986-8334870 GCA_032164315.1 Malacoctenus gilli | reverse complement strand
ACACACACACACGCACACACGCCCTGTGTTGCATAACAAATGATGGCACTTTAATTGCTATGCCTGTTTATTTACTCCTGAGTGTAATGGATGGTCCTTCTTTGTGTGGCAGCCAATCAGAGTGAAGCAGGAAGAATGTGAGCTGCTTTGCAAATCTGGACGCATTTCTCTTGTTGTAACCCCCCCCAAAAAAACCAAATGTGTTACATATGCTGCTAATCTTCAGGATTTGATATCCTGTCTTGCTCACAACACACACCCAAATTCTTACCTGTGTATGTGTTGATGCCCAACATACTGAGATTGTCTCAAAGTTCTTTGGCTATTCCTTCTCTGAGTGACTGATGATAACATCCTCGGTGATTGGTAGTTATTTTGGGGTCTGTTTTCTCAGCCAATGAGGCGCCCTCCGCAAAGTAGACATACATCATTGTTTCGCAGCCCTCAGGAAAAGAAGTGAGTTGCTGCTGACTGCTGTGAGGCCTGAATAACAGACACATTCCAATACAATTTTTTTTTTTGGGGGGGGGGTATTTTTTTTTTTTTTTTTTATTAATGAGCACTTGATGTTTGGGTTGCTGCCAGCTGCGTTTAGAGAATTCTTAAGGAGCTCTGGAGGTTTGCCAGACAGCAACAGGATGAAAATGGTCAAGCTATAGCTTCAAGGAAAAAAAAACAAATGTCCACATTCAACCTGAGTGTTCGAGCGCTTCGCCCTGAAAAAAGCACTGCTCCCCTATGATGTAATCTTTCTGGAGAGGAAATCAAGATAAAAAACAAAAAAAAACGAGACATTTGTGACTTTTTGCACAGTTTGTGTGATTTGTTAAAATGTTGTTGCACCTCCTTTACTGACTCCTTTTTCTTCTCACTTCTTTTGGAACCAGGTATCCGATGGATAAATCCTTCAAGAACACTAGTTTTCCTCTTTAAAATGACAAACCTTCACATATAACAGCGTCCCAGACTGAACTTTTCCGTCTTATTGAGGGCCGTCTCCATCGCTCACCCACCTGGACCTTTGTAACATCTTTCGCCAGTTCGTCGGACGTCAGAATGGAATTCCAGGGTACCGATGAGCGGTCCACTGCCTTTATTTCCCTACTTGTTTTCAACAGACTGGAAGCTGGACTCCTTTCAGACTGCTGCGGTGCTACAATGTCCTCGCTTCACATCAGCTGACAGTCGCTGCACTCCTGTTGACTGCGAGTGTGGCTCAAGTGAGCCAGTGGAATTAGCGGGAGCCCATGCCAGTCTCGGACTGGTTCGCGACGGCATGGATGTGTTTACTTCTTCAGCTAAATATGAAGACTCTTGCAAACATGAGGACATGGAAATGAACAAACCCACAGAGACCTTCTCAATGTGCCGTGCCAAAGGAGACATCCCGGGCTGCTGGGACAAGTCACTCAAGTGGGACTGGAGCTGCGTCACTTCTGATTCAACGCTAATGAGTTGACCGCTGACGGGACTCGTTTCTCTCGCGTGCATTTGCCGCATGCGAGAAATTGCGACATTTGGGTTTGAAGATGTCCTGCAGAAGGATTGAGGATCAGCTTTCACCTTCTCCAAAAAAAAAAAAATCCAACAACAAAAGAACAGGACCTTAATTCGTGTGGAAGCGACTTTAAAAACTGTGTGTTTATATGTTCTCCTTGTGTTCTTTTTTTTTTGCCTGCTGTGCATTTGTTTCTTGAACCGATATCACGTTGTTTTTCTACAGGTGAAACAATTTGAGTGCCACTCTTTTTTTTCTCTCTCTTTTTTAATCATTACAGCCGTGTGTGATTTAATATGCTGATGACTAATCTATTTTTTCACTGTCTGTTTATTATTCCTGTGACTCCGAGTGGCTCATCTAAATATAATGAAGTGACTTGCATATTGAAGCACTGACTCTCTCTGCTGTACAGGAGGTTGGCCTGAGGTTATGATAATGTACAGTATTGTTGTGATTCGATTCAACAGTCTAACAGTGTTTCCATTGGCCGTTAACCTAATATGCACAGTTTTTGTACAGCGTGTGTGTGCGTGTGTGGTTTTGTGCTGCTCTCTTGGTTGTGATGACTGTGAAAGTTTGGGGGTAACACTATTCACCCTTGACTTGTTCCACAGTGTTTTGCAGTGGTCAGCTTGTTTCGCTTGTTTGAATTAAAAAAAAAAGATTGTTTTCGCAAGAGCTGCAACGTGTGTTTTATCAGAAAAACAATAATGTGAACACTGACATCGGCTCTGTTATTGGTAAATTTGAGCGCAAGAACGACTATTTTCACAAGATTAAAGTTTCACCACCACTAATGGCAGCTACAACAATAGAGTCTTGCACTGCGCGAGAAAGAATTCTTCCCAGTTTTCATGGTCTACCAATTCTCTCTCTCTCTCTCTCTCTCTCTCTCTCTCTCTCTCTTCTCTCTCTCTCCCTCTCCCTCATAAACTCAGCCAGATGTTGCCCAGTTTTTCTTCCTTGGGGAACAAGGGGGGATGGAGAGAAGGGAGGGGTAGCGAGGCATGATGGTGGTGCTGGTGGGGAGGGGTCAGAAATGTGGCTGAGCATGTTTTAAGTGTTCTTTGACACAGTCGCAGCCTCTCCAGCATCCACCATGGTAACATTAGCTGGGAACAGAGCTCCGGTGCTCGCCAAGTCCTGCAGCCCCCCCCCCCCCCCACCCCGCACCCGGTTCTGCCGCAGGTATTCGTTGACACATGAAGGATTTTAGTCCCAGCGAAATCCCACCGAAGTCCTTCAGCTTCGGGAAAGAGCTGACGCACCCTGGCAAAATCACGCCGCTCGCAACGGCACTCTGGGTCGCGCTGGGGTGTAGCGTTCGGGGGCCCGATCCTTCTTTCCATTGGGCGCGTGGTGGAGATGAAATGATGTTTCACATGGAGCTGCGCTGCATATAGATATTGCCTAAACTTTACAAGACAGCTTTGTGTCCCTGTCTATCAAATCAAACATCACCGCACCTGAGAGATGTCGGAGTGCTGCAAAAAGTCACAAGGTTCACAGTGCTGGAAGCCAAACGAGCCATTATCAACATGATCAGGAGAGGCAGCAGACCTGTAAAACTAATGGCACTTGATTAAATCTACAGCAAGATCAGTATAATAATCTCCCTCCTCCATCACCTGAAGCGAGTCTTTATTTTGGCACGTGGCCACACATTCAGGTGACTGCCTCCTTCCATTAATCCGTGCATTGTTTGACTTCTTTTCCTGCCTGTCATTCTATCAATATTTCCTGCAGCCCTCGTGTCACGTTGCCCAGCGCGTTCGGCAGGTAACGAGACGACCCCCACCACCACCACCACCCGCCCCCTCCAAATCTACAGTCCTCCTCGAAATCCACAGTGACACACGAACTATTAAACACTTTGCCCTCTGACACTCCACTTTGGGCTCGGCGCGAGAACCATCGAACGGATTCCTGCAGCATGTTTTGATATAATGTACCATAAAATAATAATTACCGCAATGAGCGCGGTGCTCGCAGGCCTTCAGGTGATGAGAGCAGTCTGTATAAGCACACGATATGGACCTGCTTGTCTTGATTCTACGGAGCGGTAACTCGATCTGCTGCCAGTGAAAATCCTAACTCTGCTCTGGTATGGATAGGGTAATAGCCCGGGGTACTTTATAAGTTTATTTTAGGTAATAGAGACGCTTGTTTTGTTACAGCCTGTTCCGCCCTCTCTCTCTCTCTCTCTCTCTCTCTCTCTCTCTCTCTCCCCGCAATTTTACCTCCGTCGAAATTCCTCGGTTGTTCAAAGTTGGTGACTGGAAGGAGAAAAAAGGGATCCGAGGGCGAAATGAGGAGCGCATGCGCCGTGCGAGGACTTTAGCGCCGCGCATCCATTCCGCGGCGTGCTAGTTTGGGAGAGGAGGCGACTGGAGCAGGTGAGAGGAGCAGAAAAAGGGGAGCGAGGGAGGGAGACGTCCCTGCACTTGAACACGGACACACACGCTCGCGCACGGTGGCAGGACGACGCGCCCGGAGCCTCTTTTCCTCCCCCTGGCACCGCGCACCCTCGCCAAGCCGCACTGTTTGGAGATAGACCGCGCGGAAAGTTTTTTGGAGCCCCCCTGTCTGGACCCCATTAATTGTGTTTTTTCTTTTTCTTTCTTTCTTTCTGTTTAATCTTTCGCGAGGCGACTGACTGACTTTTTCGCTTGCGAGGACTTTTATGTCGAGCTGAGGAATTGTCAGCTGGTTTTCTGTGGAGTTTTTCGCGGTTGCTGCACAGAATGGAAGGTAAATTGACAAGTCGTTTGTGGCGAGGATCACCGAGTGGATCGTTCCGCAGGTAAAAACGCGCTATGACCTGAGCGCGTGAGCGGCTGGATTTAATGTGCAGAACGAGAATTTACTCGCCTTTTTCTTCTGATTTAATTTAGCTCTAAACTGGAACTGTTTTTTTTTCTTTTTGAAGTTTTTCCCTTCTTCCACGTGGATAGACAGTTTTCCAAGCAAGTCGCTCTCATTTAGAAAGGGAATCGACAAAGTTACGTCCGAAGGTTTTTGGGGTTTTTTTTTTACCCCTGCAGTTGACACTCTGGGCTGCCGTAGGTGGTTTAATTTGTCTGTAATCACCGCAAAGTCACGCACTGAATCCTGGCAGGAAATGACTGTTTCCTCACACTGTCTTTAGGTGTTTTACCTCTTGATTTCGCTGCTTCCTACCAGCCGTTCAAGCTGTAAAGCGCACGGAGCGCTTTCACTCTTTTTTTCCCCGAGGGGTCGTGGGGGCGTCCGTGTTCACCCAAACCCCGAAGAACTGAGCTTTTTTTTTCGCCTTAAACTTCACAACGAGCACTTTCCCCCCCGAGAGATCCGGATAAAACGACGAGACTTGTCCTCACTCCATCGGAGAGGGAAGTCCTAAATCCACCTGGCCTGCGCGGGGATTATTGGTTTGATATCGTCGGCAGAGAGCGGATTACGGCTCCGAGCGGACTGTCCTCCCTGGTGAGTAGCCTGTTGGTCTCCTGCTTGATTCACTCCTCCGCGCAACTGCAGCGCATCCTCCAAGGGGGGGGGGCATGTGGACAGTCCTGGCATGCTTGCGCACTGCTGCTGCTGCTCCTTGGAGGTGGACAAAAGCCCCTGGCAGATATGAAGTGTGGAACATGCCCCCCCTCCCCTTTCCCTCACCTCTCTCTCTCTCACCATGTTGTGCTGCAGATGTATAACTGTGAAAATGCAACCAAAACCTAATTGGCGGCGATGAAATGATCAAACCTAAACGATGCAAGTGACCCAACATCTACATCCGTGGTCCATTGTTGTGTGGTCCTCCGGCAGGGGTCTTTGTGTGGCTGCTCCTTCATCAATTCCTTGTACCTGGCTCCCTCTCCTGGTTTTTAGTCCACATCGGGACAGGCAGGAAGAGACGCTCGTCGGCTCGTAATATTACACACAGGCCGTGAGTCACGGCGATATTTAGAAACGATGTCAATTAGACTAAAAAGTAGCATTTTTCTTTTTTGTTTTTACCTCCAAATTGATTTATTAAGGCAATTTTGCTGGGAGATACGGGCCACAGTGTAGATGTTTGCTAAAAGTTAAGCCATTGGTTGCGAGTTGGTTTGAGCTTTTTATTGTTAAATGTAAAAATAGAAACATTTGCGATTGTATTCTGTTTTGTTCTTAAAATCCAACAAAATAGGACTTTAATCGAAGAAATATGACGGCCTCAATTTAACTCGAAGCAAAAAAAAATCACTTTTTTGACAATATTAAGAAACTTTTGGGAAATTACTTACACTCGCTTTGACTTTGTGATTAGACCCTCCGCCTGAAGGTTTTTTTTCCCGGTGAATAGCATAGTTTCCTATTGTTTTTACCAGCCTTTTTTTTCCTCACTAAACTTGTGTTCGATGCCACTTTCTCATATGAATATCATCACTCTTCTCCTGAAAGCCTGGCTGGGGTCAAGCCGTCGTTTCTTGGGGTCACGTCGCGCAGCATTTGGGTAGTTTAAGCTAAATGTGGCCATGTAGGAGGTCTGAGAAACGATATTTGGCATTTTTATTGGATGCAGCCAATAGAAAAAGTGTATTTTCCCCCTTTTTTCCCTTCAAATCAATATTCACTCTTTTCCATTCTAAAAACCCATTTTACACTGGTCTAAAAAATCCGTTAGACCCTAAAACTTGCTCATTTGGACGTAAATCTGAAATAAAGTCGGAATCACTTGTCACATTCGCTTTATAAACATTCCTGAAAACGTTTTTAAATTGCAGCAATCTTCAATTTTTGAACCTAAATGCTGGGTAAATCAAATAACCTTCTGTAAATTCTGCTTCCTTCTGGCGAAACCGTTCCAATTATTTCCTTGAAACTCAGTGTCAAACCGCCGCCCTCGGTGGATTATTGCTTTTAATTTGGGTGGAAGAGCTTCAAGGATCATAACCTCACCAACTATTAGCAACGAGACGCGCAAAATGAAAGCACATGCCCGTGCGCGCGCGCGCGCGAGCCGAGCGCCGGCGAAATTTTTTTGGCCTGGTGTTTTAATGAGTTTTCGGCAGGCCCCGGTCTGCACGACTCGACCCTGGAAAATAACACAGCGTGACAAATTAGAGCCGCTCCGCGTCCCAAAATTCACACACGACCCGCGTCGGAAGGCTGGCACGTCGGGCTAACGCGCAGATTTGGGGGTAATTATTTCAACTCATTTTCTGCTTAAATGGCAGCCAAGCTGCATCACCGAAAGCCGCGCAGTTTTCTGTAGATAAATTACTTTTTCCGACTTGAAGAGAAAAAAAAAAGTTTTCGTTTCGAAAAAAAAAATAAAACCCTGCACGGTATAATAATTTAGTCGTTCGCTGACGTGGCCCTGATGTTTGGCAGCCTTCGAGGATCATTTTAAAGATTTAAATACGTGAATAGGATGAACTGACCGAGGTCGTCTTGTGTCATTTAAAAGCTGCAAACACGGTCTATAAGCCAAAGGTCAAATCCTCATTCTGTGCACCAGCTTTGGGTAATCACTCCCTGTCCGTGCAAATTATTAAATTAGGCTAAATTAAAATTAATTGAACGGAAATTATGTTTCCTCCCAGGAAATCATTTCCATACCTGAGCTAATTAAAAGCATTTTTAACAATTAAACATCCCATTCAGGTCTGACATCAAGGAAAAGTTTGAATTCAACTTTTTTCATTGAATTACAACATTCGACTAGTTTGGAATAAACGCCACACTCGGCCTGTTTCTCCAGGTTTCCCTGCTGCATCTCTGCTGCTGTGCATCAATTTCTGGGGGGAAAGTGAAATTTGAGGAATGCGTGGATCTGGGGTTTCATGGTCAATGCGTCTTCTGCACGTCTATCAGCCTCGCATGATTCACACTCAGACCTGTTGCCAAATCGCTGCTTTGCGAGCAGCGCTGGCCTCAGGGCTCTCCTCACACGCACAGCTCGGCGCGCACGCGGAGGTGGGCAGGAAACGCAGCCGAAAAAACGCCATCTGTCTGAACAGAAACGTCTCTCTCTCTCTCCTTTTTTTTTTTTCTTCTTCTGTGTCCTGTTGTGGAAATGATGTGGCAGAAACAAGCGGACAGACGTGCATCCTGTTCTCTGTTTCCCCCTTTGCAGATCGGTGGCAGCATGAACCTGGGGCTGGGCTGCGTGCGCCGGCCGGTGAGCTGGCCCTTTGGCAGGCTCTTGGACTCCAGACACTGCGTCTTTGCCCTCACCATCCTCACACTCCTCATGCAGGTTGTGGTGGAGGCCAACTCATGGTGGTATGCATCGACTTTTTCCTCCTCGTAATCACAATATTGCTTTTGTGTGACTCGGCTTGTTCAGGGCCCTTTAACTGTAGGCGAGCGGAGGGCATCGCCAGTCCAAACGTATTTCCGTCTCGTCCCGCTCGCACACAAAACACAGTTGCGATTTGGACAACTGTGGCCCAGAAAGACATGAAAGAAGGTATAGATCGGTGCTGATACTGCAATAAAAACATTTAATTGGATGTTTATATTTGCTCTTTACTTGGTTTCAGAGTCAGCTTGAGGCTTGTGTGCGTGTGTGTTTGCAAAGTAAGCCTCCCCAGCTCCACTTGCACCACATATGGGCTAATACAACATGCTGACTGAAGCAGATTAGCCTCTCTGGAAGAACCCACCCCCCTCCCTATTTTCTTTCTTTTCATATTGCCAAACCAAAATTATGAATATTATAGAAAACATAGAATGCTGTGGTTTATGAGTGGGCATTCAAATATGTGCAAACATGAACACGAAGTGAGCGCGTGCGTTGTGCGTGCACGTGTCCTGCTGCTATTAGGAGAAAAGTCTATATTTGTGCCTGTTGGAAAACAGACGACCACTGATTTTTTTTTTTTTTTAAGGGGGGGTGGCTGTTTACCAGTCACCAAGAAGCAAAATCACACCCCATCATTTCGGAGACACCTTTGTGCACTCGTTGAATAATTGTTTGTCCCAATGCAAGTGCTCGTTCAAAAGCATGAAACATCGAAGGCCTAATGTCTTGTGCTCCATTTTTATTTACTTCAGAGCGTTCAGTGTGATTATGAAGTGATGAGTCTTGACTATAAAATTTCAGTTCCTTGACCTCTTCCTTCCAAGAGGATTTACATGGATGAATAAATGTTTAATGGGTCCCACTCGGCAGGGCGCTTTATTAAAGTTCTCGAATAAGGACTGAGCTTAAGGACGGACCCGAGGAGTCCCACATCGCAGCTGATCTTTCTTGAAAGGGACCCGTAGGTGGGAGGGATCACGAGTGTTATTGCAGCAGGGCCGCGAACTGGAAGTGTGTCGCACCGTGTCGAGCTGAAAGTGTGTCTGAGGGGATCGACGGGCTGCGTGTTGATTTGTTTCCTTCGTGCTGTTTGTGTGTGTTTCTGCGCATTCAGTCAGCGTTCCCCTGCTGCTGAGTTCCCTCACTCGATCAGGTTACACTAGGGGCTAATTGTCTCTCTCTGGGGGCTCAGGGATGGGCTGCTCTAATTGTCTTGTGGCCTGGAACCAGATGCTCATACTAGTGTTTCTCTCTCACTGTTTCATCTCTATTTGATTCATCTCTCTCCTGTCTTTCCTGTATATTTCTTCAATTTCAGTGTCTCACTCACAACTGCGGAGAGCAGTTACTCTTTATTAAATAACCAGATTTATTTTCTTGCTTTAGCGTGAAGATGTGTAGCTTTTCAGGCTGCATTCACATGAAATCGAGGCCTATTTTGAGATAGTTGTGCCTACGTATTTGTGTTTCGCATCGTGGACTTTAATTGCCCTTATTCAGAAGAGCAGTCAGCAACCAACGTCCAGAAGTTAAAAGTGTTACAGAAATCAATCACCTGACGGCCAAAATCCTGACAGTCATTCATGACAAAAGTTGGGCATCTCTGAAAAGATCATCATGGCGGCGACCCGCTTCTTTCGTTCACACAGCTGCACAGTAAACTGAACGAGGGTTTTTCTGCGACTAATGGGCGTCTTGCAGTCTGATTGCCGGCTTAAATGACCGGCTGTGTGAGGCTCAACCTCTTCCTGCAGCCACTCGGGCGTCTCCCCGCACCCTGCGCCGTCCCCGCTCCTACAGGCTCATTTAAACAAAAGGGCGACCAAAGTTTTTGGCGTGAGCCGAGCGCAGCTTCCCCCATTCAAATTAGAATCCTCAGCTTCACTTTTGAGAATGAACAGTTAGATTTAATTTTATAGGCGACAGACGAGTAGGACGCTCCCACTCGTGACCAACATGGAGGCCACTGCAGGGAGTCACAAAACCTCCCTGAAGGGTTGAGTTCATTTAAAGGGAGTTAGATAGAAAGTCACCGTGTCCTGTCTGCATTTTAGTCCCAAGCAAATGAAAGTACCACAGGAACTGCCTATATTGTGCAACCATTCCCATCCATATTCTTCTCTCTATATTCTTCCTTTTTTGGGTCAGGAAACAAACTATTTTTAGTCCCTTTGTCTTTGTACTTTATCCCTCTTCACTGATTGTTGAGGGCTCTTAATAATGTGTCGGAGCGTATATCCAGTAACCGAAAGCACCTCATCAAAGATAAACGGCTTCATGAACCAATGAACTGGGACCTTGGCTCCCAACCTTGCGTACTTTACTTGCAGCGCCGCACCAGTAAAAACACTGCAGCATGTGTCTGTCTGCCCCCTCATCCAGGTCCCTGGCCATGAATCCTTTACTGATCCCAGAGGCCTACATCATCGGGGCCCAGCCTCTGTGCAGCCAGCTGGTGGGCCTGTCACAGGGCCAGAAGAAGCTTTGCCAGCTGTACCAGGACCACATGCAGTACATTGGCGAAGGTGCCAAGACGGGCATCAGAGAGTGCCAGTACCAGTTCAGACATCGGCGCTGGAACTGCAGCACGGTGGACAACTCCTCTGTCTTCGGTCGGGTCATGCAAATAGGTAAGAAAGAGGAAGGCGCTCCGAAAAAGCCGAGCATTTGTTTTTCTTTTTTGCTACTTTTCCACAAAAAGGCAAAGCAATGAATCCCAAAATTACTTATAATGTATGTCCACCAATGCCATTGTATATACAACTCTCGTCCCCTGTTCACTGAAGTTATTTACAGTCTGTGTATTCTCCCCTTCCATTCTTCATTCTCGTTCTTATTTCTGACTTACTGACCCTTTTTTGTGTTCTTTAAACGTCTGTGTGTGAGTGAAATGTATGGGGCTGCTGATTTTCAGCAGCTGTGTGGAGGGAATAGTTGGTGGGTGAGGTTGCCGGATAAATCACATGTGGCTTTAGCCTGCTACACCAGCTCCCGACACGGAGCAGGAGGGAGGCCGAGAATCTGCTTTTTCCCCTGATGAATGGGAGACAATCTAATACACACACACATGCGAGCACACACTGCAGACTGTAGCTGCCCTGTATTTACAAGTAATGGGAGTGCATTGAGTGTATGCACTAATATATCACCTTGTCAGAGATTACAGTGTCTGTTTGCGTTTGCGTGTCTTCGTGTGCGCAGGCACATGTATGTACAGTATAGTCGAAACCTCTTATAGAAAGTTTAGGAGCCGCAAAGTCCTTCCCTAAACGTGAATCCCATTCTTGGATCTTGACATGTAGCACGGGTTTGTTTTGTCTTTGGCCATATGAAGATCATTTAACATTTACTGATGCAGGTAAACAATACATATAATATCTGTGCTGTGATCAAATCTGGGCTGCTTGAACCTAAAAATAACAATTTAATTATGTTGTCAGTGCGTTAAGTATATGTGTCTTTTATGGGCGAGTTTTTTCATGAAGAGAAGTCACAGAATCGTCTTGCAAACGTTGTCCGGCTTTGGAAATGTTCATCTGAGCTTTATTCCCCCAAACCGGCGCAATTATTGGAAGAGATGTTGAGTGGAATCTAATATGCGGTGACTACAGCTTAAAAAATCATGTTTGTTATGCTCCGCTGCAAGTTATCTCTCCTCAAACAATTTTTCCATTAGTCTGGATAATCTATAAAACCCAGTCAACAGTTGTTCTGGTTAAACTTCTTGTGAACTTGGGAACTTCTTTTTTTTTTTTGTTAATCTGATGAAAACCTGCAATTTAGCTGATCTGATTAATGTTTTTGGCAGGCGAGTTTATTATTGAATATTAACAAAAAGAGACATGTCACCACCACTCAAAGATGGACGATTTGAGGGGGTTTGGGGGTTTTAAGTCTACAAATTTGCAGCTTCATCCAGATTTTTTGTTGACTTTGCTTGGTGCCGTTGGCACTGCCGAGCTCCTCCTCCTCAGATCAGTCTTCATAAAAAGCTCATCAGCTGCTGCTGCTGTCCTGCTCCTCCCCTCGCTCCCTGACAGTGATCCCATCACAGTCCAACCAAGGCCAACTTAACCTGTCCTCCCTCTTTTTTTTTTTTTTTTAATGCCTGTCCATATGAAAGCCCGTCTCACTCTCTGTCCGCTGGCTTACAGCACTGCCGATAATTCAAAGCGGAGCTCCGGGGGGTGCTGGCGTGGCTGGGCTGCGACTCTTTTCCCCCTGCCTGACTTGGCCCGCGTCAGAACAGGGTCCATTAGAAGGGAGGGAGCCGCATGGGAGACGACAGTTTGTCTGTCTACAGGTCCACTATTAGGCCAATATCCTCCGCCTGGATTAAAAGTTACACTAAACTAATAAATCTCCTGGTCGCTCTGATCACTGCAGCTCCTGCCAGACTTTCTCCACCTGGACATCTGTCAGACTTTCCAGTTGTTTTTTTATTTTTTTTTATTCTTTGGTCAGTATTCTTTATCTTCTTTTTAAAGTATTCTGCTTTTCTCTACTCTTTTTTTCCACGTCTACTTTATCTTTGTTTTACTCTTTTTTTTCCCCCTCGAACTGTCTACTCTTTTCCCTCCTCTTTTGTTTCCTTTATCTCCTGCTCTGTCCATCTGTTACTGCCATCAGAGCGTTTTCTCTCCAAGTTTGGCAAAACAGATATTTGAGCATTTTTGTTGTGTAGCAGTCTTTGTCTTCAGTTACCAGGCAGCTTTGTAGCCTCGCTTCTCTTTGCTACTCATCTGCTCGTCTCATTTTGTCCTCTTCTGGGTTTTTTTGTTGTTTTTTTTCTGAAGTGACGGCTATAAACTGTGAAAACACATTTTTTATACTTCAAATCTATTGTTCTAGAGGAAATGTTGAGGGTGAGAAACAGTGGTGGTTAAGCTGCAGTGGCTCCAGGAACATACTGTCATGACAGATAAAGTAAAAGAGCTCCTGTCACATTCAATTTGACTCAAGTGGGCGCTGCGTGTTAGGTGGGGGCTCGGTCACTGGAGGGCGCTGTCTTCTTTCTGGCCCGAGCCCAACAACAGCACGCCAGATTACACTGTTCAACATGTTGGTGATGACGAGACTGCAGCACTTGGCTGAAGTGCTCTGTAATCTTACGTGTATGGTGAACGCTGTCATATGACATTTCGTCTCATAACACTGCACACACGCTTGAGGCTAAATGACAGTGAGTCGCATTCAATAGAAAAAATCCACGGATATGCTCGAAGAGTGGCACAAAAACGTTACTCTGTTTCTCGCTATATCAAAAGTGACACGGCGCGTTTGTGCATCTGCAGGGAGCCGAGAAACGGCCTTCACTTACGCCATCAGCGCCGCGGGAGTGGTGAACGCGGTGAGCCGTGCCTGCAGAGAGGGGGAACTCTCCAGCTGCGGGTGCAGCCGTGCCGCGCGCCCCAAAGACCTCCCCCGGGACTGGCTGTGGGGCGGCTGTGGAGACAACCTCAACTACGGCTACAGGTTCTCCAAGGAGTTCGTGGACGCCCGCGAACGAGAGAAGAGCTACCCCAAGGGCTCGTACGAGAGCGCGCGGCTGCTGATGAACCTCCACAACAACGAGGCGGGCCGGAGGGTACGTGCGGGCCCGCAGAGCTTCACCAGATAGGAAAAAAAAAACCAGCAGAAATGTAGAATGAAACCACGTAGACGTTGGTAAAGGGAGAATGAAGGAAATTTGGAAGCGAGAATGTCCGGGTCAACCTGATAGGTCCCCACTGATCATCTGCGCAACAGCTCCGTCTGCGCTCCCCTCCTGAGGCTTTGATCTGGGGGGAGATGGAGTCGCTGGAGGCAGCTCGAGGGGTTTCTTTTCCTTTCCCGACATCTTGAAACCACCTCAGAGAGAACCTGTTGCCAGAAACCTGTTGCCAGGCTGTGCTCTTTCAAGTAGGACAAATGAGTGGACAATGCTTCATTCCACGCACCAGTGGAAACCAGGACAGTATCATGCTGTCCTCGGTACACCAAAGCGATGCCTTCAGGAGCCAGTGAGAAGCACCTTGTGATAATATTTGAACAGAAAAGGCACTCGAGTGACTTGAGCACGTTGTTTTTCGAAGAATGATCCTTTCTTGCAACTCTGCCCAGCTGTATTTTAACCCAGACATCGAATCTCTCTGCTCTCTCCATTATCCTTCAGACGGTCTCTGACCTTGCGCACGTGTCCTGCAAGTGCCACGGCGTGTCAGGCTCCTGCAGCCTGAAGACCTGCTGGCTGCAGCTGGCAGACTTCCGGAAGGTGGGCGACGCGCTGAAGGAGAAGTACGACAGCGCCGCGTCCATGAAACTCAACTCGCGCGGGAAGATGGTGCAGATGCACAGCAGGTACAACGCGCCCACCAGCCACGACCTGGTCTACATCGAGAGCAGCCCGGATTACTGCGTGAAGAACCAGAGCACGGGCTCGCTGGGCACCGTGGGGCGCCTCTGCAACAAGACCTCGGAGGGCATGGATGGCTGCGAGCTGATGTGCTGCGGCAGAGGGTATGACCAGTACAAGGCCGAGATCGTGGAGCGCTGCCACTGCAAGTTCCACTGGTGCTGCTACGTCAAGTGCAAGCGCTGCAGCAAAATCGTCGACCAGTTCGTCTGCAAGTGAAGAAGAGGAGTGTTGGTTTTCGCAGACGAGCATCTGTGTATTCTCGGGCAGAGGAACAAAAGAGTTGAACACAGAGAGAGAATGGAAGAAAGAAACTATATAAATTATATTTATAGAGTTAAACAATTATGCGATTGCAAAAAAGACTGACTCTTTTTTTTTTTTCTAAAAAAAAAATCCTATGTTTTCAGAAACTGAGAGTATTGTTAAATATTTATTTTGAGATTGTTATGTTTTATTTTGGCCCAGTCTTCACCAGTCAATTTTTAAACCCTTCAAGTGCCTAAAACTGGCTGGAAATCTTCCTTTCAACCCCCTAACCCCCCCCCCCATCCTTTTATTTTGTTGTTTCTATAACTCAAGTAAAACCATTCTTCTCGTCAGATGGGTCGTGCAGATTGTGAAAATGGACTGTGTCTCCCGTTTCCCAACAAGTGCGGTTTGATATTTGTGACATAGCTGACGAAAAAAGTTCCAGTTTGTTTGAGAACGGCCTGAGAAGGCGTGCGAGTGTGCTGCGGTGTGTGGATGGTGATTTTTTTTTTCACCGGCCCTGGTCCCACAGAGTTGTATCCTCACTAAACTGCACCACCGCATGTACAATAAGTAACACTGTTGCCTTGTGTGAGTCCTTGGAGTACAATGGGTACAAGAGGAGGGCTATTTTTTGGGGGGGGATTGGGCCATTTGTTTTTATTAAGCTGTCCCAGAAGCCTTAAGAGTTCCCCAGGTGCTGCAACAAGCCCTTCACCATTATGCACTTTGATACAGAGGCCGAAACCTGTCTGTATGTCTGTTCAGCTGTTATCAATATATCAATATTATAGCCTCCATTTTTTTCCATATTAATTCCGAATATCCATTTAACAATATTTTACAATACTTAACATGGTTTGAATATATATGGGCAATGTTGTGGTTACAGTGGTGAAATATTCCGCGCTCTGTGTATATAGTATGTCTATCCAACCAATCAGTAAACTGTATTTATTTTCCTTAACTAGATCCTACTTTTTAAGCTTAAAACAGAATGGCATCGTCCCCGTCACAGTTTGATACTCAGTCAGGCGTCCCCACAGTTTGAAAAGGTTCTTCACTAATGCGGCTCTCCACTGTTTTTGTAAAAGGGAAATGCACCTTATTGTCTTGAAACATGTTCGTTCTTCTCACTCACATTTAGCTTTTTTTACACACACACACGCACACACACACACACACACGCACACACACACACACACACACACACGCACGCTCACACACATGCTCACAGCCAATGTTTTCACAGATTTTCAGATTGTGACGTCGCCACAGATTCCCAGTACCACTCAAGTAAAACTGCTCACTATCCCTGTGATGATTCTGAATAGACAAACTATTTTCTACCAATCCAACTATGTATATTTATAAGCTTCTCTATGAATTTGAGGTTCGTTTTAACTCGACGTGTAATAGCAGATATTTTGTTACTTTTTACAAATTGGCAATTCGATGCTCTACTTTGTTTCAATAAATATCGAATGGAAAACCAGCAGAGATGCATCTCCTCACAGTATTTTATGCAGATCGTCTGCGCCTCCTCCGCATAGTGTTGTTTGAGATTTGTGTTGTGCGCGACTGAAACTTTTTTCTCCCCCTCCTGATCCGACGACTGATTCCACAAACTCAAACATAACCTTCCTTTTATTCTGAAGTCTGTTTGAACTTTTTTTTTTTTTATTTCCATTGCGTTTCCTCATTCAGCGCGTTCATGCGAGGGGCAGAGTCGGTGACTGACAATCAAACCCACGCTGGGCCGCGAGTGTTTCAGGCGCGTGCGGCGCACAAAGCCGGGACGATTTTTTTTTTTTTTTTTTTTTTTTGCTTCGAGAGCTTTTGGAAGATGGCCTGCAGATTAGGTGTCTCTCTGGGGGACGGTTGAGGTTGTATTATAAGTGCTACTCAACGATCCGGTGACAGTGGATCACTTAATGGAATGATTAATCATATTGTGTCAGGAGAGTAAGAAGAAGGGGGATTTTTGGTGTGGGGGAAATTGGGATGTCTGGAAGTCGACTGGGCCTTGTCAAAGACTGCCGGTGCTCAAGAGGAGACGCAGAAAAAGACTGGGTAATGAGAAATGGAGGATTACATGAGGGCTGGAGAGGAGCCCGAGGGAGAGGAGCGGAGAGAGAGAGAGCGCATGAAGGAAAGTCGGGCTGAAGTCCTGCCATTACAGTACAAATGCTCCCGACTTTGAGAAATATTTACACTCGTAAGCTGATACTGACTGTAGGAGAGCATCCCATATTTGACCCTGACAGGTAGCTCTGTGTTTGTGCGTCTGCCCTGCTGCTTCTTTCTCACTCGGGCCAACTTCAGGCCAAAAGTGGAGGATCAACTTTTTCTCTCTTTGGTTTTTCTTTTTTTTCTTTTTCAATGTTGAGAGCAAAATATTATTCAAAGTGAGGTATTTGAGGTACGTAATTTATATCACTGAGTCATTTTTAAATCCAAACCAAAAAATGTAACAAATGCAGTGATTGGAAAGCTTTACATCTTACCTCTCCTGCTTCCAACTGCACCAGCAACTAGGTTACTTCAGATTTTAGGCACTGTCGGCAAACGTATCTTTGGGTTTGGAATCATTTGGAATTTATTTGGGATGCCAGTCACCCTGTCCTCTGCCAGGCACTGGTACCCCTGAAACTTTGCCGGGTTTGGTGACGAGGTAGGGAGGAGTTTCTTCCTGTGCCTTCTGGGTTTGCATCTCTATGTGTTTTGCAGGCTGTCTCTTTCCTGGTTCTTCAGCTTCTTCCCATGAATTTAAGCAAACGAAACGTACATAAAACTTCAATCGCTACTCAAAAATGTCCTCAAGTGTATATCTTTGCCATGTAAGTGTTCTGCCCAGAGTGTAAGCGTTTGCCCGATCCGAACTTGGATCAGCTTCAGCTTTCTGCGTTGGAAAAGTGGCGCAGAGGATTGGACGCTGAGGTCACAAAAGCCAGAAAGCTGTCCGACTTGGCACATATGATCAAATATTAACACAAAACTGGAAAAAAAAAAAAGCTTTTTCACACATTTCAACCTTCTGTTGACAGTTTAGTTTAGGAGGATGTGAAACTTTGGATTGTTCCGGTGCCTAAAGAGGTCAAGTCACACCAGATGTGGCTCCTTCAGAAGGACCCGACTTTTACACCAGCAGGAGCCTCCGACGTGTAGCGTAAACATAAACCCAGGTGCACAGGACGCAGATCCAGCAGGCGGAAGAAACCCGAAACCCGCAGGTACGACTCCGCCGACACGCTCTCTCACAGATTCCTCCCGATGTTCAAACAGGAGTGTTTAGACATCTGATTTTGGCGGCCTTTTCTCAGCTTGCCCCCAGTCTGACAGTTAATGCGGGTGACTGCATAAATATTTATACATCTGCTCAGCAGAGAACAACAGTCTCTCTCTTGGCTTGCGGTTATGGGGTGATAAGGTGCGATTTGGGTTTTGCACACACAATTAAACTCCCTTTGAAAGAGCACTTTGCAGTTTCACATCACATGCTCTGCTGAAGTAAACCTTGGCAACTGATCGTCTGTCACGTTGCGCTCATATTTTCTCCTTTTTTTATAATCTCCAACAAAATAAACACGGACACGTTTACAGAACATTTCGAACAAAAGGGGGAAGATCATAAACAATGTTTATTATGTGAAAACGGTCAAATATTCGTATGCGTTTGTGAGCTAAACATGTGGGCGCAGCTGTGCGTGTGCGTGTGTGTTTTTGTTTTCATGCGAAAGTGATAATTGTGATGATGGAGGAGAACAGGCTGGATAAAAACTGAGGCTCTGCGAGCTTATCGAGCGGTTTCGCTCTATTCTTCTCCCGCTCTATTAAAATTCCTTGGAGGTTCTTCAGCGCGATTACGTGACAAGTGATGTTTTCCTAACAAAGCTGCTGGTTGATAGAAGGCAACCTCCCTCTGCTCGAGCCAAATCTGCTTCCCGCAAATTTGTACATTCATAAATAGCCAATTTGCTTGATTCCATTGCTGCAGTCGAAAAAGGGCTGAACTAATGCACTTGTAGAACTGTTATATACCAGGCAACCCATACTGATGTAATGCATCTCTGCCACATTTTACCATCTGTTTGACAAAACCTCAGCTCGATCTTTGGCCACGTCCCATTTTTTTTGTTTGTTTCTTGCAATGCGACATGATGGCTGAATGAAAGCTGGTGTGTGTGCAGTTTTATCTCTTTTTATATTGGTACAGAAAAACAGGTCATTCTGTCACGGCAGAAAACATCCACACAAAAGGAAGTCGCACTTACTCCGAATGTGCTAAAAACCTCCGAGAACAATGCCTCAATCATCTGCCGAAGCTCATCCGACCAAAGGCGAAGCCGAGCGATTCCCGGCGCTCGCCGTGAAACAACAAGCGGGGGCCAAAATGGGAGCTCTCGGCAGAGCGGCGTTGGGGAGCTATTTGAGACTGTGGTCGCGCGTCTGAGAAAGAAAGGGAGAGAGAGAGAGGGCAGGGCACCGCACTGTGACGTCGCAAACAGTCTGGACTGGATCAGAGAGACGAGTCATTTCTTCAGAGTCCCCCCCCCCCCCCAAGAGTAACCGCTCGTGCCACAGGTTGTCTCAATGGCGCAGAAACCCCTGGCTGGAAATAGAGAGGTTATACATAGAGGTCAGCAGTTCTCAGTGTGCATGACTGAGGTTTTGTGTGAGCCTGAGAGCGGAGGGGAGAGAGACGGGAAACAAGTGGGAGTGAAGAAAGAACGACTGCAGGGAGCAAATGATTATCGCTTCAATATTGCTTTTGTCAAGTCGAAAAACGTTCCTTTTCAGAAGTTAATTGATCTAAAGTCCCCCGCAGATGGTGTGTAGCTCTCTCGTGTTCATCACCTGCTTCACTGTGTGACTTGGCTTTCGTTAACTCGTGGAGTTTAGACAGTAAGTTTTCATTACGTCGACATGCAGAACTAACTTTGTTCTGTAGGTTTGCCTCTGCGTATCGACAGGAGAACCAAGGATCACGGCGTTGTTTTTGTAACATTTAACATTTCTTGCGAAAAAGCTGACATGGAAGTTGACGAAAAAAGCAGATTTGGCCCACGATTAACCTCCACGAGCGTCTGCAAACTCACGATCGAGTCTGCTTGAGCGACAGTTGAAAGCAGCATCATTTTCGGCTGCATTCCGATGGGTTGCAAAGAAGTAACTTGCGGCAGCAACCCCCGTAAACTGAAGTTATATGGTGGTCTGGAAATGTGTGACTTTTGTAGCAAGGTCAAGTTAATTATTTGAGGCTAAAACTGACCATCTGCGATCCCCTCTTCACCACTTTAAAGCCACAACTTGCAGGATTTTCACGACTGACTGCTCATCTTTCGTCTGAGATGGTCTAAAATCGCGCTTTTGCTCCCCTTGAGTTAGAAGTTGGTTTAATGTCCTTGCAAGACTTTAACATTTGACACCATTAAATATTGCTGCAACTTTGACCGATAGATAAATCCAAGAAACAAAGTACAAGATCGAAAAAACTGCCGGAGAACGTGTGCAGCCTTCACGTACCGCACTGTGCTGCTTGCTCAGCCTGCTTTATTGCTCACAGATGTGGAAACGCATGCACCTTCGAATGACAGTTATGGATTACAATATATTATTCCATCTTAAATGTCATACCAAGTGACCATTTTACCACAGGAAGTTATTCTTTGTAGGAGCGCTTCAATCGATTTTACAGGAGTTTCATGAGAAAGGTAAACATTCACTGTGGACTCTCTCACTCTGACACTCGATCTGCTGTTCTCATACGGAGTACGTCTTCTTTGGGTTTCTGTATATCACCGCCGCGCTCTCGCACGGCTCCACTCCGGAGTCACAGTGGGTTACATACACCCTCACTGTCATCACATTTTTTTCGCATCATGGCCTCCTCTCAGAGCGCGTGTAGTATTTTACACAGTGAGACATGTTTACAAGCAGGCACACAACAGACGCACTTGGTAACTGTTAGGGGTTTTGTGTGTGTGTGTGTGTGTGTGTGTGTGTGTGTGTGTGTGTGTGTGTGCGTGTGCGTGCGTGTGCATGTGTGTGCGTGAGTGCGCAGTCGTGGCTGCATGCGTGAGTGCACAGTCATGCGTGCGAGCATGCGTGTGTGCGCGCGCGCCTGTGTTTGTGTGTGTTTGCATGTGTGTGTCAGTGGGCATGCGTGCGAGTGCATGCGTGCATGCATGTGTGCGTGCGTGTGTGTGTGAGAGCGCAGTCGTGCATGCGTGCGTGAGTGAGTGCGCAGTCATGCGTGCGTGTGCGTGTGTGTGTGTTTGTGTGTGCGTGTGTGTGTGTTAGTGGGCGTGCGTGCGTGGGCGTGCGTGTGCGTGCTTGCATGTGTGTGTGTGCGCGTGCAGCACTGCCCCACAGGGAGCTGAGTCCCAGGTCAGAGCCAGTAGCTGAGTGATTCTGTCAGCCCGCTAAGCTTTGGTGGATTACACTGGAGTGGGCCCCCGAGGTCACTCCGACATCAGCGTAACTCTGCCCAGTCACGGCTACAGTGTAACACGTCCATTATTGAGCTTCCTCCTCCGTCTTCATCCCGGCAGTGCGGGGCTGACTTTATGTCTGCATCCACCGTGACTCTGGTCACCTTCTAATAGGAGATGAATGAAGAGACTCAAAACATTAGTGTTTTGAAGCTCAGCATGTGTTTCACGGTGACAAAACAAAAAAACAGCCACAAGAGGCTACCTTGTTAAAACTATCGCCCACCAGAGCATGTTGATTACATCAAAAACATCAAATTTAATGTGTTTGCTTGACTTTTTCTTTACAAATGGTTGAAGTTTTGATGAGCACTGTGCTGTTAGAGTGCTAAAAGAGGACATTTGTCACTTTATTGCATTTAAGATGTGTAAAAACACAGTCCACAAAAACTGCCTTATCATTTCTCTAGACTGGTAACAGACACCGCAGTCCATGCACAAAAGGTCCAGCATAAAGGTTTCTTCTACAATTCACCAGTAAAGGATGTGTCAGCTGATTTGTTCTCACAATTTTACGTGCCCAGTTTGTAAAAATATGTAATGTTGACAAGCTAACAATAAGAGTAAATAGTTTGTTTTGCCATTAATATGTAATCAGTTATGTTGAATGGGTTTATGTTAAATGTTGTCAGCGTGATGAAGTGCTGGAATTATTCATGACAGATGTGTGGTCAAGTATGTACTCCTCAGTACGTTTCTGCACAATAAGGAGAAACCTGATACTCGGCACTGAAGAGAACAAAGTGCCAAAAAATTAAAGCCAACAATTAGATCCAGGATGAAGTTGAGCCGCTGCCTCAAAATGTATCAAATCAATCTGAGAAAAAGACAAACCCGCCATTGTTCTGTGTTGACAGTACACATAGTAATTATTGGGGCTCAGTCATGCTATTGTGAAACAGAGAGAGAACAGTGTCACTGCCAGTTCATTTATTAGGAAACGGAGGGGGGGGGGGGGGGGGGGGATGGGGTCAC
>JASSRZ010000053.1:8285887-8303269 GCA_032164315.1 Malacoctenus gilli | reverse complement strand
TTAAAAGTGTAACTGAATTGTTTGAACGTATCCAGTGAAGTTTTACAATGTAGAATAATACTGAACAGACAAAAAAACATTGTGGTTTGTCTTCTCAGCAGATGTCCAGGAAAAAATAATTTTTTATCATTTTATAGCCAAAAAGTTGTGAATTATGAACGTTTTTCCAACTTGTCTCGTCACGAAAAATCTTTTTGGTGCATATACTTTTTCATTGATAAATAGATCAATAAAATATACAAACCCATCTCTATTCTCACAGGAAAAAAGAAACGCAATTGGTCGACATTTTAAGTGATTTTGATGATGTAAAATGTGTAAATGGGCCTTCATTTCTTCAGGATTACTGCAGTTTTCTCCCCGAAACTTGGAAGAGGTTCTTTGCGTCACACATTCAGTAGAATGCATCTCTATCATTGCTTCCCTGTACTGCACATCTTCGCGTCCTGACGTCCTCTTCACATAAGTCCTGTCTTGTTAGTGTCACCTTTTTTTCATCTTCTGTTGAAGACAAACTGGGCTGTGTCTAATCCTTTTCTGTTTCACTCCAAGTAATGACACACTGCAGAATCTCGAACATTACACAGCTCATTAATGGCAGTTTTTATACATGCACTAATTACCAGTATAAATCTCAAACACGCTTGCATCCACCCACAGACACTAAACTTTACACGCGTGCACACACACACACACACACATATGACCCCACCACTGCGCCTCTGAGCTATGACGAGATCATGTCCAGAGTATATTACAGCCCTGATTATTTTTAATCACAACATGGCCTGTAACTGTGTATCTGCACTGCGTACATAAATGAGAGCCTTAATCAACCGGGTCCCTGGGACTCCCTTCCAACTGCAGCTCTTGAAAAACAAACAGAGGGCGTCACATCCCGGCTCGCCTCGACCGCAACGCACACGTCAGCGCCCGGCATTAGCCCGTCGTGATGTCATAGCCTCAAGACAGCGAGAGTGAGAAAGAGCAGGAGGAACCATCAAACAAACACAGTTAGCGCACGCGATGCACATCGGCATTAATACGGGGGTGCGAATGCTCGTGAGCGGAGCGGAGAAGCAGCGCGGGGATGTGATGGTGGTTGGAGTCATGAGATAAAGCAGAAGGACACGCGGGGCTGCGGTTCGCGTCAAGTGCGAGCCTTTGGACAGGCCTCTGGTCAAACGGCTAGTGACGGGTGAGGACAGGGTGAGAAAAGGGACAGAGAAGCGGGTGCGTGGGGGACACTGGGGCATGTAAATGTCACGGGGCTGCAGTGGCTCCTCTGACCCAACCTGCGGTTGTAACTGTATCTTTCCCTTTAACTGCTCAGCAATGCAAAATAAGGGTGTTACAATCTCAGGGCCAAGCAATACACAGAACATTTGGCGCACCGTTCGCACACCAACACACACACACACACACACGCACACACACACACACACACGCACACACACATACTCACATCTTGCCCTCCCTCTCAGGCTCATACAGTCATATTTCAATGGGCCAACCAAGTGACTGACTCTGTCATTGGTTCTTATGCAATGACTGAATTCACCCAACAGCGGTAAAACCACCTTAACCTTTCAATTTAATGATTTATGTCACAATGAAATGTGTTTGTGTGAACAGAAACTGTCCCCACAATATGAGTAATCCCTCTCTCTCAAACACACACAGGCGCGCATGCACGCACGCAAGCACGCACGCACGCACGCACTCACACACACACACACATACAGAGGCATGCCAATAAGAGCAGTCCTGTCCACGGTGAGTTCACAGAGGGTTTGCAAGAGCAGCTCTCCAGCTGGGGTATAAAGATACAAATCAAACATGACATATAGACAAACACACACAGACATGAGCATAACACACATACACATGGACTTCTATAAAAGTTTGGTGTGACCACACGATGCCCAGAGACGCCACGTAGAAAATGAAAAAAAAACCCAACAACAACGCTGCATCAATTATCGCATCAACATTCAGCGCTCATCATGCACAGCAGGATTTACAGCGAGGCAGCGGGAGCCAGCAGCTCCAATAGTCCCTAACTCATTGATCGCTCCTCCGTCCAAGACAAACATGCTGATGCTGATGAACTGTGATCCGAGGAAACTCCAAAGTGCTCACAATTCCTTTAGCCGCTCTCAATCTCCGTCCGGCGGAGAGACGCGGGGACAAAACGAGGCTTGTTGCCAGCGGTGTTGCTCGCTTGGAGCAGTGATATTGGGAGACCACCTACTCGGCCACAATCAGCGTGCCTTTTCCCCCCCCTCCGTTGCCTCCCTGACCTCCAATCTCCTTTTCCCCTCCTTCCCTCGCTCACCCTCCCTCCTCTCCTCTTTCTTCACTCCTGACTGTCCATTCTGTTAAATTGGCCAACACTCTAAAAACAGCCCGGGTGCATTTGAGTGGCAGAGGCAAGGCAGGGGGCTCCTGGGTCTCCATTTAGCCACTTCCTGTTTAAGGGAGCCAATATGTATGCCCCTCCAGGCCATCGCTCAGCTTGCCATGTCGAAGCGACTGAAGCTTTTCGTGGCCCTTCGGAGGGCTGGCAGGGCTCAGATTGCAGCTACAAAGACGCCGCTGAATATGCTAATATTGAAAAATCTCCCTCAGCTTGTTTGCACAAACACAGAGAGGAATGCTAAATATATGCCTCTGATTTGTTCTGGTTTTGTCGCTCAGCAATGCGGCCGATGAGCAAAAGCTGCCTGTCCGAAGGCAAACCGGTGCATTTGAATCGTGTGCGCTTTTTCTCCTCCGCACATTGCGCGATAACGCCAAATCAGAGCACAAAAAAAACATTGAGATACAATGTCTCGATTTCTCCCCAAAACTGCTCTTTCTTACACATGTATGCACGCGCACACACACATACACGCACACACACATATGCGCAGGGGTATTGGTACAGCTGGCTGTCACGTCTTCAAGCTCACCAAGAGGTCTCGAAGTACTGAAGGCTTTTCTTCCTGTCACAGCATGGGGTAGACAACTAGTTCTGTGTATGTGTGTGTGTGTGTGTGTGTTAAGAGTGTATGTTTTCAACTGGCACCTCAGCCTTGGCAGCAGCGTGTCTCCTGGCACCCGCAGGAACAAATTTGTCTTTGGGGTTTGGTTCGGCTTCTCGTCTCCGACGTGCGAGCGTGTGGGTGCGTGCGCGTGTGGGTGAGGTAGTCGGGAGGTCTGGTCATTATCACCACTGCAGCCAGCGAGAATGCGTCCAGAGCAGCGGGAGGAAGAAGAAAAAAAAAAAAATGGAAAGGGGGGGGGGTGAGGGAGGAGGTAAATGAGGGCAGGGCGGAGGACAAGATGCTCGGAGGGTTGAAAAAGCTTTGATGACAGTTTGAGCCATCGCGAAGCACACTGAGGAATGCCGTAAAAAAAAACAAAAACATAAACACATTATCCTCTTTCAAAGATGATTTTCGGAACTTCCGTATTTCAGAAAGTGTTTTTTTTTTATTCTCAATGCAAGCATCAGTTTAAAGGAGAGACAGTAAACTGTGAGATGGAAATGTGTGGAATTTTCGATTGTGTGTGTGAGTGAGTGTGTGTTTTCCCAGCTTGTCCCAGCGATGCCGTGTTGTGGTCACCGGGCCTGTGTGTGGTCCTGGTGTGGTTCAGCTGCTCAGAATCATTTCCATTTAAACATATCTGTGGTCCTCAAAGCAAACCGCCAATGGCATCCACTCCATTGGAGGTAACACCAAAGGCTTTTGCCCTCTGCGTGACCGCCTGTGTGCGAGTGTGTCATGCCGAGTGTGTATACACGAGTGTTAACGCGCGTTTGAAGACCGCTGGACCCGTGCACGAACGTTTGAATGTGTGAACAGTCGGCGTGAGCGAATTCGCTGTCATCCGTCTTCCCCGCATTAGTGGCAAAAGAGATTTCTCATGCAGTGGAGATAATGGTGAGCAAACAGAGTTAGAGTAGCGTGAGTGCTGATGGATAGGCGTGTTTTGAGCCACGGGGCCCCCTCAGGGCATTGTGTCCGAGTGATCGGTGGCTCCTCGCTTAGGAGGGTCCTCCCCACCTCAAACAGCAGCACGGATTGGATCACTGCGGAGGAATGTGGATGCTTTTTGAGAAAATAACCTCACTGATGTTTTCCTCTCCTGGGTTGTCTGAAAGTGTCTCTTTTGATGGACAGGGACTATAAATGTAACCGGTTTAGCCAGGTAAATGTTTTTGTGAAAGCATATGAACACATTTATGTATATATTTGGGGAACTTTTTGACTGGAACCACTTAAAACAGGTTCTTGAGCTGGGTGCTTTTTCTTTTCTTGTGTTTTTTTAATGTTTAGAAGTGGTGCATTCTCAGCTGGTGCTTTCGTTTTGCCTGTATACACACAGCAGGACCGAGTGGGAAGTCCAGCAACAGGGTGTGCTGCATGCATTGGCGGCTCTAAATGGGGTTGTGTGTCTCCCATCAGTGTGCAGGCAAAACAGCCCCACAGAAAACGGAGATGAGCATTTATCACTCACAGGAACAAGAAAAGGTGGCAACAAGGCTGCCATTATGGCAACTCCCCAGAAAGAAAATTGCTTTCCCAAGGCGCCCTTTCGCACACATACTGGATGCTTTTTTCCCCCATAACTCATCTGGCAAACAGGAAGGAATCACAGACCGGATTGGATGCGTGTTGACCCAAAACAGCTCCGATCCCATTATGCAGTGATAAATGACCCACGAGCAAGTCAGGGAGTCTTTGGACCATAGAGAGGAGGAAGGGAACTGGGAATGATTAGAGTCACAAAGTTCTGCTCAAGGGACGAGCGCCGCGGAACGGCGGGGGAACTGATCGGACCGCTGGAGAAATTCCCTCGTCTGCGAGGGACAAAGTGGGGGGGGGGGGTTGCAGAGCTGCCTGGCTGAGAGGTGGGGAAAGAGGGGGAGACAAAGCATGTCCTGCTGTCGACCACAGGGACCTTGGCGCTGACATGGAGACCACAGTGGAGCTTCCTCTCGCTGCGACTGACAGGGTCTCCAAACCCCCGCCCCCCCCCCCAGCTGTTTTATCCTCACATATGACTTAAACATTAGTGGCGATACTCGCCGAGCGCAATCCTAAAAAACGAACTCCTGTGTGTCACGGCACACGTGAGAACACGCCAACGCTTCTTTTTTTTTTTTTTTTGCATCGTTTCCTAAACAAATGCAGATGTATGTTGTGGTTGGTCTTCAATTCCAGTGTCATGGTCTTTATTGTTTCTGTGTATGGGGGGGGGGGATAAGCCTCTGGGACAGCGGCGCACATGAACGACAGAATAGGGAAACACCAGATGCACGGGCGCACAAACGCAGGGCATATGCGCGCATGCACACATGCTGGCCACATCTTTCCTCTCATGCGGAGGCCAAAAAGCAGTCAAACACCGAGAGCAGATTCCGTATTAATCAGTCAAATCCGCCAACAACAACAAGAACAACCTAATGGGACGAGAAGTTGCGGTTTAATATTAGGCCGAGTGTTCTGTTCAAGGTCTGTTTTCCCCGCGAGGGGCTTTTTCAACAAGACGGCTTGAAACACCAGTTTCACATTTTGAGATTCGTTTTATTTCAAAAGTACACAAACAGGACCAATATCTTTTGATAAGGCAAAGCTCAAATATTAACAATCACTCACATCAGAGGACTCAAAATCTCATAGTCACAGTTTATGGGTACCACTTGCAAATCATAAATAAAACTCTTTTACTTTTTTGTCCGTACATATACTTTAACTTTTTTTTATTTTTTTGAACTCATCGTGGGAAAAAAAAAAAAAAAAAAGATTATTAGACAAACATTTCATCACAAACCTGCGCCACATATAATCTTCATCTTCAGTTTTAATTTTTTCATCTTCAGAATCATTATTGTCCATGAAAAGTCAAGAGTCAGGGGAGGGTGTGCCCATCGGTCTCCACACGGTTGTTGCGTGGCCCCCTGATGCCCGTTTCAAGTCCAGTTACAGACCCCGGCCCGTTGCTGCCACCCGAAAGGACTGAACACTGTGTTGTCAAGAGTCTGTGGGTATTACGAGACCCTTTTGTGCAGTTTTTAGGCTACGAAGTGCATTGTTGGCATTTTTTTACTGTGTCTAAACTTTTATTCTCTGCAAAAACTTTGCTGTGTGTAGCTCTTGTGGTTTTGCTGAAGCACCTTAATAATCACTAGTCAGCAGCCGTGAACGCTATCTGTGATCAGATCCTTTCAAATATGCGCCCCGCACGGCGGACCCTCGGGGCCAGGGGTTTTGCAGGTTGCGACTTGAAACTGGGCACGGAGCAGGAGTGCTTGTTTTGTTCTGTGGCATCGTTGCGACTCTCTTGCATGCCGAGCCAAGCCGGTCCCAACTCGAGCTCGGGACGGAGAGGCGGGGCCACCTCTGGTCACCTGGGGAACACGGCCACGAGCGCACAGAGCAGCGTCGCGACGAGGGACGGGGCGAGCCCCGCGGCCCCTCCGCACTCCATGGAGTTCTCCTGCGGGGCGGGACCGGGACAGAAGGGAGACGTTTGGCTTTCAGAAATTACAGTCGGGGAAAAATCGGCGAAATTAAAGATGGATGCGCGCTCGCACGGTGTAAATACCTCGGGGTGAAAAGGGTGGCAGGTGTCTGGGCGCCGCCTGTCCTTTTGCATCTTGAGTCTTTCGCATTTGAGAGATTCATTATGTGCAGCTGAAGTTAAGGTAAGAACGGGCAGCGCGCGCACGCTGCAGCATCTTTTCATTCCCGCCCTTGTTTATCACAGAAATAACGGCGTGTTTGTGAACGATAAAAGGAGACTCCTTGTGTGCACAGCGAGATGCGCGTGGAAACAAAAGAAGAGCATTGCGAGATGAGTTTTCGTGTGTTGCATGGCAACCGAACAACAGGCTTTCTGCTACAATAAGCGCTCGCAAAACAAAATAAACACCGCTGGACATGTATATACAGCTCGACTCTGCTGCATGAAATTTCAAAGAAATGCGCGCTGTTAAGAGAATCCAGCCAGTTGTGTGGTGACAAATTGCATTCTTGCAGTCTGAAGCCACTTGAAGCAAGCTATGTCTGCTGTTGATCAGTTTCCCATCAGAGCCTGGAATGTAACACAGTTCAGGCTCACGCTCACCCACTGAGAACGCCGGCGATCGGGGAGACTGGTAGAAGGCTGCTTCAGTGCCCCAATGTCAGATCATAACCGCCCCCCCTCCCCAAAAAACCCCCAACAACCTTTCCACACATAAAGACGCCTAAAACACTGAAGAGAGAGAGGATGAAAGAGACAAACACTGTATCTTCTTTAGAAAAATACGATATTTGGTAAAATATCTGCCCTTGTTTGGTATGAGACTGACTTCAAAACCTATTTTTTGCTCTTTTATTTTATAGATCCTTCTCAATACTCGCATTTTCTTTGCTAAACACTGAATTTACCTCTTGAACCTAAGTGTCAACATTGAAATACAAAATGATGAGTGTTTTTGTTAAATCTGACGCCATCTGAATACATTTGTACTCAAGCGCTCCGGCCCGTGAAGGATATACATGATCTCGATGGGGTCCATGGTGATCGGGTCAAACATGCTGCAGTCACACTTGTTGTCCACCACCACCATGAAGAGATTACTGCTGGGGATCTGCTGAATCACAAAGGACCTGCCGATCACAGAGGAGACAGGCAGAAAAACAAAAAAACACGCGGATTAGGAGGAGGAAGCGGGAGATGGTCGAGAGTGTCGTTGGCAACTCGTCGAGTTGCGGGAGTGTGTTGTAAATTTCCACGAGTGTCTCTGGCTTGGTGTTTTTGATTGTTGATAACTGCCTCTGGGGCGGCAGAAGAAACAGTAAGGAGTTTCTGTTCTGAAAATCAAGAGGACGCTGTGTTCCGCAGCAAGCTGTCAACAAACACATGGATGTAAACAGACTCACACCAGCAGACACACGTATGAAGTGCACACACACACACACACTTCTCTAACTTACTCCATTCGCTCTCTCCTCATTGTCTTCCCTCTTCCTTTCTTAACGCGTTGTTATATCTTCCCCACTGCGTCCGCCAACAAAGTGTTGTGGAATATAAAACACTCCGAGGGGAGACAAATGGGAACCACACTTGAGTGCTCCATGCTTCCCATCGCTGTGTTTTACTGGTCTGAGAGATCAGGCCTTGCGTCGGCCCCCCTGTCCAGAGATTTATGACCGTGACTGCACTTTATAAAAAAAAGAGCGGCCATAAAGATGATCTCTTCTTTCTATCACCTTCTCTTTCTTGATCTCTTGCTCCTCCGTCGTCCGCTCTTCGGCTGCGGCCGAGAGATTTATCGGATCGACTGTGAAGCATTTATTGGACACGTATGAAAACATGCACGTGTGACTGCGTGAAGACACACAGATGTACAAAAGCAGTCGATGCGCAAAAGCTCTCTGGAGGAGGCGAGACGGGACGGACCGAAACAAACCTGTTGTCGACAGAAGTATCTCCATCTTCGCTAATTTGATTCGATAACCAATTTACTCTCACCGCAAACGGCCTCCCGTTGCTGAGTTTGCACCGACGCGCCGCACTGTAAAACACGCTCTTCCCACTGTGACCAACCAAACCAAACTGAACCAGCTCAGCAAATAGGCCAAGCCAGTTTCAATCAGGGAGAATTAGGATCGGCTGATGTTTAATAATCGGCGCTCACCCCTGCGCAGCGCCTGGCTCGTCCAGCTCTGCCCGCTGATAGAAAGCAGAGCAAGTGTTTTTGGAGAGAAGACTTAAACACATCCTGACAGCACAGCTGTTGGCCTTGAACATACCCTGTGCTGGGAAAAAAAAAGGGAGCACTACCACACAGCTTATGCACGCGCACACATCTGTATGCACACACAAACACACAAAGAAACACATCGAAGTGTAGAATGTGCACGGACACACAATGACAACTATCAATGCGTGTTTCAGCACAGAGGCCCGCAGAACCGACAATCTGTTCTCGGATACAAGGACATGCAGCATGTTATGATGATAGAACGCAGAGAATAAAGAACAGACAGACGATGATTTACGTAACGTCCTCCACAAACAGAAAGGAAGGAAGGACAGGAAAGCAGAACAAAGCTTTGTTACCATGAAAAAAACTTTAAAACAGACACCGATGTGGTAAAAAAACCAAAAAACTCTGCGTTTTTCTTTAGTTCTGACAAAGTATCTTAATTCGTCTCCTAATATGACAACATTTAGCATTTATATTTACAACAAGCAATGCAAATAACAACAGCCCTTTCTGTCCCTGCGGGCAGAGTGTCCAGCTTTCAAGTGTCTGCTGTATTAATTTCCTTTTCAGGGGTAAAACTATTTTAGGACGACACTAATTCGCTAAACTTTTTGAGGTTTTATTGCTTTGAGGGTAGAAGTACCGTTTTTTATTTTTTGCATCTCATGGAAAATTATTGTGCGCACACTTGGCTTAATGTGAAAAATTTATGTCTCCCACAGAGGACATTTTTATTTTTTTTGAAGGGTTTAAAAGCTCCATAACGCCACCATAACCCTAACTTGCATGTACTGCTTGGTTTTCAAATATATCCGTCATCACAGTTGGGAAATTTGACCGGTAATTGCCGCGTGCAATTTAACATTTACTCCTTCATCGGGTTGAAATTGTTCCGATAACATCTCAACAAACAGACTAATGTGTTTTGAGAGCCATGCTGTCATTTCATTTCCATGCCGTGGATTTCTTTTTTTTTCGGGAGGGGAAATATGGTCAGCCCGACTCCAGAATTAGTTTTTTACCTCCTCAAAGGACTCCAGTAAAAAGTTACTTGTGCGATATTTCTCTTTTTTTTCCTCTTGCAGTTGTGTAAACCACAGAAAATGAAAGACGAGACAATATTCGGATATAATTATCTGCAAAAACGAGTTACTGGGGGGAAAATGACTTTAAATCACCTGGTGTGCAAGAAATATACACTAAGTTTTCCAATATTACAGAAATTTTTGTTGTGGCGCAGATGTTAACAGGCTGAAATCGAACTCTTTTTTTTGCTGTTTTCTTGTTTAACAAGCTGCATTAAAAATCAAATAAACGTTTATGACACATGAGTTGAAAAGGCCCCCACAGATAAAGCCAGAGTCATAATAAAAAACTCCATTCAAAAGCGGGAGTGTAGTGAACTGAAGCTGTGGTCCCCTTTAAGCTCCGCCTCATCATGTCATGCGTTGGTCTCCAGAAAGAACAAGTGCAGGTGTCGTCGTATGATTTATTGTTCTGGGGGAATTATTGCTTTTTGTCTGTTTGGCGAGACAAACTCTGTCCCGAAGCTCGTTTTACACTCTGGAGGAACTGGAAATGCATTTTCAGACGTTAAATCATCCTCTATGGACACTTGCGCTCATGCAGAATTTACTGGATCTGGATGTTTCTGGTGCGCCAATCAGGATCGACAAATAATATCACTGACACGCACATAAACACACGCACGTACACACGATACAAAACAGTAAAGGGAGGTTTAGGAGGTGAGAGCAAAGAGCATATTTCCTTGAGAATAAAGCTCACACACGTGTCCCAATGAAAATAAGGGGAGAAAGACCTCAGTCAGCCACTAACATAAAACAGATGTTTATCACCAATATCCTCTATTACAAATATGAGCTATAAAATCTCATATGACTGAAATGAAAACATTCTGCTTTGTCATATTCATTACGATCCGAAAGGATTTATTCGAGGGCGACGTGTTGCTGGGAGCCTTCGGGCCAGCCTGCTAATCCCGGGGTCTGGTGTCATTGCTGGAGATGAGGCCATTCGCGTCCCAAGCCTGCGTCTGTCGTGCGTGGGCGGGTGGGTGGCTGAGGTGGGGGGGGTGAGTGTCTGAGAGGAAGGCGGTCGCGTTTGTGTGTATGTGTGTGTGTGTGTGGACCGGTGGTGTGTGCCGGGGTCTCACTGGATCCCCGACCACGTTTTTTGGGTCCTGGCACCCAGGGCAGTGGTTACCCTGCTGACCTTGTGGGGCTGTACCAGCAGTAGACACACAAAAGAAAACACACACACACATCTGCACAAACGCGCGCACACACACACACACGCACACGCACACGCACGCACACACACACACACACACACACACACACACAGACTTTTGAGCTCCCTGGCAGTTCCACAGCTGGGAGCAATGAAGGGCCCATTGGAGGGATCCAGAGAACACCCCACAATTGCCTGACAGAAAAGCCCAAATTGTTAATGGGGACCACACTCATTTTCCCATTTTTAAAGGAAGCCTTTTTTTTTTTCTCCCCACCTCTTTCCCTCATCTGTAAATGCCCGGTACTTCAAACTGCCGCAGGGAGAGCGTAAGTGTCCGTGTGTGCCTGCATGTGTGTCTCTGATGGATTGCTCGGATGAAAGTGCGTTTCAACACGCAGCAAATGATTTAAACGTGTTTCTCATTGATCATAGATAAAGAATGTGTTTTGGCCAAAATACAAGCAAACAGGGTAATTCTTTTTTTTTTCATTATTAACTTGTTTTAAGGTTCAACAGCTGATAGCTCACCAACACAGACAAATTAGGCCTAATGTTCATGCAACCTGTCGCGGATTGCTATGCGTGTGTCACTGTGCATCTCATACTTGAAGCAGCCGTCACAGTCAATGTTGCCCGTGTTCTCCTTGATGGTTCTCTCGGACACAAAGGCGGGGTACTCGGTGTCGCAAGGTACCTGCATGTTCCGACCCATCCTCTGCGCTGAAGCGGGGTGGGGGGAAACACGGGAGAGCCGCGAGAGAAAGAAGACAGAAAAAAAAAGCAGACAGAGAATGAGAATAACGACGGGTAAGAGGAGATAAAGTGACGGAGGAGAGCAATAGAAAGAAAGAAAGAAAGAAAGACCCCAAATACTGAGCAGGCGCTGTAAAGTAAAGTTACAGAACATCCGCTTCATATAGTTGAAAATAGTTGTGTAAATAGAGCTCAAGCAAACAGTTGAACACACCACATCCATGCAAACAGAGATTGAAGGAAAACAGCGATTCTGAACCAGGCCTGCTTCAAATACTTCCAGTGTAAATCTGCTCCGGTGTCCCTATACAGCATTGCTTGAACTTTCCTGCCACCCAGAGGTTCGAAACAATTCTACAGGACGGCTGGTTGATTGCATTTTTTTCAAAGCAGGCATCTACAGGAAGGTACACACATGAGTCAACAGACAAAAATGCAAAAAAAAAAGAAAAAGGCTGATGGTTGTTCGTTTTTTTTTTTCACGAGACACAAATTGCTAAACTGGGGGATTATGTGTGATCTGAATGGAGTACTTTAATTACTGCACGTCAGCAGCACAGCACTGCTGTGCGTGTGTACGCGTTGCGTATAAATGATATGAATGTGAGAAATGCAGTCTACATGTATAAACGTCTGGGATTAGTTCAGCCTGAGAAGCTGTGCAGATTGGGTTACGGGCTGCTAAGTTGGGGTGTTTCAACTGTGTGTCACAGGCCTGCGTCTCCATTGTAAAAAGATATAGAAAGTGCTGCTAAGACCTGAGGCTAGCCAGCTGTGAAATTGTCTCGACTGCTTGGCAAGGAGCGATGCCCAGCTTCACTTCATTCAGGATTAAAGTGTGCAAGGAAAGCATTTTGTGCACTTTCATTTTGCGGCTTTCTCTCCTTCCCCCCCTCTCTCACATTCACTTACGAAGTATTCTCGCATTAGTTTTGGCCAGAATTAATACTAGCGACGCGACGCTGCTTCGCGGGGTTTTCGTTTCAGGAGGGCAGCAAAGTCTGCGGCGCTCCCTGAAGCATCGGGAGTCACTGCGCTCGTCGCCTGGCCGTGAGAGGAGGCGCGGGAACTCGCGGGACCGCGTGGGGATAAAAAAAAAAAAAGACGACGTGAAGACATTAAACTTGAAAAGAAAAAGAGACGGAACGAATGAGAAGAGAGGCCTTCTTCTCTTCTCGTAGAGTGGATATTGTTTTCCACTGTTACCAACATGACACATCTTTATATATCATGAAAACAGCAAGTACAACTCCCCTCTTGAGACACAAACAAATTCCTCTTGAGTGTGCGTACAAACACACTCGCATACGAAAACATTTGCGCATAACCTCGGCAACACAAAGGCCATCCGAGGTTGTCTCCGAACTCAGCTTTTTTTAACCTTTCGGGGTTTTGGATTGTGCTGTTTTGTTCTGTTTTTCCAGCGGTCACACTGACTCAGACTGAGAGGAAACGGAGGCGAGATGCTGGAGATGCAGACAGGAGGCCACTGCTGGGGACGCCCGCTCCTCCGTGTTTCCACACATGAGGTCAAATGTTCGAATGGACGAACGCAAGAGACGAAAGTGAACCAACATCGAAGGCCAATTCTGTTTTCCCGTTAGACCGTTTTATCAAAAAAATGTAGAAACGACAAAAAACTAACTGCTTTTCATAATTTTCCTTCGACATGTTGTCTTTTCTGTCTGTTTTGAAGCCGAATTAAATTACTGCAAAAAAAGAAGTGTTTCTAAAACAAGGGTTTTTTTCTGTATATATTTTTACTTGTGTACTCATTTCCCTTTACGAACATTTTCATTTCATTTAAATTTGCAACTGTAATCTGTTTTGCAATTCCTTCTCAACTCTTTTCCTTCAAGTTTGTTTGTGTAAAAAGACACTTTGGAACTTCTTTTTTGTCGATCATTTTTTTGTTGACAACTAATGATGGTTTTTGTTCGATACAAGTTGTTTGTGGATAATTACATGTTAAGTTTTGATCCAGCTTTGAAAACCAAAAAAAATCCACCAGAAAGTTAGTTTTTTAAATTAAAAAAAATGTAAAAGCATCAAGACGAGATCCAAATGAAAATTCAGTTACTTTTTTATTACAATTGTTTTGTATCATGTATTTTTTTGACTAGCAGAGCCTTTTTTTCTCCAAATTCAATATTCAGGATCAGTCGATATTGTGTATTTTAACAGCGTCCGACATCAAAAGTGGTACTCATTTTTTTGGAGCTCAAGCTGAAAATCACAGAATTTTTTTAGTGCACCTGTGGAAGACAGAGAGCGTTCCTACCTTTGGCAGTGAGGTCAGAGTACCACCAGCTGTACAAGTTGAACTCGACCAGGAATCTAAAAATGGAGACAGTATCCGGTTTAATACGTCATATTCGTTCCAATGTAAGCCTTCACATTTCACATCATATCCGGCTTCCATGCATGCAAATGTTTTACTTTAATATCAGGCTTCTGCTGAATTACAGATGATCTAAGTTATTTTTATTCGTAGAAAAACATGGAATATGCAATTTTAACCCTAAATATAGCGAAGATATGAATATTATTCACTGTGGGTGATTCTAGAAATGTCTTTAGGGAGTGACTTTATTCCTGCAGGAGCAATTTGAACATTTATGCAGTTTTACTGATGCACTTTTATTTTATAAAAAATACTCCTAAACACTCAACAGTTAACGAAACTAAGTATACCACAGTTTTAAGATGTCACGTGTCAAGAGGACTAAAATAATAACGTTATTAGATTAAAAAATGTATAAAACAACAGAAATACACTTCGTCTGCACATGAAGCTACCACCATCAACTGTCCCGATCATTGCGTCAAACATTAATGCGAGATGAAGTTCCTGAAAAAACATTTTGAATGAATGGAAAGGGAAAAAAAAACGGTAGTGACAGAATATAAAATTATCCCTGACAACTGAGTCTTGCCATGATGCTCTGTGGCAACAGCGGACCACCCAGACGCCGCAACCACAAACATGGCATCACAGGACGACCCGCACACCAGGAAACATCAGGTAGCCATTACTGCTCGAGATCACCGGGGATCACGTCAACATACATGTGGAGGTTCTTGTAAACAAACATACAGTTGATATATACTCACAAACACACGAGCAACCTTGGACCACAGGGCCCACGCTACACGTCCTCAGTCAGAGTCTACTATTGGAAACAGACACACATGACAACTCACATGACAAGTTCAGTCAGGATCCACTTCACCGCCGAGAAGAAGGCGAAATATGGCTAAAAAAACGAGAGAGGAAGTCATTCATTAGGGCTCATAATACACAGGTCGGCCATTGCACCCAATAAAAGCTTGTTGTAAAAAATGCAGTACTCACATCCAACAGTGTGTGGCCACTGTCACTACTCTCTGAAATGACCCAGCACAGAGCCTGGTAGTCATACAGGGTAACCCTGAGGAGATAAAGATAGCACAGACAAAACAGACAGCGAGACTTTTTATATGAATGTTTTGTCAGGACAGAACTGAACAGGCCAGAAAAGGTGATGCGAGTCTCGATTCACACGTTCTCCCGCCGAGTATGTGCCCGCAGGGCCTGCTGGGCTCCTGTGTGTGGGAGCAGGAAGAAAAAGATCCCACCTCTGCTATTACTGCTGCTTTACCTACGGATAATATATTGGATGGATGTGGCAAGAATGGGAAAAGGAAAGCAAGTGAAAGCCGAGAGCTTCCTGAGAGGTTCCTCAAAGTGATGTCGGACGGTGGGTGTGTATGTGCGCAGATGATCTGGGGATATTGGGGGGATATCAGAGGATTTAAGGGCTTAGTTGTCCCTCAGGGTGCGAGATCTAGGTCCGTCTGGGAGAGGTTATTGAAGGAGGTCCTTCATTCACTCACACACACACACACACACACACATACACACACACACACAGACCGTGGACACTCTTTCCTTATAGCCTTCGGACAAGTTCCTATACGCTTGATGGTGCGCGGTGTGCGAACGTGTGTCCGAGCATGTGTGCGACGTCTGAGTGGGCCCGGAGTATCCGCAGCCCTGGGCGATGTTCAAACCTCAGTCGCAGCACCGGTGACACACAGCTCCAGCGCAGCGCCAGGAACCCATTAGTGCTAAGCCCGGCCACATAATGGTGTTAGCAGAAAAACTTAGACAAATGTAATAACTGCGTATTGCATGGATGCAGGATTACCATATATGGAGGCGCGAGCGCCGATGCTTGTATGAGTTTTTTTTTTTTTTTTTTTTTTATGGCTTATGTGGGATGATTCACCAAGCAAAAGTGACTCAAAAAACAATTTGTCCGCATTTGTCGTCGGCCACGATCTCGGAGGAGACGCAGAAATTCCGTCTGGCAATTTTTCGTCGCCTTTTAAGTGATGCACTTGAAACGGACAATTTTCTTCTGAAAAGTCGAGACAAAAAGGGCGCTTCAACAAATCAATTTTCCACGGAGGGCGACGGGCTAAGACAGAGCGTGCTGGATTCATTAGTGCTGAGATCTGAAGGCGCTGTAACTCATGCTCATACTTCATCCACCCAAGTCGCGTTGTTCATTCATCATACTCCGGCCCGAATGTCAAACAATCCCTCGTCGAGCTCCCAGCGAAAGCGCTCGTAGGCCTCTTTGTTTTTCGTGGACGGGTCTGTAAACAATTTGCTGTCAGCGTTTGAGGTTCATCTCTGCGATACACAGGACGTGATCGTCCTCTTGTGTGGCACTTTGTCACTCCTGATTTTTATAGACGAAGACAGCATGGCAATTTAAAAAAAAAATAAAAAATCACCCCCCCCACACAACATGCGGGCCGAAGTGATCCCACTGCGAGGGGCAGACGTCTGGCTCGGGAGCTTCTGTGCAGTGTAATTTACACCCACCTGTGCCACGAAGATTACATCAACGTTAGTGTGTTCTACTTTGACAGCGACCTGCAGTACGTGTCTGTCAGGCTTTGTTTTTCTACATTTCTGCACTCTCATACCGAGAAAGGTATCCTCCCGGATTAGATTTCCGAATTAATTGCAGAATGTCGCCACCCACCGCTCTCGGCGATTTCCAGGAGACGCAGCTTCACGACAAGCACAGTATGCATGTCTGTATGCCTTCGCCAGTGTGCATATGTGTGTGTGTGTGTGCGTGCGTGCGTGTGTGTGTGTGTGTGTGTGTGTGTGCGTGTGTGTGTGACTTCACGTTTCCCCTAATTCTTTCGTTTCAGGAAAAGATTTGCTGTAATCCCCTAATGGAGAACTCCGCTGAGTGAGGGGTCGGAGTTCAGCGCTGAATAGCTCAACACGATTGGCCAAGTTAAGAGCTGTCAGCACAGGGGGTGGGGGGGGGTGAGGGGGATGGGGGGGGGGCTCTCATCCTGCAGCCTGCATTATATTATGCGTGCACGTTTACACACTCGCATGAATGTTCACACATACACTTGAGCTGGCACGCTCAGGTACACATTCACACACTCTCTGACACACACACACGCACACACACACGCACACACACACACACGCACGCACGCACACACACACACACATATGCACACACACACATATGCACACACACACACGCACACACACACACACACACACACACACACACACACACACACACACACACACACACACA
>JASSRZ010000053.1:8260755-8280169 GCA_032164315.1 Malacoctenus gilli | reverse complement strand
GTGTGTGTGTGTGTGTGTGTGTGTGTGTGTGTGTGTGTGTGTGTGTGTGTGTGTGTGTGTGTGTGTGTGTTTATGCTGTTATAAGGACACAATCTTTTAAAACAGTTTTCACATTAAAGGGTCTAACTGTTATGGGAAATCTAACCTAAACAGGAACACGATAATTTATAATTATAACAATAATTCATTTTGATTTTGAAAGCATTTTTTCAAAGCACGTTCAAATATAAGTACAATAACTGCTAGACTGATATCTTCCATAAATGCATTGGCGGGACAAACAGAATTCAAATCTTGCTGTGGGTGATGGATTAAAAATTATTCAAATGCCCTTCGGCATAAGAAAGGATATAAATATAGATGGACAGGGGGGCAAATGCAACGGAGGCTACTGCGAGTCAAGGTCAGGTTGTCGGCTTAATCATATTCATCACCATAAATGATTTGATGCTTAATCTCTTCTTTTGTCCATTTTTTGCTTCTCCTTCAAGTGACCCAATGAGCTCATGTCAGCTTAGCAGTCAATTCATTTACATGCAAGAAAAAAAAAAAGCATGTAAATTCACTGCAACAGCTTAATACCCTACTGTGTGCATGCGTCTGTGTGCATTCGTGCGTCCTGTGTTGCTGTGCTGGGGGCGTGTTCTGCCAGCCCTTCTGCCTACAGCTCATGCATAATATCACCAGAGCATGCCACGGCAACGGGCATCCTCTGACGATGGTTCACTGTGTGCTGAGGTGTTTAGGCGTTTGTTCAGACCCACTGTGATCCACATGTGATTCCGTCTCACGCACCTCTCACCGCAGCAAGAGGAGACAGCGTGAATGTTGGTGAACGTGTTTGTGCTGTGATTTAAGAGGCGCAGCTGTCCACTGGGAGATGACACACCATCACACTCTCCAATACAACTGGGAATGGTGAGAGCAGATGAGCGGAACACAGAGAGAAGGGGAGACGTAAACTTAGGAGGACAGAACAAAGCTTCCACCAATGAAATTGGAGGAATTAGGCAAGAAATTAAGCTTGTGGAGGGATGTTGAGAGATAGTGGGAATGCAACAGAGGAAAATACAAAGAGCTGAAGGGAGAGAGATAAAGAGAATAAAGAGAGAGAGGGAGGGAAAGCGAGAGAGAGAGAGAGCGAGCGAGAGAGCGAGAGAGAGAGAGAGAGAGAGAGAGAGAGAGAGAGAGAGAGAGAGGCAGAGCTCTCTAACTCCAGTGATTCCCAGACTGGCTGGCTGGCAGTGAGCTCTGAGCTCTGATCTGCCCGCTCTGATGGGCTTTCATGCCCTTGCAGGCAGTGTTGGGGATCCTCAGGGCAACACAGGTTTCAGCTGCTCATCTGGTTCCCTCTAATTGACACCTATTGACCAAATCGGCCTGCACAGATGAGAGCCGCGACGAGCCAATCTCAGCCTGAGTGACGGCTAATGGATCATCTACCAATGAGCTCTGCAATCAAAAAGAGGGAGCTGAACAAACACTGAACGCAAGCGCCCCAAAGACAACTGGCAGAGATGAGAGGTAAGAGCATTATCACCGAGAGCAGAACAAATGCATGTGCTTGCGTGCGTGCATGTGTGCGTCTGTATTTGTGTATTTGGTGAAGTGCATGGCTACCTATGCTGCTGTGAGCTGTTACTACTCATGTGTTGTGTAAATGGTTGTATAACTGCGTGACCATTAACTACCTGCTAATGGCAGCTCTCACTGTGAAACAGCTGCACTCAAAGCTACGACGGGCATCCTCATGTTTACAACTGCTCCTACATGTTGTTGATTGCAATCAGGTATTGATTTGAGGCTTGATCATTTAGAGCTCATTTACAGTTGTGTTAGTTGCAATTAGATGATGACATTGACACTTGGTTGACTGAAAGTGCTTCTTGCCGTGGGGTTGTGCGCAAGACTGTTTAGACGAACTGATTTGTGTGAACAATCAGGGACACATCAGAGCAAAGTGCCTTTCTCCTGTGTTGACCTCGTTCTGGAGCTGTTGTTACAACGCTCCACTGAGCTGACGCTGCGTTTATATCTGTCTGCCTTTGCATTGTTTGTGTAATAGTTTGTATATGAGTAAATGCCCACATGTAAGAACATGTGAGTGAGCGCCTTCTTGGATTCACACAGCAGAATGTGTTGAACAATTAACGCAGAGCTTTGCACCGCGGCGTGCTAAATCCACCCTGCCATGTTATGAGGTTTCTTTCTTGTTGTGGGAGCATGAGAGATAATATCAAAACAATAACACCGCCAAGAGCATCATTACCAAACTCACACCTGAGAGCGCCGAGAATTTCCTCCACTTGTAAACCCTGATCCAAAAGGCTGAAAGATGATTATTTATCTCAAATATTGTTGGAGGATTCTTTCATTAGTCGTTTGTTCACAGAATAGGAGCGCACTGAAGTAAGGAAATACATTAGTTGATGGCTGATTGGTATGTGGAGTGAGCTGAAGACTCCTCTGTGGTTGGTTGATTGCTTCACAGTGTTTCCTAATATGCTTGTATAACAGAATATCAAGCTATTGCCACACTTGGAGCTGCCTAATGAAAAAAAAAAAACCAAAAATGTCTCAGTTTTCAAGGCAAAGTGCTGTTCTCTGGTTCAGAAATCGGGGCGGAACTTCTCAAAACAACCTTGCGAGCCGATGTAAACACACAGATCAACAGCGCGGGTCTCTCGAAGATCCACATGGCTACATCTACAGCCTGGGGTTGGAGCTTCGTTTCATTGAGCCTGGAGCGAGTCGAGCCCATGCTAAAAATACTGCGGTAATGTTCCAGAAGGAATGGCCATGTGAAGTTATCTCAAAGGGAATCAGACACCCAATATGTGCTGTGTATGGATTTATGTGTGGGTGAGGGGTTGTGAGGCTTTGGCGGAGTCACAGAGGGCCACTGTCGAAGGGGGTGGGTGGTGGGAGTTGGCATAATCGTAACAAGTGCACTTTCTTGTTTATTAGTCAAAGAATAACACCGTCAAAGTGACTAAACAACACTATTATTTATTCAGGAAAAAAGAGTGATTCCTACATCTTCTATAACAACATAATTTATCTCCACTGTGCTCATTTTGTCCATCATTAATGCTCTTAACTCTCAAAGAGGCACAAATAAATGTAAGCTTTTTAAATGCATTTCTGTAGTAACTCCTCATACTTTTGCTTGTCTAATCCAGATCTGTGTCTGTGCGTTCCCACAGTGATACTGGGATGTGCTCTCCTCTCCCTCCTGTCGCTGTCACATGCCTGTCCGAAAGAGTGTAGCTGCAACAGCAACACCAAAGTAGTGGACTGCCGGGGTCGAGGCCTTTATGACATTCCTCGACGACTGCATCCAGACACGCAAGAGCTGTATCTCCAAGACAACCGTATCAGGGGCCTGGGAACAATGGCTTTCAAGGAAATACCCCTTGTCCGCATTCTGGATCTATCCAATAACTCTATCACGTCTATCTCGCCCACTGCTCTCCTGGGTTTGAGGACTCTGCAGCGCCTCAGCCTGGCCTACAACAGCCTGAGAGAGCTGGACAAGCGGCTACTTGGATCTATCCGCTCACTTTCACATCTTGACCTCTCACACAACAGGTTAAGTCTGCAATGATAACGTATTAACACATTAATATATAATACATATGATATATAACCTCATGTTTGGGGCTTTGTAACTCACTAAGTTTTGTCTGGTCTTCTCCCATCAGCCTCTGGGGTTTGTCCGGAGCCATGGGGGACAGTTTAAGGAACCTCAGCCACCTCGGGCTAGCGCACAACAAGCTAACAAGATTAGACCGCTCCCTGTTGGAGGCCCTGACACACCTGGGCAGCCTCACACTCCGAGGCAACCCCTGGAGGTGTGACTGCCAGCTTATAGGCCTGAAACTCTGGCTGGAGACCTACCTCTACAAAGGTAGGAGCACGAGAAGCCCGGGGGCAACACCGGCAAGTGTTTCCAACGAGCACAGCATCATCCCATCACATTAATGGTCCTGCTGTGTGCAGAATTAAGTAATGGTAACATTCATTTATGGTAATGGTGTCCTTTATAAAGGTTATTTTCTGGCATTTGCCCTGTTTGGACATTTGCACTAGAGATTAACATGAAATGTGGGCTAGAGCCTGGTAACAACAACAACAAAAGTACACCCAGTCACGAGTCCAGGACCCGCTGAAATCTCCCTGGTGAAACTGTCACATCTTTGTTTATTTTTGTTCACTTTGAGTGAGTCTTGAGAAATCTTTCTGTGTCCTGAGAAATCTGCTTTAAAAACCATTGCTTTCATACAAAATTTGACATGATGACCATTAACAACATTTACAATCCAATCTTCATTTCTGACTCGCATGAATAGCAATCGACTGAACACTCAGAACTGGAGCTCTCTGTAACCAGCGGTACTTTATGTAGGCGATTAAGAGTTATTTGTTATTGCTTAACCACATCATTTTCTATGCTAGATCAAACTCAGCATGTGTTAGATAACAAAATTGCCACTGTACAGTGATAGCTGGGCTTACATGGGGTTAGCTGGCCCGCCTCCATGCCTGCGGTACGCTGACATAGCTTTCGTCTTAAAGCCTGAAAATTCTAATTACCGCAAAACAGAACAATGGAACAGGACACAAGGATGTGTGCTTAATAGAGGGCCTGTGGTTAATCAGGCAGGCAGCGAGAAAGTGTGACAGGGCATGCCGAACATGAACCCGGAGAGATAAATGGAAAAAGACACTCACAGGACACACAGAGGGCAGCTGAAGAAGTCCTAGCGCACTGCCTCTGCACACAGAGTCTAATCCTTTGGCTGCAGTGATCCAATAGAGAATTTCTGAACTGTTATCATATCCCATTTGCTAATTAAGACTAAAAAAATGAAGGAAGAAAAGAAACAATTGGCTGTTTTAGGCTGTGCAGTGACAATTGTGATTGCGGTTAACTATGTCTCGAGTCATTTACAGCAACGGACTGATCTTTGTCTCACAACCGCTTGCTTCCACTGCAAGTCACTCTTTTCTCACTCCACTTCTATCCGAAGGTGGAGTGGTGGACGAAGTGCTTTGCTCCCAGCCGGAGGAAATGAGGGAAAGAGACCTGCAGAAAGTCCCTTACCAGCTCTTCCATGCCTGTATGACAACAAGCTACCATTACCTGTTTGCCAACATACACCACTTGGAGTCTGAGAGGCTTTTGCGAGGCCACACCCATGGCAACCATGCGCATCCCTCAAGCCACGCTCTCCATGTCCCCATGGCGATGGGGGAGGGTTTCGTGGGTGGAGGAGCAGGAGCAGCGGCGGGAGGAGGAGGGGGAGGAGGGGGAGGAGGAGGAGGAGGAGGAGGAGGAGGAGGGGGCTTGCCAGAGTGTGAACCTAAGCAGAGACATCGGCCTGTCAACCTGCGCCACGCTATCGCCACAGTGATCATCACCGGAGTGGTGTGTGGGATTGTGTGTCTGATGATGCTGGCTGCAGCAGTGTACGGGTGTGCCTACGCTGCGATCATGGCCAAATACCAGCGAGAGCTGAAGAAGAACGAGGAGCTGGCAGCAGCGCAGGGGGCGGATCACGCCACCGCGGATGAGAAGGAGCCGCTGGAGAACGCCATTGCCTAGGGAGATCACAACATTCATCCCGGACTTCAAACTCGAACCCTTTAACCTGACCGTCTTCGGATGCCATGCGTGCGTGCGTGTGCATGTATGTGAGAGAGAGAGAGAGAAAGAGAAAAAAACAGAGCGAGAGAATGAGACTATTTATTTTTGTGTATGTTCACCTCATTTCTGAGATGTGGGTAGCTAAATTCCACAGGTATTTGACTATGCACTAACGAGAGGAGTATCTTCTACTGTATGCGGGTTTAAGGTGCAGGCCAAAGACACACATAGAAATCCATTCAGTCTGAAGAAATGCATATCACAGATAGGAACAAATGGACATATATATTTATAAATGTGTACTCGTAGGTTTAGTAGTCAAGCTGTGATACTTATAAAATGGATTTTAGAATTTGATTGTCTTTTGGTTGTTGATCAGTTTCAGTCCGTTTTTTGACGTAACTTTGAGAACTCATAGGAGGCAGCTGCTGTAATTTAATTCCTGTCCTAAGTTGTTTGTATTACTCGTGCGAGCGTGTGAGGACGAGAATGACATGGTGTTTGTGTTTGATTCGTGCTAAAGTGAGTGTCTGGACATGTGTGCTCATGCGACTGAGAGTTGGGAGCGTTTGTGCCTAACACGATGAAATAGTCTAGAAAAGAAAAAAAAATACGGTTTTCTCAAAGAATATATTTGTTTTTTCTAAGAGAAAAAAGTGGGAAAATTCATTGAAGCAATAATGAAAACAACTTAAAACAACAACTGAACTCAGCCTTGTTGACTTTCTATGACTTTGTGAGTTCACCGGTCTGAATTATTATCCTGCTGCGCGAAGTCGCCCCCCACACACACAAACTTTTCGTCCCTGTTTTTTTTTCCCAAGACCCTTGGATTTTCGTTTGGGAGTTAATATTGATTACATAATAGTAGTCATGTCCGTCAGTATGTATATCATGAGATTAAAAGAGAGAGATATTTTACCTGTATGTAAACTGGCAATCGATCTTCAAAGGACTGCATTTTTAATGGCATTGAATATCTTAAAATTCTGAGTATTTTTTAAAAGGTAACTTTGGTTAAATTGTCCTGTTTGACTGTAAATTTCTTCTTGTACATGACAAATCAGCTCAATTCAAAATAAACAAGACATTTAAACACTTTGGTGTAACGTCAAACTTAAAAAAAAAAAACAGCTAATGGATTTCAACTGTGCAACACAGTTTGCTGCCTGAGCAGCCTCGACGCTCTTTTACGTAATCAGTCACAGCCGCCCATTCACACACACACCATCATTCATACACTCACACCGTGAATGGTTGAATGGTTCTCGTCCATTGTAAGAGCAACTTGGGATTTCTAGTGTGTTGCCAAAGAGCACTTTGGGGAGATGGGGGATCAAACTGCCCATCTCCCAAAAAGTCACAGAAACAAAACACTCTGTGGGGAAAACGGTCATTGACGGGGGTTTATCTTGGTGGAGATTCACATTGTGATCGTTTAAATGGTCCTCAAATGAATCTGCCTCATCTTTGTCTTTGGATTTACAGCATGAAAAGAATTTCACAATGTTTAATCCAACCTTTCAACATGAAAAAAGAAGAATACTGTTAGTCATGCAAATATGTAAATAATTTCACACTTGCAAGGGGATTGGACGATTATATAATGTTTACATCATTGACATTATAGCTTCCTCAAGCATATTAGCCTGACCTTCCCTCCCTTTCCTGATGGAGTTTCCTGGCACCATGACAAGAGGCTTCTTATATAATGAAATCGGAGATGATTTACAGCACTGATATTTCGTTTCTCTTTTATCTCATTATAAGTCAAAGGTAGGATTAAGATTATCAGGCGATAATAACAGATCACAGTAACCCTATAGCTGGCTGCATTTGTTGAATTCCCTGCAAAGTATTGATCAACGATTATCAATGACGGGTCATTTTGAGACCTCTCACTGCGGTGCAGGAACGTATGAATGTACACAGATGCTTTTGGTCTTAACGCCTGACCTGGCTTTTATCTCTCTGTGTATATTACAGCTGCAGACTGGCTGCACGTGGCTCAGGATGTGACCACAACTGCGGACGGACACACGCACACGCACACACGCTTGCTGGTGTACACACACACGCGTGTGTGCGCGTGCTCATAGAAACATTGTGACTCAAGTGATGTCTGCGGGGCCCGTGGTGTGTGATGTCATCAGCCTGTCCTGTTAGGTTAGCGTATTAGCGTATTCACAAGTCTACAGCTCAGTGGAGCGCGGGGCAGCGAAAACTGGCCCTAACCGGCCTACGCTAAATTTGCATTTGAGCCTACATCTCTCATCCCATCTGACTCTCTTATATAAAATCATCCTCATCGGCATCCCCCGATCTGACAAGCATGATCGTCATTACTGTACATCCGCACCCACTGGAACAATAGGGTCTTCGACAGTCCTTTGCAGAGGGCTGGTCGTTTGGAGTTGCTGCTGAGCAGGATTTGAGAGCGTGATATTATCTTAAAACAACAAGGATCAAGTCAACAGGGTCAAATATGACTGTGGGCTGGTGTAAACTGTGGGCTGCTTGTGTACCGCTCTGCTCAAAATCCGTTGTGTGTTTCTGTGTGCGTGCGTCTGTGAGTGTACGTGCGAGCGTGTGTGCACGTGTGCCATGGCACTGCACAGACTCTCCCGGCTCTGTCCTTCTGCTCCAGTGGTTTCCCCCGGGCCAAGACTACCCACAATGCAACGCTTCCATGTCAACGCATTCAGGCACCGTGAAATAATTTTTCTCTTTCCCTGCCCTTTTATTTCCTCTCTCATTTTATCACCGCGTTTCCCCAAGAGTTCCCCTTCCCTGCTCTTGCTCGGATTTGTTTTCCCCTGCCCTCATGTTTGTCTGTGATTCTTCTGATAGCATAACAAACCCGCATGTGCTGACAAGACAGGGAGCAGAGATAATTAACTGAAGATGTTCTGTTTGTTATATCTGACACAAGCTGTGCTCTATGTTGGTTGTTTGTCTAAATTGGAGGGGGGGGGGGCAGCAGAGTTGAAGCACTTTACAGTGAATAAACCTGAGAACCACACATTCCCAATTTCAAAAAAAGTACGATATAATAAATGTGTATTAAAAAACAAAACATATTGAAATGATTTCAAAACCTCCTAATTTCTTTCTGTCTTTTTTCACCATAACAACCAAGAAAAAAAACAAATGTTTTTTCCAATGGGAAAGAGGAAACATAGAAATGGAAGAGAAACAATCAATTTTAACTACTTTAGACTGTCATCTATTTGTTACAACAGTTGATAAACTCCTGTGAATTCGGAAAACGAACAGCTCATGTTTTCGGTGAAGATATCGTTTCGTTGTTTGATGGCGATTTCAGGCTGCCCAGGTTTTTTTCTATCCTTTCCAAATGAGTTTTTTGTTCACTGTAAGCAACTCAGGCTTGTACTTTGACTCTCTGCCACTTGCTGTAGTACAAAAATGCCTTGCAAGAGTGAGCTGTTATCTGCATGGGAGCAGATGTTTGATCTTGATGTACTTTATCGTTGCCCTCCAGATGTGCGAGCAGCCTCACCATAGCCAGTGATGCGAATCCATCGTATCAATGATGCTCGCTTAGGGACTGTGTGCTCACGACGGGCTGGATGACCCCTCTCCTCGCGTGTCTGCAGGACGCAGCATTAAAAAAAAAAAAAAAAAACGACCAAAATTTTGATTTATATTACCACAGAAACACTTTCCCCTTTTGCTTTGGTCCCTTTTAAATGAGCTTTGGCCCCGAGGAAGCAGCAATGTGTTTGGATGGCTTTCACATGCGACTATTTTTCCCCCCACAGTACAGATTTAATTTATGTTTTGAACTGACTGTGTTCACAGACAATGATTTCTGGAAGTGTTCCTGAGCCCATGCGGGGGTTTCCACTGCGTGTTCCTACTGCCGTGTCGACCGAACATCAGCAGTCAATTGTAGCTTCAGCCCTTGTTGCTCGTGTGCTCATACTCCCGCATATTCTGTGAACCGATGGTCCAAGTTTTATTTTCACCGAGACGTCGGCCAAATCCATTATTGTTTTCCATCCGAATAGTTCTTGGGAACAATCAAATTCAAGATAAGGCCATACTCTGGAAAAGCTCAAACCAAAGTCTCACTTCAAGGGGAAATCAGTTTGAACATGCTGTTTCGTACAAAAACAAGGCAAAAAAAAATCTTCCAAGAAACAAGTAAAAATTCTCTTGATGTGTGTCAGTGAAATAGACAAAACGGCCAGAAAAAGTTGTAAAAAGGTACATAATTTTTTTTTTTTTTAAAAAGTAGAAAGATTTAGATTTCTGTGTTTTTATCATCTGACATATTGTCTACATTTGATCATCACATTCTGTTGTGTTTACATTTTACAGACTGCTGTAAACTTTGAGCTCATAGAGTTGAATATATAGTCCATTGTCTGCATCAATCTTCATGTTAGCCTCTTAACTTTTTCACGAAGGGTCCGACTGAGGAAATTTGAGGAGCTGTATTAAAAATTTTTTACAAGCAGGGTGGAAAAAAAACAAAAAACGTCTGCTGTCAGGCCAGTAAAAATCACGAAAAAACAACAAACCCTTCCCAACTCTCCTTCTCATCCAAAATGAACAAGATCACATTAAGCTGCAACTCTACCGTCCTTGTGCTTCTGTGGGGAGAGGTAGGTGATGAATGATGTCATGTCACAACTCTCCCAAAGATAATAACTACTGTGAAGCCATATGTCTGCATGTCTACCCCCCCCCCCCCCCGCCTTCTCCGCCTGCTCTTCGGTTCCGTTCCTCTCGAACTGAGATGATGGCGAGCAGAGCAACAGAGCAACAGCCACACTTTATACAATCAGCTTGCTGATTGCACCAAGTTGCATTACATGGGCGTAACTACGTGGGGCTTCTGAGTCACCAGGATGTGAGATGAGGCACACCGCAAAGAAATCATCTTGGCCACAATCTGCCTCAAATAGACGCCGAGGCAAAAACAAATGCACAAAAGGCGTTTACACAGTGGCTTCTGTTATTACGTTAAGAGCAGTATATTCCTGGATGCAAATATCCATTTGTATATACTGCCTGTATTTGCAGACACAACGATGGGGATAGCAAGAGCCAAAACAAGCACAAAAAAGCCACCAGTTGTTAAAACAGGTATGAGGAGGCAAGTCTACCCAGGGAGAACAAAGCATAGCAGTGTAAGCGAGAACGTATTGCACTTTGTGTCAAAGCGTGTGTGTGTGTGTGTGTGTGTGTGTGTGTGTGTGTGTGTGTGTGTGTGTATGTGTGAGTGTGAGTGTGAAAGAGAGAGAGAGCCACTTGAGTTCCCACTTACCCGCAGCTATGGGTGATTTCCTCTCATCCAGAAGCTGAATGGCAGTGCTGGCCAATACAACACTCCTGTTTTCTGATCCTAAACCCCCACACAAAAGCAGAACCCCCCCACACACACACATACACACAAAGAAACACACGCGCAAAAAGTTCACATCAGAGTCGTATCATAATCCTCTATATTAGTTCTGAGCTGACCACAGAATGATTGGAGAGAGAAACACTGAACATAAATACCACAGAGTACTATTTCATGGCTGCAGCTCACTACCACAGTCCAGAGAGGAAGAGTGCATCTAAGGCAAGTCCGGAGAGTAAATAAGAGGCTTTCAGATCACTTGTATTAGCTGGCACTAATGGAGAGCCTGAGGCTGAACAGATGAGAGCACGTTCTCCCTTTGGTGGGGAAACCATTCCTTAGAGAAACAGTTAAACTGAGAATGCGCGAGGTGTTTAAATGTGTGTGCGCGTCTCTGTACGCGTGTGTCTTTTTGCGACTACATGTGGCTGTAAGTGCGTTCTGGGCAAGTCGCTATGGAAAGGGCTGAACCTCCTCCTAACATATCTTATTTCAACCCACAGCAATCAGCCTTATCCACAAGAACACAGCCCAGAATTAATAAGAGGTGGGGGGCGGGGGGAGGTACGCAGATGCTCGGCCAGAGGAAAGGGCCAGATATGGGTGAAAGAGGGAAAAGAAGGGACAGGGAATATTTTATTCGGTCTTTCTTATGCGAGTGAATGCGCATTCCAATAGAGAAAAAAAATAAAAGACTCTTCTGAATTATCATGTCAAGAGTTCGTTCTAACTCCCTGACCTGACTGCATTAAATCCATCAGCTCCATTACTTTGCACGTCGTGGACGAGGAGCCACGGCGCAGCATGAAAGTAACGAGCAAAACCGAACAAAAAAAAATCTCCACGAACCGGTGTTGAAAGGCAGAGAGTAAACAAAGGTGCCGGGAACTTGTTCGGCCGCCCTCTTGTACCACAGCGGGAAGTGATCGGCGTTGAAGACCCCCTCTTTGTCTTCAGCTGTGAGGAAGTCTCTTGAAGCAGACAAGAAGAGAAATACCAATGACGCACACACACACACAAACATCAGAAAGGTTGATTGAAATCACAAGCCATAAATAAACAAACTTCAGGTTTTCGACGCAGCAAGTTCACTTACTGGTTTGTGAGTTCGTCGGGGACAACAAAGAGGTTAATCCGAGACAGTCCAGTTCTTGTTCCCAGGTAGGCAATCTCCACCCCTTTATCAGAGTTCCTGTAAGTATGAGGAACACACGTAGTATTTTGCATTAGTGCTCTTTGCTTTTTTGCAAGTGTAATACTATGTAAGTTACAGTGCCCTTTATTGGGCCACTTGAGGACAGAACTCCTCTACATTTTAACCCAACCTACTCGTAGTTAACTTTAACTTCACACATTCATAGCAGTGGGCTGCCAGAGTGCAGCACCCAGGGAGCAGCCAGGGGGTTAAGGGACCTTGCTCAAGGGGCCAGTCCCTTTCCCCACCTCAACCCATTTCCAGTTCCAGGAACTCGAACCAACAACCCGTCAACTTTGGTCACCAAACCGCGAGGCCACTGCTGCAACAGTTCATTTCTGCCTTCATTATTCTCAGTATTGCCTGCAAAAAACTCGCCACAAGACACTAAACACCTTCTGAAATGATTGGAAAAAAAGAATCAGACACGGCGACATACTCCGACTTGTTGAGCACGAGGCTGGTCCAGTAGGCCTCTAATGGGGCGGTCACCACTGCGTCAAACAGAACCTCCTGAATCAGATCCTTGTCACCTAACGAGGCGAAAGAAAAAGAGGGAGATTTCCAGCGCTCGCCCCGAAAATGATCACAATTTCCCTGCTGTGCCCGACATTGACTTTCAGGTAAAAACGACGGTGAGTTTCGAGGAGAATGACAAACATTGCAGATGGGGTTCGTGTCCGCTCAGGTAAAGTTTGATCGCTTCTATCTGAGACAGGTAGCGGTGCTCCGGGTGCTCGTCTGTGTTGCAGTATGTCCTGTAAGATGGCAAAAGAGGAAAAATAGTAAATTTAAAGTTATATAACACACTTTCATAATAGGCTTCAAAGTCATTTCCTTTCAGGAAAGATTTTTCAGCCGATTACTGAGAAGCTGCCTAAACTGACAATCGCAGTTCGGGCCTCGGTCATTCGATCCAGCTCCTTCCAGTTGTCTTTGGATGGCCCAGCGTCCACAATGAAGAAAAATGTGGAGTAAAACAAAGCCCCTTTCTTTCATTTGCCCACATTGAAGTTTGAAAAGCTTTTATTGTAATGTGTTTAGATGTTGGCTCCCAATCCGAGAGACCGCAAGTCATCATGTGACACAAACCATCAAGTCAAAGGCGGACAAATTCCCCAAACTGTTGTAAAACTGCAGCATTTCAGTCAGAAATTTTTAACGATGATTGATTTCAAAATGTGGCGGAGAACATTGAGGATTTGGTTCAATCGCAATGACACTCGGATAAGGGAGAGGGATGATGCAGGGATGTCATGTCCTCTTACCATTCGTCTGCCAACGCCACATCGGGATGCTCCAAGTCATGAAGACCTGTTACAGGATAAGAAGTACATGTCTCAAAATAAACACGCAAAAGCGCTCAACGGTAACTCGGAATAATAAGTCGAGGCATCGACGTCCCACATGCACACACACTTTAAACACACACACCGGGGGTGAGAAATGTGTTTTTTGAATGGATGTGACAGGTCTGATTAGATCAGGAAGAGCCAAGTCATGCTCAGAGGGCTCTGCATGATGGACATGTTTAGAGAAACACACAGACAGACACACACGACCACCATATGAATATTAACATCCATGAGGCTTGACATAAAAATACACGCACACATACGCACAGCTGTGGACATTACAAGCTGTCAGGACAAGGACATGTACAACACGCCGAAAGAACCACTAAAGAAATATTGGACTTCCTGCACAGTTCTGGCTTTAACATTCATTAATTCATTATCACTGCAGTTCTACTGAGGTGTGGAACAAGCAGAGGAAAATAAACTACGTAAGAAAATGTTCCTACATAAGGAAAGGAAAAGACATCAAAGATGTTTTTCTCGAATTGTGCTCTGTGTAACCAGTTTAAGCAGCTTTGCACTCCAGACATTTCTTAAAATAGACACCATTCATCTCGACAATCATAAAACATTGTAGGCTTTGCACGCAGTATATTAGATTTGTATGTATATTGTGATGAACTATAAAGACAACAGTTGACGGTGTCAGTCTTTGTGAGGCATTTTTTTAAAAAAAAGCCTCCCTGGATTGAACAATCTAATGCCTCATCCAAACAAGAAGACAAAGTATGTTACTTACTCTGAACAAATATATAAAACAGAAGACTATATTAATACAGAATTACAGAAACAGTTCATAGTAAAATACAGAACACTAAAAATTTAAACTGTCATCTTTTGCTGCAGGATTTTTATATTATTTGTTTGTAAAACAATCACGTTATAGGACAGAAAAATTATAATACTTTTTGATGAAATCTGTTGGGATCTTAAATAGAAAAAAAAAAGTTGCCAGGAAAAAAAAGTTCCTATGTATTTAAATCCAGTTTTTAAATGCAAGTGTTTCTTTAAAACGTGTTTTTTAGAGGAAAAAATGAAGAGTAAAACACAGGAACCACATGGAAACAATACAAAATATATATATATACAAGTACCAAAGAACAAAAAATTAAGAGAAAACTGTCCTACCTTCTTCTACTGTGACATTTCCTCTGAAGAAAAACTTCCCGTGGCCTCTTGAAAGAGCAACTCCAAGGCTAAAATTGACAAGGAAAAATGACTCGTCACCACTTTTTATTCACAACTCCTGGGAGCGCTGACATTTCAATCAGCTTAAACTCTGTTAAATGTTCCCAGCTGCCGTACCTGAAAGGAGTCCCTTTGATGTCTGTGTAGTAGTAATCATTATGCAAAACCAGCACACGTTTCTGAAATGAAACAACTGAACTGTAATGCACCTCATGACACAACGTGCAAATATCTGTTTCGATTCCTTGCAATCTACCTCCATCTAGTGGTGGGACGAGGTGTTACCTTAGGAGAGTCTCTTCAGACCTAATGAGCAGCAGATGTGTGTTTGGACTTAACGACCTTTCAGGAATATGCGCTATAATTGTGTGAACTTGGATTCGAACACTGAATATCTAATGATCGGGCAAAATTTTTCGACTTAGACATGGAAGCACATACACGTCCGCATCCACCTGAAAGTCTCTCTCGCTCCCTCTTGTCTTTCGTTTTTCTGACAAGTCAAGTCATAAAACAGAATCATCGGGCGGCTTTTTCCTCCCTATTCAGCAACATGTGTTTGGGGGAGATAAGAGGCTCACGCGCGCAGAGACACAGGAGTGCATGCAGAGCAAACCAAATCAGAAACGAAATCCCCTGGTCAATCCTGTACATCGCCGTGCCAAGTGTAATGACTGCACTGCAGAGTGGATTCTCCCTGCTGGGTATTTTCTCTGTCACACCTTTCGGAACCGGCATGAAAGTCCCTGTTTTTTGGGGTTTTTTTAATGTGCATTTCCGAAGTTGTCTGTTTCTCACCCCTTTGTCCACACTCTTCTTCACCTCCATGGAGAAGGTCCCCGTCTTCCTGTTGACCATGGCGTTCCTCAGCTACAAAGAGAGCGAACACACAAGTCGTCCCCAGTGAGTCTGATGTGCAGGAGCATACTGTGGAGCTGTGTTAGATTTATTAATGGCTGGCTCACTGTGTCATCCTTATCCTCCCATTCAACCTCGGAGAGATCCACACTGCTGTAGTTGGGCTTCCTTCGTTTTTTGCCATCTCCGTACTACACGGAAACATGCAAAAACACAACAAAAGGCATCCAATGAAGAAAACTCAACAGAGGTTAAATGCTCTTTTACATCCGAGGCTCTTTATCCTTTCTCTTCCCTTTATTGTTCTTTAAAAAATAAGTCAAAGCGATGAGGCTCAGAACCAATCCTATATAATTTATGTACAAGATATATGTATGAAAAAATGAATCCACATCATTCAATGACAATAACTGTCGAATCTATATTGAAGAGTCTTGAAACTTGAGGATGAACCTTGTTCTGAACATTAACTAAAGGTGACACTCACCACTGTCTTCGACTTGTTGACACTGGATGTGCTGGCGTGCGTGCGCCTATTGTGTTCGTATTTTCAAATCTCCCTCTCCTTTCATCTGCCAGAGAGGACAGGCTCCCACCCCTCATTTGTTGTTAAACACCGCTCATTAACATCTTTAATTAGACCACTATTAAACCATCTGTCTGTCTGCTCCACTGTCTGTTCTCTCTGCTTCTCTTCATCTGTTCCCTTCTCATCCTTCATTATCTCTCCGTTCTCATCCAGCGTCGCCTCCTGCCTTGTCACCTCGCACCTATTCTCCCGTTAAGCAGGTTCCTCTCCGGTGCCCCCCCCCCCAACCCCCTAGTCTCCCTACACTCTCTCCCCTCAACCTCTCATGAAAGGAGTGGGTGAATACAATGCAGTTAATCACAGCCATTCAAAAGCGGTATCTCTGACTATTCACAGAACAGCAGAGGCCTGGAACACACTCTCCTCATCTACATACCACCACGCAGCCAACACACTCGCATCGCACAGTGCACAGAGCACCCACACAATTACACACCAATTTTCTGTGTCAGTCTCCATCTCAACGTAACAACAAAATCAGTAACTGACTTGACATAAAACCAAGAGTTCGTCTTCCACAGATGCCCATAGAATGGGTAAAACAGCATCAGAGTGCATTTAGGCTTCACTCCCCACAAACGAAAAGGTGCCGTGACAATAACACGAGTTACACTCGGTCGACTGTCACGGAGCGTCCATATTGTCCAGGAATTAATACTCACAAGTGGCCGCAAATCCGGGTGGGTGAGAATGTAGCCGTTGTTGGTGATTGCAAAGGCGTAGCCGTGAATGCCCAGCTAGGAGGATTTTCACACACAAACACAAACACAACAGATGAATGCATAATAAATATACGCCTAATTTTGAATCTGAGCTAATCAAGCTTTTTTGTCATTTGCACTTGTTTTTTTGTCATGAAACTCGGAGCTACACAATGAAAGAGGAAGGTGCCATTTATTCAAGCCTGGACAAATGACACATTTTCAATTTCAGATCAACAAAAGAGATCAGCAGAGGGGCTGTTAGCAGGAGACACAATCAGGCTGGATTACTATGTAATTTTCCAGCCTAATTTGGCCACCAGGAAGAGGCTCCGTGAAAACTTTGGGAAAAAAAGCTTGATGTGCTACCTACAGTGGCCTGCATGCATTCATCACACACTGCAGTTAAACCAGTGAAGGCATGAGAAGAGGGGAAAAAACAAATAGTAACATTTTGCGGAAAAAAAACCAACAGATTGAACCTGTGTGAAGCTTTCGTTGACCAAAAATGGTCCAGGCTTGAAGTTATCTTAGATACTGAACCAAGGATAACTAAGAGACGACTCGGTAGTACCTTGTATTTGGGGATCGTCTTGAGCAGCTCGGAAACAGGCACGTCAGTCCCAACCACCCCAAGAAGGATTCCACGGTTTCTCTGGAACATCGAATCCCAATGAAACCTTTTGCTGTTCGGATGCATTTTTCTAGAGCAGCTTCCAATTCATATTCTCTTAAAGAGCCACTGATTATCATGAGAAAAGTTTCTTGTTTACAATAGATATTTAATTAGTAACGGTCTACTGTATCCTCATTTACAGACTCAATCAATCTGAAATTAGGGCCTATCAAATGCAAATGTAACTCATCATCATTTCCTAATTTGTCTCTATTCTCTCCAAGCTTATTTTCTCTTCACTTAAGAAATAAGTAATTGCTTAGTTTTATTTCTAATGAAACTATGAGATTACAGCGTTGTTGTGGGGGGGGGGGAGGGTTGAGGGCAACACAATGGCCGCGACAGTGAACGGGCTGCGGTGCTCGGCGCAAACTCACCGTCTCGTTCTTGGTGCTGAAGACGGGCATCGCCACGGTGGTCATCAGGACTGGACCCTGACCGTCCTCCAACTGTGAGTGGAGTGAGCCATGTGGGACGAAAAAGGAAAGACACCAGTTGAGGAGACGAGCCACAGCAGCGAGCCAATGATGAAACATCGCTGTTATCGTTGCAGCTGGAGTGTCACTGCACGACGCACTGCGTGTCATCACGCATATTATACCCAACATCTTGCCGAGTCACACTTTGTGACTGTTTTTTTTTTGTTGTTGCAGCTGCATAACATCCGCTTCTTAAGTAGTAAACTCGATGGAAATTCTACAGCAGACCTCGTCATACTATCTTCTTGAGGGACCTACAAAACTTCCATGACATGTTTTATTCATGTTTATTATTTGCCTCAAAATGTGTTCAATCACGGGCTGCCTTTGATCTCACGCAGAATAAGCTTATCCACGGGCTGTGCTCCTAGTTGGGATCCGGGTATCTCCCCCCTCCAAAGACTGCTGGAATAATTAGGATATTTATCTTTCCAGCGGCTGTCTGTATCTGGCGATGATATCCATTAGAGATGAAAGCGCCACACTGTTACAAGGAGACTGGCGGAAGGCTTTGTACTTGACGAAAATTGGTGTGACCTTCTCCACTTTGAAATGCTGAGAGTGTCTTAATGTCAGTCACTTGTACAGTTTATGTTTAACCCGCCGTGCCTAATTGGAGCTTTTTTTGGGGGAGCTTAACAAAAACCACACTGACTCATAGTTACACGGAGTTACGTAAACAGTCACAGTGTGGTTTCTGATGAAGTGATTGATGGAATAATATTTTGTCAGCTTCGTGTAGACCATGAGTTCCCAAACTTTTCGTCTTTTCATTGAATGCTACACGTTAAAAAAAGGCTTTAGAATGCAGAACCACTGAACAGTTGCAAAGTATCTTCGGAAAACTTTTCCTCTTCTGCCCTCTTGCTTCTTTGGTTATCAGCAGCAACATTGCTTTGATTACAAACACTGCCTTTGGGACAATGCCGCCACTCAGTGTTCAGTCGGAAAACACAATGAAATCAAATGTACGTTACAGGTGTTTGGCCATATCCAATTATATGCTTACAAAAACTCGCGGACGCCAATTTAAAACGGGACGATTGGTCCCCGGGGCTACAGTTCTCAAGACCAGTGCAAACATCAAACCCCTGTGTGGACTTTTTCTTCTCTGGATTGACCATTGTGAACCATTTTACTGAACACTCACACATTACCAACCCCCCCCCCCCACACACACACACACACACACTGGTGCTTCTCCCCCAGCCCTTTTACAAGCAGCAATCCCAGCTAATGACACGAAAACGTTCGTATCCATTCTGTGCGGCTCAGACACACACACACACACACACACACACACACACACACACACACACACACACACACACACACACACACACACA
>JASSRZ010000053.1:8233595-8244915 GCA_032164315.1 Malacoctenus gilli | reverse complement strand
CACACACACACACACACACACACACACACACACACACACACACACACACACACACACACACACACACACGGGCAGAATTCTGCAGTAGTTGCACGTGGCACATGGGAAGTCATCCATGCCTTTGCTGGTAAACAGCTGTGTCCCAAAGGCTTGGCCTGGACTAATAGAGGTGAGCAATTGAATTTTTAAACGTAATTTTCCTCAAACTGCATGAGATGGAATTTTTAGTGGGCACCTGGGGATGGAGTGAGCATCGGGGGGCTCAAAAGAGAAGAGGTGAATCATGCGATTCCAAGGATTATTATGTTATCTTTAGGGGAAAAAGACCCTTTTAAATTAACACTCCCAGTGCTGTATGTTCCAAGAAATATGGTCAAATATGGTCAACTCAACGCACAATGGAAATTCCTGTTAAAAAGTGACTTTTTAGGCAGTATGTAATACTTGCATGTCCTCTCAGTGCATGTTTTTTTCCCTTACCTCCTCCCACCATTCCTAGACGTACTTGTTACATGGTTCCCACTCTTTTTCTTGAAGTTATTTTACAGCAATTTTTCAGCCTGATAGCACTCGTGCAAACTTCGCAAGGTTAAATCCAATTAATTTATGCTAACAACATCAGCGCAAAGAAGCGCCAGCAGCTGAAATTTGCATGTCCTTCTTTTCCTTTGCGTCCTTTTGCCTCCTGCTTCACCATCTATCAATCAACATAAAAGGCGAAAGGGTGCCAGAGTTTTGCATCTCGATGCAGAAGTCGACAGAGTTTCTACAACAACTGACACAGTTAAAAGATGTGCAGTATTTGATTGGCAGCAGGAATAACATGAGGCACTGTGTCTGCTATAAGCAGAGAAGTACTCTTTGTCTGTGAGTGCTCGATTACTCTAAGTATTACTCTAAGTACTCTAATAGTTATCGTCGACTTTTTGTCTTCGGTTGGCTGGGATTTCATCCAGCACCCCAAAGCCCGGTCAGGCTAAAGGTTCGGATACTCAATTTGCTGTTCGCTGCCATCGATCAACAGAGCTGACCAGACCAGAGGCTCAGCCACAGAAAATTGTCAGTGATTTCGAGTCAACTGCAAAAAAGAATCAACCAACAAAAAAAAAACCCAAAACACTAAAAGGCAGAAACAAAGGGAAAAACTTACATCTTTGTTTGTAACATCTGCTTGGACCAGAGTTCCATTCAGGCATGGCTCCACGTAATGCAATTCCTCATTGTACTGGAGAAAAACGAGAGGGGATAAACAAACTAATGGTTTTAATTACTTTAAATCTGCGAATATATTAGAACTGTTGAATGTAATGTTTGACAACACATTGACACAATATTGGAAACTTCACACATCTTGAATATTAAAGAAAAAAAAAATCACAAGCATACTGCACACACTCCACAATATAGTACACAATGCAGCCGCTGCCTGCTGTTCTGTGATAATGCCCAACACCCATTTAATGCATCAGTTTGAATTAAACTTCAAAGTCTACAAAAACAATAGGAATGTGTTATTTCAAAGCCTGGAATGTTGCTCTCAGCTTGTTGTGTGTCTTTGCGTGCGTGCGTGCGTGCGTGCGTGCGTTCCTCCAGCACGGTTACTAACTGCAAGTTTTTTTCTCTCAAGTGTTTACACAATTTGTTTCACCACTTTAGTTGAAAAAGCAATCATTCTTTTTTAGCGGGGTGTGTGTGTGTGTGTGTGTGTGTGTGTGTGTGTGTGTGTGTGTGTGTGTGTGTGTGTGAAGGGAAAACAGGAATAGATGTAACAAATAAAATGAAAGAAAAAACATATTAGTCAAAATAACAATTTTGACAAACTCATCTGAGAAAAACAGCATGTTCCGGAATGATTGCTTGAATCCTTCAATAAAGAGGAATCTGTTCTCCTTTTTATATGGAGAGCGCTTTTCAAAAACACCTGATAGAGAAATCAAATAACAATGAAAAGTTTGTTAAGTGTGGAGCAAGATTTGGAGGAAGTCGCCTCGTTTTGATGTCGAACGGCATTGGACGCACACTCACACAAGTGCATGGTCTCAAACGCATACAACCGCACAGACACTTGCTGAATTGCATCAGACTGAATTACGATAACAATAGTTTTTGTGCCTGAGGGGGGGAACCAATCACAACTGTCTCGTTTGCATTTTAAATCTTCATTCAGCTAACTGCTAATTGGTTGTGAGCGTGACAAGAAAGAAAGTTGATTCGTTCCAGCATTTCCCTCTGATCTCAGACAGAGAGGATATGGTGCTTTGTCTTTGTGTGTGCGTGTGTGTGTGTGTGTGTGTGTGTGTGTGTGTGTGTGTGCGTGCGCGCGTGCGAGCGTACAACGAGGTTAAGCTGTTTTCTGCACCATCTCGACGCTCACAGATTCCCGCACAGACTCACAGCAATGATGTTGAAAAAGTCGTCGTCTCCGAGAGTGTCCAGTATGGAGGAGACGGTCTGCCGGGCGATGGTCAGTCTCAGGCCTTTCATGCTGCCGCTGACATCCACCAGGATCACCACATCTTTCGGGGAGGTGGCAGCCTGAATGTACCACTTGCGGTTCCGGCAGTCGAACGCTATGACTCCGTGTTCGTCGGGCTTCCATTTGATTCCTGGGGGATGAAACGATGAGAGAACACAATTCAGCTAAAGTTTTGACCTATCTGTTCTCACTATATGTTTTAACTCATTTCATAAAGTTTTCCTAAAATTTGCTGTCACTTTTTTTTAATATGGTACTTGATGTGTGTCATGTGTAATTAACGTTGTATGTTTTTACTTAACCAATTCTCAAATCTCTACAAACTCCATCACTTCAGTTCTTTATCTTTTCCTTCTCTTCTCTCGTGCACACACACAATCCTCTTTCACAGCAGACACACACTTACCTGGATACTGTCTGAAAAAGCCCTTCGCACTGCCAAAGTACTGCCATATGAGGGATGGGTCTCTTTCAAAGTTATCCACAAAGACTTTATTCAGTGCCTCAGACCAGAAAACTCCATTGACAATCGCAGAGTCTGAGAAAGAAAGGGAGAAAATAGTGGGACGAAAAATGGTTAACATTGGTTTCTTTTCTTTTTTTTACAGTCCAGGAGGTAGAAGTGGGTATTCAGCAGTGCCTGCTCATTCATTCATGTGGTGTTACACACTGCACAGCCACAGATCACTATCGGCACCGATTTATTACAGAAGGAAACAGGAAAAATGGAAGAAGGGCTAAGTGAAAAAATGAGAGTTGGGAAAAACAGAGATAAAAGGAGTATAACAGACTGCAGACTGTCTCATGGTGCAAAAGCGAAATGCAATAGCTACATATTTGGTTAAAAATGTAGTAAATGGCCAGAATTTTGACCTTGGTCACATCTGTTTTCCATTAAAGAACATGTAAATGAAATGTGACACATATCTGAAAACTTGTGACACTATGCACAAGACAGAAAAAAACACATTTATTGCAGGAACTGCATACTCGGAAGTGGATCCTGGATCCTCACCAGGTACTGAGACAGGTTATTGATCGCCAACATCAGAAATGCAACAAAATCACAGAACGACCAGTAAACATGAACTCTACCAAATCACATGCATTGTCATGTGCATGTCACACTCAACCTCAGATGAAGACATATTGGTAAAAATGTAATTTTTTAAAGGAAAATTTAGGTCATAAGAGCACAAATGTCGTATTTGTTATGCAATTTAACTGTCAAACTCTTTTCTGCAGTACCTTTGTCTAAGTAGGCTTTGCTTCTGCCTTTGTCTTTTGTGAGACACCCTCGCGGTGTGTGCTGCATCATACAACATGCATTTGCAAATACGCCCATGTGCATTTATATACAGTAAGTCATACGTAAGCCACAAACGTATTTATTTCCGTCCAAAGTGCATATTCAATTATGGAAGCTCCTTTTCAATTTACAGGCTGGGGAGAGGCATGTATGTACTGGTTGGAGAGCAGAAAGCCAAGCTTATTACAGCTGCTTACTACTGGAGTCCAGAAGCGGCGCGATGCGGATGATGGAAACAGAAAAGGATGAGCAGACAGACAGTCTCAATCCGACAGCGAGACAGACACACAATACCCTTTCGAGGGGGATGAAAAACAAAGCAGCCAGACAGTGAGACAGCGAACATCAGAGAGACAGACAGACAGACAGACAGACAGACAGACAGACAGACAGACAGACAGACAGACAGACAGACAGACAGACAGACAGCGAGACTGACTGACTGACTGACTGACTGACTGACTGACTGACTGACTGACTGACTGACTGACAGACAGACAAGTACCTAATGGGCAGAGAGAAAGCAGAGCAGATAACAGATTTCCCATCATCTCCTATGCTGGCAACATTGTTCTGCTGTCAACAGCCATGCCAATAAGCCATGATTGAATTATTCTTCTGGAAGCTGGCACACTAAAGCCCTCTCTTGATAGTAAACACCCATCCACCTCTATGGAGTGGAGTGGAGAGGAGGCTGGATTTGATCCAGGCTCCATTTACACAACAATACAGTCACTTCTGATGCAGTTTGAGTGTCTATTACAATCTGAACTCATCATAATGAGGAAGCGAGTACGGGCTCCACTTCCACCCTGAGCTGTCATTTAAATTCATCTCAACTAATGCACTCCTCGTGTCAGTCCAAACAAAGGAGCTGCCACGATTCCGTACTCTCACACAAGCATTGTGTGCTCAGATTGAAGTCAGTTACACACCCGCACGATTGTGTGTGGGGGGGTGGAACAGAGGTATCGGAAATCAAGTTATTCACATTTGCATTTTTCATGTTTATGAGGTACCTCCAATAACAAGGGGAGGAGGTTTTAAGAAAAACAGCATGAGCAGGAATAAAAGGCAGCTCACAGTTAACAGATGTATTGTAACAACACATCTACTCTGTGTGTGTGTGTGTGTGGGGGGGGGGTAATGCTGCAAGAAGGTAAATAAAAAAAAAACAGAATAAAAACAGATTAATTCAAGGGTAATAAAAAAGTGTGATCTATATTTACATGAATTATAAAAATGCCAATTACTCTCCTGGCTGATTATTGTAAACACAACCTACAAATTCAGAAGATAAATAACTGTTGTCATTTATGAAGAAGAGGAAAACATCTCTTGATGGGGAAATACTGTTGTGTAGCCTACGTGCTGCCTAAATTCACACTGTGACATGAGAGTGACTTGGTTTTGCGTAAAAGAGAAGCCCAAACGCAGTGAATCACTGTGTAAAAGCATCTATTGACTGACATCTTGCAGGAGACGTGACCGCCTTGTACTAATACGGCTGTGAACACTTCAGCGTATAGTTATTAGGGTGTATTGACCCGCTATAAACGCGTCCACGGCTTGACTGCAGCCACGGCACATGTTCCTGTCATGTCGGCTCTTAAAAAATGATTGGATGGGTTTTGTTGTAATGTGGGGTTGGGAAGATGGATGTTTGATGGTGGCCCGCTCCTCCTGCGATTAATCTCCAGGGGCGAGAGGCTCGCCGCTATCATGGACTAAAGCCTCGATTTATCACCGCCAACGCCAAAAACAATTTATGAAGTGCCGTCGAGTCCGGCTTTTCCGCAGCACATCGCAGAACACTGGGCGCCGACGCCACCGATCGGCTGACACACGTGCAGGAAACGGAGCCTTCGTCCTTCATTCAAAATAGTGCTGAACCAGCGTGGTGCGCGGTTTCAGCGAAGATGAAAAAAACTGAAATAAAAAAAGTCATCCGCGCAGAGTTTATTTTTCCTTCGACAGGCCTCCCTGCCTCTTTTCACAGATGGAGAGATTTTTTAGCCACGAAGCTCTCTGAAGCGCCTGCCAATGCATCCACGTTATCGCTCCGCGTGAACAAAGCTCGCTGATCTGAAGCCCTTAAAGCCACGCACGCGTGTGCACGTCCCACACGTGTGCGTGATTTTACTTATTAGCCTGTGAATCAAATCAAAATTACTCTTCCTCCCCTCGTATCGGCCTGCCAGGCTGCCAACCTCACTTTTCTTGCACTTTCATTCATTTCATTTAATTCCATTTCATTCACTCTCCTCCTGTCACTCTCACTTGCTTGTTCTCTTTTTTTCCCACCTCGCCGCAATTAATCTGTTGCTCAGACCTTCCATCAGTCTGACTTAACCTACTTTCTTTCTAATTTGCTCTCTCCCTCTCTTTTTTTTTCTATCTCTCTCTTTCTCTCTTCACATAATTTCTTTCGCTTGTGGAAGCTGGGTTAAGCCAACATGACATTCACTCCGTCCACCGAGCATTGCGCAAGGCTGTGACTTCACTGTTCGGACAGCGAGGATGGTAAATTAGCAGAAGTCTAATTATTTAACTGCTAATTAAGTCAGTGTGTGGCAGGGATGATCCAGAGGGTTACAGTTAATAAACTCAAATCCTCCTCCTGACACAGGCCAGCACTTTGCGCACAAGTTCACATGTTAACTTTTGTGGTAAAAGCTCATTTTTAAGTGTTTTACCAGAGTATTTGCTTTTTTTCAGCTATTACAACAAATCTTTCACTAATATTTTAGAACTTGGGGTAACTACGCTGTACCACAGGGACTGTGAACTTACCTTTGTTGTACATGTTGGTGGGCACCTGGACCACGCTGAGGCTGAGGTTGACGGACAGATTGTTAAAGTGATCATTGGGTTGCAGGATGAATTCTCCACCCAGCTCAACGCTGTTCCCCTCCTCGTCCACCTCATTGATCAGCACTGCATTGAAGTATTCATACTGGAGAGAGAGAGAGAGAGAGAGAGAGAGAGAGAGAGAGAGAGAGAGAGAGAGAGAGAGAGAGAGAGAGGGGGGAAGAGAGAGAGAGAGAGAGCAAGAGAGAGAGAGAGAGAGAGGGAGAGGGGGGAAGAGAGAGAGAGAGAGAGCAAGAGAGAGAGAGACAGAGACAGAGACAGAGAGACAGAGACAGAGAGAGGAGAGAGCAAGAGAGAGAGAGACAGAGAGAGAGAGAGAGAGAGAGAGCAAGAGAGAGAGAGACAGAGAGAGAGAGAGAGAGAGAGAGAGAGAGAGAGAGAGAGAGAGAGAGAGAATGGTACAGAGATAAGATATAGCAAAACATACAAAAACTTGCATATTTCACACTCGTGCCATATTCAAAGCAGGCAATTACAGTTCCAATCCATCCGACATGCTGAGTCATGTTTATCAGTGGCTATATAGGAGGACTGGGTCACATAAGTGCTGAGTCAGAGAGTAGTTTGTGTACCGGGGTAACCTGAATCCTTGGATCATCCCAGACGTGCATGTTGTTACAGCAGAAAGCTGCTGAGTAGACAAATCCCTCCCCGAGCCTCTGCTCACCGCCTTCCCAGCTCGATGCTGCATGTGGCTCTCTCTGCTGCCAATGTATTTTTAGTACTGCGCATACTGGGGAGACTATTAATAAATCATAGAGCCAGATAAATATAGAGCACATGACTCCCTGCATCCCGGAGGCTCTGAAGTCTAAGATACTGTACCTTGCAGGGCCAGTGGCAGGAAGAGGCGACAGCTGACACCAAAACAACAAAAAAATGAACAATTTGGATACATAGTGACTTTAGATGAATACTTAGCTGTACCTTTTTTAAGCTATCTTATCTATTTTCTCAGAAAACTGTGCATTTAAAACCTATATAATATGAACCAAAACTCTTGTAATAGTTCCTGGCCTTCTTGTTGTCAACATATAAACTCAAGCCTCACTAGCCAGTCTGAAACAATAAAACCGGCCGAATACTCTGAATGTAGGTGTGCGGTTCAAACAGTTGATAACAACGGCAACTGTACGCGATCACCACCTAGGGTAGAAGAGCAGCGGTGATTACATGGCTTCAGGCCACATTGATTTCTCTTGTAATCACCAGGAGAATAGACTCTGAAAAGGGCCCCTGAGAAGAATGAATTGTGATTCCCCAGAGTCAAATACAAAGCCTCAGTACATGTGTTATCATTCAAGAGAGGGGCAGACCCTCTCGGCACCGTGATTCGTAAGGGATGAGTCAGGTGGGGCTGAAAAGACTCCAGGCCCAAGTAGAGAGTGAATCAGTGTTGGGGGGGGGGGAGAAGAAGAAAAAAAAACATGATAAAGTTCACGCCTTGGAGTCTCTCTGTGTTGCCAACCATCACCAAATAACACAAGCACTTGCGTTAAATCCAATGTAATTGGCGGCCCTGTTGCTCGTTTCTGCTACAGGCTGCAATATGCACCCACCCTCCTGCACTTACGGTACATACGGTCGACATTCCGGCGCCAGTCACCTTCACTCGGGTTAAATCTGACCAGCTCCTCCTAAGAAGCACCATCATCCCCTCAGCACAGTGCAAAACACAGATAAAGCCATCAATTAGGCAGGCAAACACAGTGCCTATCGGTGTAATTAATCAGGCCCGATTAGACTTATTAGCCTTTTATCAAGGGGAACACTGCCATTTCAAGGTGAGGGAGCAGCGTAGCATATTTTTGGCCAAGACTTCCCTCCTTGTCTTGCAGCTCTCTTCAACCCCGCGTGGAACAAAACGCCGAAAAGTAAACAAACCTCTCGGCTGATGTTTAGTTTTTTTTTCTTGTACCTGTACTAAGTCTTCTTCCTCCGACTCCCTTTACAAATAAACACACGCACTCACAAAAACCTTTTCAAAGAAGACCAGTGAGAGCAAGAGACGGTTCCTGCTGCCAACATTTGGCCTCGGCAGTACCAGGCATTAGTATGCAGCTCGCTTTTGTGATCTTGACCCACCACTTGTGAGAATCTGATCCACAATGACCTTTTATAGTGTTTGGTATAGCAACCATTTTCACTGGCCATTTTTTTTCTTTGTTTGTGTTCTTTTTTTTTCTCTCCCAGCGCAAGACAGTGAACAGAATTCAAATTACTTGACTTTGACAAAGACTTTTTTTTTATTGGAGTGTTGCTCTTTTACTTTGGGAAGCATCCCAACAAAATTGTACTTTTAAGGGGAGGAGAAGCTGTGAGACAGTGTGAGAAAGTGTTTCTTTTTTCTAAAACTGAATAACAGCTGAGGATGGAAAAGATGGCAAATTGTGATGAAGTCACAGGTTACAGTCTTACAGTCCACACTGTGTTATCCTGTATTATTTGCCCTTATATTTTTCAAATAAAGAAAAGGCGCCCTGTGATGGACCGTCAAACATGTCCAGACTGCGTACAGCTCTCGCCTAAATTGGCTCCACCTCATAAATCTATTCATGACCTGGAATTAGAAATTGTGTAACAAGCCTCCCTAATGGGATGAGAATAAGATGTCGCTATTGTGTTCACAGCTATGTGGAGGCCTCATAGTTTGTGTGTTTTGGGCTGTTCTTATCAGCTTTAAAAAAACAAACAGCACCTTAAAACTCACTCAATCTTAACCCCCCCCCAGCACGACTTGAGAAAACGATGAAAATATACCACGACACGACAGAACGACAAATCTGGTGAAGGTGCAACTGACGACAAGGGTTTTCTCACTGCAGCGAAATGCCGACGTGTTGTACATGCTCTTGTTCCCGCTATATCTGATCCGTCTCCCTTCTCGGAACTGGATCCGTATTTCCTGTTCAAGGGGGGGGGCACTGTGTCCTGTTCAGAAGCAGCTATAATTAAACCTCATTATCACCTACACAACCTCCGTGGCTCTTTCCTGGTATGGTGCCCTCCTGTTCAAAGAACTTCACGCAAAATACCCAACAAAAATGATCCACGTTTTGCAGCACCTGGCTGCTTCTGTTTATTCTTTTGTGATGGCTCAATCATTTCGTAAGTATTCTTCTAATCTTGAATTGCTTTCATTGATCCCTTTGGTTTCTCTTTTGGAGAAGAAAAGAAAGCACCTCTATTCGAATCACTCAACGGCTTTAACAAGCACAAATAACCTCGGTGTAAATGATGTGATGAGCAAAGAGGAGCTAAATGGAGCTGGGTCTGGAGTTGGATATTGTCAGACTTGTTTGTTGGCACACCAAATAACTTCAGTGCGGAGGGATCCCGACAGCAAATGACAAATAATGTCCCACTTTCCTGCAGGGAAGCGAGATTGTATTTCAAGATAATATAGACCGCAGAAGCCGGAAGGGAGGCGGCTGGAATAAAAAGTGAACCTACACAAGATGCAGATGTACACACTCCCGATACACACTGGCAAGGTCCACTGCACCTGCAGCAGTCGTGGCCTCATTGCATCTTCACGCTGTCCCCTTTCTGCCATTGTCTTGGGTGTAGCTCTTCCTGGCATTGTTCCTCTCTCCCTTCTTTACAACTTGATTGATCACTTTCTTTTCCTGGCTCAGCCTCTTTCCTTCTATCCGTTGTTCATCGGCTGAATGCAATCCTCATCAAACTTCCCGCGGCTTTATGTCTCCGACTGATGTCGGACTCCATGTTTTTTTCTTTTCTTTTTCTGCACACAGCACTCGTTTGTAAGGGTTGGCTCCTATCGGCTCCATCAATGAGACCATTATTGGAGCTGCCAGGTTGTCACAGTCACATATTCTTTCTTATCAGTGGCTCCACCTCATCTGGCCAGCTGTGGCCATCTTCATTCTCTGTCTGCTCAACCACTGCAGTAACACAGAAATCAATCCCCACCATCGCATAACATAATTTCCCACACACAAAAAACAGACACCAGAAGAAAAAGGTCAATCAGAAAGGTAGTGTACCAAAAACTGCACAGGTACACTATGGTCATTGTTACTGTGTGTAAACAGCCATTTTATACTACTGATTCAATATGAATCAGTAAAGAAAGAAATGCATTTGAGGTCAATTGGTGACTTTGCACTGTGTGTTTTCGTGTGTGCGCCTGTCTCTGTGAAAATATCTGTGTGTTAGCCGTGTCCAGGGTATAACCTTCCCTTCAGCTGGGATTGGCTCCAACCTCCACATGACCCTGAACAAGGAAGATATAAAAGCTGAATGGATGTAAAGAGCCTCTAGAAAGTCTTTTTTAAAGCCTCAATTGTCATTATACGCTTTCCGATAATTTGGGAGAAGAGAACTGCAAGAAAGTAACCAGTGGAATTGATGGACTATTGAAAGTATTGAAAAGATAAAGCAATAAAAGAGTAAACCAAACTGTAGTTAATTAGTCTGCTAATAGGCTCATTCACATTCATAGCATGTGTTCTTTAATTTTGATTAAACTCACACAGCGTTTGAGTTTTCAGTCGTGGAGGAGTGAATGTGGGTGTGTGGATGGAAATAAGGGGCAAACTGTGGTGTGCAGTGAGCCTGTAGCTTCGTCTGTGTGTGTGTGTGTGTGTGTGTGTGTGTGTGTGTGTGTGTGTGTGTGTGTGTGTGTGTGTGTGTGTGTG
>JASSRZ010000053.1:8219097-8233299 GCA_032164315.1 Malacoctenus gilli | reverse complement strand
TGTGTGTGTGTGTGTGTGTGTGTGTGTGTGTGTGTGTGTGTGTGTGTGTGTGTGTGTGTGTGTGTGGGTGTATGTGTTGAGTAAGTCAATTATGCCTTTCCAGTGTTACAGTGAAGGAGTGCCCAGTGCCACTAATGCAGTCCCTGATCATGGTGTTAACAACCTGATCTTTAACGCTGCAGTGCATTATGCGGAGAGATCGCGCATGTACCATCGACACCCACTCGCTCAGTGTGGGACAGACAGAGAGGGAGAGGATGGAGCCGCGTTGGCAGAAGGTAAAAAGTGGAGTATGTTTCAGGTCCCACTTTCAAAAACACAAGCCCAAAAGAATGTATTCGCAGATATGCAGCTCACATCAGAAGCCTATCGGTGTGTGGAGTGAAATGATCACACAGTAGCACTCAGAGGTAACATTTAATAACATGCACTCGGTTGATTGTTACTCTCAGGAACACATGCAACCATGTGAGAAAGAAGGTTGGATTTGGCTGAACATTTCCTCGACCAAAAAAACGGCGCTTCAACCACAAACTACATGAGCGTGCACAATTATGAGCGTGCCAAATATGTTCTTCACTCTCAAAAAGGGCAGAAGTACAGTTTACCTTTTGGAAGAACATCTTTTGAACAAACAAACCAGAGTTGTTTGTGTGCAGCAACGGTGACACATTTGGCTCAGACCACGGAGAGATTTTCAGGCGAAAAAAAAAAAAAAAAAAATCTCCTACCAACTGTGAAGTGAGATGTTAAAAGACGTAATGGTGAAATGTTTGACTCGGCAGCCTTAATGCCGCTATCTGTTTTGCATCATCTCATGTACTGTAGCTAGAATATTATGCGAGGCCATCTGTTCACAAGTGAGACTGAGCCTTAAATGAACTTTCGGCGACTTAATGATTCAAAATAATCTGTCAATTTTCACTCACAGGGGATTCGATGAAAATGCAAACAAGGTGTGATTATTATCTGAAAGATAAGTGAAACACACCAAGTTTTTTCAGTTACATTATTAGGTCCTTCCAAAATATCTGTTCAGGACTTACACATGACTCATATTTTTCATGGAAACAAGTATTTTCTCAGATTATCATGAAAAAGAAAAGTTCCACACAAACCTGTATTGTACGAGTGAATTACAGGTGTAGTTTTGCAGCATCAATTGTCTGTTTATGACACCTTAACTGCAGCAGCTAAACACAAGATCTAATTATGGTTTGTCCCATTTTGAAAAAAAAACAACCACCTGTTCACCTCACTTTTACAACATTACTTCAATGTAAACTATTGTTTTTTTAAAACACAAAAACATGTTATGCATGGATCATATTCTCTTATTTTTGATTTATTTTCTTTGCAATTCAAACAGAACAAATGTATCTGAGAACAATGAAATAGTCTCAGTGGGACTTCTGCTATCTAATCAACCTTGGTCGGTACTTCTGTGGCCTTTCACTGATTTCGACAGAGCTGTCAGATTACTTCAGGTGAGCTTCGTGCGGCGTTTGTGCAGCAGGATGTTACAAACAGGACCACAGTTAATGCACACTTCAATCTCATTGATGCAATCGCTGAATTGAGGCCGTGCTTTCACCACTTCACTCAAGCACTTGCACAAAATCATGCCTCTGGATTGTTTTTTTTTTTTTGTTGTTGTTTCAAACCTGTTTTTTTCCCCCTCAATTTCAATACTTACTAATCTTAATGGCTATTATTGAAGGCAAAGCCGTGTGTGAAGCAGAACACCACTCCTGGTCACACTACATTAAAGCAGCAGTCCCACTCGCCCCAAATAGGAGCACCTGTGCAGGTTGGCATTCTCCGTGCACCCAGTCCTGCATTGAAGTGTACACACGCACATGTACACACACACACACACTCACATGCGTGTGAGTCCACCCCCTTGTTGACTCTGATAAATGCTCCTGCTGCAGAAAGCACAACACAGGATCAACGGCCTTGAGGGGTGCAGAGAGAGTGCGAGACACACAAGACACCGCATGTGATGTGGGGAGGGCTGACCGTGACGCTCCACCCTCTGGTGTTCACTTTTAACTCTAATCTCCACTTCGACTTAACTCCTTTCCTCACCCACCTCCCTCCTCTCTTTCTCCACGGTGGGAGAAGGGGAAGACACCGCCCCCAGAGTGTGGAAATGTGACTAGAAAACAACTAGGGGGAAAAGGATATAGGTAATCAGCGGATAAACAAGACAGCAGATTGAGTAAATAACTCGGAGGAAAGGCCAAGTCGGGGGTTCATATGATGTACTTTATAAGTAGGTTCCTACTTTGAAGTAGGATTTTGGCCCAGGTTCAAATCAGGATGAGTCGGCAAACATTCCTGTTGATAGTTTGATTTTTTTTTTGCATGCCTTTAAACACCTTTTAACCCTCAAAATAAATCAGATTTAATCAAACTGCCAAATTTTTGAACACGACTTGTGGGCGACTTTTTAAATTTATATTTGTCGTCACTGTAATCTGCTTTTGAGCTGTTTTTTGTAAATAAAAAGATTTTTTTTGTTCTCATTTCCTTATTCCTTATTCACACCACATATCAACTCTCACTTTTAAAAACTTTTAATAGTAAATAGAAATATTTTGCTGTCTTAGCTTTATTTCCTATCGTGTACTTCTGTGAAGATCATAAATAAATTACATGCAGAAACCAGACAAAAGTCATGGTTGTATGAATTGTGTATAATCTGATATTGCCCAAAATATTCAGCCTATTTTTCAACATTGTGGGAGGACAGAATATAAACCACCTTCTCAGTACCTGCACGCAAAGTGAGCGCGTTCTGCACGCCTGTTTACTCAAACATGCAGATAGCGAGAAGCTTGAAAATGCGTTTAGTCGAGGTGTGAAAGCACTAAAACATTCTGACACCAAAGAAATTGTTATGAAATTATTTTGTTGTTGTTGTTGTTGTTGCCTGTTTATCTTCAAAGACTTTCTGAATCCGTTCAGTTCTGATTCTTTCGATTAAAAAAAAAAAAAGAAAAACTGATATAAAGAAATAAGAGATAAGCAGCTCAGGCTGGTGGTGGTGGTGGTGGGGGGGGGACAAGTTTCTTTCTGATCACTCAGGTTCAAAAGAAAAATGTTTCGCGCGAAAGCCGCATGTTTTTTTTTTGTGAAAGACGCTTTGCGGAAACGTGTCAGCGATCGGGGATTTTTGGTTGCGCCCACGTCTCAGTGGGGAGGCTTTTTGAGCCACTTTCTTGGACGCCGTTGACAGAATGTACTCTGAGAAAAAAAAAAAAAAAAAACGTATGTGGACTTGGCAAGCAGGTGAGACATAACGGCTGTGCAGTGTAATTGTGCATTATACATTGGACAGGCAAGGCCAACTTTTGAACAAATGGCTTGGAAATCCCATCCTCGCTTCACTGGCCTGGCATGTGGCAGGACAGCGAGGCGGGCGAACGCTCTGGGTAAAGAAGCGCGTAGAGGTCGAATCGCTTTTGCGCGTAATAAGAACAGCAGATTGGCAACCCAACGAGCATGTGGCCACCCCTCAGCACTCCATGGTGATACTCCTGACGGGGGAGTATGAGAACAACAGCAACAACAAAAAAAAAAAAGATGATGCCTTTCTCTCCTGCTTGCTCCCACCAGATTGGGGCTACAGTTTCAGTGAACATCAGGCTTGGCAATTGGCTGTTTGTCTCCAACCTCCTAGGAAGGATTTCATTGGTTGCACGGGGCATGGGAGACTGCTCTCTGCCTTCCTATTTACAGTACATGAGCATTGCGGGTAAAAGAGTGAGGGAGGAAAATCGCAGCAGATTACCGTGCCAATTTCACATGGAAGCAGAAGAGCTCTGGAAAGGATAGATAAGGAAATTCCTATCAAACCGCTGCCAGCCAAATATGTATCCAATAGCAATAAACCACACAAACATTTTATAATAAACCCCGAATAGTGATGGAGGAGGTTTCACCCTACAGCGTGGATGTGGTATTTTTAGCACAGCTGGTGATAATTACCATCTATTCACCGTGTTCTGCGGTGAAAAGCACTATTAGAAATGCCACCGTCGGAGCAGTACAGAGGCGGACGCAGGCACACCTACACAGGTGCGCGCATGCGGCGCTCACCAAAATGCACCGGGACCCGCGCGCGCATGCAGACAGCCAGCGCAGAGTGCGATCGCACAAGAAAGAATCCTCAATCCTTTAATTTTATGCTCCGGCAATTCAAAGCACAATTAGCAATGAAAAATTATGGGCTGCGACACGATTGTGGGAAAATACTGAAAAATGTGCTTAACCACAAACACACATGCTCATGAACGGGGGGGGGATAAATACACACTCGCTGGGACACAAGCAGCGTCGCAGAGCATTAACACAGAGAGAATAAATGTCTTACTATCAATGTGAGGACTTTGATAGCGAGGAGGTGATAGTTTGTCCTCATCTGTGAGGATGAAGATCACCCCGCAGACTGGTGAGAACTGGATCCGTTGTATTTAATCCCGTTTCTTTTTTTTTTTTTTACCCCTCATTGACATTGCATGTAGAACTTCACCCATGAGTCCATCAGACGCTAAATGAGCCAAATTTGTTTCCGTGTACCGGGAGGCTGACGGCAAGGGCTGCCAGAAATATTAGCGCCGGTCTCGGCTCAATGGCGCCAAACACATCCGACAAGAAGCAAAGGATGGTAATAAGGAGGGAAAGAATGGAAAAAAAAGGAGGCGTTTAGGATGGGAGCTCAGTAGATAGGCATGCAAAAAAACTCAAGTTGAGGCTTTAACAGCGCATAGTCAATTCTATGTCTGATACATGGCTGCATGAGTTCTGCAGTTATGGTGACGAAGTTGATTGCAGCAGTCTGATGAATGAAAATCTTTAGGTCGAATTGGTGGTGTGATTCAATGGGCTGTAGCGAAAGGGAACACGGCATGTTGCAAATCAAGCTGATTTAAATCGCTGCTATAAGTAGCTGTGATGACGCTGGAACACGGTGGATTTTCTCCTCTCCCCTTTTCACTTGATCCCACAATACCACGTGTTTTACCCCCCCCGGACACCAAAGGCAGGTATGTTTGAGTGAGCTGATATATGCTTCACCTGATAAACAGTATGTCACTCGACAGCAACACCTTGAAGCGGTGATACATGACGGATTCTATCACGCAGCATCAGCTCCGTGGCTTTGTCATTAATGCTGAAACAAAGGGGCTCTCTCTTTGTTGGGCCCAGCTCCTCACCGCCAAGTAATTACTGGCACAAAGCATCGCTGTGATCCCACACGATGTTGCTGCCCGCCGAGCGCCATACGAAAACACAAACACGTGCAGACAAGGATCTGCGAGTGACACGTCTCGACGCACCAACAAATGTCCACAGAAAATATGCACGAAAGGCTTTCATGGAAACAGGTGCAGGAGCCAATTATTACTCAGGATTTGCAAAGGTAATTTGGTTCACATGAATATGTGTAACTCGAGAACCAAACAATTTGCAGGTGGTTCACTTGGACTGTTAGTACCAGCGGATTTAACTCCATACTCCAGTACGTTCTTCCCAGTTAAACTCTTACTGTAGCGAGAATAACTTTAAATAAGGTATCATCAATTCTTTAGACAAATGGTGAAATTCAGCTTTCAAACACACAGGGTGAAATTACAAAGTGTGCGGATGACAAGAAAAGAGAAAGAAAAGGAAGATGACAGACTCTCTGAGAGCTGGACAGCAGTGACAGGTTAAATTTAGTAATTGATCCTCTGTGGTACCCAATGACAGCAGAAAACCACAGGGGCATTCACTGTAATACCTTAAAGAGCTGACAGAGTAAACACTATACTCAGTGCTACAGGAAGCGACGTCGGCACACAGCGCATACGCGGCAGAGACTTTTTAAGGAGTTTAGCGGTGAATGTTCCCAAGTCGACTTAGCATCAAATTTACTCTTTAAAACTCAAGTTCCTGCTGTCGCTCCACCTACTTTACCAAACTCTGTTCTGCAGAAAGCTCCTGCAAAAAACATCAAGTTGCCTCTATCTGAATCACCCAAAAACAAGTCTGATGCACGCAGGCACGCGCGGCCGAGGTAACTTTAACGGGGATATCTTTGAGCAGGATTTATGTTAAAGGTGTCGGAAGGAAACTAAAGAGATGCTGATGACATGCAAAACTGACTCTGACAACAACTTAAAGCCATCTTGGCATAAAGCGTTAACACAGAGAGAGTTCCCTCTTGTGATAATAATCATTTCCCACAGATTGCATTCGTGATGTGTGTAATTGAAATCACTTATCGGTGTCTCTTCATGACTTGCGCGTTTGTGGGCGCGGCGGGTGCGTCGGGACTGTAAATACCTGAGAGTGGCAGACTGAGACATATGCGTAAAAAATGATTATTGAGAGTCGTGTACTGACATGCATTTTGAAAAGGGGGGGGAAAAGGCGGTTAAGCCCAGTCGAGCGAAACAGACCGAGAACAAGATTCCTGAATGCCTTTCCTCGCCGTCTCCCCCTCTGATGTGTTTACAGAGGCCCTTGTCTTCAGCTGGACTGTTTCTGTGACTATCAGTCAGCGTGACGCAGGCTTCCGTCATGGGAATTATTTCAAGCTTGAATTAATTGATAAGTTTATAAGAATAGAGACTGAGGACGCTGCTGGAAACGGCGCTTGTCTCGCCATCCCACCATCAAGAGAACCAGGAGTTGCATATACACACCTGCAGGTCTGGATCCTCATCGTGCTGTAGGTGGGCTTCCTCTGCCGCCTCCACCAGTCTCTGAACAAAGAGGGGAAAATAACAGGATTATGCAAAAGTTCATTGATAATTGGGTCAAAGGTATCGAGCAGAGAAAGGTCCGTCCTGAAAGTAGATTCAAAATGGCTTTTTAAAGAGTCCTGGAGCACTGGAGCAATACGGGAATGCCTCGGGACACACACACACTCAGACACACACAGACAGACACACACACACGGATAGACACAGACAGCAGACAGACATTTGGCCGTCTCCTGGGAAAGAAGCTATTTTCCTAAATGGTTCAGCGGTAAAGGTAATGATTGCCTCAGGTTCTTTGGACACTATGACAACAAACGCCATCATAACTTCCTGCTGTGCTGTACATGCTTTCTCTCCCGTATGCACTCGACAACATGCGCACACATGCACATGCCTGGGCCTACGTACACTGGCTCCATCATTACCCTCTTGCTGCTACCGTCTGCTGTGCATGCCTGCGGGGTGGTGCTGCTATCTGCCTGTCTTTGAGTCAGCATTGTGCCTGCTTTCTCTCGCTCGCTTTGGCTCCCACTTTCTCCCGTAACGTTTTTAAGTGAAAAGCTTCTTGTCAAAGGTGGGCAAAGGGATACAACTGTCATCAAACGTGAGATAATCACAGAAAATCATTTTGTTTTTGTTTCTTTAAAGGAAATGCACATGCAATGATATAGAAGAAAGCACATTAAACCATAAATTGAGAAGATTGAATTAGCGGATGAAAAGACTCAGCACTTGTGAATTTGTGTACTTGCAAACTGATCAGTAATGACTCGAGTGAACAGAATCGATTCAACAGGACAGAAATGAACAGAACACTGCAATGATCAAGCTACACTAAGTACTGGTAGCTACACTAGGAGGTTTGCAAACAAAAACTCAAGATTCACACAAAGTTATCTTAACTCTTGATTCTTCAATCAAGCCTTGTAGCTTTTTTCGGGGGCTTCGGTTAGAGTCACACAGCTGGAAGTTAACTACTTATTCTGTTGGATCCTGCTGAAGTTTGTCAAACGGAATGGAAACTGTCCCCAAAGAGCTTCTGCAGATGCTCTTTGTAAGTTTCGCTTGACTCGCCTTGAAGACTCCCAGGCACCGTCTTTGGTTTGCTGTTGCAGTGAAAGATGAGCCTCCTTCCTTCCCTCAGCAGCAAGATTTATCTGCGTTTTGCCTCGTCCCGGCTCCCTTTTTCCTCCCCGTTTTTTTTTTTGCAGCTGAGCCGCATAATCGTCATGTGATGCTACAGCCAACATATTCCAGTGTAGGTCTCGCATGAGCCAGACAAAGTGCTTGGACTTAAGCCCAAAGTGGTTAATATTTGTCTCATTATATCTGATAATCGTTCTCCTTGGGCTTTCAGTCTTGCCAAGTCCAGTGGAGAGCCTGCCAAAGCCCGACTCTTTTAATGTGTGCACTCTCCGCTATTAGTCTGAGCACTATTGTGTTAAATGGAAAATTAAGTGTTGATACTCCTTTGCGGTCCTTATGTAGACTCTGCAGAGCTGAGGCCACAGCAGCGGAGGTCTCCGATGGGAGAGTGATAGCTCCAAAAGTTGCTTTCAAAGCCTGTGGTCTCACACTTAAACACGGAGCAGTGTGAGCTCAAAGGTAATAGCCGATGAGATATAGCAGCGTTTAGAGCAGGAGAGATGGATATCAAACACTGACGAGAGCAATTCGAGAGAAGAAGAAGAAGAAGAAGTGCCTGATACGACGAGTGGAATTACAGGCCAGCTCCACAAGTTTCCTTTCCTCTGTGAAATGGTTTTTTTTTTCAGTGGTTCCGACAATACAAACTGCAGGTATATGATGAGAATGAAGCTTTCTGAATCTCTGAGTGTCAGCTTGACTCGGTGCACTCCCTCAAGCGCACATTCAGGGAAAACTCACACACGCACGCACGCAAACACCTCTCTCTTCTTCCAAATGTGATGCGCATGGTATGTTCTCATTGCGAGTAATTTCTCTCTTTCACAGCTGGTCCTGGTGTCTATGAGTTTTGGTAATGGACTTCCATTTCGCATTTCCATTCAAATGGCTTCACCGGCGAAACTACTGCAATCAGCCAGCTTATTTCAGCTGAGCCATGTGTTCGTGTGTGCGTCTGTTGTGCTGCCGCCGAGTGTGAAGGCGGCCTGTTTTGGGAAGCGAACACTGTAATCTAGAGTCTGGCCAATCATTTCCTTCACCATAGCAACACACCTGGCAGTCGCATATTGTTGCATATCATTCAGAGGTCGGTCGCTTTCGAGTCGTCGATTCACGGCCGCATTTGTTCTCCGCCTCTTTTTAGGTGCCTGTAAATGTGAGGCAGCGACACGAAAAGGATCTAAACTTCTGTGGTTCTTTTGAAGGAGTAAAGCCCCCCCCCCCACTATAAAAGAGCACATGGTATTAATGCACGTATGCATGTATGAGTGTCGAGCCATCAATAGCTGGCGGGTGCATCTACTGGAAATTCACTAAATAGCGTACCCTAGGAAACAAAGATGAGGGCGGCGCGCCGAAGGAAGGAACAGACAGGAATTGAGAGAGTAACATTCTCTAAAGGTCTGAACACTTAGCTTCACACTCCCATTGAAATGTCAGCCACTGTCTGTGAATACAGTGCTGATAGAAACCCACATTGCTGCATTTGTGAGTCGGTAATGGTGCTTTTAGTTGTGAGCATGCAAGTGTTTTCACCGGGACTTTCGATGTGACAGAAATTGTTGCATATGTGTGTGCGGTGTGAGACTTTATATGCTCACATTTAATGGTTACGTGGCCCAAAAAAATGGCAATGTAATAATGTTAACTGTTTCAAACTTACAAGCACAAAAACAACTGACTTCAAGAAGAATCATCCATTCAAAGAAACAAAACTCATTATTCACTTCATTAGCCACCAAAGTTTGGGTTTCGACGTATATGTCAACCCGTCTCTGTGCCGTAGTGTCCTTGAGCAGGACACCGACACTTCGATTTGACCCCCAGTGGTTGCGAGTCCCTTGCATGGCAGCCGTCAGCATTGGTGTGGGAGCCAATGGGTGAATGTGGCAAATCACGTATCGCGCATAGAGGCTGCTCGAGCAGTATAATACTCTATATGTGACGTTCATTTACTCTACACTACAGTCTGAAGCCCATTCCAACGCCGCCTATCACCTGGGGATAATCTATTCTGGCATAATGTTCATGGGGTGCAACTCACTCACAAGCACTAAAAGGAGAGTTAAAGCTGCAGGGTAAAAAAAAAAGCTTTCTCACGAGCAGCAAGTTGTTTCAATTGTAAAAAAAAAAAACAAAAAAAAAAACAGATTACAGATAAGTAGATACTACTCACTGCTGTGAATTTCAATTCGACCGCATCACTAAGATGAGCACTCCAGGTGGTGTGTTTGTCTTTGCGTGCATGTTGTGTTGCTGTGGGCGTAAGCGAGTGAGCAATGTCTGACTGCAAGCGTTTGCGGCGCCGCGCATAATTTTCAAAAAGGCCTGCCATGTCTTTTTGTCAGTTGGAGGTCCTGCCAAAGTGTGTGATGCAGTTTAAAAGGAGAACGGAAATTACTTTTCTTTTCAAGTCATTCTGTCGGGTCTCAGGCTTGGTAAGAGATGACAGCAATAATTAAACTGACACAGTCAGAGAGACGGACCCTGTTGTCTCCTCGAAAACACACACGCAGACACACACACACACACACGTTCGCATACAAGCGTACAAACTCGCGGGCCTTCACTGTAGTTGACAGGGTAGAAACTAAATACGGAGCGCTAACAAGACTTGCTACGGTACTTGAATTACATTTGTTAGCGGTGGACAAAACATCCGTGCCCAATTACAGACCCCTGATGTTCCACGGCTGTCTCCGTCTTCACCTCAGAGCTTTTATTCCCAGCACATACCTGACTCGAACCTGACGACACGAGAGTAGTCCGGGTCAGGCTCGACTGTTTTCTGCGAGGTGCCCCTTTGATTATAGGTCAAGCAATTTGACATCAACAGTTTATAACTGACCAGGTCAAAATTTGCTTAAATGTGCTTTAACTGTGTCCCATTCATTCACAGACAGAAAGATATCTTTGCCCTTTTCGTGTTAGTTTTCCAGTTTTCATGTGGTTCTGGATGTTTTCTTTAATATATTATCATTAAGGAGGACTGGAACAGCAGAAATGTAGGAAATCTTCAAGTGTCCATGTCAATATCAAGAAATCTAGCTTTATATATTTGTCTTTTTGTCTTAAGATGCAACATTTCGGACAGAATATCTTACTTGCGTTCAGAGTCCCCTGCTCTCTTGAAAAAAAAAACAAAAAAACGGTGTCTTCCCCCTCAATTAAACACAAATTCGGTTCCCCTTTCATCATTTTTCTTCCCACCCACCTCTCTCCGCCCAGTCCATTTTTTCTGACATTTGCACTCATCTAGCCCCTTTCATTATCTGACATCCTGTGATTATGACTCGCCTGACAAAGGATTCAGCTTGTTTACACTCTCAGAGGTTCATAAACGATCCCCCTCATTTAACCGTCAGCCTGATTGGTTTATTGTTGTTGCTGCTGCCCGGGCGAACGGTCTGACGGCTGACGCCGCTGACCTTCGCCAGTGCCTGTCCGTTACGGAGGCAACGCCAAAGTTGCGAAAGTTAGTGAACACTCGTCACATATAGCTTAGCTCCACGAATAGCGGCTGTCAGCGAGGCAAAGGAAGGGTGGTTGTGGGGTCACATACATTATTGACTGGGGGAGGGGGGGGGGGGCGGAAGTTTCTGGATTATTTCTAAGCAGTGCAGTGGGCCCAGCCGCAGCAGACTCCCTCCGCCCCAAAAAATGGGGAGGGCAGTGGCCCGAATCTGAATGTTCTCCCGAGGTAACCGGGAACAAGACCCACATCAAGTGCAGTTCTAAATAGACTCGCATAAAAAAATCATTCCCAGAGGTCCCTGCGTGCCGGTCGGTGGAGCACGCATTTGTACTTACTTTGGTGTACGACTTGACTTTCCCTTTCTCTCTATAACCATTTTGCAGCTATAATTTGTCTGAGAAATCTGAATAATTTGCTTTCAGTCCAAAGTAAGAATGCTGTAGAACGTTTTCTCCATCAGACAGGTTGAGACTGGATTTAAGCCATTGACTGAAGGTTGTTGTTTTTCTCTCGCTGGTCAGAGAAGCAATATCATGTGTAGAGATGCTATTAGAAAACACAAATTTGTTGTTTTTCTATCAATGCGTTTATCTCTCCTCCATTCCTTCTTTATTCATACTGGACTAGGTCAAAGAGGCAGCAATAAACCAGTATATCGTCTTTTTTGTCTCAGGTGCTTCTTCACCACACCGGGTTGGTATATCAGCCGCAACGGTGCCACTGCTGCAGCATCCTGCCTGTCAGCTCCCTCATACATAAACAAAGCGCCAAGAAGTGGTTAATTATGCGACAATCAAGCTCACTTCTCGGGACACAACTAACACCAAACATCTTTGTTGCCGGAAACCTTCGCATATTGAAAATTACACACTCAGACACTTTGCAGTTTTCAATACACAGTTGAAACAGTCACAGTTTAACACATTGCTTTTGTCAATGTCAGAAACACACTTATGCTTCCAAATAAAACAAAATAAAGCAACGTTCCTCAGCACTGTTTGTGTAAGTGGATTGCAGCATCGATATTTTTTTTTAACTGTCATCAATAAGTTGAAGAGATCATATTTGCACATCTGCAGCTTTTTTTTTCGGAGCTGTTGCAGGAAATGCTAACTAAGCCTTGGCCTGGTGTCACTGCAGGTCCTGCGGGTCTTGGGTCTGCCAGAGACCTGGGATGGGCCGAGAGGGATTGGCCCGGGTCAGCCCATCGATAGCACTGGGGACAGCAATTAATATTGTCAAACCGGGCCGGGGAAGAGTTGCAGCATCAACAAAATGGAAAAGTGCTCAGTGACACTCCGCTTCCCGTGTTGCGCACATTTGGACTGGGAAGGAGCCAAGTGGAGGGGAGCTCGGCAAGGAGACGGATTTGAAGGGAAAGCGAAAGAGAGTGACCGACAAATAGATGATACGGACTCGTGTGCTTTGAAATATCAAGTGCCAATAATCAATACTTGACAGTTGTCAGCAGTTTTTTGCTGACTGAAAGGGAAAATGAAGTGCTCAGCCCAAGCTCGGTCTCTCCTCCTCTTGCTTCTCATTCGTCGTCTCATATCTTCTCTTTCCTCGCTTTCATTACATGGCAACACTGAACTTTTGACTCATCTCTCCTCCATGACATTTACTTTTCCCACCCTCCCTGCCTACATGCTCATTTCATCAATCTCGACACCATTCTATACCTTTCCCCTCGAATGTCTCCGTGAACAGAAAGAGAAAAAAACAGTGGGAAGCAGAAGGAGGAGAGGAGAGGAGAGAGAGGCCGTCTCTGTCCTGACATCTTCTGGCTGACTCTGCCATGTCATTAGTGGCCATCACTCTCAACAGAAACACTCTCAGATGTGACAATGGACCGAGGCCGCGGACAGCTAATGAAATGAAGCGAAGGACGAGAGCAGTGCAGCGAACGCGGCGCGATGTGCTGCGAGACACTTGGATGAAACAAACAAAAAAGTTCAACTTTCAAAAAAGCATAGAATAAAAAAACTTGCAAACTAGAAGAAAATCAATAATGAACAATGTGACGTGTATTTCATTGTATTTCTCATAGCCAAACTTGACTCCAACAGGAAATGTGATGAAAGTGACCACATGGAATAAACACTGAATTTTATGAATGTTGAGACCAGCACAGCGAAGCACGGTTGAGATTATGGCTGATGAAGAAAATTGGAACGATTGAACCAATGGGCAGACACGGACATCCTCTCCGAATAATTGGCTTAGAAATATAAAACCTGTTGCATCATTTGACAAGCAGTCCTTCAATTGCATCATCTTTGGCTGTCCTCTGAAGTGGTTTATTGGGAAGAGAGAATGAACTGCGACGATTCCGACGTGCAACTTGCTGTAATCGCATAACAGCAGTCGACGTGAATCCACGATGATTTAGAGTTTATTTTGTTCAATTCCTGGACATTTTATTTCAATCTTTGATCATGCATGGTGAGCAATATCTGTTAGTTTATAATCTGTTGGTTAAGTGAAAAGAAGAGTTGCTTCTCAAATACACTGAGCATCATCTTTAAAGGAGCCTTATTATGCTATTTCGACTTTTTTCAACAATTCACAGTGTACTCGTGTTGAAAGCTCATTCAGACAAGTGAGCAGCGCCCCCTCTTTTCACATAAACTCACGCTTGAGATATCCAGCGTGCCTCTCCATTCAGTTTCGATGGCGGTAGAAACGGTCTGTTTCAGGGAGTTTTTTTTCACATCAGTTTTTCACTGATGCCACAAGGGGGGGGGGGGGGGGTCAGTGATTGGACAGCTTCTCTACGCTGGGCATATGGGCACACTCCCAACAACTGTTGCCAGCAGTTAA
>JASSRZ010000053.1:8152465-8162802 GCA_032164315.1 Malacoctenus gilli | reverse complement strand
GACTCACACAGACTCACACAGACTCACACAGACTCACACAGACTCACACAGACTCACACACTGCTGTCAGACTGTATGATAAAACAAGAGATCAAGTTTGCCACGAGACACTTTGTAGTTGCTTTCAACCAAGTAATTCAAGAAGCAAAAAAGGTGAATTTTGTTTCATTTGACATTCCGGCATGCATTCAAAACAAGTGCAAAAATACACATTCGGTAAATGGGATGTTTCTTTTTTTCTGGGTCAAATAAACACAAACAACTAAAGTGTTTGTTTACCACCTTGTCTCAGAAAAAAAACGGGTTTTCGTCACTTTGGACAACTTCAAGCAGAATTTGCATCTGTCGTCTTAATAAAAAGTAGTTTTCAAGCTTCAACCTCAATCCCGTCCTTGACTGACTTCGACCTTTATCTGAGATTTAGAGAGATCCTGCAAGGTGCTGGACTCGGGGCTATTTTGTGACAAGTGTGTAACAGTGACTGTCGTCAAGCCCACTGTAATCAGAGTAACCACGAGCTGTCCAAGCAACGGCAGATGTAGAGAAGAGGGGAAGATGGCGCCGGATTTAACACACTTCAAATGGAACGTGTCCTATATCCAAGAACACAAAACGAAGTTAAAAAAAACACAAAATGAGACCAAATGCCAAACTTTTGCTGGATGCCCTTTTCCCGTGAATTATCTCTGTTAGCAATGTAAGTGGGCAACGTGTAGACCTCTGTTGTGACACGGCGGCAGCAATAAAAAGTAGCTACGGAGTTCCAAACAACCCCAGATGTCTGCTGCTCAGTTTTGCTTCGTTTTTCTTGTCAAATGACATAAAAACTCCACCGTTCCGTTGAAGACAAGCACTTGCCTTTTAGTTGTCTTTCAGGAAAATATGCAGAACAATTCCTCAGTGAGGAAACAAAAACGTCAAGTGTTTGACTAACTTCCCTGATATTTCGGGGCTTTTCCTCACTCGGAAAAGCCGTCCGGCGCTCCCGTCCGGCTTCAGAGCGGCGGCACGCCCCTCATCCTGCGGATCACGTTGGCTATCCGCTTGGCCAGCCCGGGGTTGGGCTCTTCCACCTGGAAGCTTCGGGTCAGCAGGTTGTACAGAGAGCCGTAGCCCACGGCCACAACCGTGCAGGTCAGGCAGATGACGTTATAAGGCATGCTGAAGTCCGGCGTGGGCAGGTTGACCAGCAGGGGCTCCGTGTAGACGCGCACGAAGTAGCTGGACTCCTCTTTACTCTGGAAACTGGTGGGGACAGCGGCGCACGTTACTCGCCGGACACAAGAGTGGCAACGGGTGGACAGAAGCGACGGTGGACTTACAAAGTACTGAAAAGTGGTCTCTCGTTGGTGGTGTTGGTGTTCATGGCAACGGTGCTTGGCACAAGAGAGCTGATCACGGAGGACCTAAAAGTAAATATTAACAAAAATCAGTTGTTTTAAAGGTGAGAAACAGTTTGACGTGTGACTAATTCAAGCAGAGAACTCGAGCCTCTCCTGAGACGTATCAAATGTTGGTCTGCGTGCGTGGCCTCTTTCATCAGACACTTATGGAAGTAGTGCCAGGTGCATACCCCACATAAAAGCCGTGGTTGGGGTCCGGTGTGTATTCGGTCCACTTCAGCAGAGCTCTCTCAAACTGCACCGTGACCTCCGTCACTGAGTTCGGGGGCAGCTGGACCAGCATCTCCAGCAGGTGGGGCCTTACCCGGTCTTTCGACGGCTGGTAGTGGATGTAGCCTGGCGGGAAAACACACGTATGACACGAGGGGCGACTGGTGGCGCATTTAAAGAGCCACAGTCTCTGCTGTCACACACGGCACAACTGAGAAGAGTTTAAAACTGTTTTCAGATGAAAGGGAAGACTTGAGGAAAACTCCCACAACAAAATGCTTCTTCTGCAACCAGAAACATGACACATGTTCGCCACCTGGTGGTGAAAAGGGGCATCCGCAGAGTGCCAATTCAATATAAATTATTCTTGTACTTTAGGAAGGATGAAGACATAAAAAGGAGGCATTTGGAAAGACAGCTGATTATTAATAATGTTGAAACAGTTCGCTGTGATTTTCTTTGCCAAAAACCCCCCCCCAAAAAATCACACAAATACATTTTTTTGCAGGACCAATAACATCCACCATACCTGGACGGTAGTCGTAGTATTGAGTTACTAAGGAAATAATCAGCATGTTGCAACTCAGAAAATTTAAACTCTTGTGAAAGGGTTTTGTAGCGTTAGAAAGCAGACAGTGGTGAGCGGCTTCCAAGGTCTTGCTCCCGTCATTTCCTTCGGTCCGACAGTCACTCACTGGGCTTGTTTTCTTTCCCTTTGCTGGTGACGGTGAGGGTGTGGATGTACAGGCGGAGATACCACGGCACCGAGTCCAGCAGCAGCACAGGAAAGGACCTGAAGGGGTGGTGGTTGTACATGAGCGTGTGGATCTCCCCCGTCTGCAGCCCGTATCCGGCCACGTAACGCTCAGCGTGGAGCAACGGGCGCAACATGTCACCTGCGGCCAAGGAAGGAACCACCACGGAAACGACAGTAAGAGCAAGATTCCGCTAGAGAGTTTCAATTCCTGAGACTTGATGAACTACAATTTGCTTGACTAATGTTGGAATTCTCCCTAAAAACCATCTCCACACGGTTGGATAGAGCTTCTCCTTCTCCTCGCTCACCGTCTGAAGACTTCCAGCGTATCAACAGGTTGAGGGAGCGCACGCTGCCAAACGTGGCCTGTTGGGTCAGGTCGTAAACGGAGAAGGTCCGGCGGTCGCCGAGCACCACGGCCTGGCTCAGGAGGGACGTCGCCGGGCTGAGGTCAAACTGTTCTCCCTGAGAGACAAAAACATTTCTGTATTCCGAAATGAATTCCTCTAAAAAGTTCCCGTTCATGCCATCGAAATTAAACGAAGGAAGAACCAAACCTCAGGGTTGTCCGTGACGTCGATATAGATTTTACTGGATGACGCCAGCGGGCAAGCTTCAGTCAGCGTACGAGAGAACATCTTGAACAAAGACCACTCTGAAAGATCAAACGGAATGAGGTGAGAAATGAAAAAAGGTGGCTTAAATTTGGGACGGATGCAGACAGAGAGAGTCTTTTGCTCACCCCGCTTGCCCTGCCCAGAGTTGTGCAGGTCGAAGACTGCGTTCAGCGTCTGTCTCAGCTCCCAGGAGGCGGTTGTGCACTGCCAGTCCCGGCACACGGGTCGGATGTGCACGGCCTGGGAATGAAAGCTGCTGTGGAACAGCTTCTCAGACTTCAACAGGACAGCGAGACCGGCCTGCAGGAGGGACCACCCCGCCACAAGCACAACAAGAGACACAAGGAAGAAACTGAGTCGGCTGCGGTGAAGCACAGGTGTAAGACGCTCAGGTGGGAATTGATATTTGGCTCTCAGAGAGGTGGACACACACAGACTTGGACACAGAGACTTTGGACAAAGACAGTCGCTCTGTCACTCACTTTTGATCCACACGGCAACAGCTTCTTCCAAGGAGTCAGATTTTCCGTGCAAACGATCTCTCGGGGCAGGGTGGCATAGCGGAGGAAGCGGTGGTCTGTCACTTCAAGTCCAACAAGCACAAAGGGGAAAAAAAAAGAACTCAGCGGGAAAAAAACAGAGACTCCAACACAAAGAATTCAGTTCTTAATCAAACGATGGCGTTGTGTACTGTTGCATCAAGAGTATCTGACATCGATTGGGCCAGTGTGAAGCTGTTGCTTCCTCCTCAATTTGATGCACACACACACCTGATGACTCTGAGCCCTCTATATTGATCACCTTCATGTTCACAGGATTGTATTGAGACTACGACTGAAATCACAAGAACCTCGTTCCTTAGACAGCGGCGGAGCTTCCTACCGGCACCTACCGTTGCCGATCCCCAGTGGTTTGAAGGAGGCGCTGGGCTGAACCGTGTTGGTCGAGTCAATGAAGTTCAGCGAGGCACAAAAGATGCCCGATAAAACGTTGGTCAGCTCCTTCCATGTGGCGTCCACACTGAAAAGGAGACGCAATACAAAAAAATATAAAAATGTTTTGATGCTTTGATGCCAATCAAGAATCTTCAGTTAATTTTTAATCACCAATTAAGACCCCACCCCCAAAAAAGGTTTGTTTTTAGACTTTTCCAAGTGTTGACCCGCGAATTGGACGGGTATTTTTCAGCTCTGACGCTCGGTGGCCACTAGGGGGCTGCACTCACTCGGTCACTGAGTCCTGAAACCAGACCCACAGCTCAGCTCCAGGAGGGGAGGGCAGAAAGGGCTGCCCCCACTGCATGGTCCTCCAGTAGCCCTGCGTGAAGGAGATGTGCAGCTCTCGCACCGAAAACTTGGAGATGACCTGGCCCAGGGACTTGGGGAACAGCCGGTAGTGGGAAACTAAGACGAGGGTAAAGAAGAGCAGATAACGTCAAAACAAACAAAACAAACAATCCAAACCTTTGACATTTTAAAAAAAACATCAAGAAAAATGTAGTTTAAGTGTCATTATAATCATAGAATAAACTCTGATGCTCTGTCTCTTCAACTGCCCATTGTGATGGACTTTGACTACCCGAAAGTCTGTTTTTGACTCCAACTTTCGAGATAAGATAAACAAGTCTTTATTAATCTCACAATGGAGAAATTTACTAACTGTCTGTGTTAATATCCTGCGACATACAATGAACAAATTGGGTAACTGAGTATGAAGGAATTGCAAGAATGGGGGTCTGAAATCTGCAGCTTTCACCAAAACACATCTTTTTGCGCTGTTATTTCCATTTAGTTCAAGATGAGTAATATTCGACTCAATTATGACATTCTTTTAAAAACATTTAATCAACTAAGACATGCATCTTATCTTGCACGTCACCTGTTGAACGCTTTTCATTTAAAGTGAGTATAGTAACGTGTAGTTTGTGACCCCGCCCCGCAGCAAGGAACCGTAAGTACCATTTGACATGCTGCCTTAACCCAATGTTTGAAAGTGAGGAAGGAATTTCATCCAATGGTAAATTTTGGATTTATTTCGTCACATTCCAAGTACTGGTATTACTATTTGGGAGGTGAGGCCTGTTGTGTGGCTCCAGTGTGAGTTGTACATGACAGCTGTCCCTGTTGGGAGTGAGTGACTGAAAATTGTGTTGAGACTTCTCAAGGCAACTAAAAGCCCTGCAAAAGTGGAGTCCATCCATCAGCTACAATGCTTTCAGATCCATGTGGTCCAGGCTCCGGGTTCAAGACCATACTGTTTACTTATTGTGAGGCAGAGCTCCTCATTCACCAGGATGTGTGTCCAGTGCAGGCTCATTTTCTGTCACCAAAGTGACACAGGACCTAACCGTGGGTGCTTTCATCAACCATTTCGGTTCAAATGCAATAAATACACACATATATAGGTACGTTTATCTGACTTTAAAAGCCCCAGCATGTCTCATCACCTGCTAGCAGTTAGCTCACCTTTGTTTCCTCTCAGGAAATCTGTCTCCCACAAGGTGCGAAACTGGAAGCTGGCATAAATATCCCCAGAGTGCAGCGGCCTGATCACCAGCTCCTCCTGGAAGTCGTCTTTGGGCTGCGGGACGGCTGGTCTGACGGGGGCAGGTGTGTCCTGTCTGCGGTCTGCAGCATCACTCGGCGCCACCTCCGGGAGCCCGGTTGCTTCCCACCGACGCTCCTCCACCGCCGGCTGCTCGCTCGGTTGTGTCGCCGTTTCGGTGTCTGTCTGCTGGTTGTCAACGTCTCTTTCACTGGGGGCGTCAGCTGGCCCCCTCCCATTACTGTCGGTGAAACTAAATGCCGCTAAACTGAAGAGGATAAAGAGCCCGGTCGGCAGGCTGCACCTGTGAATCGCCATTTCTGTCGGGATGGCGGATTACTTCCGCGTTTGTACGTCACATGATGAAGTAGCCAATAGCGTAATTCCATATGGAGTACAGTGGCGCTGACGTCACCACGCTTCAATTTCGACCAAAAGAATCGTAATTTTCTAAAAGGAAACAAATAATAAAAATATATCTACTATCTATGAGGAAAAATTTAATTATTACAAAAAATTAATTAACGTTTTAGAGTTTTTGATCAATTTTAGAAGCCATTTGTTTTAAGAAAAGTAATTCATTGTGAGCAGCGATGCTCACAAATATGATGAGCAGTTTCTATCCAGCCGACTTTCATACATACCAATACTTAAAAAAATAAATGCAGGGGAAATAATCATTCAAGTTTAGTTACATTTTGCGTTTTAATGCTGCTTCTCGTTTTCCCCAGTTATGTTAAATCTCAACGCATGAAGACAGCAGCGACGGGTTTTTTTTTTTTTTGGAGAGGGGGGGGGCTGTTTGCACTCTGAATTCAAAAGATATCTCGCATAAATGTGCGATAGCTTCTACAAATGTGGGTTAGTAATATGTGGTTGACTATTTCCTCGTGTTGCTGGACAGGGATGGGCATCATCAACCCGCTGGCATCATCAGGGGCATATCACCCCTCCCTCATCCACACATCTCCGCGCACACGGCCCAGACACACACACACTCACGCACACGCGCGCACACACACACACACACGGAATTTCAGCTCAGCCATGGCTCCCTGGTAGATGCTCAAAGCGGCTGTTGTCAGAGCGAATTAAATCCACACTCGCTCGCTGCTTTCCTCCTGACCTTGCCTGCCTCCGGTTGGGTTTTCAATATTTTATTCAGGATTCCTGCGCTGTCTCCCCATGGCCACATCGGACGGACTAGACGGCTGTCTGCAACGAGGCAGATCTCAAAGTGACCCGAACATACTCACCGAACCGGGCATCGATTTGGCTCACGGCACAGGTAAGACGGACGTGTCATTGTCCCTGCATTTGTTGGCTTTTCGGACACGCGTTTTCGGCGTTTTTTCTGCTTGTTTTTTTTAAGTAATGAAGCCGCTTCTTTGGAGATGCGAAGATGCTCGCTTCCCAGTGGGACCTGAGACCACCGAAGGGATAATTAGCGCATCTGCTTCCAACGTTGGATGCAGAATATTGACTGTAGCACTGGATGGAGGAGCCGCAAATTGAAAATTAATGTGCCATATCAGCGTCTATGAGCGGCTGCATCCCCCCACCGCCGCCGCCGCCGCCAGATTTGCGCCTTGCAAAGACGCCTGTAGCCATTTGGGGCTTACACGGGTGCGAGTAGGACTGAGGAATCCGCGTGTAGGCCGTTTAATATGACATTAACGTGTTGAGTTCCGACTGTATCGCCTCGTTTTTTTTTGGGGGGGGGGGGCTGCGCGATGCCAGCCTCCTTTGACACGTCGTGGCATCACGGAGTCGCATGCATGCGTGGTTTGTGATGCCCGGCTGAAGGCAGGATTTGTTGTCTCATCAGAGCCTCCGCTGTCGCCCCGTTTCGGAGACACATGGATTTCTGCCTTCAGCCTTTTGATGCGTTGCTGGGGGGGGGGGGGGGATGAATGAAATAGAATAAATAAAGCGTGCACGTCTTGTCGCGCAGGCTTTAACCGGATCCGCGTTCCTGCTTTCCTGACAGCTCGGATATCCCCACCCTTTCCCTGCTTTCCCTGCGCCCCCCACCCCCCCCACCCTTCCCCAATATTGAACTGATCACTGTTGGGATCAATGACAGCCCTTCCACGTGATGAGGGCTATAGGTAGAAATGCCCCCCCCCCCTTTCAGTACAGCAGCAGACTCTGGGGCAGGTTCGTTTCCCTCCGTGTGCACCCTGCAGGTGTGCTTCCCAACATGGAGCGTCAGTGTGTTTTCCACTGTGGTCTGTTAGTCATCTATCTCCAATAGACTAATGAATTGATCCTCCAGTAATGACAGAGCGCCAGGGAGCAGTGATGTTCTGCACTCCTCTGATGAACTCCAAGTACAGGGGCCGTCCTCGTGTTCACTTTGGGCCCCTCTCGCTCTCTCTCTCTCACTCTCTCTCTCTCGCTCTCTCTTGCTCTCTCTTGCTCTCTCTTGCTCTCTCTCGCTCTCTCTCTCCTTGAATTATCAGAATATGCTCACTGGAAACACATGATGTGATTTTTTTTTACGTAAGTTGGACTATTTATGGTGATATTGTGTGGGCTTGGAAAGAGTCACTGCTCCCTCCCACACATGCTGAGTTTTACGCACATGAAGAAGGCCTGAGTGAGTGATTCAGAAAAAAAAGGAGAGTGGTGTCGTTCACCTTTCAGCCCCTCGCTAATGAGACCCGCCTTTTTTTTTTTCCACATCACACCTGTCCGCACTCATCGGCCGGCCACAAGCTGCCGTGGACCCTCACTGAATCTCGCCCCCCCCCCCCCAGGATGGTTTAATTCACACGTAGGTGAATGCGATGATGTCACACTGACTCTTTGACACACCTGAATAAACAACGCAGCAGTTTGGCAGGCCGGCCTCGCTGGCGATGAGCGCCGACGCCGTCAGGGAGCGCCGGGTGTCAGCCCGTAGCGCAACACAAGACGTGAGCGCACCAATGAAAGACCGAGCAAATACAATTGCCACTACGAGGACAATGTCAGTGTCTGGTGACCCAAAGTACACAACGTCGGCCGACCCCTCCCTGTGTGGATCAGCGCTGCGCTAGAGTCTGGGGCACCAGTCTTTGCCAAAGTAATCCTTTGGCAAAGACTGGCCTCCCGCCCCCCCACCGCCACCCCCAGTACAGTGGTGCTTGCAGCTGCAGACTCTGACAGCGTATTAATACACTTCCTCAACACTGGAGGCGAGTCAATGGGAACAACGGTTCCAGCTGACCATGTCAGAGAATTAGAGCAATGTCCTCCCTCGCGACAGAGGCGGCGATCGCACAACAGACGCCTCAGAGGGGGACGAACCGACGTGGGCTTCTGTCCAAGTGTCCAACATTTCCTCTCTCTGGAAGAAGAAGAAGAGCTGTGCGGCGGTCCGTTTCCTCCGGGAGACGGAGCCGCAGATTTACAGCTGTAGTTCAAAGTCTTTCAGGAACATTAGTTTGGTAATTGAAGCCGCAGCGGCGCCGAAACATGTTAAGTCAATCCGTTCAGACAGGAGCCCCTCACACTCCCCCCTCGCTAATAAGATGTCACTTTCACTGAAAGTTTCACTAAGTCACTGCCGAGTGTTGACCAAGGTAATGGTGTGGAGCGGACACCTTCAGGCTTTGCACGCAGGGAGCCCGTCCAGCCGCAGTTGTCCCCACGGCTTTGTCTGTCCTACGAAAATGCGTCCACGATAAGTGGAACGCGACTCAAGAACAAAACGTCTGTGAGAAACTGTAGCTAACAGAGACATTCTGATAAAAATGTCCACATTAGGAGGTGATAAAACAAAAGTGGAAGTACTTACAAACCCTCAGTTTATGGGAACAGAAGACGGCGATGAGCAGCGTTTCCTCCACGAGAAGCGGGAAGCTGCATGAAAGAGACAAAGGAAGATTGATTTACAGCATGTTATCAATCAACCAACTGGTGAGGTACATTTGCAGAGAATCTAAAGCAATTCGCCTGCTAAATGTTTCTTGGAAACAATCCGATAAGAATTGATGAAAAGAAAAGCTCACGTTCCGTCAGTTCATCAGAGAGCTCGCTCCAACATCAACGCTGATGTGGAGCGTCTTCCAAACCGCGACCAAACCAGCGGGCCCCATTTCTTTCTTACCCAGTTACACGGCGGCGTCCAAACACGAGCGCGCACGCCGTTCGGCGTTTCCAGGTCCCGTCTCCCTTCCAGCCGCCTGACCGATGCTGCAATAATCCTGTCAAATCTGACATCGGTGAGGATTGCAGGTATAAGTGGAGCCCCCACTGTTGAACAGGGAGACAGAACAAACCCAGTGGAAAGTGACACCGAGCAACGAGGATGACTCACCCCAAATCAGAGTAATGTCTTGTACGTAATTCCTCTTCTTCCTTCCTTTTTTTTTTACCGAGGCCCTGATGAGTAAATATGGGACAATCTGAGTCAGCAGGTCTTATATAAGGAGCTCCTGCTTAACAAGACATTGTTTAAAATGAGGAAGTAATTATGTGCACAAAGTGGATTAACATACCGCAGGAATTCCCGAAATAGCAGTGGATTCAAACCCAGCATTTGGACGCATTCGCACACAATGAAGCAAAAATGATGACAAATAGAACGAGTTTCCACATTAACCAGACACTCCAGAATTATTGTGTCCGCATCGTGTGTCCGTTGCATCTGTAGCGGCCAAAGTCTGTCCAGACTTTCCTGCCGATGCTTCACAGCTTCAGCTGTGCTCGACTGCCCAAGCGCTCCGTCTACTGATCCACTCAGATATGTGACGTGCGCACCAACTTCATCCAAGTTCGGGGCAGCTTAGTCTGCGGGGGGGGGGGGGGGGGGCACAT
>JASSRZ010000053.1:8125386-8140916 GCA_032164315.1 Malacoctenus gilli | reverse complement strand
TGCGCACAAGGTGTTTCGGCGTTCCGGAGATCCGTTCTGAAACGACACAGCGCTTTTCTTAATCTCCTGTCTCGCGACTCCACCGCCTGACAGGAGCGACGCTGTGCATTGGCGTGCATGGGAGGGGAAGCAGCGGGACGGCGAGGGAGGCGGCCGCACGACACGTAGATTTCCTAAATCCTTTTTGTATCGGAATATTCGTCGGAATTAGCAACGTTGTGGCCGCATGGCGCATGTCGTCAATTCCTGCCCGTCTGACACACATTTGGCTGCGTGTTCGTCCAGCGGATAAAAGAAATCATGTGCGCGCGTGTGTGTTTTTTGCACCTAATTCCTGAGCTCCATCCAGACTCCTGTCATTTTCTTTGAATAAGCGCCCCTCGATGAAAAATGAAGTGTTACTTGATATGCATTATAAATAGCTGCTTTGTGATTGGCCGCCGCCAGATTCTCCGGCAAGCTCTTCCGTATAGCAACAGCCCCCTCCCACCTCTCCTTCTCGCCTCTTCTCCCTGGAATCCCCCTTCTCTCCTCCTCCTCCCTCTCTCTGTCCCTCCCTCCCTCCCTCCCTCCCTCCCATCTCCTTCCCGCTCTCAAAAAACGCATCCAGATCTCGTCCTCCATGTGGCTTCACCAGCTACCCATGATGCACCGGGGTGCTGCCACTGGCTTTAGATGTGACGGCGGTGCCTGCGCAGGGGGGCTCCTCTCTCTCTCCTCCTCCTCTCTCTTTCCACTGAGCTTCAGCCCAACTCGCTCCGCCCTCCCCCGGCTCCCACTGCTGCGGCAGCATCTGGATGTGGTCGCCATGGCAACAGCAGCAGGCCTGACCCCACCTCCTCCCCTTTTTTCTCTCTCTCTCTCTCTCTCTCACACACACACACACACACACACACACGCACACAGAGTCTCTTCCCCTCATGCAGACACAACGCTTCCCCCCCCCTCTCCTTCTCTTAAGCCCCCCCCTCTCTCTCTCTCTCTCTCGCTGCGCGACTGGGCGCGTTTCCTTCCAGCTTGACCTGGATTCAGCGTGCGGCGCCACGTCTGGCGCGCTGCATGTGTGACAGTAGTGATGATGATTCAGAGAGATGGGTGTCCGTGGTCAACTGACCTGTTTGGTGAAGACTTTTGGGGTCAAACACCAAGCTGCAAATGACTTTCAGTTTCCTCACGGCTCCCCCGTGTTCCTCTCACTTCTCTTCTCCTTTTATTTTCCCACTCCTCTCTTCAGCTCACCCTTTTTGCCTCTCGTCGCCGCCATCTTTCCCCCCCTATGTTGCATTTCCTGTTTTCTAACGCTTTGTTTTTCTTCTGTGCATTTCTCACTCTCTCTTTCTAACCACCACTGCTCTTTTTCTCGCCCTCCATCCCCTCCTCTTCCCCCTCTTCTCTACTCCTCCCCTAATCACCACCAGCATCCGCTTTCTTCTCTCGAGCCGTGTGCTTGGGGCTTGAGGCAAGGGTTGCAAAAAAAGGGAAGCAGCATGAAACAGACTCAGCTATATCCTCCCTCCTCCATCACTGTACTTCACATCACACAGAGCCACGCTGCAAATCCCCCCCTTCCTACTCCCCAGCCTCCTTCATCACAAATCCTTGCCCCCCTCCTCCTCTTCCTCCTCCTCCTCCTCAGCTGATTGTCTAAACAAAGATATCTGCCTCCAAAAGGCGGCTGTCGTCTTTTTTTGTCACATTGACGTATGTGGCTCATAAATACGTTGCGTCGATTGTACATTTCAGGGGGCGGTTCGGCCTCTTTTTTGCGGCTGCACAGAGGACACCCAGCAGCGACGTGTGCCCAAGGCTCTGCGGACCCACACTTTTGTCTGATATGAGTCACAACCATCGTTCATTCAAAAAGGAGTTTGATTTGAAGGCAGAAAAAGGGGGCCGAGAGAGCAGCGGCGCACGAGCAGCTCATCTATCACAATAGATAAATTATAGATAGGCTAATGTGATGAACTGTAACTCGCCGAGATTGTTCCATCACGATGGAACTGCGTTCTGCTGCTGTTGATTTGACTTATTCTTTTATTTCCTTCTCTTTCAATTGGTTTCATTGATCTGTTTTTGCTCCATCTTGTATCGTTTTCGGCCTTAAGTGCTCGCGACAGGTTTCAGCCGTTATGTCATTTCATTTCATGTGTGTCGCTGAAGGACCGAGAGGAGATTTAAAGAAGATAATAGGAATCTAAAAATAGAGCGGACATGGTACAAACGGGAGCCCATGTGGCCCGAGCGACCGCCGCGTAGTAAACAAACAGACAGACGTGAACGGCGCGTCGACGTCAACCTGCAACGTGCGGGTTTGTTGGACAACAGAAGCCTGAGAGGAACACAACAGAAGTCACCTGCATTTCACCTGCGCTAAGTGTTGTTTTTCTTGCTTCAGCAGACATTACAGAGGTCTTGTCGACAGCGCAATGAAACTGATTTGAAAAGGCAGCGGCCGCTTGTCGAGTGACGGCAAGGAAACGAAGAAAACGATCAAGTTATTGTTTTTGAACAGTTCAAACAATAAGACGATGGGACGAGAAAAACGAAGAAAAAAAACAGACTGTACTGTGAAAGCTTCATGGACGGATACAGAGAGGATCTGACGTCTTTGTTGTCTTTCGAAAACAGACAGACAAAGACAGCGTGGTGGTTCTGGGAAGCAGTGACGCTGCTGAACCGGCTTGTCTCATGGAAAAACCCTCTCTTCTTTTTGTGGTCTTGTGAGTGAGTGAGTGTCTGTGTTCGCTCCTTCTTTTTCTTTCTGGCTGTGGCAAACTTTTATTTTGAAACTCGCCGAGGGAACTTGCTTGGAAATGACAGCGTGTGCCTCCATCGAATTAAGCTCTCTAATTCGATCTGTTCAAAGCCCTTGGACTTCATCAGGGTTTGTTCGGTTGGGGGCGCATACTAATTGGCCTCTTGTTTATCTCTCCCCCTCTTTCGTTTGTCTCTTCTGCCCATTTGTTTGTCACTCCATCTTCCCACCTTCACTCTGCAACTCTTCCCCCTTTCGATCTGGCCTCACCTGCCCGCTCTCCACTCTGTTCATCCTAAATCTACACGCCATCACGCACCTTCAACCCCGTTCGTCCTGGCCGCAGTCGAGCTGGTGGACCAGCAGAGGGTGCTGAGAACGGGCTGCTTGGTGTCCGGGGTGCACACTCCTCCCATCCGACGCAACAGCAAGCTGGCCACTCTGGGTCGCATCTTCAAGCCCTGGAAGTGGAGGAAAAAGAAAAATGAGAAGCTCAAGCAGAGTTCCACAGGTACAGAGGCAGGGCTGGGGGGAGGTGGGGGGGTGGGAGGGTGGGGGGGGGTGGTGGGCGAGCCAGCTGCGCCACTGGATCATCCGTCTTTATCTGAGGGTGTGGGAGAAAGTCACCGACATGGTGGTGACGATGTAATGAATCAAGAAAAGGTGGAGGCAGAGAAAAGTATGACTTCTGTGCTCATCCCACAAATGCATGTCCTTTACAAATGTGGCCCCACTCGAAAGACAACCTAAAGATAGAAGATTCAGTGCTGAGAAGAATTGTTCATCTACCAAATTCAAAGCTTCTTGACGCTTCAGTTCTTACTGGACTCTCACAACTTTGTGGCTTTTTCTGTGTCTAAAACGTGACACAGCGATCGGAGCATCACGCGATAAACAGCGGCTCTGATTTGCCAGCGGGTCACCTTGCGTGTCTGCTTTTAAAGGCAGCGCTGCCGCTGCTGAACACGGGCCCGAATATGATGCTCTTGCTGTAATGGAGAGAGCTGCTGAATCAAGGTGACTTGAAGGGAGAATGTCATTCAGGAAATCCCCAGCTGGTCACGCCAGAGGTGTGTCGCAGTGTTTCACCTTGTCCCTTCGGGAGCCCGTGGAGCTTCAAACACACAGCTAATAAACCCGAACTGCCGATACGAGTCAGTTTCTCACCTCATCTCTCTCGTTGTGTCGCCCCCCCCCCCTCCTCTCAGATGTAGCATTGTCCAGTGGTCTTCTTTGCCACGACCCAAACTCCCCCACCCAGGGCTGCTGCTCGGATGGTGCCGTCTTGCTCGGAGGATTCGGGGGTCCCTTGAATCCGAACTTCACCGTCAGCAGCGTGGAATATCTCGGTCCTGAGGAGGAGCACCCCCCTTCAGGTTGGTGGTGGTGGGTTGGGGGGGGGGGGGATCCCTAACAACAGAATAAATGAATCAATGGACACACAAAGCGAGAAGCGAAGGAAACGCGTTGATGCAGCACCTCGGAGGCGTCAGCTCCACTTTAAAAGCTCGATACAGATTTTTAAAAATTGCTGGAATCAATCTGACAGAAAAGTTGCCTCAAAAATGGAGTCCATTACATTGTTATCGAGAACAGACGCCGCTACCTGGCCAATTCAAGGACCACTTTGTGCATCTCTTTCATGAAGCTCAGCAGGCATTTTATCACCACTCATTCATTCAAATCAGACATTTGTAGGAGCACATTAGAAACACTCTGCACAGGAGTGTATGAGGCAGTCTGCCATGTGTTTACATGTTGAAGGAGACTCTACAAACTCACCAAGAGAGGGCAGCAAACTCAACCAAATACTCTTCTCCGCTGAACAGCAGCCACCAGGAGCATCAAAACGTAGTGAGACTAAGAGAGTAAAGAACACAGCATCATGTCTTACTTCATTTATATTATTTTCGATTATATTTGAACATTTTCTCTCACTTTAGCTTGGATTCAAGTTCAATTTACGACTCCATCTCTGGAATTTCTCGTTCGGTACTGAAAAGCTTCTCCTCTGTTCGACTGTCCTTCAGTAGCAGCTCCTCTTCAGGACTGTGAACGGGCGGAGGAGAACGCGGCCCAGCAGGAGGACGACGGGGACGAGGAGGTGCACCCCGCCGGGGACTTACCCGACGGGCTGCAGGACATGGGCGAGCAGCTGGAGGACCGGTCGGAGGACGAGGCGGCTCCTCCGGGGACGTCCCCGCCCCAAGTGCCCCCCAAACTTTTGCCCCCGCTGAGCAGCGGAGACGGTGAGTCCTCAGAGGTCGAATGTTGAGCTGTGGGGAGCAAAACTTTGGACATCGTGACATCTTTTCATGGCAACTGAATACGAACCGTGAGAAAAGGATGAACTCTGCAACAACTGCGGCAGAGTCAAACGTTGAAGCACAATTCGAGTGAAAAGGTCCTTCTGTTGAACAAGCATCTCTCTCTCCCGTCAGACTCGGGTCCCGTGTCGCTTCCTGCCCACCTGCCCAACTCCTACCTCCCCAAGGAGCCCCCCCCAAGGGCCACGGAGAGCATGGCTTCAATGACCCTGCCACTGCGAGGGCCCCTGGCCAACTCCTCAGGGTCCCCACATATAGGCAATATGATGCATCCTCCGATGCCCCCTAGCTGTATAATGGAGGAACTGCAGAGAGCCTTCGCCTCCAAGAACAGGCAGGAGAGGTGAGTTTTGGTCCAGAGAAGCTGCATGAAGTGTCGTTTCCGTGAGATTGCAGCCAGAAACTGTCTCGCCTTTGGAACGAAGGGGTCCTCCGTCTTCCCTCTGACTGTCTCCTCGCCCCTGCGTCTCCCCAGTGTCCACGAGGGGTGTGAGCAGGGCTCGCCCCCGCGGCTGTGGTGCTCCGACGGACGGCTCTCGCGCTCCTGCAGCTCCGAGAACCAGCACACGTCGTCCCTGGGGGTCGGCTGCGTGGGCGGCGTGGGGTCCGACTGGCCCAAGAAGGAGGCAGAGGAGAACAAGGAGAACGTGCGGCTGGACCAGTGCTTCTCCAACACCTCGGGCCTCCCGACAGACCTGGACGGCTGGAACGACTCCGTCATCTCCGGTGAGTCCAGAGAGACGGGACAGGGGAAGGATTTGAAGGACCTCGTTCGAAATCAGGTTCATTTATTTACTCTGGGCTTAGTACTAAAAAGTATTAAACAGTGCGAACTAGTAACTCTACACAACAATGGCCACGCCCGTCACGTACGTTTTCTACTTTGCATGACACGATCGAAGAAAATCAGAAGTTGTTGGAGTATTTCCACTCTAAGACTGCGCGTGCTTTGTTTTTTTCCGCTCACCGGCGGCTCAAACGAGCTGATTTGGTTATAAGATATTCAAATCCGAGCTGCCTTCCAAACACACCCTTTCAAATTTTTAGCTTACTGCCTTCCAGTGAGTGTTTTCGAGGCTCTTAAGTGTCTGTTAAAGTTCATAAAATGAGAGCCCGAATGTTACACAAGAATGAATCTTTTTCATCAAAAGAATTGACGAGCGAGAAACTTTCTCAGTCGCTCTCGCAAGCTGTTGTGGACACTCAGATAAAGTGTGTAAAAATACTAAACTTTTAATAATAAGGACAAGATCATTTCATCTAATGTAGTTACTGAAATCATACAATAAAATTAACATAAATTACAATAAACAGCTGAAACGAATGCACAGATTGGCATTTGTTGATGAACAAGTGATTAGCTCTTAGTAGGAAATTACAGAACATTAAAAACTGTTTCAATAGAACAATTAGCGAAGTATTGTTGGACAGAAGCACATGTCTCCATGTCTCATGGTGTCTTCGTGTCCGTGTGGTGGCAGGCACACTTCCTCGCAGGCTAAGGAAGGAGCTGCTGGCTGTCAAGCTACGAAACCGTCCCAGCAAGCAGGAGCTGGAAGACAGGAACATCTTCCCGGCGAGGAGCGATCAGGAGCGCCAGGAGATTCGCCAGCAAATCGAGATGAAACTGGCCAAGTAAGCAGAGCGGCGACTTCCCGGGAGGATTTCCTTCTCTTGGTGCTTTTGTAGGAGCCGTTTTCCAGTCAGATGTCACACTTGTACTGGTCACTGTGGCACAACAGAGCTAATCCCACAAATGTTTGATGGGTTTTGACTGCTGGCTGGCCAGAAACACCAGCACTCGAAACAAGAGTCAATAGCCGAGTAAGCTGCTGGGCATTAGGGAGGATTTGGCAAATTTTTAGGCGCTTAGCCCACATTCTCAGCTCTGCTGCTCATCCCACAAATGCAAACGCCTGACAAACGTGCCACCATTTCGGAAGAACATAAACTGGCCTCCTAAAAGTTTCACATCAAACATTTGACAGAAAAATGGCCGAAATCTAACAGAGCAATCTTGATGAAGTATCGGCGTCATTTCTTATGGCAGGATAAACTTCGACTGTCTCACAAAGAGGAGGCGGAGATAAGATCTGAGTGAGGGAAAATCTGAATTGATTAGCCGATTGCTTCTTGATATATATGGTGCAATCAGCTGCTGAACAGAGGCGACTGTTTGGGTGTAACGAGTTTTACTCAAGGCGCTACACACACACACACACACACACACACACACCGGAGGAAGCCTCCTTATTCCATTCCAGCACAGCGTTTAACCACCCCAACTCAAACGGAGGACCCGGCTCCCGACGCAGAGGATGGCAGATCTCAGAGCAGTGAAGTTGGCCAAGTGGGATGAAGTCACACAACTCTTTTGGCATGTGAAAGAAAAAAAGAAAGACCTCCCATGTCCATCCGGCGTCCTTTTCCGGATGGCCGCGATTTCTCACAGTTTCTGCGGAGCAACAAGTACAGACGGACGCTGCTTCCAGGAAAAAGCGTTCGTACGAGAAGAGCTGCATGCGCTATAAATGTCTCGCCAGGACATAAATAGAACGAGTGTTTTGGGGTTTGTTTTTTTTCTTCCCCCCCTCGAAACTTCATGTCCAAGCACCGACGGCGGCGGTCTCGTGTGCGAACGTGTCACAAGACCCCCCCGAGCCTTTTTCTAGCACCAGCGTATCAAACAGGGGCACACCACAGCGTTATGTAAGCCAGCAGTGCAATAAGTCGCAGGCGGGCTGGGAGAGCCGCCCACGCATTGCAAAGGAGCCCATCTATCTATCTATCGCCTGTCTGGCGGATAATAATAGCGCCTCCTCCGCTATTATTGGATTCTCCCAGAACAAAATGTTTTTTCATCGCTGCTCGAGACAAACGATGTGTCCTGGGCTTTGCGACGATGACGGCCGCTTGCATAAGAGCCGGCGTGGTCGGTGTTTTTAAGACACGGAGGTTCGACTTGTGGCACACAAGTGACAGAGGCGGTTCCATAAAGTCAGGACTTCCGACCAAATTTAGGGCTCTTGTTTTGATCGGAGGCGCCTCGCTGGATCTCAAGGTGCCGCGCCGATGAATGATTCAGGAGCGCCAACGAGTTTTCCCCCAACGGGAGCTCTGTCCGTTTGCGGGAGATGCAACATCACAGAATTTCGGGAAACGTAGCTAAATATAGCTCAGCGACGTGGACGTGGTGGGAAGAGGTAGCGGCGTGGTATTCATAGTGAATCACAAAACGTCGTTTCTGCTCCAGATCTGTGCGTGACTCCCAGTCCAACGCTCCTCCATCTCGTGCAGAGAGAAACCCCAGTTGAATTTCCTGCCGATCGAGCAGAAAATGCCATAAGGACTTATGGGGGGGGGGGGGGGGGATAATAACAGGTTGTCCGTCCATTTTGCCAGTGATAGATGACCTTTCTATCTTTAGAGCCTCCCTACCTGCGCCGCAGCTCTCTGCTGCGTCTAATCTTAGCTCCTGACGCTGCTCAATAATGCATCTCCCCATGCGCTCCCTCCTCCCTACAAATGTCGGGGAGTTATATCAGCAGAAATAATAGCAGAAGGGTGGGTGGGGGTGCGAGTGTGTTTGAAAAAGCCACGAAAAAGTCCATTTTGCGTCTCCTTGGCGCAGTTGGCAGCCGAGATAAAGGAGCGAAAGCTGCCGCCACCCACACTTGGCTGCTGCCTGCCTTTGTTTGGACCTGCGCTTCCTCCCCTGGCTGTCATCGTTCGACTCAGTTCGCTCGATTCACCGCAGAACATCCCGAGTGCGAAACTCCTCTGTGCCAAAAGGCGGCGGTGCGTCAGCGCGGTATTGTGGGGATACCTTCCGAGATGGGAAAAAAAAAAAATACATATCTGACTCGTGTGTTGGGTTCGGGAGCAGAAGGCGGTGGGTGAGCCTGCTGGTGCACTGAGTCAGTCTGTGGTGTCATGCAGCAGCCTAGTTTTCCCAAATAAACCGCTTCCCGTCACCTGAAAGAGGCCCGGTGACGGTGCACCGGTGATTCATTCAGCCAATGTGACCAAAAAGAAGAGAGAGGTTTGTGCAGCAAATCGGCAAATATTTTCTCTCCCTTTCCACCTGCCCAGGAAAGAAAAAAAAAGGCCATAATCGAGCGTCGTGTTTCTAAAAATAGCCACAGAGTCGTGTGTGAAGCGCACAAAGCTCGGCGTGCAGCAGTGAAATCCCCTCCTGCGTGTTACTAGGGAGAAGGGAGAATTTGTGCGGGAAGACTATTGTCTTAAAGACACCCAGTGTTGTTGCTAAGCAACTTGGCCGCCCGGTCAATAGTATTACAGTGGATGGACGCGTTCGATGTGGCTTTGGGAGTTGGATTTGCAGGTGTTGTATTTCCAGAGCAGACGGATCACCCCCCCCCGCCCCCCCTCCTATTTTGTTTCGGTAGGAGTCGTGAGGGGGGAAGGGGGGGGGGGTTCCTTGCGATTCCCACCTGATTGGATCAGAGGGCTGCCGCAAAATGCTGGTCTGATTGAATCCAAAATAGCTTTGATCAGTGGAGGAGCTTTAAGACGGGACGCGTTAAGACAAGAAGGAAGTAGTGGGCGCAGCTCTGATGATTTGGCATTTATATGAAGACGATGCCGAGGGGATTTCTGATAAAACTGGGTTTTTATCACACCTGTGGGTGTGTGTGTGTAAGTGTGTAAGTGTGCGCTCTATTTCTCACACTTCCCTGAAGAGAACTGACTTGGGGAGAGGAGCTATTGAATTATTTCTCCTGCTATTCCTGGATGTCTAGTCATTCTTGTTAATTAACAAAGACTCCCCGCACTGCTGTTACACACCAAGTCCTGCAGTATATGGAGAAAAAGCAGCGTTTTGTCATTTAAGGTAAACAAGCAGGACAACAACGGCCGCACAACAAAGTCTGAGGGATCCGACGAGGCTTGAATTCCCAGATTTTCCTGAAGAATGAATAATTTAATTAGCCGTTGTCTGCCTGTCTACACTCATAACCTCAGCGCCTGTTCGGTGTGTGTGTGTGTGTGTGTGTGTCCTGGTTTCACTTCATGTGACCTAACTTTGATGGCGCAAAGATCCCAACTAGAAAGGGTCCGTCGCGAGCTCAGACGGAGGGGATAAAGGGCGTCCAGCTGTGCGGCCGGCATTCTGCCCCGGCTGTCCTTTGCACCTCTGGAGGTGTGGCGCCGTGTGTGCCGCCCGCTGTCTGAAGTCGAGTCCTTTGAGCAGCTCGCATCCATTATTCATACAAAGTACACATTTGTGGGGATCCCAGTTTGAAAAAAAAAAGAGAAAAAGGCAGGAGGACTTTGGAAACCTTTCTGGACGCTTTGATGCGGCGGGAGCGACACACACGCGCCGTCCCGCCCGCTCTCTTTACTCGACCGAGGGTCACGGGGTGCTGAAGCTGATGCCGGGTGACACTGGTTGAAGGTCGGGGACACTCTGGACAACCGCACACACGTGCACCAATACTGGACCGAGACACCGTTTGACCTCATACCTCCAGATTCAGACTAAAATCCCACATTTCCTCCTGGAAAAGATCAATAAGCTTGGACTGAAAGCAGCGCCCTCCTCACCTTGAAAACTGATCAAACAAGTGAACTATCAAATAATTCAATCACCCTGTAGCGCACGGTGCTGTACATCACCCCTGGGTGGGCTTTTGCATGTCCCCTTTGGACTTGTTTGGGTCCTCCGACTTCGAATACTGACTGAAACGTCTCTGTAAGCTATGGATGAAGGGGTGAACGCGTCAATCTCGTCAGTCTGAGGTTCACGAGGCGCCGCGTCCACAAATGACAGCATTATGAATGGCCTAATCCTATTTCCCTCTTTCTGCTGGAGATAAGGGATAACATGTAGATTACGGAGGAAATTCACTGGCTCACAGTGGGTGATACAAGCGTGCCAGTAGTACGGGAGAGGGGGGAGGGAGGGGGAGGCTGGGGGGGGAGGCGAGGCTGGGGATGCCGTGAGTGGGAGCCCGTCAGGCTCCGCCTCCAGCTCATTATGCATGCAGTAACCAGGGAGACTGGAGGAGTCGCGCCCCGGCAGCCCATCACGACCCAGTTGAAAAGCGCCCGTGGCGAATAGTAGTGAGGAGTGTTGGCCGCTGCCGCTGCTGCTGCTGCTGGAGGAACACGGCGGCACCGCCTGAGATGCAGCTCGCTCACACCGACAAGTCACCTCGCTAGACGGCTCTGAGTCGGACGGGATCGCGATCTTGCTGTCTCCCTTTCCACGCTGTTCCAGATGTGGGGAGCGCCTCTGCAGAAGTATCACAGCCGCGGTTTGGATGCGAGATGGAAACATAGGGGATTCCTCTCGAGAACGCGCACAGTCAAGAAACTCCAGCCGGTGTAGCGCCGATCGCAAAGGAGCGAGAGCGAGACCGAGACCGAGAGCGAGACCGAGACCGAGAAACGAGGAGGGCTCCCGGGCGGAAAGATGGTTCAAAACGTGGTTCTGGTGTTTCTCCGCAGGAGGCTGAGCCAGAGACCCAACGTCGAGGAGCTGGAGAGTCGGAACATCCTCAAACGTGAGTTTTTACTACGGCTTTTTAAAGACACAGCGTCCTGATTATTCCCAAGATTTGGGGGTTTTTTTTACGCTGCGATTGAAATTTCCCCAAATTCCCAGTAAAATACGGCAGCTTGCTGAAATGTTGCCGGGTGGAGTGCATTATTCAGGATCGGCAGAGCGCGCATGAGTGCGCTTCAGCGCTGCTCACTGTAAACTGTGCAGGCGGCTGCACAAATATGATCCTACACATGCATGTTTCAGCCTAAATATTTCATACTGCTGGCTTCCATCGTGCTCAACGTCTCCCCTTTTCCTTTGTCTCAGAGAGGAATGACCAGACCGAGCAGGAGGAGAGGAGGGAGATCAAACAGCGGCTCAACAGAAAGGTACAACGCTTCCTTCATTCAAAGGACATCCCCGAAAGAAACTCCAAGAATTTACCTTCAAACTTTTAACAGAAACTTTGAATTTCTTTGAATTATGCCATTATTGTGAAAATGATGGCCTCTCATTTCAAATGCCACAAGTATTTATCATCCAATCTTAGAATAAAAGTATCTCAAACACAAGAAGTTCAAAATCTTTGAGATGATTACGCAAACATTCACCCAGCGCGTTGTTTTCCCATTTTTGCCAAGAATCAGCATGCAAGCGTTGCTCCGAACACGACACTGAACGCCACCTAACCACACGCTTGTCCCTGTCCCCACGCGCTGTCCCCAGCTCAACCAGCGGCCGACGGTGGACGAGCTGCGAGACAGAAAGATCCTCATCCGCTTCAGTGACTACGTGGAGGTGGCCAAAGCTCAGGACTACGACCGGAGAGCAGACAAGCCTTGGACGCGTCTGTCGGCCGCAGACAAGGTGCGTGCGTGCGTTCGCGGTCACGCTCGGGTTCGCCTTTTATCCGTCACTTGCGGGTGGTCACTCGCATTCACAATTTAGGTCAGTGTGATTAGCAGAAATAAAAGCCCCCCAATTCTGCGACCTATTGCTCAAGACTATCAGCCTTACATGCCGCTGGTAATCAGCTTATCCCGCGAAAATAATCCCCTGTTCTCTCGAAAATTGTTAGACCCCCCCCCCCACCCCCCACGGTCACTTTGCAGCTCGGAGGCTACGGTGGCCCAGCGATGCTCTTAACGATGCACTGATGTTGTTTCTCTCCTCCCTGCAGGCTGCGATCCGGAAAGAGCTGAACGAGTTCAAAAGCACCGAGATGGAAGTGCACGCCTCCAGCAAACACCTAACGAGGTCAGTATTGCGAAAGTGCGTGTCTGTGTGCCGAGGTTCGGAAACGCTGGCGTGCGTCTATTCTGGGCAGCGGCGGTCTAAATTTAGCTCCCCTCGCTCATCCAGAGAGAGCACCGCCGAGCTAAAGATAGATGGGAGTACTTCTGGACTGGGGAGGGGGGTGGGAGGGGGGGGGGTTGTCCTCTGGAGAGTTCGCACTGGCAGGCAGCGGCGTCCTTGGCTGAGCTTGTTTGGAGAACGGGGTCCGTGTGAGATGTAACAGTGACCCAGAGGGAGGATGGGGGAGAGGACGTGTCCAGACCAAATAATGACCGTGCTAAAAATAGCGCCACGGAACTGATTAATGGGCGTAATAATAGCCAAGTGCACCGACAAAGTCACCCTCTGCCCTCTTGTTTTGCCTCCTTTTTCGCCATATTAACCGCTCCGCCTCTGCCCCCCCCCCCTCCAGGTTCCACCGGCCATGAAGGTGGGGAGTTTCTTCTGTGAAGAAATGCTGAGCTGAGAAATCTTTCTTGAAGCTTCTCGAGAGCGACCCGAGTGGCGACCGTTCAAAGAGCCTGGAGCCTTTGTCGTCTTCGGCGTGTCTTTAAAATTCTTCCAGCGCCCTCATGTTTGCAGTGTGAAGGCACAGACGTGCGCGTGTGTGTGTGTGTGGGAGGAGGAGGAGGAGGAGGAGGAAGAGGAGACGAGGGTAACGTTTGCAGCAGTGCGTCCCAGTGACGACTGGATGCCACAACGGATGCTGGCTTGTGGAAGAGACTTTTGGCGGAGCCTCCAACTCTCAGGACCCGAGCGGAGGGAGGAGGAGGAAGAGGAGGAGGAGGAGGAGGAAAAAAAACAATCTTGTCATTACGTCATTGTTGGTTTTTTTGTACTAATTCATGGACTCCTTTGACAAGGCGGTGCGAGTCCATGTGGTGGGGCGAAGTTGTGCATGTGACCGGCTTCACCGTTTCTTAACCGATGAATAATGTGACTGTGTAAAAGACTGTGCAGTCTGGGGGAGGAATTTGATATCAACTGTACATACAGTATGTCAATCAGAATGGGATTGTCGATGTCTTCACTGAAAAGAGAATACCTTTGTAAGCTCCACTTGTCTTCAAAATACAAGTTTTTTTTATATAAAAAAAGTACCTGGCTCATCTGAATAATTTGAATACTTTTATTTGCAACTGAAGTTGAGGCAGCAGACTTGAGGGAACATTTAAGATCTGCAGTCCTAGTCTGCGTTAATAACTGAACGTGAACAAACCAGGAATATGACTGAGAAACACCACAAAAACCCGCAATCGGCGCCAACATCAACAATGAAAATCCAACATCTGGGACGAAAACACCGAGGTCAGAAGACACCAAACACATGGACGTGTCTTAAAAGCAGAACCTGAGAAAACAAAGAGTCACTGCCAACGCTCAGACTACGACGACGCTATGCTGTGGAGTGCAGAACTGTGTTTGTGTGGAGAGCAGAGGGAAACAAGAACAACAACAAAAAGGCTCCATTAAGGAAAAAACAAAGAGTGCAGTCCTCTCTTCACACTCTGGAGCTCCTCGCCTTGCTACCGAGGGTACACAAAAAAACAAAGGAAACGTTCAGGAAAAGGCGTTTCATTTAGAATCTTACACAACATCATCTGAGTCATAGCTGAGCGTGTTTTTTTGGACTGGATGTTACGGGCCGGCCCTCAAAAGAGTCATTGTTCTGCCGACGGATCGAAGGAAGAGGGAGACGCGGCGCGCTGGGTTGAATTGCGTTGTGTGCCGCTGGGTCACCGGTGTTCATGTCTACTCACCATTTCACTGAGGAGTCTGTCCTGGACTGACTTCATGTCGTTTCTCATCAGGCACATCTGAAAGCAGCAGGGGGGAGGGCACAGAAGATGAGTCAGTGAAATAAAACCAACAAGATGTAAAAGCTGTAAAGGACAGGCCAGTTTCTTCCTACTCTGAAAGTATGAAGAAAAGAGAGTGCACTCCCGAAAGTTTTGAGATTTACACAACAGCTAATTAGTCCTCACACCGGCGCAACACAAGCAGCACAGAGAAGCACCAATTAGACGTCAGCTGTGAAGTTTATGTTGCCTGAAGGTCCGACCTGGGATGTGAAGATTCCCTCCTCGTACTCCAAGCTGTGGCACGCATTGCTCTGAAGGGTTCGTCTCAGGGTCTCATTCCTGGAGGACAAACAGACGAGTCACACGACACCAACACGCACGGAAGACCAGCTGACGGGACAGAAACACACGCAGGAAATCAGAGTCTAGAAAGCCGATGATGCCACTGGAGACGTTCGCTGTTCACCAAAGAGGAACGAAGACGCCATGATGGACGGTAGGTCATTTTGCACTGTTTCTCAGTGGATGAGCGATAAATCTACGTCCTCTCCCATCAACGAGTGACTCTTCTCATCACAGAGACAACACAAGCACATTTTCGCAGGTTTCCACACACTTTCTGCTGCAACTGGGATTCAAACCTGCATCTTCCACAGTCAAGGGTCAGGGCATAGCTCAATACGCCACCGAGGAGGACGACCTTCTGTTATCAGACTGCCATAGTTAAGAGTAATCTGATGAAAAGGACTTATTGAGAGGGAGGTGTAGCTTGTGACTCTCCACAAAGGGAGCCCGCTCCCTTATTCCCCATCCGAGGAAAACTTCACAGTTGCCTCAGT
>JASSRZ010000053.1:8075822-8125286 GCA_032164315.1 Malacoctenus gilli | reverse complement strand
GTGTAGCTTGTGACTCTCCACAAAGGGAGCCCGCTCCCTTATTCCCCATCCGAGGAAAACTTCACAGTTGCCTCAGTTTGGTTTGGTTGAAATATGCCATTGAAAGGTCGTCATGAGGCTCTGTCTGTACACAAGACTGTCACGTTGTCGGAACAAGGCGAATCGGTCGACGGCAGTGACAAAATAAAGCTGCCATTTGTTTTTGTCTCCTTTTTGCTTCACGTGTACATTTTTACCTCATTGAGAGACAAGAAAGAGGCAGAGTTGCATTGTACTCCACCCCTGAACACAATCGCAGTCATCTAATCAACTCTGTGATTCTTTGAGAGGCAGAAAGTAAACCTCAAACGGAGAAACAATCGAGCTGATCACATTAATAGAGGCACTGGTACTTGTGAGCCCGACAAGTGAAGAAATCATGTTAAAATGCAGATTTTATGACCAGCCACTTGTGACAGAACAGTGCTGGATCGCACAGTATGTGCTAATTAAAACAGGGAGAGGGCGAGGGACACCAGGGCTGCTAATGAATTTTTGGTGCTTTGTATTCATACTCGGGGAGTGAGGGGCTCCGCTCATTCCAGCCTGTTTCTTGTTATATAAAGAAATTCTGTTCAAGATGAACCAAAGAAAGATCCACTTCTATATGATGAAGATGACGCTGTGTCCATCGTTTTACTTAGACATAAATGGGGGTCATAAAACTCTTGGAAACAGTGAGAACAGAAGTGACCGAAATGAATCCCAAAAACAAACGACCGTACGTGGGTCTCGATCTCACCAAACAAAAACCGTTTACCTCATCGTTTCTCGTTTCTGGTAGGAATGGAAAGTGGTGGCCTGCTTCCTCCAGTACACCTGTTACACAGCAAAGTCCCAACACCAGGGTGCAGGTGTTGTATTTTCAACAATAGGACCTTTCAATCACTCTTTGACAATAATACACAGTTGTGGTTTATGTGTCAGAGGGGAAGCAACGGAGAGTGACCTACAGTTAAGTCTTTTTCCATGCCTCTCAGCATCGTGTCATCCTGCTCCAATTGGTGGATTTCCTCCAAGAGGACTTTCTGAACCTGCTCGATCCTCTGAGTCCTGTGCAGAAGGGAGGAGAAACGGGAAAGGCCTTGTCTTTCAGGGGAGGCCACCAAACACACGTATTCACTGCTTTACAAAACTGACTGAATTTAATTGCACCCACAGCTGTTCTCTAAGCGCAGCCATCAATAATCGCAACTGTTCGTCAGAAAAACAGAGGTACCGGCAAATTATGTTTAGTTGTTTAAAGCATAGACTTCCTGTGGAATGACCTTTGTTTAGTAATCTGCATGTTGATGGAGGAGACGTATTGGTGAACAGTCTTCAGAGACTGCTTGTTGTAGGCCTCCATTATCTTGCAGCGGTTCTGGGACGGAACGACAACAAAGCAGAAGAAGTTTTGGAGAAACTGTTCCTGAACAGCCCATAAACGGAGTCACGGTCTCGGCATGGATGTGTGCCTTTGCGTGTTCGCGCCACCTGGACCTTCTTCTTGAGTTCCGTGCTGAACTGCTGACACGGGTTCCTCTGGTTCACCGTGGTCTCCGCCAGCGCCACGTCTTCATCCATGTCCAGGTCTTCATCGACCGCTCCAGACTCCCAGTAATCAATGTGGGAGGACGACGTGACCTGGCTCAGCTCCTCCACAGCCGACACCTCAGTGACTGTCAGCCGCAAACAGATTCACAGACGCTGTCAGAGTCCACACTTTGTTGACAGTTTAGAGGCAGCCTTACAACACAAAACATGGATTTTTTAAAAACTTTTTCTTATCAAGAGGCCTATTTAATTGAATATCTCCTATTCGAACAAATTTGTTGCTAAAATTTGAGTTGCTGAAGCCAAAAAATATGTAAAATTATGCCAAATGAAAGGGAAAACAGCGACTGGACCTGTTTTAATGTCCGCCATTTCGGGAGCTTTGTATTTGAACCCATTGTGAGAGCTTGAGAGTGATGTTTCACCAAAATGACGAATGTTGGTTCAACAACTTCAGTCGTATCATTCGAAACACCTCGTGTGACTGCTGCTTGTGTCATTTGTGGGAGAAGCCTTACAAGACTTGAACAATTTCCTCGGCTTCATGCGAGGAGAATGTTGCTCCCTCATTTTACTCTTCCTCTCCTTCTTCTCATCTTCCTCTGAGTCGCTGGACAAGGACACGTGACGCTTGCGACAGGGTCCTGTGACAAGGAGCACACAGAAGAGGGATCAGCAACGCAAATGTTTCTCAACAGAAGTAATACCTCTCACAAGAAAAATACTCAAAATAATGGTGGCTTTGTTTGGTTGCTCCGTGTAAAACAACAACAAATTGTCGGCCACAGACCAGTTGTCACAGAGAGCTGTTTTACCTGAGACAAGAACCTCTGAGGGTGGCGTTTTCTGTCAGGACGGACAGACGTGAGTTTGGGGTTACATTCAAACACTTTGTGTTGTCATAGTAACCAAAGTAATTGCAAATTCCAGTAAACAACTCCCACCTCTGTTTTAGTCAGAGCTGCAGCGGGGCTTCCCTTTGCTCCGCTCGTCCGAACTGACGACTTGGTGGATGAATGGCTGAGAGAAAAGCGGGTGCGTGTGGAGGCGTTACTCATGCAGTGGTAGTCGCCGCAGCTAACAGTGTCTTCAGGGAACGGAGACTGAGGAGGACAGGGCACGGGTGGCTTGGCCCGCTCGATGACAGTGGACGTTAACAGGGGCTGAGCGGACAACGAGAAAGGAGACTGGGAGGCCGAGGAGAAACGCTTCTGGTCTTCGGTTTTCTACAAACAAGAAGAAGGTTGTAGGAGAAAAGAAAATGGTCAAAGATCGAGTGACACTTCAACTCATCATCATGTCTGTTGGTGATTAAAGACAGATAATGATGGAGCTCTTCATCACAGTGCATTGAAATCCACACATGAAGTGCTGCAGTGTTGCCAACATTCCCCTCTGAAACTAAAGAGGTCGTCTCAATCGAGCAAGATGTTCAATCGCAGGAAGTTCCTCAAGTTTTCGCTTCATGACATCAAGTACTCATCGAGCCTCCTCGGTGAGAGGCAGTCATGTTGATTGAGCCTCGAAAACATTGAAGGGATTTATAACATGAAAAGCTGGTCAAAAAAAAGAAAGAAAAAAACCTAAAAACAGATTAAGGAGGCTTAATGTGTTGTTATCGCGTGACTTTTCCAATCCGGATTTTTTCAGCTAGTCGGCAAATTAAAACCAGCTGTGCTGAGGCGGCAGATCTACTTCTGTAAGTTCTAGACCAGAGAAAGTAGGCCTTCAGTCACCAAACTCATTCACTAATATTACTTGAGTCCACCATGTGAAACGTGAAATGATGTGGATTGCTCAAAGACACTCAATTCTATGGAGCTCCTGACTAAACTAAATCAAATCGGTGGAAACTGCGAGACTTGGCAACTTACGAAAAGACTATTCACTTTAAAATATGGTCCATAAAGTTGAAATGAGAAGAAATGCAAGAGTGACACAGAATGTAGAATGAAGTGGAGAGTACCTCTCCGACACTGGGTCCGTGAAGGGGACTGAGTACAGAGGTTTGACCTCCCTGTGAATGACAGGAGGGGATGGAGTGGATGGAAGGGGTCCTGGATGAGTTGCGGCTCTTCCCGGCACTGTAGAAAGAAGAGGGCAAGCGGTTCCCTTTGCTGCTGACTGCAGAGCAAGGTTTGCGTAGCAGCGGGACAGGCGAGGGGGTGTCCTGGCAGGGGGGGTCAGGGGAGGCGAGGAGCAGGGATCCCCGCGGGCTGACGAGAGGAGAACGGGTCAAATCCAAGGTTGGGTCTGACCTTTCGCCAGCTGTAAAGATCCAAAATAAGCACAGATGTTCAAGCAGCTGCCTTACAACTTGAACAGAGAGTAAAAGGTCAATATATATATGCACATGCTTTTCGACATATCAATTTACAGTTGAGAGGTTGGAGAAGGCGCTTTATGGAGCACTTGCTGACACAAGCCTCGCGAATTGCGTGACCGTCACAATGTACTTGTTTGAAATAAATATTAGCAAGTTCTACTGTAATCTTTCCACTTATCCAACCACAGGAGGAAACGATACAATCAGGCCCTTCATCAGTCTGTGAGTTCTCCACACGCTATACTTTGTGAAGTAAGGATTCTTTTGTGCTGGTTGAATAACTTTCTTGCTACTACAGACGTGGAAAAAAAAAAAAACGGAAATCACACAGTACTTTAACAAAATCCCTGTGAAAGAAATGAGTCACTGCTGAGGAAAAATTCCTGCCTGCCAAGTGACAAGAGGCCTAATGAGTGATGTATGTACAGGTTATATATGTGGCCACTGTAATGGAATTAACCAAGCGATGAAACATTAAAGGGGCATTAGGGGATGTCAGAGGTGCCAAATGGCTGTTATCTAATCCTGATCCTGGTGAGTAACTCTGCACAGACTCTTACATCTCATCTTCTCGATGAGAGGGGGGGACGGGACGCGAGACGTCTGGCGTGCAGCCCAGGGACTCTTCGTTGCGGACTTCTGTTCATGGGCGGCGATGACGTTTTTCTTGTTCAACTTTGAAGTGTCTTGAAAAACATTTGTTGGTCTGTGCTGCTGGAAAAAGAAGTGGCTGTTATTCGTGGTCTGTAGACATTCACCATGTGTAAGCACACACGCAAATGTTTCGCTTTTTATCTTCACTTGGAACTGTGCGTGCAGGAAAATTGGCTTTGGAGACTTTATTTTAAAACTCCCTTACATAATAAATGTCCCGCTGTTTAATTGCAGACGAGACCAATCGTCGAAACCAATTGTCAGTCGGCAGAAATTAGAATATGTTAACTGTCCTATTGGGAGACGTTGATGCTTTTTTTGGTACATGGCTCAATAAGACAGAACTAGAAAAAAAGACACTTATTCCACCTTGACGCCTGACGTCTTTTCCAACCCTGGTTGCTTTCTGCCGTCTGGTTTCCTGCCATTGTCAGCTGGTCGCTCTGACATGCGTTTTTTCTTCTTGTTCTCCAGAACATCGCAACAGGTTTCATCTCTCTCTGGTTGCTCCTGGTCCACAATGTTCCTCTGATTGCAAAGACACAGAAAAAGACTGTTACATGAGCACAACATGTGTTCAGAGAGCAAAAAACATAATCGGTAATGAAGTCCAAGAGTTACATTTGAACTCTAATCTTTGTCAACACACCAGTGCAAATCCGCTACTGCAATTTAACAACAGGCAAAATACATTCAGGGTGAGTTCAATTCAAAATTAAAAAGATCCCAATACGTCAGTGACGCCTCAAAATAAAGTGTGTGTCTGTAAAAACGAGGTGTCATGAGACGGACTCCTGACTGCTTTGGTTATCTGCTCCCCTGTACCGTTCAATGTGGCCACCCAAACATCTCATGAAGCCCCAGAACGGTAACATGAAGTGAATACCACAGTCGTCCATCACAATAGTTTGTCAAGGCAACAGAATGATTGATGCACAGTTGAATCTACTGATGGCATTGATCATTTAATGGAGACTCCAAGCTTTGTATGAATGGCAACAACTTGATGTATTTCTGAAGAAGAGAAAAACAAGGAATAGGAAGTTAACTGCCTCGGGAGCAGGAGGAGGAGGCGGTACCTCTGTGTCTGACTGGCTGTCATCAGTTTCTGGCTCCTTGTAGCTTTTGGCAGAAACGGCTGCTGCTCTCTTCGGCCTGTTGCCAGCTGCAGGCCGTCTGCAAGGTGCTGCTGCTGCTGCTGCTGGCTTCACTGTCTTCTTCCGTTCGTCGAGTGACTTGTTCAACATGGGTTTTCTCTGACACAATAGTGACACTCTGTGGCTCAACAGTAAAGTGCAGCATAAATTTACTCAAATCAATATTGCCACTTACCTTAGAGGGCTTTTTATTGTCCTTCGCAGCTTTGGTGGAAGGTGGGAGAAATTCTGGGGATTCCACTGACAACATATGAAATGTACTTCAGTGTCACCACACCAGAGATGTCTTCAAATTAGAAGATCAACAAATACAACTGATGTGGAGCAACATGACTGACAGCCAGAAGGTGTTTTTTGGTATTCCTTACAGGAAGTCTGAAGAGGCACAGCTGCCGGTTTGGCCGCTGCCTGCCCGGGGTATTTGGTAACCTTGGGTTTGGGCTTCCTGCTCGAGTCCCTCAGCCAGCTGACCTCTGTTGCAGCGTTATCCGTGTCTGTGTCACTGAATAAATTCTTTTTCACATGCCGCTTCCTCTGCAACACGAGAGGTGGCAGGAAAAAAGGGAAATCTTCGCATGCTGTTGCAAGTATACAACTACAAAAACTATGCAATAACAGAAACACATACTTTTTCTTCGGGTAACAGTCCCTTGAGGGGCACTGAGGAATTATGGATGCCACTGTTGAGAGTCAGAACACATGTGAATAACATCAGTTTTATTAAGTCCTCTTGAAAAGGTTGCAAGTTTTATGTTTGCTTTTACTGGCAAAACATCTGAAAGACTTTCGTCTGACCTGTGCGACATGTCAGAGCTGTCGAAGGTGTTTTCTCCTCGCTGTAGTGGGAAGGAACACTCTTTTAATGCTGTCATTCAAACTATGACAACGATAAAGCAATGTGACAGTCCTTAATGTAGATAATATTTACCCGAATGAGCAGCGGTGATTCAACGCTGAACGCAAAAACATCTTTTCTGTTCAAATGAAAAAACAAACATTCAGAAATGTAAAAGCAGCCAAATATCTGCCTGAGAAATGTCCAGCGAAGTGATGGTACCTCTGTTTGGCAGAGTTTGTTTTCGTCTTGCTGTGGCTGAATGCTCCAGATACTTCCTTCTACATCAGACAAAACCGTCTTTGGTGATACAAGCAGTTTAACATCGCACCAGTAACACCAGAAGGTTTATCACGTCATAATCACTCACTTTATGAGATGACGTCCAGCTCATATTGAAAACCGGCCTGTTTGAAAAACACAAGTCGACAGAAGGTCATGCAATGTAAGTAATGAAGATATCGGTTTGCCAAAACAACAAAAAAAAACTTCGTTCGTGTATATTGTACCTGTTGACGACAGGAGGATGAAACGTTTGGGAGATTTTTGCAGAACTTTTTGCTTTCGAAGGTGCTTTCATCTTATAGTGGCTTGAGATTTGGTTCACCATACTGCCTGCAACCTCAGAGAGTCCCTGACAGCACAATGAGCGACAAAAAAAAAGTTACAACCAAAAAGCAACATGGCTGAGACTTCCATGAGGATTTCAGGAGGTTTACCTTCTCTTTACTTGAAACAGTCAAACTCGCTCCCCCCTTTCCCACGGGTGGCGCTTTCTCTCGACTTCTTTTGGTCACAGCGGTGTTCGCTGCCGATGCTTTGGCCGGAAAAGCCTTCAACTCCAGTGACGTTTGCCTTTTGCGCTTCTCTTTGGGGGGCCTGTTTCTTTGGCCCTGCACCACTTTGGGAACAGACAGGGAGGACGCACGCCTGCCTTCTGAGCTCGTGACTCTGGACTCCACGCTCAGAGATATATCGATGTGAGGTGCGGCACCATCCTGAGGAGTAGGAACCTGGTTCCTCTCATCGAGAACCTTCTGCAGACGCTGCATGAGTTCCTTATGGAGAAGCCTTTGGCAGACTGGAGTAGAGTCAGAAACTGACCACTTGCGTGTTGAAGATGACCGACAGTCCAGCTGCTCTCTCACACTGGAATGAGACTCTTGGATCACAAAGAGAAATCAAAAAACGACATTTTTCAGGCATCGTTTCTACACAACACAACAGTGGATATAACTGAACGTTCACTGTCATTATCAATTACCAGATCTCGACACAGAGCTGATTTTCTGTGTAGGCATCATGAGTGTTTCAGAAACAGACAGTTTGTTCCTGCAATTTAAACATGGAGTCAAAATGAGGCCTCTGCACAGACTCAGTGATCTCCTCACGCAGCATTCAGAATCAGAGGAGGTTTTGAAGAGCAGCGGTGCCTCATCCTCCTTACATGCTTTTCACAGTTCTGGGTTGACTTTCGGGCACAAAATCACACTCTGTAAGAAAAATATCCATACAAGATATATAAATCTGTGAAAAACAATAAAAATGATGTCACTCAATTAAAATCGAATCGCAGTAACAAATACTCACCCTCTTCCTGTCCAGGGAGCACCATGGCAACTGATTCTGACACTGATATGTGCTGCAGAAGAGACAACAATGAGGGAGACTTTTCACTTGGGAAAAAACGGCACTTAATTCACAAAACGACTTTCTTGTCACTGGTACAAAAGACGCCATTTACCAGCCAAGTTAGAATTATTTTAAGAAAAGTGTTTGCGGCTTATGAGTTTATTTGGAACTGAAGTCACAGCTAAACTTAATAAAAAACAACCATGAAAGCGAGTACAAATGGAACTAAATTATGAGTAATAAAGCTATTAACTTATCCAGAAAGTAAAAATACCCTTTTGTGTTCCTCAGTTCTCTTGTGGATGGATTTTTCCGAGGCTTTGCCCTGTAAAGATGTCACACAGTGATCACGCTGCAGCCGCGAAATTAAATCAACATCCAAGCTCGCAGTTCGCTCATTTGGTGTCTTTGCATGGTATGTTTAAGTGCTGCACAGTACATTAGGTGAGATACCTGCTGTTTCATGCTGACTGCATTCGCACAGGCACTGGTTAAATTGTGAACGCGCTCCAGGGATGTTTTTTGTTTTGGTTCGGCAGGAGTGTCTGAGAAAGAAAAGAGGAAAAAAGGCATTTAGAAAGTGAAAAATCCTGAAAACAGTTGTGAGAACTTTGACATTTCAGTTCTACTCAAAATAGAATAAATGAGTTTATTTGAGTATCACCCACTTGATGGCACAGCGTCAAAGGTCCGTGCACTGTGCACACTTCCTCTTCCACTGCCACAAATGAAAGTAGCCGACTCTGAAATCTTCATCTTGGCCGGAGTCGCCATCTGGAAGGAAATTCATAACCTGCTTTAATTTTTTTTGTCCAACTGTTAAGAAGGTCACCTAAAATTTCAAAACGCGGGAATTCTACCAGTAAATACGTTCAAGCGGCAGAAACATGGAAGAAATATGAAGCAACACGTCTGCTACCTGAACAGCTGCAGAGCGAGCAGGCCAAATGTAGGGGGTGGCACATTTCTCACTCCCACTGAGAGACACCTGGCTCTCTGGAACAACCTGCATCAAGAAAGGCCGACGTTGTCCAAGAGCCCCACCGAAAAACTTTGGTAAACAACATTGTGTTACTTCATGTGAAAGGCACTGGGTTTACCTGGGTGCTGTTCTCCTCCATCGTTCCTTTTACTTTAGATTTGGGCTGACATAAAGACAGATGCGTTAACGACCGAAGACGACACCTCAATATCTATCAGTCCTGCACGTACTGGGACAAAAGACTACGGGAAAAAGAAGTTTTTTAGGAACAAGTGTGTAAATACTTTGCTCTTGCTGTGTCCGTAGACGTTTTGAGCGGCCTGCAGGATGTCCAGGTAGGAGCTGAAATGGATGGTCAGACTGGATCCTTCCACTGAACCGACAACCACCAACTCTGACATCTTTATGTGCAACACTTTCCTCTTACCCTCCTCTGAAAACAAGGAAACATTGCCTGACTGGAACTGCTTTGAAACAGGAGCAATCACACGATGACCCTAATGTCATGATTGGAGAACAACCATTCAAGAACAGCAACTTTGTTGCATTTTCCTGCTTTGACTACCTGTTACAGTGTAGCTTATGACTTCATTGTCATTGACAGATATGGTTTCCCAATGGCTCTCCTAAAATGAGGAGAACAGACATTGGTCTCTGCTGTGTGCGAGCCCTGCTGCTGTTGATTTCGACACGGAGACCCTCGTGTTACCTGTGCCACTTCATCAGGCAAAGTAAAATAAAAAGAGATGCTGTGGCTGCCAAGGTTGAAGTCAATCCAGAACTCCTCCAGCTTGTCATCAGCGGGCATCAGCAGCTGACAACATAACCACATCATGTCAACACACCCACTGATAATCTTGGCAATGAAGTGCGGATTGAGACATTCGTGTTTGAACGTCTCGCTCATTAATATTCCAGCAAAAAAAACTTTCAGTCACCAGCCAATAACTTTCTGCCTCTGATGCTTCTGGGATTTATTCAAACACTAAATGACACAGTAGTCTACAGTATGGGACTGACCTCATGCTTGTCCAGGTAAACTTCCAAACAGGGGTAAGAACAAACTCTGCAGGAGAGAGAGAAGACGCAAGTTTCCATTCTCTCAGATGGTAAAAAAGCAAACATTGAAAGTCAATGTTGCTCTTTGAAACGAATATCCGACAGACACCAAACTCGCAATCAGACAATGATAATCGAAGCATGTGTACCTTCTCTTGACTCCATTCATCCCATTCACCATGTTTAGAAACTTGCGACACGCCTGGAATCAGATACAAATAGCTCAGTGAGTTCACTTGTGAAAAAAAAAACAATATATTGAACCAAATAGCAAAAGATTAAAAAAAAAAAGAGCTCAAAGGTCTTGCGGTTACCGTCTCGAACTCAGAATCGAGGATCTGGGAGAACGCACTGGCCACGTGGCCCATACTGAACCACTGATACGCCAGCTCTCTCCTCTGGTCATGAGTGGCCATTCTGCACAAAGCCTCCATCAGTGATGACTGAAAGTCATAATCTGAGGAAAATAGACGGAAAACAGTCTGATAATTATGATTTCATTCGTATCTGATGGTTAAGGCAGAAGACATACTGAGCAGTTTCCAAAAAAAACACAACAACAACCTACCACCACTCTCTAAAATGTGATCGGCCAGTTTCCTCCTGAGCAAAAAAGAAAAAACAGCAATTATTCAACAACGTGTGCATTTTTAGAGGGATAATGACTGGTCAAGTTGGTAGTACGAGCAAACAAGTGTGACACACATGACGTCCGAGGCCTCTCGGGAAGTCAGGATCTTTCCGTCTTTCTTAAGTTCAAGTGGGATTGCGTCCAGAATGGCGTTGAATTTACGAATTGCCTGTTAAGAATGTTTTGCATTAGCTGATTAGAAATTGCTTCAGTCTGACGGACTTAATTAAAACCCAAACAAAAACGAATCTCACACCTCTTTCTGGATCAGTATGTAGATTCTGGGGTCGACTGCCAACTGACCGACAGGATACAGGAAGGATTCTGTGATTTTGTAAGTTCCTGTGAATCGCACATTGTAGCAATATGAAAAAGAGGGACACATCTCCTACTGATGTCACAAACAAGCAATAAAATACTATTTATTCATAACGATATACTCAATATTGCACATAAATGCTTCGAATCAAATGGACAGAAAATTATAAAAGGGGTGATGATAAAACACAAATATAGGCATGTACAGACCCTCTTTGCAGGCCTCATGAACCACCTGCAACCAAATACAAATAAGTAAACAAAGTGGTACTTCACAGTATTAATACATGTTGTACATACAGCTTTCTTCAAAAATGAGGGGGTTGTGGTGCTGGGTACAAAGTCACAGACAATAGCTCACCATCAAGGCATTAAGGAAGTCCTCTGAGAGCACGAACAGTGTCTCATCCCACCGTGGGCCACACTGGATCCACAGTTGTTGGCACTTCTCAAACCACTGCACCATGTGCAAAAAGATAAAATAACTGAGTATATTTGTGCAAGTGGTATTTACATCTGTATGTGTGTGTGTGTACTCTATACTCATCTTTTGGATCAGGCCATGTGTTAATAAGCCAGGGAGTCCTTGCCCACTACCATACACCTTCACGTTTTTTCCATACTTGCAGAGGCAAACAAAGCCCAAACCAGCTGCTTTGGGATCTTTATTGTCCAAACTCTGCACAACAAAATGACAGCTCGACCAGAACCACAAAGATAAAGTGTAAAAATGAACAAGTGAGTGTGCGGAGCGTCACTTTACCTTCGAGATCAGTTTATCCAACTTGGATACAAACTGTTGGGAACACTTCATGAGGGTCTCATCATGGTTGTTCCTTTGCAGGAATGTATCCAATGCCTGGATTTCGCCGGTCTTCAAAACCTCATTGATGACATTCTCCAACTGCAAACACAAGAGGTTGCCATGCCTTTTTTTCCCCGGACCCCTCACCTCAATTTCAGTCGCGTACTTCAAGATCATGACACGGAAGTGATGGATAGTGAAGCAAATAATGCAATGTAAAATCACCTGTCGATTGGGACAAGGAGCCATTCTGTATTCAGAGGTTTATCCTTGTACTCTGCTCTCCACTGACAAGGAAAAACGCAGACACAAATTAGACATTTTAGTGTAGAAATGAGTTAAGAAATAGCTACAATATCAGTTACATTGTTGCAAAACTAAACATTGACATTTCGCCGTGAATACGCTCGTAATAAACTTACTTTAATGATCTTTAACCGCCAACCATTCAAGACAAAGCCCGACAAAAGCTTTACGAGCGGTAACGAGCGCATACCCAGCTTCAGCGGTTGGGAACGCGCTAATTACCTTAGCAACAACCTGCTTTAGCGAATAGCCGCTGACGGCATCCAACGGCAGGCTTCAGACCGCGAAACAATATTGCGTGAAAGTCTAAAAGTCTGAACTATGTGTGGAGATGGCATTACTCACCGTGTTTTCATGACAATAGTTCCGTTATTGTCCGTCTAAGGTCATCCCGCGACGAAAAAACAGCGGGAAAACAAGCAACCGAGACCTGCTAGTTTTTGTTAATATGGGTTGCCAGATCTGACCGAGACGCTCCAGTTCGAATCATGAAAAAACACAGTCAGAATCAAAACTGCTGTAAAAATATCAGGTTAAATAGGTTAAACATTCGTAATGAACAAAAAAAACAACCTAAAGGCATATTAAATGTTTGTGAAAGTGTACAAGCTCAGTGAATTATATTTATAATTTTAAATAACACAAAATACATAAACCTTACTTGAAAACAACTATACTAAATGGGTTAAAAAAAAAAGAGGAACACATAGTTTACAGTTCAAGTGTGCATTGATTTGGATTTATTAAAAAGGCATTGCAGTGTTACATCTTGTTGGCTTGGATCATTTGGTTAAGTAACGTGACTCAAAAATATCCTGAGGACATATGAAAGTAGTTTTGCAAGCCAAATACTTGGATTACACAAAATATCTGTATGCAAAATATCCACCTGGAAACAAACAGTGGATGTGCATTAATTTCACCTATATGCAACTCCAATTGGAGCAATTATTGGTTGGTTTTTTCCCCCAGGAGTAATAAGCATCGAACAAATTCAGTTGAAATAAATGAACAGAAAGTTAGTGTCAGGTGTGAGGGCAAAAGTGTTTAGCTCACTCTGGACGCATATGTCCAGAGTTAACAGTTCAAAGCTCTCTTTTCTCTACAAACAAAGAAGACATCATATGTCACTACATTGTCGCTGACAGTTTTTACTGTCAATTATTGTAAAGTGCTTGAATCATTCCAACCCTTAGTCTGCACCCTAAACAAAGTGGACCATGCTGTCCTCACATTCTTTCGGTACAGCAAGCTTGTAGTTTTGACACACCAGTTTATAATTCTCCCCATCGTTGTTGTCCCAGTACTCGGCTCCACAGACTTTGTATTGGATGGCAAACTCCAGCACTGCCCCGGGCTGCAGGAAAGGAGGGACGGGCAGGTGGAAACGAAAGGTGTCGCAACTCAATTGTCCTCTTGCTCCGTCTTTGAAGCTCTTGGTGACGGTGGACACCCAGGAGGCCTTGGCGTCTGCGCAGCTTTTCCACTCTGTGAATGAGTACCGGGCGGTGACATCTTTCTCAAAGTCCAAGTTGAGGACCTGCGTGATTCCAATGACCCCCAGTTCAAAACACAGCACCCGCTCCAAGCACACTTTCTGCTCGTGGACCCGACGCAGGAATCCTGGCTGGTCGCCAGGTTGTTGGGCAAAAACTGGCTTTAGGTAGGGCAATGAAATTTCCAGATGGCGCCCATCTGCCATTTCAGCGCCCATCAACAACCTGAAGGCGACATGATGTGGCACAAAGGGCTCCTCCCCCGATTTGAAGACCTTGACGTCCTCCAGGTCAAGTCCCAGAGAGTCCACAAAGCGCACACCCACATGTCTGCAGTGCTTCTTCTTCTGCGTGGCAGAGGGCAGCGACAGCGAGCGCTGCCGGATGATGGGCTTCGGCGGTGGTTCGCAGGAAAGGCTTCCGTGGTACTCCTTGTGTTTTGGCACCGAGGCTCGGCGACTCGGGGGGCGGATCGGCACCGGCTTCCTCTCTGCGTTAGGTCTGTCGGCCCGGAGCATCTCCGTCAGGTTGATGGTCATGCAGGGCCTGGGGGCCCTGCTGTAGCTGGGCATTGGCTGCTCAGACTTTGAAGAGGGGATCCTCTCTCTTCCAATAAACCAGCCGCTATCCATGTTGTGGAGGAATTCTTCTCCTGGCCTGTGGTGAGAAAGAAAAGTACCACCTCTTGAGGTTCTGTCCAAACACAATGTAAATCGCAACACTGTCATAAAAGTGAGTATTCAGATCATGAAGACACAACTTTACCTGCAACTCGGGACTGTTTCAGCGCGTTCAATCTTTTCATGCACAAACAGTCACAGAAATAAATAGTGGGCGTGTACTCTGGAGTACGTGCACGAATACACACAGCCTGCTTCCTCGGGGACAGTTGAAGCGTTGCGCACACTGTTCACACAACGACACGAATAACTGAGACAGTGACATCATCTCACCATGAATTAAAGGAAGAAGCAGCGATGTTTGCGTCTCAGCTGCAGCGCGCAGCCCAAGCTGGAGCCTCCATTTGAGGTTTTAATTATTAAAGCGGTGCATGTCCGTGCGTCATGAAGCAGCCTCTGTATGCCGGAGACCCGACTTGCAAACGCCAGCGACCCTCACCGCTGTTCAGCCCACATACATGTTTCTTCGGCGAAGTCGATAGAGATCAGCTAACTTAACAGGAAACTGCATACGCACCAAAAGGCCACCGATGCTGCCTGGGTGATCGAGTTATCACAGAGTGAAACATGACATTTTTGCAATTTTTGTGACATTCATTTTCCACTGGCATGGTGGGCGTGGCATTTTGAGTCCCATGAGCCGTAGTTTAACAATGCTACGTCTACTTTTTAACGAGCGTTTGCGGTCCTTTCAAAAAGCGAGCCGCGGGTATAGACTACAGCTCCCAGAATGCACCACTGGCGCTGACTTCAACAGCAGCCGCGAGCCAGTCAGTAGCAGGTAAACAAACCTATCTGACTGGGACGGCGAGCCAAACAAAGCGCTGTCCGACCGTCCAACGAATGTAATGGCGAGAACGATGACCGACGACAGAAATACACGTCTTCTCTCAGCAGTTTACTAAGAACGCACTTGCTGTTCTGTTGTTGGACGCTCGCGGATCGACGGCAATCAGGGCGACGTGTTTAGCCTGCAGTGAAGGAGAGACAGACATCTGCGCATGATGCATTGCAGCACTTTGGAGAAAATGGGTGTTTTTAGCCTCATCCTCAGACTAGAGCATCCGATCCGAGACGTCGGTTGGGTTCTTTAGCAACCGTGCGAGTTTCACTCTGCAGGATTCCCAACAACATCTCGTCCGCTGCAACATGGGGCCCATCATGCAGGAACGCACAGCATCCACGACCCTCAAACGCGTCGTTTCCAAAGAGAAGATCCGGGCCAAAAATACCGAAAATAGCGTGCCGGTGACCAGGTAGGCCTTGTTATACACTCTCATGCTTGATGCGAATTTCTGCTGCGTGCGCAGATACAAGTTTTAGGCATAGCAGCTGAAAAAAAAAAAAACATGTCACGTTTTCACAGCTCCAAGAAAAGCAACAAGACGAAGAAAGCTGGTGGGCAAATGAAAAATGGCCTCCCAGGACCGGGTCAGGATAAGGACACAGTAACAACAACGCACCGGGTACGTGCGTTCACTTTTATTTTCAGTACTAACATTCCTTGACAGGAAAGATTTGGGGTCGAATGATGCTGCAGTAAATGTTGCAGGCTGCGCTCTCCAAAAGGAAGGAAATAGGTGAATAATAAGCATATTATTGTGCAGGGTGCCCAGTCAAAAGGTGGCCGAGTCAAGTCTACCAGTGTCAGGAACACAATCAAAGTATCCAGGTGAGTCTGGAGGAGTTTGCCTTCTTCCTGAATCAGTTGTTGAGCGTCAGTAAATCACGGAGTCCATCATACTATTTCATCTCGTTGCAGCCCCGAAGACGAAGGAGATTCGAGACCTCAGCTCCGCAAACATTCCCACGTGCAAAGGAAAGAGGAAAAACGAGAGGGTCAAAGGGTGTCCCAATGCGGCGGCGAGCTCCACCCCAATCGTGGGGCGATGGGGAAGAACCGGCGGGCCCTCTCGCTGCCTCTCTCCCCCATATCAGGCCTGCGGCACTTGCCAGCTCACCCGCTCACTCACTCCCCAGCGCCGACCCCGGAGGTGCTCCAGCAGCACTACAACACCAAGGAGGATGACACCGACAGTGCCAGCGATCTGTCAGACTCTGAGAGGCTGCCGGTGCTGCCCTCCCCATGCACCCCCTGCACCCCACCCCACCTCAACCTCCGGGCTGAGATCATCAACAGCAACGACTTCCCCCCAGATATTCCCGGGCCCCACGGGACAGCGGCGGGTGACGACGACGGAGACGAGCAGCCCGCCTACTGCTACCCGGAGTTTCTGCCTCCTCCCTTCAACAGCTGGAGTTTGAGGCAGCTGGCAGTGTTCCTCCACACCGAGGGCCGCGGCGCCCCCCGGCCCAAGCCCGTAGGCCCCTTGGAGAAGTACCTGGAGCGACTGCTGCAGCTGGAGTGGCTGCAGATTCAGACGGTGCAAGCGGAGAACAGCCGCCCGCCGGGGAGCCGTTCCAGGCCTCAAGGCTTCCCCTCGGCCACTGCCGCCCACACGCCCAGGCCTCACACGGCCCCGCCGTCCCGACTCAACTCGCCCAAAGGCTTGCGGCAGAGCCAGCGAGCTTTCCCGTTTGCACCGGTCAACAACCCCCCGTCGCCCGCCGCAGCCCAGCACCAGCACCCCCGCTTCCCCGTCTGTCCGCACTGTCACATCCGCTACCCGCTGTGTAACGGGAGCTGCTCGGCCTACGCCTACCAACGCCACTCGCGGCTCAGCCCCCTGCTGGAGCGCAAACCCCGGCCGGGGGTGACCGCCAAGAGGAGCAGCAGCGAGACCCGGGCTCCCTCCACCGAGGGCAGGAGCCCAGGAGGACAAGGCGGGAGCGTCGGGGGGGCCCAGACCCCCGTCAGCCCCTCAGCCGGACGGAGTCACCTCAGGCACATGCAAGCTGCGGGCAACTCCCGCAAGCAGCCGCAGAAGTCCGTGGGCAACCAAAGCAGCAGAGGGCAGGTGAGGAAGAGCCGGGTCAGAGCCAACTCCGAGACGGATGTGAAGAAGGATCCCGGCGGCGGCGGCGGCGCCAAAACCACTGCTGCAGAGAAACACGTGGTGGCTGCGAGTAAGAGAGAGATGGTCACCGTCAAGAGAGAGGAGAAGGACTGGCAGAGGGCAGAGGCTGGAGGTCAGGCCTCCAAAAGCACGGCCAAAAGAGCTGCCAAGGATCCGTCCTCGGTCTCCAAAGCGCCACTGAGCAGCAAGCAGAACGGCAAAACAAAAAACGTGCACTTTGTTGCAAAGTAACCACAATGAATCTGCAGTATAGTGCTTTATTTAGAGGTTACTTGGTACAGGAGCCTGAAGCTATGCCTGCTTTCTGTGTACTCTGTGTAATACTAACATGTTCTAACTGTTGTACAGCAGTCTAAACCACTCCGTAGTGTACTGCCTTTAAAAGGTGCAAATTAGCAGTAATTGAGCAGCGACATAAAACAGCAAAAGGTAACAAAGACACTGAAACAGAACAAAATTGCACACGTAAGCATTTCATTCAAAGTGTACAGCTATAGTCATAATGCTGAGCGTGTTTTGACTGGATGCTCATTGTGAAGCTGAATACTGCTAGGATTCTAAGAACAGCTTTGTAAACTGAACCCTCTTGCACTGCACTGTCACATCGGTATACTACTAACGGTAAAAATAGACATCTCTCGTAGGCCTGGATAGTTCTCAGCGTAAGTAATCCATAGTGAAGTTCAACACAGGTCATCGCATTTCATCGGAAACGTCCTCAGCGGTTAATAGTGCAATTTTGAACGTGGGAATGTAATTTGTTTTCAATGCTTTCACTTGATCTTTCTTTCCAACATTTTTGGTGCCTCAATTCTTTCCTTTTCAGTTGGAGCATCTTCGTCGGAGGGGGAGGAGGCACAGTGAATGGTGAAGTGGTGTGGTTACCGTAGTTACTATCCGATGTGTTTGAGCTTTGGTTTCGACATTTTTTGGTTCCAAGGGCTTTTCACGTTTGAACAGCTTGAATTGTAGTCTCTGATGATATACTGTATTTTGCATAGAGCCGAGCTCTTCCTATCATTAAAGATGGTGTAATGTTTGCTACGAATGTAAATGCATATTTTTCCAGATTTTATATACCATAGTTATATTTATGAGAAGTGTTGTGGTTGACTTGTGCTACTCATTGTCATCGTTTTGTTTACATCGACGCGCACAACAAAAAAAAAAAAGAGGAAAATTTAGCGAAAGAGCTGAATGTAACCGTACGTCTGCCGTCACCTCATTCCCAATGGAGCACATGGTCGTCGGTCAGCAGAACACGTGTCACTGCGACACACATCACCTCCGTAGTCCACCGCATACTTGACGTCTTCGAGGCACCGTGTTTACATTGGCGTGTTTTGGGGTTTCTTTTGCGTTGGTTGTGGTTTACCTTGTGCACTTGAGTTGAAAAGAATCACTCCATTGATCTAAATGTGATATATCTGTATATTCTGATTGCACCTCTTTACGGAATACCCAAGTAAAGTATCAAAGCCATAGACGACGGGGCCAGGAGTTGCAATGTGACGATAAATGTGTACGTTACATCGACATGCACGCAGAAAGATTGTTGTATGTATTTTCTCAATGTTGAATGCAAGTATTTGTAAGGCATAGAAATAAATGTTTTGCACACAACGGGCAGCAGGCCTTCGGGGTCATCGATCGAAGCACACCGAACACTGACTTTCAAATGTACTCCAAGTACTTCTATTCGTTGTTTATTTAGGATCCTACCTGCTATTTTCTGAGGCAGTCCTTGAGTATTTTCAAGTACTTGTAAAAGGAAAGTAATAGCTTGAGTTTTTTGGGTATTTTACCACTTCACTTATTTTCCATGATGCATTATTTGTAAAATAATTGACATATACATTGAAAAAGTAACTTTGTTCTACACTTGGATTCATTGGAATCATAAACAACTATCAAAGTACCAGTATGTGAAGGCTCAGTGAAGTCGGCTCACTCTGATACGCATCAGCGGAGTTTATCGTTGAAGCAGATGTTGGACATCGTGAACCCGTTACATCCTCTTCAAGCATGGAAACGGTTTATAAAGCTGGCGAAGCTGCTTCTCCCTGTCATTCACACACCCTGCAACAGAAAATGAGATTTTTTCAACGCCCTTCGTAATCGCCATAAAACACGGGCATCATATTAGCTGTGTTAACGGCTTAATTTTCGTCGAAGGGCTCTACTTTTTTTTTCCTGATGAAAGAATTCCGACTCCTGTAATTGGAAACTCGCTGAGCTCACGTCGGCTCTCAAAAGGTGTGTAATAAGAGTGCGGTGGGGTCACCTAAGTGTGTGTTGGCAGTGAAACATAAGCTGCCAAATGTTTGCGCGTTGACTTCTTCTCTGTAGACAGGCCCATCGTTCCACATGAGATCATAGCCACCCACCCTTTTCTCCTTGCCAGTCAGCCTAAAGGAGGAAAACACACAGAACATCGGAGGGGAAAAAAAGGGAGAAGAAACTTCTGATGTCACGGAGAGCCTTTTTGTGATCTGCCGTAACTTGTATCAAGTTCCTTATCTCAGCTGTTTTGGATGTTTCTCAAAGAGGCTTCTTTCCCTCGGCGTTCTTAACTTTAACAAATACCATATTCCAACATCAAAACATCGTCAAAAACATTCCTTTTCTGACGGTGTCCAAATGATGTCATGGGCGTGATGGAAAGAAGGACAATCGGAAAGCCCTTTACCTCCCCTCCATATCCACAACGTTCAGAGTGTCCTCCAGCAGCCGGCACTTCATCTCGTAGTCCTCCTGGCTGCTGGGTTTGTGCGACGGAGAAGCGTTCACTTCAATTAGCCACCTGTGAGGAGGAAAAAAAGGTGATGCCATCCCCAAAGCATCCCCCCCCCCCCCCAAGAAGAAAACAGCAGAAGTTCAACAATGGTTGCTGGCATCTGCACGGGGCAGATGAGCTGGCATTCAATTGTGTGTAATTATATAATGCCAGTTCTTCGGGTGTGCGGTGCAGATTTACGAGTTTTCCAAACATGATTGTTTCAGTATCACTTGTAGATTTACTGCTTTGTTTTCAGCTACTCGCGATAGTAGCACGGCACGCTTGCTTGTCTGTGCAGGCGCTTTCTGTTCATCTGTGAGGACCGGGTGCCAGAATAAAGCATTTACCGCCCCGAAAAGCCGCCGAGTTGATGACAGACTTAGTTGGCATGTGTGCGCTCAGTGTGACAGCACTCACGGTTTGAGGTTCTGATCCAGCAGTATGTCGTAACCGTAGAGCTCAAAGCAGTGTTTGTCGTTTATGATAACCTTCTGGACGCTCTGGAGGCTGCGGACGAAGATGTTTTCCATCTCTTCGAACAGATTTTCCACCGCCTCTCGTCCATGTTGGGCAGTCAGGTATTGTCTGAGCTGCTGCATCTGCCACTTACAACCCTTTCTCAGAGAAACAAGAACGGCAAGGTGACGAGAAGGAAACGCAGGAAAAAAAACAAGACTTGATGGATTGCAGGCTGAATTCGGAGGCGCTTTCGTCACAGACCTTTTCAGGGTCATAGTCGGGTGCAGTTTTTTGAACAGACACATTGGTGAGGTGCATATCTGAGAAGGTACTAAGGAAAATGTCACGCTGGGCAAAGCTTCAAAAGTGGGTCAAACAATTCAGTCCAATACCAGCTTGCTGTTGTGGCATTGAAATGACGGATCCGTACGGGCACGTTGGTGCGTCAGAGGAAACGACAACATTTCACAAGCAGGGATACACTTGTCGTCAATGCTGCTGAGGGAAAAGCGGGTGCCAGAGAAGCGCGCGAACCCCTCTCGATACAGCCAGGCCTTCAAGGGAACATACTGAAACACACCAGCACGCATCCACACACATGCAGACACGGATGCATGAGATGAGTCACGGGAGTAACCATAATTGTCACTATGTCTTGCATAATGTATCTGTACGTACTGATGTGACTAACACGTAGACTCTCAGGTCAAACTTCCTGCCTGTGAGGAAGTGAGGAGAATGTTATTCCATTAAAATGCAGGAATGTTTGAATAGTTTTTAGGATTATATTCACAATAAAAGTGCTTTTTTATCTCAGTGTGTTACCATTAATTAAGTAGGGGTTCTTGATGTAACGCTGGGCCACATAGTTTTCCACCGGAGCTCCATCCTTCTGTTCCTCTGCACGAGCGCCATCCTGTTTAAACACAGTTGTAAGTTGCTTTTTCTTAAACTGCTAAGTGACATTTAACACCAGTGCCTCTTCCAGACAAGCATCTCTGACCTTTCGCCAATCCATGATGTCTTTTAATTTCTTGAACAGGAAAATCCCTTTGCCCTGAGATTTTGCGACCTTTAAAAAAACCCCACAAGCGCATTATTTTTCCATGAACTTGTCAGGAATGCTGGATGCTTTTATTGGAGTTTCCGGGCAGAATGACGGGCTCTGACCGGCTTCATGATCCAGGTGCTCCTTGGGCTCCTGTTGAACTCCTCGACAAAGAGGTGGTACTCCCTGGGCAGCGCAAATGTACTGGGGAAAAAGTCGCATTTGGACGCCTCCATGCGGCCGGCGTCCCTCTCCAGGGTTTTCTGGTATCTCTTGAGGTTTTTCACCATGAGATTTTTGCGCGTCAGCTACAACGTGAAACACAAACACACAGAACACCGCCACAGCTTCAGCGCTGTCCAACTTTCCAGGACGCGGTTGCAGACCCGGCTCGAGCGACACGCTTTCACCTCATAATGATTGCGGAAGTGGTTTATCCTCACGTGCTCCTCCAGGTAAATGTGATCAAAGTTCTCCCTGAGCCAGCCGACCTCACACCAGTTGAAGTCCCACTCGCCATCACTGTGGGCGGGAGGGGCAGAGATGTCAGGACCAAGCCGAACATCCAACAACGAAGAGGATTTAAGACCAAAATGGAAAACAGCCACTCAATTGGCAGATTTCTCTGTTTTTTTGCTTGACACTCGAGTGAAATCTTTATGAACTCACTCTTTCACTTCAACCCAGTTTGGTCTTTGCTGCAGGACGTCTTGGATGGTGTTGACAATGCCACATTTGTAGCGTATGCAGCTCCTTCCCTCGCTTTGAAGACAATGTCAGACGGTCAAGATAACAAGAGTCATGGCCATTTCTGAAACGAGAGTATCGTGAAGAACAGCACTTACCGCTCTTCACTTTTACCATTATCACATGAAACTCTGTATCCAGATGTCTGTGAATTCAAATGGAAAAAAAATCAGCCGCAATAAATCTGTAAAAAGACAGAAAAAATGAGTCGAGAGACAGTATCTACAACTAAAAAAGAGTAATTACAAGTTCTTCATAATATTCAAACAGCATGGCTCATGAGTAATGCCCTTTATATCATCGATTTCTGTCACTCCAACAAGGCCATGGGTGGGGAACGTTGTGCCTTACAGTCGCTGCTCTGGATCTGCTGCGCCGTCAGTGCCATCTGGATTCCTGTCTGATGGTTTTGCAATAAGCCCACACAGATGTTCTTCTCACAAGGAACCATTTCTTTTCTCCTCAAAGTGTAACTATATCTCATTTCTCGTCTTTTTCAGGGCAGTCCATTCATTTTTTATGATTATTAATTGTGTGAGTGCACAAAAAATAGCAATGCAGAAAATGAAAAGTAAATAGATCAGCAGCAATTACTCAGACACAATATAATGATGGGTTTATGATGATTTCTGGCCACTGGAGTTCATTTCGTGCACTTATTGGTGATACCATGTCACACACGGAAGTACGCTGGACCTCCACAATCACACGCAAAGCAACACAAACACCTAATTTAGTCAATAAATTCAACTTTTTGTTACCTGATTATTGGACATAGCAGCGTTCACCAGTGCCGAAAAAACTCCGTGACACCCGAAGCTTGGAGCGCCTCGGCAGCAGCCACCGCAGTCTGCAGGCCTCCCAATTGTTTGGCAACAGCTGTCGTCATGGGAACCGTTCCCGGAAACGAGTGGTCCCAGTTTGCTTTCAGTCCGACGAAGAAGCCTGTAAACAACAATACGGCTGTGAAGTACTCTCGAGAGGCCGTTCGACATTTGAAATGCTCACTGTGTCAGAGAAGAGTCGATTTAACCGTGAGATCATTTTTTGTCGGGTTTTTTCGGTGCTTGAAATCTCAGCTCCGCCACGTTTGACTGTGAATGGGTCATTGACACATTCACACATTCACACAAACATGCAATTAACACGACGTTCTTTCAGATTTAGACAATATACAACCCAATTCTCTATTAAACTGCAAGTGCATCTCGATCTTGCGAGTGTGTAACCGTCACCGCTTGGGGGCGCCAACACGCTGTGTGTGTGTGTGTGTGTGTGTGTGTGTGTGTGTGTGTGGTGTGTGCGCGCGCGCGCGCCCCACCTTTATGTTGTGGCACGTGCCCCTGTTTTAAAGATGCATCTATTGTCTAAAAAGTAGCAGCATTAATTTCCTCATCTTTCAGTTTTTTAAGATGTTGAAAATATCGAAAAACTAAATATTTGAGACATTTCAGTCGTGTTCTCGGCTCCAAAGAAAATTCATGGACTTGGAGGTGCTGCATTTGTTTTTAGAACTGTAAATTGAGGATCATCAGAATAGGGTTGAGTGTAGTGACGCTTGTGGTTTTCAAAGAAATAAAAGCAAAAGGTGATCGGATGCGTCCTGAGCATTAATGTTTAGATTGTTACCAATGACTGGATTTCATGTGAACAGAAAAGGATTGTTGATGATTTAAAAAAAAAACACACGGAAACTCCACCAGTGTTTGTCCGCCTCAGGGACAAATTGCACTTCGTGATTTACTGTGACAAGAAGATTATGAAAGCAAACTGTCTGAGGTGGAAGACCTGGCTCCAATGGTAACTTTCATCCTTTGCAGCTACAAACCAGACGATTGAGAAAACACTGCATGTTTGCCTCCCTGCAGATCAGCTATTGTGAAACAGCTTGGAAAGAATGTGCGCGTTTCTCCATCATATAGGCAGGTTTAAAGGCGTGAAATCATTTACTGCATAAAGTTTACAAATACGTCCAATTGTTGTGTCCTAAAACTTCTTAATAGAACCTTATCACTGACCACTCTAATATATATCGCTTTGGTACTTATGCCTCCGTAATGCAAGAATGTCGACCATCTGACTGGGATTCCTGCGCAAAGGTAAATAAATGGGCGGCTCAGCGTCTCCTACACAGATTACGCAGTCGTTTTCTTTCTCTGCCACCCACAACTAGTCAAACAATCAGCCATACTTCAGACCCTGACATAAATAATCAGCAGTGCCAAGCATGTATGGATGGGAGCTTATCAGTGTGCAGGCAGTTCATGAACATGGGCGAGGCTGCAGAAAGGCTGCTGTGCTCGCAGATCCAAAACACTGTTGCGGCTCCATAACGTGCAGATAAGCGCTGGAATCGAGAGATTTATTTGTATATCATTAAAGGGAGAAATAAAGCAAGTAATGTATTTATTCTGGGCAAAATTGGCTCATTGCTGTGTGTCATTATGAAAACTTCTTCCAGATTATGGGATGAGAAAACAAAAACCCTCGACAGTGGCGATGCTGCCGTTTCAAATAGGAAACAGACAGCCGCAAAAGCGACATATGTTTTCTTTTTGGACGAGTCTGAAACAAAAGTAATGTAAATGTAAAAGATTACTGACTTGCCAAGTGCCAGCGAGTATAACCATCTCGTCTTTATGTCAAATTTATGCCATGAGTGCATGAAAGAGGAATGCGACTGTCGTGCAATGGCGAGTGAGAATCTTGCTAAAAGTCCAAAAGTCCTCTTTGACATGTTTTTAGGGAGATTGTTGGGTTCTTAAACTTCTCTTTTCGGCATCAACCAGGTCACACATTCCTCAGAAATCACTAAGAATCAGTCAATCGTAGGTGAAAACGCAGGCCAACCTCTCAACAAGTTTCTTTTTTGAGTCAGATTTCCAGCATTTGTGTCTGTGTTACATAGTTCTGGTTTGGCACGCATTCCTCCTGAGATTTTCGACCAGTTCCCGGTAGCTTTACGAATTATGCCTATAATTTTGGCTTACCAAGGATGTTTTATGCCTGATGCACAATGGATCAAGCTCAAAAGATCACCGGTAACTTGGAACAGGAGTTGTTTTCATAGATCAACCCCGCAAAGGGATTGCGCCTCGTTTTCTGTGGATGCAAAGTTCAATCCCAGCTCGATTGTTCAACGCGATAAGTCGTTTGTCATCTGAATTTCTCCGGTTCGTTGTGGCGATGGCGCCCTCACGATGGCGAGGCTTTGGTTTGAATCCTTCCAGGTCAGAGAACCTCCAGTGAGCGATCGTCATCGGACCTCCCGAATCAGGCTCTGCTCAACAGTAACACAGAGCAGGAAATCTGCGGGATCCAGGGAATCAGCTGCTTTTCATTTGAGGGGTATCTCGCCGACTTAAGTGGGCTAATGCTCACCTTGGAAGGATGTTCTGTTGGGTGGAAAGTTCAGCTAAGCCGTAGGTGTGCTGGTGGAGCAACGGGCGCCGGATGAAATGTCGAGGAAACCCTTCAAGTGCGTCACTGATCGAGGTCAAGGGGGCAAAGTTGAGCTGTAGTGAAGCTTTAAGCTGCGGAGGGTGAAACCAGCAGCAAGGGTTAGAGGGACTGATGTGATGCTGAAGTGAATATATTGATGTTTAGAACATGACATCAGTGACTGTCCACCACCGCGACATGAATGTGCTGTGAGGAACCAGCTGGAGCGCGTGGAAAAATGTGCAACTTTTTCCAAATTCGTTCGGTAAAATTCAGTTGAATGTCAGTTGGTTTTATTTGCAACATTAGTTCATGTCAATGTCTGAAACTTATGCATAGGTTGACAAATGTTCATGTTAATGATTAGCTTTTACACTGGAGTGCAGAGATAATTAGACATGCTACATGTAAAACTGGCTTTTGTCAAGTGGGAATAGCGGAAAAAAGTTGGAAAATATCAGCAAAACAACACATTTCCTTTCCAGTAAGATTTTTCTGTGTTTTCAGGTGTCCAGAATAATCTCACGGCACAGAAATGATATTAAACAGAGCAGTCCTGCATAAACGTGGCCTCCGATATGTTGTTTTCCTGCTCCTTGTGCCAAAGGATCCCAAAGACAACGTGTCCAAATACTCAACGGACAAAACATGAAGTGATGGACAGAAATAATGAGGACAAAGTGATGGGCGGAGCCTGCCTGAATCGGGCGCCATTCGCACGTGTGGTCTACAGCGTTCAGAAGGACAGCTACTTATCAACACTTTATGAGCAGATGTTGGCAGGCGGCAGAAAGTGAACATAATAAAGCTATAAGTTCAACCCTCAGAGTCACAGCCTGGAGGAAAAGTATCTGAAAAAAAAGAGCTGTAAACAACTTTACCACTTGCTGCATGATGTACTTAGTGTGAAGTGAAGGGAACGAGAGATTTAATTAAATTGAAGTCTGATATTAGGCTTCACACCTCAATCCGTTTTTATTGCTTTGATAAGCTCTGCCAAAGTGCGGAGGCTCCCCGGAGATTTCGTTCCCTGCTTATACAGTTTTGATGGCCCACTTTGGAAAAATAACCACCGGTGGTCACGTGAAGCCCTCGCAGCTACACCGTGCAGTGGAGACCCCCCCCCCCAAAAAAACCCCCACTGAAGAGATACCTTGAGAGTTTGCACTCAGCAGAGACCTCTCAAACCACACACAGTCAAATTTGTGATAGCGTTCTGTCTCCATAACTCTGGTCAGGAGAAGGAAAACAGAATATGGTCCTAATTTATGTGGAATTCTTTCTGTTTCCCAGCTCGGGGATTGTGCCAGAGAGCGCGGGGTATGGCACAAAAATCTGCGCCTTAGGGAGTTTGGGAAGGAACCAGAGGGCAGTCACGAGTCAGACAGATTTAGGTTCGGGGGGCTCAATCTGATGAAAAGACCCGTTCCAGGACTCCTACTGTATGCGAGACTCGACACACCGAGAAAAACACTTCAGCGAAGCATTCGTTTGACAGACTTGGGTGTGTTTACCCGTGAGTTTTTTCGTGGGATAGCGACGACACACAGGGTCACCCCGCAGACCGACTTTTATCTGACAAAATCGCAGCTCGCAATGTCTGAGCAATTATTTCCACGTAGGACAGTCAGACAGGAATAATGAAGAAAAGCTGCAGATTTATAGTTAATGCCTTTCATTGTCTGCTGTGTGAGAGGTAATGATCGCTCCAGGAGGCAACAGAACCTGAAAGGAAATTGGAGTTGGAGGCTCCTCGAGGTAAGTTTGTTTTCATAACAGTAATCCGAGCATGGCTGTAGGTGCCCCCCCCCCGCCCCCCCACACACACACGCCATTCATCTACTCTGAGGGCTCCTGGGTTTGTTTTATTTGCCTTTGCTTTCGGCGTGCAACACGCTCATCGTGCTTGCACTCACGCCTACTGTTCCAGTTGCCTCACTTGATCACATCATGACTGTTTTCTTCGAGTTTTATTTTGATCTTCAGATTATCAGCCCACTTAATAACGACTCGCACGTTGTTCCTTCACTTGTTTTAGCTCGCGATTTGATCACACACAGATGGAAAATTACACCAAACTAATAGGACTCGAAAGGGAATGCTTGAAACAGAGAGCGGAGCAGGGAGTGGCGCTCGCTCGCTCGCATCAGATTGGCATTTTACATCCAGTTCCAAGCCGGTGATTGACTGCTTGACAACCATTTCTCACATTCCACTCATCAGCAGACACTCCATTCGTTTAACCTGTATTCCGTGGCAAGAGAGCGAGCGAGCGACGGCGGCAGTCAACAAAATTCCTGCGTGGACCATTAAACCGGGCTGGATGTGCGTTCACACTGCACGAACAGCCCCTCGTCTCAGGTCGGACGAAGCAGCAGCGCCTGCATAATGAGCGGCTCCTACCCCAAGCCTGCAAACTTCACCTCTGTAGTCGATCACGGCAAGTTCTAAATCTCCACATTTGGCAAGAGAAGCCCGGTCTTTGTCTCTGTGAAGCCGAGAGATGTGCGCTGAGGCCACACCGAGGAGTTTGGACATATTCTGGATTCAATTCTGGCCTTTCTCAGATCAGCGAACACGCAGGTGGTCCGGTCCGACCAAGATCCGCCGGGTCGTTCGACCCTCTGCCCCGCGCGTACCGGGTTCATGTCCTCTGTCTTCACAGAAAATCGACATCTCCACCTTTAAGGTGTCAGAGTGGGACAGCGTTTGACACTGTCACCTCACAACAATGTTTCAAGCACAGACCTGTTATTAAAATAGAGCCCGTCTATGTGAAACGGGCATGTTCTCTTTGTGTCTGGAACAGCTCGCTCCCACTTCCTGCTCGCAAGACCGGCGTGTTCGGGTGATTGGTGAGCACTGGCAGCCAGTCGAAATAAGTAGCTGAGTGATTACAAGAGACTGTCAGCAGCGCAATCCGTCTCTCACTCAATGTGAGCAGAAATCCCTCAAACTCTCAACAGGTTTGAAAGAATGAATCGAACAGCAAGTCATCCTCCGTGGCGTGTGAAAGTTAAGAGCGCAACTTCTTTAGTATTTGTTCAAAGTTATCCCAACCTGCTAAAACACAATACTGACAATAATAATACTCATTCAAACTGATGCACGATGTCAAAATGAAACTTTATTAAGCTTTAGAGGAGCCATTGTCTGCCCTTTGTGTTGGACTTTTTGCTCATCTCAAAGCTTACCTTGTGTCACGAAAGAAACAACATGAGCCGGTGCTTCAGCCTCAAAGCCTGAATTGCAGCGGTTGACAACTGGCCAGACTGAAGTAAATGAAGGATTTGCCTCAGCTACAAAACACTATCAATAGATTTGGAGGAAAGCCTCCACACAAAAGCTGGAAATGAATGTAAACGTGAAAGTAAAAGTCGGGACTCTGATAGAATAAAAAAGATCCAGAGGCGTAATACCTGTATATTGTTTGGCCCTTCCAAAACTGCTGATTGATTGGATCCTCTAAGATTATATGAGCATTCAAATCTTTTCACGGAGTTAAACAAATCGCTGACAGGAGCATCTGCTTTTCGTTTCCATCGCCGGGCCAGACTGGCACCAAAACAAAGGGTCGAAATTTGGGTTTTTAAATGTCTTTCCACACGTTTGGAAAATCCAAATTGATCTCGGAGTGAGGCGAGCTGAAGTGGATGCGCTGCATCCGAACGTTGAGTTTACGGACGCGCCTGAAGCCTAATGAGCGAATCACGTCCCAAACTTAACCAGCGCTGTTCGACGCTCGAATCTACAGCGCCTTCTATTCACTTGCCACCTTTAAACGCGGCGGCTTTTGTAGTCGACACGTTGCGCATCAACAGGAACGGAGGAGCGCTTCTTGTGCGCACACGCACCGTCCGTCGCTGCAGCATCTGCCAGAGAGGATTCAGGGCAGATGTGGGCGTGACCCCCCCCAACCGCTCCAAACCCGCCGTACCCGCGATCCAGGCGCTCAGACGGAGAAGTGACTTTACGGATACCAGTTGCTCCCAGTCTGTTTTTTAAAAGGGTTCCTACAGACCACCGTCGCTTCGGGGACAGCGACAGTTTTCAAACTTGCATCAAAGAGGCCACGGTTGCCGCAGACTTCGGGATTTACGCGAAGAATATGAAGGAAGCGGCGCCGCAAACGTTCTCCCCGGACGCGCCTCTTCGGACCGGGTGAGCCGCACGCTGCCGCGCTCCGAAGTTGATGGATTTTTACTGGGATGACGGTGGGAGATTAATTCCGCGGTCTGATCGGGATATGATTCACTCTGGGAATATCTGACACGACCACTTCGCTGTCCACCTGGGCGACCAACATGCTTCTCAGAATCCTGGCACTCGTCCTCCTTCAAGGTACGTTTGATGTCGGTTGAAGAACAAACAAACAAAACTTCAGCTCCTCACTTCGGTTTATTTACAAACGGATCTCTCCTCCCCTTAACCAAGTGCCGAGGTTTTATTGTTGCTATATACTTCCGATCAAGGTGTCCTGACGTCCCTTGCGTTGGAGCTCAACTCCAAAGCGTTGGGGGAGTCCGCAGGACCACCGCCGTCTGAAACCACAGGGACAAAGTCCAGGCAAAAGCGCTGCACCTGTTATTCCTACAAGGACAAAGAGTGCGTCTACTACTGCCACCTGGACATCATCTGGATCAACACTCCCGAGTAAGACCTTGTGCCATTTTCCCTCTTCTTTTTCCCCGCCACTGTCTCCCGAATGTTGCCTTGCTTATGCGAGCGTGTGTTGATTTGCGCAACGTGCATTTTTGTTAATCGGGGTAGCAATTAAAACTATTCACAGGGCAGATTGACGTGTGGCAAAAGGAGTCGTTCACGCCAGCCACGCCCCATAAACCCGCCCGGAGGCGGCCGAGGTTCAGACAGGCCCAACAACAAGCCAGCAAACAAGTTGTCCTCCACAGTCACACCTGAAATACTGAGCTTCCTTTTCTTTGGCTCGTCTCTTATTCGTCTCCTCTCTCCTAATATTCTCCCGTACACGTGACTCTCCATCTGCCGGGTCACCGCAAGTTCAGGGCAAGTCAACAAGTTGCGTTTTAGGCGTCTGATAACACAACAGCAGATTTAAATGACACATCGCTGGCAGTACGATATTAACCAAAGTAGTTTTGAAGAGGTGACAGGCTGATTGCTGATTATTATCCTCCAGTTGAATAAAATTAACAGGTCCCCACAGGTCAGGTGAATAAAAGATGTGCTGCCGTGGGACAGAATGCATCCTGGTTTCATATGATCCCCAAATACTTGCTGGAACCAGCCACGCTTCATCCTTCCATCACTCTACACAAAGTGCAGGGAATCAAATCCATATTTGATGTGGTCAATCCCCCTAAAGCATCACTGTAAGTCTTCCACGTGGACCTGAGTGGTTCGAGAGTTGGCTGCAGGTTGCTACTCATCCTGGTGTATTTGGTCCAGGTATTCACTCAGATTTTATGGGGTCGTTTCATCTCGGGCAGCCTCAGAATGACAATGCAGAGCTTTGAGGCCCGAACCTCCTGGAACAGAACTTCCTGTCTTTCCAGCTGAGGACAGATCCAGGTGTTGCTGCATGTTTGTGGCTCCCAAACTGCTAAATGAGTCCAAGGTCCCCCTCTGATTGGGTCATTTTGCAGAATAAAATTAACTACCCTCAGTCAAAGCTGACTGTTAACAGGCTGCATGCCTTCTTTGCATTGGGCCAAAAAAGCTGACCGAGTTACGGCACAAAAGGCTTCCAGACACCTGAGCTCTACAGTGCGTTTCAGGGATTCAAGATCACATTGGAAGGTTTTCATGCAAAACTAAACGTCAACAGAAGTGGGCGTGAATTTGTTTATTTTTCTGTCAAGCGAGACTGTTTCTCCAAATGGCCACCTGTCAAAAATGGTTCCTGCCCTGCTTTGTGGGACTTAATTCACCTTTAATCATTTTTCCCCATCTGTCTGCTGAAAAAGGTTACTTTCATTAGCAAATGACAGTTTATAATTAACCACTCTCGCCTCAGGCAAAAATACCAACACCAAGGGAGACAACCTGGCGAAGCTCCTTTTTTATAAAGGTGTTATAAACATCGTTGTTGGTGGAGGTGGAAGCAATTTCGGTCGGTGACTGCGTTCCAACCTGCCGGCCGAGCGCATGCGGCTTTCCCGGGCAGAGGGACCCGGAGCGCAGGAGTCACGTTGACTCTGCAGGTGATGAGAAAAGATCCCAACACTTTGGAAAGGCAGCCGCTGATCCTCGCTCTGCATTTACGCAACATCCGTTCAACCTCAGCCCTGATACAGGCAAAACTTCCAGCACCTTCTTGTCTTTTTGGGGGGGGGGGAGGGATGACACCTTCAAACCGCAAATTAAAACCTCTGGCATGACGGCAGGAGAAAAATTCTTTCTTCTGTCTTCTCCTGCCAAGACCGCTGTTGGCTATTACTGTTATAAACAAGTTACTTTATTACTGCTGTAACATGTTAGGGCAAAAAAAAAGCATACTTTAAATACTGATTGGGATTCAGGCACACACCGCAACATTGATAAACGGCAGACATGTTTCCCAATCCATATCTGAGGATCGCAAACCTGTGACGAGGAAGCTGAACTCCCCAAGTAATTATCCGGTTACTTTGAATCAGAAAGTACAGAGATTACCGTCTTCCCCTCGTGTGTGAATATTCTGATCCAGGGTCAAACTTAGCAGCTTAGCACCCCCCCCCCCCGTTTCTGTTCTGCTTTGCGACGCGCTGAGGAATCCAAGAATGCGCCGGAGAGGTCACAAGTTCCCTCGCCCCGAGGTCAGTCAGGTATCCACATGTAAACAAAGCGGGGGTTCGCGCAAACAGGATTCCCCACAGGTATTCAGACCAGCACAGGCGACAGGCAGTCGACACGTCTGCAGAGAGACGTTGTTAATCATCATGTCGATCGATTTTTTTTTTTAAGGATTTCAAGCAGAGATTTGAACGATCAGAACCGTCTCTTTCTCTTTCTCTTTCCTTCGTGTTCGCGAAGCGCAGCAACCCCAGGATTACTCCTGGAACAGCACAGCTCATGTTCACAGAATATGTTCCTCACCTTCTTTTATTTTGTGCGTTTCCTTAAAAAAAAGAAAATCAAGGACAGATGTCGAAACGCAAGACACGCTAACTACTGTCACCTGAAACTGGAGTCGAGGGAGAGTCAGCGCGAGCGCAACCAGACCTTTTTCTCAAGCTCGCGACCGGCTCTCGCCGACCTCTCGGGCCACCTTTTGTTTTTCTCCCGTAACCGCTTTCCAGAGGCCACCTAACCTAAACCAAATGTGCACAGGTGTTGGGAGCTGTAAAAGTCGGAACATTTCATCTCCAACTGAAACAATAAAAGGCTCCAAGCCTTCGTTTCATAAGCGTCGCTGCGCGGCGACTGTTTTTTGTTTCTGACCGTAACTGAAAGCAGGCCTCTTTACGTTGCTGCTCCCAGGCGCACTGTGCCCTATGGAATGTCGAGCTACAGAGGACCTCAGCGAAACAGACGTGCTGCTGGGGGACAGCCGTCGGAGCACAAAGGGCCCGGGGGATCGCGTTGCATATGTGCCGTGGCCGACGCGGACCCCGAGTGCCGGGACTTTTGTCTGTCGGGGTGAGTCTGATTCTCTCGGATGCTTTTGTCGCAAGAGCACGATGAATTATGGAAGAGCAATGCAACTCGTCTGTGTGTGCACACCTCGTGTCTGCATGTCAGTGATTATGTTCTCTCGAAAGATGCAAAGATGTGAAACTATCATGTTGAACGATAAACATGGCTGAAGTTCGACTTAAACGCTGGTGGTCACTTCTCCAGCTGGAGACTTTCAGTCCGTGATCTGCACGTCTCCGAGCCCAATTGAAGTGATTTGTCTGCTATAAAAACACTCGTTTTAACAGCTGGTGGAAGTTAACCATGCAGCAATTTGAAATTATTTTGTGACGCGTCAGAAATTGGACTTATTGTAAAGAAAATCCCCAAAAATACAACAAAACCCCTAAAAATGTTAAGAAAAAAGACGCATTTCGCCTTGAGTCAAGACTTAGTCAGGACTTACTCTATTTACAGAGTTTCCTTGTCATCCTTTGCCAAAAAAAATCTTCGGACTTCACGAAAACATTTGGTTCCTTAAAAAGAACAAACCTTTTGTCATCCAGTTTATCTGAAATAATCGCCAACAGATCACTTTGTCAGCTCTTTCGACAGTCCGTGATAAACGTCTGAAAGGACTTGTCACTTTATCTGTGGTCTGGAATCTGGATAGATCTGGAAAAGTCTTTAATCGTGTGCGCAGACAAGATGAGCGGGTTGGAATTTGCATGTATCGTGACGGGAAGATTCCGTGTTCATGATCAGCGGGACTAACGTGCGACGTTCTCTCTCCGAAGCCCTCTGCGGACGTTGCCCGCCAGGAGCCGCCGCAGAGACCCGGGCCTGGGATGACACGGCGACGCCCCCCGCTGTCCTCCGCTCTCCGACTCGGGCGAACAGACGCTTTCCCCCTCCCCGGCCCTCTCGCCCTCCATGTGGCGCGCAGCCTCCTCGGGAACATACAGTCAAGGAAAGAACTTTTGGAGTTTGACCCCGCCGACATTCTTCTGCATCATAACTCCGGGATGCAGGTTCCACCAAGCCAAGAGAGCTGGAGAAGTCTCCGGCAAATTCGATGCAGATTCCTGGAGGCGCTCCCCCAACACGCATTCGGCGGAGGACGGCACCGGGATCCAGCTCGCCATGTTATAACACTCCTTGTCCTTGCATCTGTCATCCGTTATCTGGCCATCCCTCCGTATTCACACCCAATGTCGTGGACTGCACTTGACCCAGCCTGTTAAACCGCCTGACATAAGTGTTGGTCGGAGTGCGAAGGGAAAACAAAGACATTAGAAAATGTGGACGGCAAAAAAACGCTCGGAGAAGTTAAGGAACACATTAAAGAGGCGCACGAGTGGAACTTCTTGTTTTTGATAACACCGAAGAGCAAGAATCTATAAAGGGGAAAACTTCGGCCACTCGAGTTATCGGACCTTTTCGTGAGCTCCCATTGATGAGATGTTACGAGGTCAGTCAGGAGAGCGTTCCACTGACAGCACGCGTATGTCGGTCATATTTGTGCCATTCACAAAACACAACACATGGGCTCATCTCTTTGCAAACGCACCCCTGGCAACGAGACATGGTCGAGTAGCCGGAACCACCTCCACTCAGCCCCCTGCTGTTCGGTCTCAATCAGAGAACAAAGAAAAATCACAATCAGAATCACTTCACACGCGAAAGAAACGAGCCGTCAGCTTGAGCCGAGAGAAACGTGGACCGAGTGAACGCCAACAGTAAACAGCTTCCCTGATTATTTGTGTCCGATACCACAAAGCAACACAAAAACGATTAAAACACACTAACCGGGGACTTCATTGTGCTCTGTGGTCCTCTGTCCCTCCTCTCACAGACGCAGGCCAGAACCACAGTCAAGTAATCCCACTTCTACAAATAGTTGGCGAATGTTTGTTCATCCCAGAAAGTAAACATTCTCCCCGTCAAATGTACAATTTGTCTCCCTTTAATAATGTATCCGTACAACAACAACAACAGGGACCAGCTGTGTTAGGAAACCACTCGATATTTGTCGAATATGATCCCACACCTGTGAGTCATGACTGCAGATGCGGATCTTCGTTCGAGTCACAGACAGGATAGGAAGGGGGGGGGGGTGGGGGGTGTAAGGAGACTCAGACTCATGTTGGGAACTTGAGGGTTTCATTCACAAGAGGAAAAAACACTGATGGAGTCCAGACATCCCATTCGAGCGGGAGCGTTCCTGGCCAAACTTCGTCAAGCTGTGCGACTTCGGGCCCGACTTCCCAACCGCTTCATCACCGCCGTTGGCCGACTGTTTCTCTTGCTTTCGTGCAACATGTCTCCGGCTAAAAGGAATCCCGCTTTCCCTCCCTTTGCTGCTGTGCAAACAGTGTTCACTTATTTAATATAACCACAATCCAAGCACTTTGAATAATTGTCACAGACTTGCCTGAAGTAGCTCGTCGTGTAACCAGAAGCCCGCAGTGAACGCGCAAGGTAAACACGCTTCTGGGTCGCCCCGTTTTCGCTTGTTTTGCAACAAAACTGTCCATCAAATTATGCGGTCGACGCGAGAGAATAAAAAGACACAATGGGAACAGTAAATGGACAAGAATTTGCCGGTGCCTGTTGGCTTGTTTGTGGTTACGAGGGGCTGAGAGCATTCCCATGAAAGGGGAATTTAATATGTGGAGGCATTTCGAGACAAAACACTCCGAGCTCGGCGTAGACTTTACGTTGGGCCTTTCAGCTTAAACCCGGATCACAGGTTTTTCCCTTCTGTATTTAAAGGTTTTCGGGAAAGTTATGCACGCGGTGGTCCGGAGGAACCTGGGTGCATACGCTGTATTTCAGAAGAATCGGTGCACAAAAATATTATGCAAAAAAACGGCTTTTTTTTAAGCATAATTGTGAGGACCACTCAAAACTTTGACATTCTGGACCACCAGTGTTTACCGTCATGTTCACACGCACAGTAACAAAATTCCAGAAATGTGTCAATGATCCGAATGATGATTTATTGCTCTGGGTGCATAATTAAACGGCATCCAAGTGTGTGGTTGCATAATTCTACTTACTCCTCATACTGAAAAGTACTCTGGAGGCCCTTGACTTTAATGTGTGAACACAAACTGTTTAACTTTGTGTTGTAACAACCAAATGTTAGTGCGTCCGTGCAAAAACAGAGTGATGTATTTGCAGCTAAATGCTTAGAATTACTCTCTGGTTTGTAACTTTACTCGTCATTTAAAGAGTACAACTAAAGTATTTTCCACGAGTAGGGATAAACTGGTACTGAAGCACAGGTGGAGGTTCAGGTGAGAGTGGGCTGTGTTCATCATCCAAAGCAGTTGCTTTTTTTTCCAGTTTGTTTTTTCCCTTTTGAAAGTCGGTTTAATAATCTCTTTAATTTAGCAATGGTTTATCCCTCTGAGTGACTTTACGACTCTTAGGTTTAAATACCTGCATTTTTTTAAAAAAACCCACAGATTTGGCAGTTATAGTTAGAGAAATTTGTGAACACAAGGAAAATATACACCATGCACCCACTGCAGTACACCAAATTAAGCGCACACTTACACTCAGTATTAAAACAAGACTCTAGAGGGCGCTAAAACACTCACAAGTCATTCTACAGTCGCTGATAACCGAGCTTTGATCTTGGAGTGAGGGAGGGAGGGAGGGAGGGAGGGCTCCTCACAAAGTACGACTACTCCTTCGACAGACACCTGCTTCCTCACTTTGTACAAAATGTAAAGGATGAACGACGTGGACGTACTTGTATAAATCCAATATTTCTATATCTTCATACATCGGCGCATGTAACGCGTTTGAAAGAGAGAATACACATTACGTTTGAGGACAATGTTTGTACACATAAAAGAAACACCTCAGGTGAGGAATTTACTCCGAACGGTTCCGATATAACCCCACGAAAGTTACCTTCCTGGATGCTCATAGTGACTCCTTTGTATAGAATCTAATCTGAAGAGGAAAAGTGTTCTCCTTTTAACTTATAACTTAATGTAAACTATTAAAACATGCTTACCATTGTGCGTGCTTGATTTCTTGTCCTGTATTTGCTAGTAACACCTTTGTGGCTTTTCTTTCGAGGAGCCTTGAATAGACGCAACGTGGTACCGCACAACACCGCAGAGTTATACACCAGCTGTTGAAAATGTACCAAATGTATAAGCCGTAATCACCGATGATGACGCTTGTTTTGCTCTCACCAATAAGTAAATCTACTTTTCCTGTTGCACCTCAGTGTTTTGGTTTGTGGTTTGTTAATTCTGAGGATCTCAAAAAAACGTTGAGATACGTTTTCCGTCTCGAATATATTTCGAAATTCACGAAAAAAGAAGTTGAGCTTCTCTCAGAACAGAACGAGTGGTCTTCGTGTGGGAGGTCCTGGTTGCAGCACAGCTGGAGAGCCCGGCGTTTTATTGTCTGTCTGGCACGCACGAGGTCAACCGCCGAGCTTTAACCCTCGTTTTACCTAAATTGCTTGATTGTGGCCATCTCACGTGGGCCACTTTGAATTTATGGCCATCGCTCCTCCGGACCGTCTCCTCCCCCCGGGTGCTGCTCCATGTTTTTTCCCTCCCATTGTGGCCAATCACATTCAGCAGCTCATATTATCCCCAAAAAGACAACAAAAAGTGACCGACGGGACCTAAATGAGCGGCAAATCCGATTACTTATGTAATTACAGGTGAGGGAGAAGCAAAGCAAACAGCAGACGCCAGCGCAGATCCGTACAAAAGCAAACATTGCTAAAACCGAAACCAGCCGTCGGTGGGATTCAAGCCATTAAGAGTGACCTCGAACATTTTCGATTGAGGGATAACGTTCTTCTAACTTGTCAAAAATCATTTTCTTGTGATCATCGGCTCATGTTCTTAACAGTTTGCGAAATGCGTTTTTGTTTGCCCAAGATAAGAGGGAAATATCCCGCTGCCACAAAGCTTGCTCTGTTATCCTGAGATGGGGAGATAAAATCACATCGGAATCTGAGGAATGGCAATCAAGACCCCCTTTATTCGCCCCTCTCTGTTTATTGGATTTTCTACAGGAGAATCTCTCCTGTAATTTGCTTTTTTTTGTCAAACACCTTCCCTCTAAAGGAGAGAAAGTCAGATCAGCTGGACCTTTGAAATCCTGATACCACCTATCATGTAGGAATGTCGCACTAAGTCCGCCCTGGAGCCTCAGTGTAAACCTGCAGCGGGCGGGCTCTAATTCCCACAGTACACCCTGGGAAATATTCGCGAGCAGACATCCCGACTATGCGGAGGAAAGTTCAGGGCCTGTCCAGGGGCTTACACTTTGTTGTTTGTGTTCATTTAATGAATGGCCCTTTTGTGACATCCATCCAGCCATCCATCTTTCCATCGTGCTCCACTGATTCACCCAACGGAGGGAGCCAAAACTGATCCCAGACGACATCGGACCCATGCCGGATACACCCTGGACAGGTCATCTACGACACACGCACATACCGAAAAGCAACGTCAAATCGCCGATAAACCTCTGAAGCAGGATTTTGGCCTGTTGTATGAAACTGGAGTCGCGCATCAACAGGGACAAAGTACAAACTCCGCACACAAAAGCTCTGGAATCAGACTGTGGAACCTTTGCGGAACCTTTGTCGACCAGTCCACTGTGGCGCAGACTCTCTCAGGCCAGTTTTTCCCACCAACTGGCGATGTTTCGCCTGTGTTGGCTGGTCGATCTGCTAACAGGCCAACTCAAAAAGTCCCAGGTGGTAGTCAATGAAACTCGTCATTCCAGCGGTGCGTTTCGGCGCGAGTGGCCCTTTACGACAGTGCAGCGTGGGAAAATCTCTTCCCAGGTTCATTTCCAACAATCCCTACATCCATGTATTCATCGCAAACGGTGTCAGGCTATTTATTCATCACTCTTTCACACGCCAAATCGCAACTCGAGTCATCTTGGGGAACTTTAGGTGAACGGACCAGAAACCACTTGGCAACACTCTTCTGTACCGTGGAAAACAGCAGAAAAGAGGGACTAAACTTGAGCTTAATATGGTTTGAAGTGTGAAACCTCATGTTGGAGGCTCAATTTTCCAGAGGAATTGAAGCATTAAATTGGTCTCACCAATCTTGTGTCCAGTTTCTCCCTTTCAGATGACCAGTCACTTCTCCAAATGACACTTGTAAATTTGAAAAAGAAACCACATGCTGAAGCCTCGGTGCCAAAACAGGAAGAAGCTAATAAAGATTTATGACGAGCTGGAAGCTTGATACGAGCAATTGAACGGGTCTGTGTTTTGGTGTATAGGGATAAAGTATTTTTATGTCTTTTTGAGTGATACTTAAAACGTACTTGTCTGAAAAGCCAAACAGTATTCTCAGAGGATTATAAATCACTACAGTACACAGCTACAAAACTGGGAGGTAGTACAGAGACACAACGCAGATGTACTCGCACAGGAGTTCTGCCGTTCAGTTTGATGCATGAGCCTCGCAACAAAAAGTTATTAGCTTCAGACAGGCCGTCATTACGCAGTCATCAGAGAGTCATTTGTTAGTCGGCGTGGTATCCGTTTTGAAGGCTGGTTTTCTTACTATTGATGTGAAAGTAAACGTGGCCAGAACCAAGAAAGTGGTATTCAAACTCCCACAAGATGCAGAGGGGTTAAAGCAAACCCCTCAGCAAAGAGTTAAAGTGTGTTTTAAGTCAAGCCGTTTGTATTTTGTCTTTAACCTTCAGAAAAACTTTTGATAAAATAAAAGCAGGAATTTGCGAAATGGGTTCTTTTTGGAGTACTATCTGAATGGACGAGCGTACTTTTCCTGCAGAAGGTTCATCTCGGTATCGGTGGGCCTCAGTCTTTTGAAGCGAGATGTAAATTATCCCGTAAGTGTCAGTCTCACGAAAGTGGGGGAAATAAAACGCTGAACTTGGGCGCAGTAAATTAAAACCACTGGTAAAGACGCTGAGAGCAGCTGGTAACCTTTCAGCCCGCCTCACCTCTGACTTTTTACATCATGTTTGGTGGAATTTTCAGCAAAGGAGTTTGTCGGTACTTGAAGAAACGTCTTCGAGGTTCATTCCACAGCTGTGAAATCATCCAGGGGCATTTTTCTTCGCTTACCAGTGACAAAATAACAATTAAATTACAGGGTTAAAAAAACCTGAAAATCAAACTTGATGCAGGCTCTGCTGATGCTATCTGACGCGACTCGTCCAGATTTACGGAGCGAGTTCATCCATGAAATTATCAATTCAAACCTGATGGAGCGCTTAGTGTGTCAACCACATTTTGTGGATCTGGAGACAAAAAAACTACACAGGGTTCCTGCAAATTTTTTCCACACCAACGATAAAAATCTGTTTGGAGGAACTGGGTGTTAACATGTTCAACATGTCTCTCGAAATCACTTCGTCAGTGCTTTTATGAGCCCCGATGGGAAGAGGCTGAAAAATAAAAATTCAACTGATGCATCGTGAACTCTGAGCCGTGCATTCATTCAGACAGATAGTTCATCGTGGCAACAGTGAAAAGGATGAAAGCCAAATGGCAATTCATCATCACATGTTGGCAAAACCTATATTTTTTGTCTCAGAGTCAGAAAACTGCCTTTGTATCACTTTAAGAACGATGTCTCAGCAGAAACCGTCCTTGAGCACTTTGCACTGGGAGACACGTGACCCCACCCTTAACCCCTGTAAAGTATGAAAAAGGTCCCGACAGCTCTTCAGGTTTTGACGACCTGTGGTCCCTGCAAAGAGCTGCTCCACAGATGTCTCGGCTCCACACAGAAAGCGAAGGTGCGCTGCAGGTTGAGGTGCGATGGAGCTCGGAGGATTAAAGAAAGAAACGCTGAACTGCAACACTTCCAGCGACAAACTCCGACAATCTACCCGGCTCAAGGCCACCGATTGAGAGGGGGGGAAAGGAGGACTGCCCAAGGCAGAACACTCTGCACACTCTTTCACACTGCTCAGGTAAATCATAGGGGGGGGCAAAGACTTTCATAACTTTCGACTTCCTCAGCAGCCAAAAGTTAGATCTCACCAAAAGGTGGAGCGGAACAAGCAAACACTGGTTTGTTGTGGCGTGGAATGCGAAGAGTGTTCCTTTCCGAATTGCTTTTCACACCCAGCGACCTCAACACTTTTCCGTTGCTTTAGCAACATTATCGGAAACAAGCCGAAGGCACCGGGACGCCCTGCGTGATCCCCGCTCGCAAACACAGGAATATATCTGGAGTGCTCGCCGCGAGACTCAACTTTTGGAGAGGCAAAAAATCTACCAATTAGGAGGGACGGAGGGAGGGAGCGAGGATTCTTGTTGAAAAGAGGATCTCAAGTGGCAGGACTCCTCTCAAAAGTGTGATGTGGATGAGACTCGGCAACGGAAAGGTCATGCTGACAAAATCGTGATAAAGATGCCACTTATTTGCTTTTGAACGAATCACTCCAGACGAAACAATTTTCCATAAAGTCTTATCTGTCTGTTCATTCACAACTCCATAATGTTTATGATTTGGAGTGCAAAGACAATACAAGTGCAGTCAGGTCTTATTACATCATTTATGTAATTATAGATTTGTGCTTTACCAGCACAATGGACTGAAAATGAGGCACATGAGATGTGATCAAAGCATGACGCTGTCAACGCAAGGGAGAGCAAAACGTTCAAAGCACTCGTGAAATTATTCATGCGCATTTTTTCCCCACAAAGTTTCAAAGATTAAAGTAATTTGACAAACTCGTATAGCTGCAAGAAGGAGGATTTGTTCCGACACTTGCTGTCAATGACGACGGCAAGTGTGAGGACGAACCGCATTGTTGTATGAACTTTGCGTGTGTGTGTGTCACACGTGCGGATAGCGAAGTTCAGAGACTGTTGCAGTGGAGTTTTTTTCCAGCAGAGTTCAGTTTGAGGTTTCATGTTAGAGGACGATTAACAGCAGGCTGAACGGGGAGGGAGAGGATTGTACCATCGACTGTCGTCATGGAGACAGAGGGACGCATCGTCCCTTTGTGTCCACTCTACTGGACCGCTAACCAAAAAGCACCACTTTCCAGATCGACGGTTGGACGGCCTGATGCCTGAAAGCCGCAACATGACAGAATGTTTTGCCAGATCTTCACCGCAGCTCCTCTGAGCTACTGGTTGTTTGCGTCAGTCAACGAGGAACATGTTGAGTCAGGTTGAGGTGAGGTCACTGATGAGGACACTAGACCTTAACCCTCCCTTTAGACACTCACACAGACGAAACCTCGCTCCATTTCTTTACTCCGAGTCTCTTGGTATGTTTTGGGTTACACAGAGTACAGATGAATATCTTCGACGGCAGATTTTCTTTCCACTGGATATATGTAGAGCACAACGCTTTTCAAGTTTGGCAGTTTCGAGTGAAAACATGCGGCGCACAAAGCCATGACCCCTTCAGGATTTCATTTACGGAATACACCAGCGATACGTTCTTTCTCTTCCTGACCTGATGGCCAATCCTCGGCTGTTTTCTCAACCCGCTCGTTGCCTCTTCGGTTCGACTTCTGTTCAAACCACACACCGACAGTTCAGATAAACACGGACCGAACGGCACGTCAACATATCAAAGCCGATGCACGACGTTATGCTCTGTTGTGGAATAATGCGCAAATGGTCCGTGGAAGGTTGAGCAGACGATTAACCAATCGCTGTTAATCCTCCGAGAGCACAGGAACGACGTAACTCTGGCTACATTTCTAGAAAAATAATTATCGGAACAATTTGGCGGAATTACTGCCTGAATTACAGTTAATATTCCACACTTCAATTATATCTTGATTGCCTCGTTTAAAAGGTTATAGGGTACCGCTTTGCAAAGCCAAACTCATAAAACCTCTATTGTCCAAATTCGAAGAGGCATGAATGCGTGCGAGTAATAAGGAAAACACACGTCTGTTGTGGAAAAGTGAAGAACACGGAGACGAAAGCGGACAAAACTGTCGGGAACTGAAGTGGGAACCAGTTTGACTCCAAGTCTGTTCGGCCAGATAACAGTAATAGTGACAAATCATAATGCAAGAAGACTGGCAGCAGGGGGACAAAAACAAAACCCGGCCGGAATAGAAAGAATGTACGAGGAGATGAAGTGAGGGATGAATGGTCAAGTGAGACTTGAAAGGATGAATGAATGAATGACTGGAATGAGAAAGGACAAGTGAACAAAGAAAGAAAACTCAAAAATGGAAGAATAAACCAATGAACGAAAGAAAGGGCAAAGACAAAGATGGCAACAGGACAAATACAACCATAATAAGAATTAATTTATCTGGTGCATCGTGCCATTTTGGACAGTCTTAGAATAAGTCGTCTATTAAACGGTCAGGCTGCACAACTGGACAGGGCGCCGACCTGAGCAGCGACCAACCTGCAGCCGAGCAGGAGCGTCATCGATGACGCGACAGCCGTTCAGGCGAAACCAGTTCTGCTTTTGTGGAAAAGCGTAACTGTTTTTACTTGCAAGAATCGGCCCGTTGTGGATGATTGCGTTCGGGTTTATTGGAATCCGCTCGTCTGTCAGAGCATCCAATGATATGCCCACAGGGGTCTGCGCTGTGCAGTGTATCAGCACATGTTGCAGCACAGCGCCTGCCATGAGGAAGATGTAGCGTAATTATATACGAGAGTTCCTCAAAGAATTTAATAACATGTATAAACAAACTGCTGCCCTGTGGGCCCGATTAATCTTCACCCCTGAACGATTCTGCCTCCATAATGGGGTATTTTGTTCTGCAACACTAACGCTGTCTGCACTGGTGTTCCCTCTCGCAGGAGGAGGAGTGAGAACTTTTGGGAGGAACTGTGTCCAACTGTGCGAAATCGGCCGTGGTCGAAGCCGCTCGCTGGTTTTTTCATGACTCTTTGGAAAGGTGGAGAGATCGTTAAAAGGAAATCACTCTCCTCTGCCCAAAAACGGCAACCAAAAGTGGTCGACGGCTCCGAGGGCAGAACGCTTACAGCGACAGTGATGGGACAGTTGGTTTTGTGCTATTATATCTTGGGGCATTTTATGTTTGGACAAAACAAAAACATGTTTTGGTTAAATCACTCGGAAGATGGACCTCTGAGTGTGGGTCCATAGCTGCTTGAGCCTCCTGATTCTCTGCTCTCATTGGCTCTTTAAGGTCCAATCCCCCCCCCCCCCAACAAAAAAGGGACGCTATGAAATTTGGCAATAAAAATACCACGCATCGAATTACACATTTAAACTCACACTCTATTCGACAGCGTCACAAAATACAATGTCTGCGAAAGCCGTTTTATTTGAAAAACAGGAGTCTGTTTTCAGCGTGACGGCAGCAGTTGGCTCCAAAAGCGGTTTGGATGCGTTTCGAGCGCTCTGTTGCATCAGCAGTTCTTGCGACATGTCTCCGCGATTGTTTTGGAAATTCCACTCAGACATTCACAACAGCTCCCGTTGTATTTTTCTTCATTATGCTGACCGCTGTCAGTGGTCACACTGCTGGACTGAAGGTCTGATTCGGTTCCAAGTCTGACCTATAATTTACATTAAAAAAATACAGAATTTACACGTCAATTTGGACATTTTACACGTCAAGCAGCTTCGATGAAAAACGGGTTTTGAACTCGTTAAAATTATATTAGGACTCAAATGTTTCCATGTCGGAACATCTCGTTTGTGCTTCATTGCAGGATAAAGTTTATTATTGTCACTTTTAATCTGGAACATTTATTTGACAGTTTTACATTTATGGAAACCGTTTGGCATCGCGCCCTCCAGGTTAAACTCTAGGAACGTAATAAAGTCTTTCTGCAGAGTAACGACAAAGACGACAACATGACTGGGCGGGTTCTGGCCGTGCTCCTGCATACATACATTGCTAATGACACCGGAACAAAAATATTCAGGTTCCTGCTTATCGGGAGGAATTTTTTCGCCGAATTCAAAACTGGCAACCTCTGAAGAAGCCCCCGGGACGCGAGTTATTCTCAGAAAGTTCATGTGAGTCATGTCACGGTGCACCGCAGAGTAAATCAGTTCACACTTTTTGACAGCCACATTATTGATTGACTCCAATGTTGTTGTTTTCATTCCAACATAATTCGACGTGCGAGTGGGGGGAAAAAAGCAACCTCAACTGAAGCCGACTTCACTTTTTGCATGGCTGTTTGTCAGAACTTAACGAACCGAGTGACCGAACAAAAGCGTCGCCACCTCAGTCAGCAGCACAAAATTCACCGCAGCAGGATTTACGATGCACGTACACGAGATAAAAGCAAACGGGAGGACCTTTCTTTGCTCTTTCAGTGGCGTGACTCGTCAACCCCCTTTGTATAAATGACAGCACGCGCAAAGCAAATGACGGCAGCTTCAGGGGCCCTGAAGAGGCTTTGGGGGTGGCGGAGCTCCTGCGCTTTGGCCCCGAGCTCGGCAGACCTGTTTGAAGATCCAGGCGTGACTTTACAGTAGGTGTCTTCAATGCGATTTTCTGGGTATTTCTTTCTTTCCCCGCCACCAACAGCGTAAATCTGCGCTGCAAACAATCCCAATGACAGACCCTCTTTGCAGAAACGCGTAGGAGCGCTGCAACACACAACCTTAAAGGTGACTGTTACAGAACAACATGTGCACCTCTTAAATCTCCCTAAACAGGCCGTACGAATGTGCGCGTCATGGATTTTGACTGACTGATTCATCTCCTGCCAGGGCAGAAAATGTGCAGCGCATTGAGGGGCATAATTCAAATTCAAGGATCAGCAATGCGTGGTTCATGTGAGGTTTGGCCCCAAGCTCAGTGAACTGCATACCGATCACAATTCTGAGACCGGGATCCCAAAGAGCACCTACGTGAACTTTAACTTCTCACGTGAGCAGTTTGAAAGTAGAAACTGATGGTGGGACGAGCGGACAAACGGGTGGATGAAGGTGCGAGTGGTTTGTGTGTTTTTGGGTGAATGGGTGGAGACAGAAGGAAATACAGATGAATGGATGAACCCAAAATCATTTGACAAGTTACAGAAACAGTCAGCAAGAAAAGAACGTAAAATCTAAATAGAAAGCTCTTCTTGAAAGGCAAAATAAGCCAGTGTCATGGCAACAAATAATCAAGGTATGAAGCGTTTCCTGTTTGTTGGGGATTCAATTAAATTTCAGCAATTTGACAACGGATTGAAAATTGAAAAAGAAATTTGCAACAAGGTGGAGATCTACGGTGTAAAATTTTCATTTAATTTGTTTGCATTCTTTCCGGTTTTTTGGTTCCAAAGGGGAGTGAATATATTCAGTGAGACTGGATGAATAGTTCGGCTTCATTTATTGCTGAACAACAACCCGATTCGTTTCCCACGTCCCGTTTCCTCGTCGCCAAAGCCTTTTGCACCTGCGCCGCTGGCACTTTATTCCCTGCTCTATCCCATCAGGCTCAGGGGGGAACAAGAAGGGAACGCTGAAGAACGAAGACCCGCAGAACCAGGATGTTACAGCTCGTGTTTGTTTTCGTTGCGGACGGCTACCTGTAGAGCTGCCTGGCTCCACTTCAGATGAGACATCTGGAGGCCGAGCTTGAATGTGAGGATGTGTGCCTCACTGCAAAAGGTGCAGTGGCTTTGATGCTCACTGCTCAGCGGCTAATTAGATCCAGATGAGAGGCCTGGCTGCTGCCTGTCATTCCTTGTGCCGTGTCTTTTTTTTCCACCTCTTATCATTCCATTTCCTTCCAACTTTCCCACAAACGACACGCGACAGCATTGCTTTAGAGTTAATTTTTCAGTCTGCTGCCACGTGAAAGCATCAATTTTCAATATGTTAAGTGAAATTTGTGGTTTGATCAGGTTTGCGGCAACATTGTGGTTCAGGACAGTGGAAGGTACTCGAGACCGATCCCTCGACCATCTATGTGTGCTTAGATTCACTGATTGCAGCTGACTTGGCAGACTTCACACTGAATAGGTTGCCAGTCCATCACAAGACTAATGCAAAGAGACGCATGTTCATCTACTCAGACAGTTGGCTTTCAAACAGTGGTGCACATGGACGATCTCCCGCACACACGGACATCGTGTGAGCTCCAGACCAAGAGGGTCCTTTTGCAGTGAGGCAGAAGCGCGAAACCACCGCGTCCTTCGCCTCACTTCAGATTTCCATCTCGGTGGTGGAGTCGCAAGAGTTCCTGCCAAACTGGATGGATTTCCTGAGTTTAAGGCCAGTGGTTCTGCTCACCTAATTTAAACGCAATAAGATTCAATGTATTCCCAAACACTGGGGCCGAAGAAACCTCGCAGCACGTTTTCAGATATCGACTCCCAGAAATTCTAGTGAACTTCCAAACTTTCGAGGGTTTCCTTCGAGCGAGCGAACGTGTTGCGAGATCCCCCGCCTTTTTTTTCCAATTAGATTTCATGGCTTCACCGCTTCTTTCTTCAGGCTGCTCTGGAAGGCGCCTCGCTCTGTGTTTTCCTTGCAGATGGGAGGAAAACGCTCGCATGGATGTTAGGAACAGTTCAGAACAGGTACTTGGAGGATCAAACGCACCGCAGGTGCGAGGAGAAGAAAAGCTGTGAAAGTCTGCCCGGAGCACAGTACCGCTTCAATCAATCATTTCACCTGCAGACTCAATGATCACCAGTGATTCATCTGTCAGCGTTTTCACTTGGTGAGAAAGGCCAAGTGTCTATTATACCGTCGCTTCAGTGCACATTGCTCAAAGTGTTTTAATCTGCCTTATTGTGTCTGCATTCGGAGACGGCCCCATGGTTACACGTGGCTGCGGCGAGTGAAGGCAGCAGAGACAAAAGGCTTCGTCTCACCGTCGCTGGCGAAGCCGCTCCTTTATTTCCTTCTCAAGGACGCTTGTGACTTCTTCCTCCACCCCAAGACATTCAAACTAAACTGAACATCTCCGTCTCGCTTTTTCAGGCTCGAGTTTTTCTGATGTAGTTAATTTGGATGAGTGAAGAAAAACGGAGGCAGCCCGACCCAACAACGTAGACATTTTTCATTCTTTGGGTTCACTTTTTTAAAGTGGTACGTCTGCAAAAGAAGCCCCAAACTAACTGGACGCGTGTGTGTGTGTGTGAACGCAGATGCTGAAGCCATCTGTTCGCACGGCCATGGGAAGAACCCAGATACTCTCTGTGTGTGGCTCGGCCCAAATTGAGCATGGCTTCAGTGGGGAACAAAGAGGCGGCAGTCAAATGCTCTTAGCAGGCTGGTGGTCCCAAAATGAGGACACACCACAGGGTCACGTACTCCAGGGCCACTCAGATGGGGCCCAAGGAAAGCAGCGCTTTGTACAGCAAGTGTGCGTGTCGAAGTTGTGTTTACACAGGTGTAGCGTCCGGGCATCGAGCATTTTGACTGATGACTCTCGACGCTCACTGACCGCGTGACACGTCCGAATACACTTGTGATCACGCTGGAGCTGCAGAACAGCAGCAGACACAAACAGAACAAATGTTTTGCCACAACAGACAACATTGTTCCTCTCTCTCCCACCTTCACCTGCTTCTGCTGGCCTGAATCACCAACATCACAGGAAACAGAGGCCAAAGAGGAGGCGGAGCCAAGTTCCTGATCACAACTGAATACTTTGATGCAACCATTTGCTCAACTGGGCATGTGGAGCATGCTTGATGCACAACCAGAGGCGGGTATTACTGAGCTACATTTACTCCATTCTTATGTAATTGTTATGACTATGATTCCGAGTTAAAATGGTGAAATTTACTCCGTCACATCGACTTGATCCAGACCTCCTTCGTCGAGAGTCTGGCAGCGTTCGCAAGAAAACCTCTACAAACTCTAAGCACTGCCAGGAACGTCCATCATATCTGTTAATCTAGCAGATAGCAATCTCTTCATAGCAAGCTGATGTAATTAGGTAAGAATTTCGTTTGTGTGGTCAAACAATCTGGTGAGGAAGTGATTTTCTTCAACACAGCTCCCTGATATCTTAGTCGTGTGCTGATAAGATCACAAAAACAGTTCTGTGGCCTCCAGAGAACCA
>JASSRZ010000053.1:8058751-8075722 GCA_032164315.1 Malacoctenus gilli | reverse complement strand
CTTCAACACAGCTCCCTGATATCTTAGTCGTGTGCTGATAAGATCACAAAAACAGTTCTGTGGCCTCCAGAGAACCAAAAGAAGCAAGTTGGTGCTTTCGCCTTAATTGTCTTTATGTTACACAATTACAACCCTGGATTGCAGAATATTAGATTGCAACTGATATGAACTCTTTGGAAAACACCCTCGATCATTTTTTTCACCCAGAGGCCACAAAGAGCCCCAGAGATTTTTTACGAATACACAAAATGTCCAACAGTCCGTCATCACCGGATGTTCAGATAAGCTGCAGTTCAGCAACAGTTATTTGGTTAGGTTGGAACTCCTTTGAATGTGTCAAACGCAAGTGTGTCATGGCAACAGTCATGTGAGGTCTTGGGTAAAGGCAGTTTATGGGAGATGATTGTAGTTCAAACATTACAGCTCAATAATTGTTTCTAATTTCAGTATTAAACAGCAGCAACATGGTCAAAACTGCAAAAATTTCTTTTGGAAAATCACCAAAAAGTACACCATAATACACAGTTTTTACTACTATTGTCAAGTTTTTCTACATATCTGGAGCTGAGCTCTGATATCGTGACCTTTACAGTCCGTTGCAGGTAATTAAACCGTTTCCTGCATGACGTTTGATGTGTATAATGGAACGCAAAACAGTCATGTAGGAGGTTAATGAAAAGTCTGCACTCTGCCTCTCATTCAGTGTGCAGCACATACTGCAAAACGGACTCCACCAAGTCTTGAAAGGCTCAATCACACATTGATTCAAGCCATCTCTTCAACTCGTTAGGACAAAGAAATTCATTTTCAGGTCTAATCGCCGAACGAAACCTGAAAAGTTGATTTGAATTTGCCGCCGGTTTGAAAGAATTACAAAGAAGATGATGTTCCTCAGAAATATCCCTCCTCACAAATTTTATCGGAGGTTCTCTCATCAGAAATCTTTTAAACTGGAGAGAAACGAGTCTCTGGTAGAAGAATCCTGCTGATGTTGGAATCTAAAATATGTGCAAAGACCCGAGAGCGCCACGATTCTGTCTTTACTCTAATTATCTCACTTTGTGGGTCCTGTGTCGGCCACCGGGGAGTACGGCAGCTTAACTAAGGTAACGACAGCTTGCTGAGCACTCGACACTTTCAAGGTGCTTTTCCGTGCAAGTTCTTCCGAAGAGAAGTCGCTTCGATGCCGATTTCAGCTCAGAAAACAAGATGAGCGACGTGTGGAAGAACACACGAGATTACTGCCCTTCAGTGAACGTCACCGAAGGAGAAGGAGCTTCACACTCTGCTCCCCTGGTGGTGATCGCGAGCAAGAGGAGGATGGCATATGACTGCCACCATGTGGAGAAGTCTCCTCACAGTTTGCCCCCTGAATTGCCAAAGTTGCCTCTCAATCCCAATTAATACCTGTATTGCTGTGTGATCATTCACTGCCAAACCTTCAGTGGCTTCCCTTGAGCAACAAAAAAAACAAAACAATTGGGAAATATCGTGTTGCATCTGTTGATGCTCTAAAAATATCCCTGAATTTCATAGATCCTACAAGCCAACTGAAGGAGACCCGCTGTAGCGTGACAGGAATTGATTTTCCTGCACACATATTTGCATTTGAACAGAACACTTGCGCGTGAAAGCCAAAGAGGGCGTTCAGCACAGAGAGGTTTCTATGAGTCACCAAAAAGCAATACATCACCCACTGAGTCTCCATGCATTCAGCTCAGCGTCTGCTATAGGAGCAACAGCACCAAGTGAATGTATTTGAGGCTAAATTTGGGTGGTTCTGAATGCAAAAACATCATGTCGGGTGTTAAAACTTGTGTGTGATTAAAAGCACATTGGCGGGGCACTTTAACAGCATAATCAAACAAAGACAATTGATCACACGCAACCTCTTTTAAAAGAGGTACTAATAGTGTTATGCAAAGCTCATCGATTTGTAATTAATGATGCTAAATGGCCATTGAATTTGGATGGCTAATGAGGAGCACGTAAATGGGATCAGAAGGAGTTCAGTGCTGAAAGCTTCGGAGCAACAGCGCGGCGGGAGTCCTGCTTATTGCAGAGGAACAGGGGGGCTGGTGGTGGTTTACGAAGCTGAGGAGCAGATTCTGGCATCGTCCATGAGACCTGACCTGAACCACGCTGGTCCAACTCACCCCAACTCCATTTCTTTAAGTGAAAATAATATTTCTTGATCAAATAAATATGCATTTAGAAAAGAGGAACTAGGAGAAATAGAAATCTGTAGAGCTTATTGTTTAAAAATGACAATGGGCTCGATGCAAGTGGATTTTTATCAGATCACAACAAAAACATGAAACTGAGCGTTTGTGCATCGTTTCCCAACAGCATCCAACTCTGGCTGTTAAAGGGAGGGAAAGATGACCTGAAAAACCGGCAAAGCGAGCGAGGAGAGACGCTGCGTGTCACACGCGGCGCGGTCCTCACACATTACGCACGACGTTCGGAGTTCCCCCCGCTTCCAACGTGAAAACGCCCCTCCACTGTCCTCCGAGCCCTTCCGACTGCTAGCCATCCGTGCCGCCGGCTTGTGCCTCTCCGCCCTCCCAGCCTGCAGGGCTCCAGCAGCCTCCATCTCCCGCGGCACAGCGGAGTGGGACATAAAGGCGCTCCGGGGCGGTGGCGGCGTCCGTCTTCCAGTTGCCGGCGACCTCAATGATCGGAGCCCGGACTTGACGCCTGACAGCCGGACCTGACAGGACAGGTACGCTGTTTATTTGTTTGTCTGGCAGCGGCGCGGCTGACAGCGGAACAGGTGCACGGCGCGCCTGCCGCTTATTTCCCGGTGACATTGTGGCGGCTGTGCAGCGGCTCGCGCCGGCGACGGACGGGCTTTGCACGAATACGTGTTCTGCATGCGCCGCAGAAAAAGCCTCCGCTCGCTTTGTGCCGAAAGTATCATGGGCGGACGGAGAGGGGTGTTGCCACACAGCCTTAATACGGCCAATATGGTCGGCGGGCTGCTTTAACAAGCCGCACGGACCGACGGCGCGCTTTTATTTCACGCATCTCGAGGCCCAGCAGGCAGCAGGCAGCAGGTGCACCTCCATCCTCCCACTGGATCATCGCACCGCGCACCATCAGCCCCGGTGCTGGACGCGTCCAGCCCACGTCCACTGGCTCCGACCTATTCTGGGACGTGCACGAGTGTGTGTGTGCGCGTGTGCGTGCGCGGGAGAGAGCGAGAAAGGAAGGAAGAATTGTTCTTTTTCCTCTGTGTGCAGCTATCGGCTAACAGCTGATGCTCAAGATAATGAGCTAATTGAAGACGGAGTGTATTGTCGCGGGTGTGGCAGAGGGGGCAGGCGTGGGCGCATCGGCGGTGGGGAGAAGATACCCCCCCCCCCCTTGGATGTGAGAAGTGGGGCTGGGGGATTAGAGATGCCCCTGAACTAGACACAGGCGATGGTATTAAAGGGAGAATGGGATCAAATGTATTTGCAGCAGTAAAACTGGCTGCGATCCAGGGTGCCAAATTCTCAAATATTTGACAAGGCAACAGGTGCACCAAGAAGCTTGTTCAGAGAACATTGTTGTGGTCACAATGACATTTATACAATTGTAAAATCTCATCAAAACTACCAAGGCACATGAAAAGGAGAGTGAATAGTATTAAAAGATTCGTTTCAAGTTATTTCTGGCCAGAACGAAGTTAGAATACAGAACGTAATGCAGAATAAAATGCACCACCATCCTACAGGAAGATGTAGGGACTTAGCAAACCTTACGATTTCAAAATAAAAGTCCATCATCGCATGCATGCAACTCTTCAGTGTGAGGGACCAGAACGAGGGTACAAATATCAGTCCACCTTAAACCACTTTATCTGAAGTTAGTGTCTCAGTGGGTTCGAGCGGAGTCGGGAAGTCACCTGTCCGTCACAAACGCAAGGACAGATCAATGTTACACACACACACCTTCAGGGAGACGGTGTGTTTTTATGTAAACCCACGCATGCAAAAAATGTGCAAAACACACCAGATGAGCCAGAATAAAACCCATTAATTTTCGATAAATGAATATTATGTGATTAAACTACAGAAAAACAAAACAAACCTGATGAAATTACAACAGCCTGAAGGGGGTTTCCAAGTGTTCCTACTTTAACACAGCTGACTGAAGAACTTGTTTTCAGGCTTTCTTCATAATGAGTCGAAGTACATTTCGGTGGGTCGGAGCAGGAACTCGCTGCAATCATGCAGCAGTATTCTTGTTCTCGACCTGCTGCGATATGATACTCGGCTGAGTGTAAGGAAACAAAGTGACCGAGCTCACGTCGTAACTCGCAGCTCTGCAACGATGCCGACGGTTTGGCTGGCAATGAAACAAACACGTGAAGTTGGCGTCCAAATAATACCACTGGAAGGCAAAAATTGGCAGCAAAATCGCGGCGTTCAGCAAGTTTCGTTTCACCACCTCCAGACGAGTCGGACCGTCGGAGCTGCGGCGAACAGTGAAGCCTCCTTCTGCTCAGCCTCCTCCTACTCAAAGGGGCCGTCAGCCTTTGTGCCCTGGGCTCTTTTGCAGCCACGCTACAGGCAACAGTGTCTCCCAGACTCGGAATCTGCGGGGGCAGAGTCAGCAAGGGGGCAAATTCAATCTCCGACGCGCCCATCTGGCCATTCACGGCCCCCGTCCCCTGCATGCATCCTCCAAGCTCATTCTCCCTTCACCTGCTCCACTTTCTGCCTCCCCGGAGTTCATTACAATGGTCACAACGCTGGGAAGCGTGGCGCTCCCCCCCCCCCATTACACCCCTTTGCTCGGTCAGATTAAAAGGCCGCCGCCTCTTTGTGTGGATAGAGGTTCTGCGAAACACCTACAGGAAAAAATATGGAATTCCTTTTTGTTTGCCAGGCTGTTGTCAAGGCGGTTCGAGGAGTTTCTCTGCAGGTAATGCAAAAAATGACACGCCACATTTCCCGGCGAGCAATTTCCTCATATCAGTGACAGGCACAGCGTCGCAGAGATCCAAGCAAAGTCCTCCGTCAGGCACCGCGCTTATGCAGAGGATGTACACATGTCGCTCACAGGCAGCGACTCGGCGCTTTCTTGGTGTGTAACCTCTGTGTAATCTCCCAGCAGTCAATGCAAACGCCCCGGGAGGAGAGTCCCATATGTCGGCGATCAGCAGAACGCATCTCAGGACGCGTGTTTTCTGCACACGGGCGCAGCGGCACGCTTTGATACGACTCTCCCCCCCCGAGTCCTGTTTTAAGTCATCCCATAATCGATTCGTAATGGCTCGTTGAAAAGGGGCCAGTGGTCGGTTTCGCCGCCGACCCGGAATTTTCCGCAGAGTAAACACATCGCGGCCAGAAGTTGGCGGCGCTTTCAGGGGCGCATTAAAGATAACAGTACGTAATAAACTGTCACTTTTGCATTATCGGTGCAAATGGCGAGCTGGAGAGCACAATATCAAACTCGGCCAGACGTCACATTTGGTGGCGATCGCTCTCCTAATATCCTATTAAAGCTTTGACTGATAGCGCAGTGTGACGCAGGTATTTTCTATTATACAATAGACCACAAATTAAATCTCATCAGAGGAGGAGACATTCAATTTAAAAGCTTTAATGGGGCGTTTTCTGAAGGTTATCAGTGCCAGCGCTCATATCTAACAGATACTACTGCTCGAGCCTTTTCAAACAATGACATTGCGTCAGACATAAAACAAACTGTAGAGAAAGTTGAACATAAAGATGTATATTTCAGTGTTGTACACTGTTTCAGGGACAAGGAGGGATGTTTGGATGTCCGCTTTTTCTGCTGTCATCACGTCCCAATATGGACAAAGCAGGAAATCACAGATGGATGAAAGGATTGATGGGAGGATGGTGAATGCAGGGGGAAGAGCAGTTTACCAGAAGTCCAAACTGAGGCCTGCGCGTCACAACTGAATCCACTGCAGTCCAACAGCGATTCGTAAAGATGAACACAATGATTAGAGTATTAAAGACACAGAATTTAGGAGGAGAATAGTCATTTGAACCAAAGTCAAACCTGATTCAGTTTAATTTACGTCACAAAAGAGTCAAAAGTATAAAATCTTAACATTTACATGTTGTAATCCAAGTATTTGTAGTTCAAATATTTGGTCCCAAGCACAAGGATTCTGTTTTAGTATGTTCATAGATGTACGTACATAGTTTCACAGCGTTTCTTGGCTTTAGTTGAGGACGCATCAAAAACCGGCCAATCAGAAGTTTAGCTGAGCGCTTTCTCTCGAGACTCGACTCAGGACTCCATTGTAACAGTTTATGGAGTCGTAAAAGGTCACAGCAAAGATTTCACTCAAAGGTGGATCAACCTCGACACTAAACTTTAACGCCGGCAGCGTCTCTCACATCGAGCGCTTCTCATTTCTGTAATAACGCTCAGATTCGGGACGGGAACGTTTTTCTTTTTAAAAAGGCAAATGCGTGAAAAGAAGGAACCCAGAGCCGATGTGCGCATGTGGCCCGGCGGACCGACTGCGTTCTGGTTGAAAAAGGCAGACGAGAAGCTGACATCTTCCTCAAAACTCTCGGTCACCCTTTTCCCTCCCACCGCCGCCGCTCCTGTCACTTCGCTGCACCTTCCCCTGCACGAATTGTCACACTCGTCATGCCGGTGCCATGCGACGGCTCACCCCTTCCTCCGTGTCGTGTGCATGTGTCAGCTCACAAAATAATACCTGCGGGCGGTGCGCACTCACTCTCTTGCCTGTGTTTTTTTTCCCCTCTTTGCCATTTTCTTTGTCTTATTTTGATATGTTTGACAGACAGTGTTAGGCTGGGGTTCCCATGGTAACTGCATATTAAACAGGCGTGCCTGGTGTCTGCGTGTTAACTCGTGTTCGTCCTTTTTGGTCAAATGAGGAGAAAGAGTGAAGAACGGGGACGCTGACAGCCCAGCATGGGGCCTGTCATTTCACTGCCATTTTAACAGAGACTGATGCGATGTCTAGATTTTTCTTTTCTCGTCTGAACGTCCAGAAAACAAAGAAAGGAAACATTAACTGCGTCATACACTGTGTGCTTTTATTGTGGAAGGAAAAAACAGTCAGTTTAATTGACTAAAACGCGACGTATTCTGAAGGTGGCAGGCTCAGGCTTTAGAAATGAATTGTGCTTAATTAACTAATAGATAACATTGACTTATCTGTCCAGGTAAATACATACTTGGAACCGACCTTTCAAATATTCACGACACTAAACAAAAACAGAAATTCGCAAGAAACTTGAAACGTATGATTAGTCGTAACCACATAACTTTATTAATCACAGCAGAGTGCAGTGACATGGAAACGGCAGACAGGGGCGTTTCACATGGATACAAACGTCTGCCAACAGGGAACAATCGGAGATTTTAATATAAACATCTGTTTATGTGCACTTCAGATGTGGAACGAGCTTTTGTTGTCTTGCGTGTGGAGTTCGTAAGAGGATACTCTTGTGACTTTGGGAGTTTTGGTAACATTGGCTTGTTTTGCGTTGGACCTAACCGGCTGCTTCTTCAAGTGACTTACATTGGGCTTATGTTTGTTGACAGTTATTTGTTTTTACACGTGCAGATGTAAAAAAAAAACCGAAAGATAATGTAAACAGAACCACTATTTCCAGAAGTCATCGAAGCGACTCCGCAGCCTCAGATTGAGTCTCGGTGCAAACATGGTAATCTATTTCCAGGATCAAGCGTTCGCTCCCGCAGCCAGAGGATAACGTATAAGTACAATCTACAGTCTGCTGCCTCTCATCTTAAATGTGATCTGCTGCCACACGTTTGTTCATTTGAATGAGGTTTTGTCAGCGAGCGCACCAGTCGTATACCGACGCGTCTCACAATCCACACGAGCGTCTGTTCAGTCGTGCGGATGTAAGGCAATCTAAAGGGGAACATTTTCAGAGGAGGCAGGCTGTTCTCTGCCATCCTAAACTGCCTTTGACCTTAAACATAATCTGCCCAGCTTTCCTCCACCGCTGGGCGTCCGGGAGCCTTGTGGCGAAGAATGGAGGCCGCTCTGCGTTGTAAACTGATTCACGTCGAAGATATTCATCTCATAAATCAAGTGACGCGTCCCGACAGCTCATTTGAAGGGATTTCATTGCTTGATTTGTTTTAATCAGCGAGGATTAACTTTACAGTGACCTCCCGCTCCAATAGTTCGGATGTGCACGTTCGCCGCTTCCTTTTGACTGGGAGTACTGATGAAGTGAGAAACGCAGATAAGTTCGCAATCGCACGATCTGTCGCTCCGCATCGGCAGCGGAGACGCTGGCGTGCAGGCGCTGCAGTGAGCCCCCCCGTGACTCCCCCTACTTCCTGGTGCAGACCGGCCTCCCGAGAGGGTGCTTCTTGAGGCGTGTGGGCGCAGGTAGCACAACTCTCCCCCCCTTCCCGGCTCTGGCACTTCAGGAGGATGAACTTGCAGCCTCATTGGTTCGGAAGTCGTATCATTTATCTCGGTCGCGGCGTGACATGATTTGCAGCAGACTTAACAGTGGCGCTGCGCAATGTGCTTGCAGGAGTGCTGAGTGCCAAAGGTTTGGCGAGCGTGTGTGTGTGTGTGTGTATGTGGGCTTCTCCTCAACAAGGACATCTCGCCACTCCCTCTTTCCCAACCCCCCGCCCGTTCCCGTACCTGCTCTCCCAGAGAGCAGCTCCTGCCCCGCCGAGGATTGATGGACTGACTGTGTATGCCATTAGAAGGGAGGCACTGATTATAAAGCCGAGATGCGGAGGGAGCCGCGTGATGAAATGGCAAGGCTCATTGAGGAGCGCACTGTGATTGGCTCCCGGGGGGGGGGGGGGGGGGGGGGGCACAGGGGCTGTCAGTGCAGCTCTAGCAATTTAGCATATGTGTACTGTATATTGCTTTTTAACGTCTCTCTACCATTTCCATTTCTTCAACTGTAGCTACTCGAGAGGTGCCGACACAAACTGTACTCGGTTTACGCTGCTGGGATTTACAACTCTAATCTAACCGCGAGGATGAATTACCGCGATGCGCTTTGTGTTGGGAAATCTGTAGTCAGACGCACATTTATCTGGATTTTTCCTTGTTTTCTCATCAGACCACCATGAGCACATCATTAAATGTAAACAAATCCCAAGAAAAAAACAAGTTATATTTACTCTATTTGAGTTAATACAAATCACACGGAGATACAAGCTTTTTCCAAGACTCCTCGTGCTAGAAAATAGACGACTGTGGATCACCACTTCGCCTGCACTAATGACATCTGATGATCAGTCCGGGAACTGTTTTCTTGTGGTCGACAAAGGCGCCACAGGGAGGGGTTTACCTCCAAAAAGTGCCAAAAAGCCCATTAGGGCAGCCAAACCATCCGGCTTCCCCTCTCCTCAGAGACTTTTCCACTTGGCACCAAAGGAAGAGGCCCCGATTCATATATTTGTCGCCGATCAGAGCGATCTCTGAAACATCCTTAAAAAAAGGGACAGATGGTGTCGTTGGAGCGGGCGCTCTTTGTTTCTGACTCGATGCTCGGCCCCTCGAAATGGCGAAAGAGCCAAATTAATTTGGAGTACATTGCAAGACCTGATACAGTCATTTTTGTAAAACCAAGGGGAACAAATGATGCTCTGGTTCGGGACGAGAACTGCCTGGAGAGGGTCACTGACGGCCGACAATAGAAGTGACCACCTCAATTCCATCGGGGGCTTCATTAAAGAGCCCGTGAACCTCGCCTCAGGTTTTTATCAGCGACCCTTTGTGACATCTCGCCGCGCAGACGCTTCAAAAGTCACTCCGGTGTGCTTTCAAACGATCTCAAGCGGCACCAGCAGAAAACGCTTTCCACCTCCAGCTCACGTTGCAACCCGACACAATGCCACCGACCTCGAGAAAAAAAAGGTTCATTCATCTAAAGTTTCATCCGAGGCTTTTCAGGCCTCCGCGGTTATTTTCCCGATTATGGCAGAAGCAGGACTTTGAGCACAGGAGGGGGGGCGGCAGGAGACGCATAGTCTTCGCAAATAGGCTGGCCAAGTGGAAAGAGGGAATAATGAAATGCAGCATGGGGGCTACAAGCCTCGGGGGGGGGGGGGGGGGGAGGATGCACCCCCCCCCCCCCCCCCGCCGGCACGAGAGGCTGGGGAAGATGATGCGTTTCTTCCAACGAGAAGAACGTGTCAGAAGTGAACGGGAAGAATGCGGCTTTCTATTTGTACGAGCAGGCGTGTGTGATGTGCAGAGTTAAACGCCGCACTTTGATCTAAAAGCCGTAAAACGGAGCAATCAGCGGCATCCAGTCAGAGACGGCTCTGATGAAAGCTTTAAAACCGACACCAAATGTTAAGATGTTGGGGAAAAAAAATGAAGAAACATCTTCAGTTTCAGCTAAATTTACAATGAGAATTTCTGACAACACGTGGTTCTATTTTAACAGACTCGCTGGGAAACGGACACAGCTCCGTTTGTGTGACTCCGAGATGAATTTCCTCTTATTTTCGAAATGTGATTTTAACAAACCAAACAGTTTTTCTAACAGTGTTTTGCTTTCGTAACCCCGTGCAGATGATGTTTCTGCTGCGCCGGCCCCGGTTTCGCTCTCGCACTTTGCAGGCACACGAGACCGCATCCCCCCCCCCCGCCACCGCCCCCCCGCCCAATCGACTGTGGAGGGCTGCAAACACTTGACGCTGTTAGCACATGCACGCGTTCCTGACAGCAAACTGTGTGTTTGAGGAGACGGAGGAATCCACAAGCTGTCATCCCCGTGTTTCCCCCTGCTCCGCTCCGACATATTTTTCGGGCGAAGCTATATTTGACAAATTTCCTCGGCCCATCTGCCGATGAAGGATGGGCCTGTGGGCAAGCGACGCCTGCCCGAAGACGCATCCATTTTTGGGGCCTCTGAATTGACAGGCTCTTTGTTGGCGAGATGGCACCAAGACAAATGGGCTGAAGCAGCCCGCAGTGAGCGGCTGCGTCGCAGCCATCGTTTCGCCCTAGATGATCAGCCATCATGCGTTCTATTATCAGCCAATTTATCTGAGCCGCCGCCGCAGACGACGACGAGCGTTTTGGGGGCCGTCACGTCGTCTGCGCTCCGCGGGCTGACGTTCCGCAGTCGGAGGTTTTTTGTTTTCGCTCGGTTGAGCGCACTCTTGAAGTCTCGCGTTTGATCCGAATATACCTCGGGACATCCACGACGCTCGGTAACGATCTGCGTGCCTCTGCACCGAGAATGCGGAGCGCAGAGGAGGTCATCTCCAGAGATACACCGACACCACTGTGGTTCCTGACAGAGTCCAGAATGAACGGACTCGGCGATAGTGAGGCCTGCACGGGGGGACGAAAAGAAGGCCAGCGAGGCTTTCCCTTATCAGTGTCTTGTCACAAAAGATTTTCAATAAGTGTGACTGATCAGCTAAACACAGCTTATCTTATTGATGCGCGCCGTGTTTCGCAACACACTGGAAACTGGCAACTCCCCTTACGGTCACAAAGCGTATTTATTTGATTCCGAGATACGATCTGCTCCGCTCGACGGCCGGAGACGCCCGGCGCTGCATTGATCATCGTTACTTCGCACCTAAACACGCACTCAACTCTCCAAACAAAGTCCAAAGTGAGGAAAAAAAACATTTCAAGGCAAAAACAAGGCACTGAACAGCAAAAGGCGACAACAGACTTGCGGCTCTGATGCAACTTTGATCCTGAAGAAAATAGACAAGATTTACAGGTAAATATGTTGCGGTTCGTCACGAAACAACCAGCCAGAACTAATGTCGAGTGAACGATGTTTTAGATCCATGTTTGAGAGAGAAATGCGACGGCATTTCCGCTACAATTTGTGGAGCTTTAAACTTCTCGAGTCGGACAGGTTGAGATCTACGACTGCAACCAAGATAGGAACGTACGCAGCGATTGAAAGGCTAATTCCAGTGTCTGTGCCGTCGAAGAGAAGAGATGACACTCTCCATCTTTACGCGGGGTCGGTTTTGTTTCGAAAAACGCAACAAGGTCTTTTGGCTAAACCTTGAAAGTAGATTTAATCACTAGCTTTCCACAGAAAAAGCTCAAATAACTACGTGCAATGTTAAAAAAAACAAACAACAATATTACTCACCGTGACAAATCCATAAAGAATTTTTTGTCGACACCACAATTAGCCGCGGCTGTGCGGAAGTTGATGCCATCTTTCAGCCAAATGTTTTCTCTTTGACATATTTGCTTTGTTCCTCTCTAACTCGTCCATTATGTTGTTTTTTTGCGAACAGTTGATTTTCGGTAAATAAACGGAGAGTCATCCAAATCACGGCGCGCTGTCAGACTGAAGCGGAGATGTCAAAAGCTCGCGTCAAGCTGGATTCTGCGACATAAACACGTAGTGGAAAAATTAATTTTCTGCTGGCGGTGAACAAAACCAAATTTAGAGCTGAGGAAAGCCAAAAACAATCAGCTAAGTGTTTATTTCTTCACCTGTTGAAACCTTTGAAATACAAGATGTGAAAATGTGAGACAAGACGTTTGCTTGAGCGCTGTGATGCGGAACAGCAGCCTCTTACGTTCGTCTCTACTCGTCGCTTTGCCGTAGTTTTAGCCCCCCAAAAAAGTTAAATCCACTCGGTAAAATTGAAGCGATCAGCAGATATCAGGGCACATCTGTGCGCCGAGTTGCGGCAGAGCAAAAACAAAGCAGAAACCCAAGTGTGTGCAGGACAGAAGGGTGCGTTGGCAAGTCTCAGAGCGTCCCGTGTGCTCCACCAGCAGCAGCATTTCAGGGCTAAAACCATAAGCTTCTTAAGACTTTTTCTTCTTCTATTGTCACTCTGCTAAATTTACTGCTCTCTGCCTTTTAGAAGCAGACTCTGTTAGTGGGAAGTAAGCAGAACTCATTTGTTGTTTTCATATCGTGGAGTTTTAATTATTGCGCGTTAGTTTCCAGAGTCAACAACGCCAGATGTATTTTGACCTCGAAACAAAGTCTAGATCGGGGAATTTATATGTGAAACAGCCACGGTTGCTTGCAGTTTCAAAGGGTTTTTTAAGATTGTGTTCTTTTCAGTGTTCAGCTTTCATTCAACAGGGTGGAGAAAAGGTGCGACTGGAGTGCAAAGCCTCCCGCTTCCCGGGTAATATCAGGCTGACTGCCGCCTCTCGATGTCTGACACGATCAGCGTCGGCCGTCGTGCGACTTCACCGAGTTGTAGGTGCGTGCGATCGCTTTCCAGGCCAGGAAGGCGCCTCCAACACGCCCACTTGCGTCCACTTCCAGTGCAGAGCTCACACAGAGCGAGATTAACAGATGAAAGAGGAGGCAGGAAGAAAGCTGTCTGGGATTATTTCTTTCATGTCCGACTCAAACGAATGACGAAATCTATAGCGCAGTTGTACCTGCGCAACGATACGCTGCACTCTTCCCCCGGATCGTGTTCGACAGTTTTAATTTGGTCCAGAAACTCTTGAAGCACAAATAAAAATAGTGTTTTTCTGTCGAACTGAGGCGAAGAAAAAGCAAAGTCATGCAACGGGGCTATTTTTGGAGGCCGCCGGAGCCGTAAACGGTTTGCAGAGCTTCACCTACTGAGATGCTGTCACAAACTTCACAGAGACTTTCCCTGACGCTCGCTCTTTGAAGTGGAAGAACCAAAGAGGGTCCAGATGATTTGGCAGAGAAAGACCTTTAATGGGAGTCTGTTTGAAGACGCTGTAGGAATATCACACACACACACACGCACGCGCGCGCACGCGCAGCCCCCTCGGCCCCCATCATCTCCCTTCACACAGGCGATTAGGTGCGCAGGAGCCTCAACTGATGTGACCTGGAGTGATTGGATCATAAAGTGACCCAAATGAAAGAATTGATTGGCCTCGCGACGTCGACGGCGGCGGCGCACGCACGCGCGAGAGGAGCGGTCTGAAGGCTGCCGACACTGATCCATTAGGATTCTTCTCCAGCTTTAGTTGTGATTCACAGACTCGCGGATCTGACAGCTGCTCCGCGCGGCTGACATTCACACCGAGCGCTTGCATTACGGCGGACAGATCTGATTGGCTCAGGCGACCGAGCATATGAGAGGGAGCGTATTATGCATGGATATCTGGGTTAAAAAAAAAAAGAGAGAGAGAGAGAGAGAGAACTTGAAATGTGCAGTATGGCTCATGTGCAGAGTGGCTCTCGCTCTCCACCTCGTCTCATTCATAGGAAAAGACTATCTCTCCATCTGTTTTCCACTCTATTGTTGGAGAGGAGCCGCTTTGTCAAATCGAAACACGATGTTGCGTCACCTCGTCCTCTCATGCATTCAGTCCGTTTCTACTCTGAATACGTTCGTGACAGGATCGCCTGCGAAAGAGCGAGTCGCTGTGTATTGATCAAGGCTTGCGAGGCGATTGGTCGACTATCTGCTGATGGCAACAAATCGTGGTTACAGCCGAGCCTTTTAAACCTCAACCAGGCAGTGAAGCAACGTCATTAGATTGAGCGGAGCTGCTCAGTGGAATACTCGTCAGCAGACTTGCTGCACAGGAAAAACTATAGTCCAGAATCGGGGGCTTTCCCTGGAGTTTGCATATTCTTCCTTGCATGTGTGTGGGGAGGGTTCTTCCCAAAGTCCAAACACACTACATGAGGGCAAATTGTACAATAAGGTGCGATTGTATCTCTAAATCGCAATATATTTGCCCTGTAATGTGACTGATGTCGTGCAACCTGCAGCACACGGCGACCCTGAACCAGATCGAAGAGAAAGAGCTGTGCTGGTGGCGAATGTGTCTGAATGGGGCCCTGCTCTGTGGTGGACACGCGCGTTCCTTTGAAGAGTGTCAAACTTTCGGTGCTGCCCTCTTGTTGTTGTTCAGCAGCAACTCGTCCGCACGTTCATGTTCACTCGAACATCGTCTCCTCCTGCAAGCCGCAACTTTCTGCGAGAGCGAGTCTAAAAAGATGCACGGATAGCTGCAGTGAGCTTATCTGTGCCAGTGATACGCCGGCAGAACGAGGGGATCTCACTGTTACCGAATACATTATTATTATTCATTAAAGAGGGTAATTAAACAGCCCCGGGGCTCTTCAAAGTTGAGGCGGGACACTGCACAGAGTGCGCGACATCTGCAGCCGTCTCGGAGCCAGACTGCGCCTCTGTGATGCGGCCTCATTATGCCGCTTGAGACTGACCTATCATGAAAGCTGAGACGTGCCGCGTTTCAGCCCCACAGATCGCGAACGCACAAGTGCCCTCCGACAGCTGGTCGCCGAAATATTGTCAATTAGGGGAAAAAGTACGACGATATGTTTTTTCCCCTGATTTGCAGACACTTTGTCGTGCATTATTAGACCAAATCATGCTTCTGCTTCGCACCGCTCTCCCCGAGGGGCTTTTTTTTCCAGCTCTCCCACATTCCCTCCTCGCTAATCCTTTGCTCTCATTAACCTCTCACTTTTTTGTTTCGCTCCTTTTTCAGGATTTAAATTACAAACATTCTCCTCTTCAAAAATGTGTGATAAACTGCATAACATGATATCCCCTTTTTTTGTCTCCTCACCTTCTCTTTTTTTCAGAGTTCTTGAATCAACTGAAAGCTGGCGAGCTATTAATAAAAAATGCTTCGGAAGTAGAGCGGACTTTTTGTCATTGCTTTACGGTCATTTTCCATTTTTATAGGGAGCCATTAATAAAGTAGCCGCAGCTTTCCGCTTCTTTAACAATAGAACCCGAGGCTGGAACGTTTAAAGCAGTGAAAATTGTTACATTATATAGCAAAGTACTTTTTACTCACCACTTCCCTCTTATGGCAGGAATTAATATTTTAACCGGGTTTTCTGGGATAAAAAAAAACAACACACATCTGGGAAAAAAAAGCTAAAAAAACTGAACGCAATTGAAACATTTTCTAAGAAATACTCAAAAACACCTTTTCTTCCCAAAACCCTCCTCTTTCAAGCCTTCTCTGCTTGTTATGTTATTTAAGTTGATCAGAAATTAGCGAAATACAGTGATGGAACATGCATGCATCTGTTTTGAAACTGTCAGTTAAAGATTATTTATTGAATAGTAAAAAAACACCTTGCCACTATTTATTCAACACAATCCGAGCTATAAAAATGATCATCTTTTTGAAAAATATGAGCAGAAAATGCTTGAAACTGTCTAATTCAGGAGAAATAACTAAACCAAACAATCGATTTTTTTAATGTTCTTCAGATGCGCCTCTATTCCAGGAAAATAGGAACCTAAGATGTCAAAAAATGTGTTAATACTGAAAAGTCCTTCAATAAAACCGTTGCACGAAAACTGGCAGATCACAATCGGAGCTCTTTAAAAATGGCTTAAGTCAAGAAATTTAAACAGCCCGTAATCCCAAAGAAATTTCTCCGGTTTTATCTGGGAAGTTCTGCCGACACGCAAAGCCGATAAAAAGCGGTGATCCTCCCGCTCACCTTCCGTAATGAAGCTGCGTTTTCACTCGGGGGGCCTTATCTGGGATAATTCATTCGCCATTGCCGCGACACCCGGACTGCACGTCGGCCGGTTTATCGGGGAAAAAGGGCGCCGCGCGCGCGCCGCGGTCCGGCTCGAGTGGTCACCTTCAGATGACGGCGCTCGTCTGTCTCTGCTGAATATTGCAGCAGCACGTTTGAAACACTCCAACGCCTCTCGGACGCCCTCGCTGCTCTCGCCTCGTAACCTCTGCGCTCCTCTGTCCTTCCTTCTCGCCTCATCCTCAGATTGTTGTCACGTTCCCAGCTGCTGCTGCTGCGCCCCCCCCCCCCGCATCCCCCCCCCCCACTCTTTGTCGTCTCCCTCTTCTTCAGTATCTCAGTGTGTCTGCTGTCTTGCGTGGTGCTGCAGGGCTCTCTGGCTGATGTAATTTATGCTATCTATTTAGCTCGTGTGAGAAGAGAGTGTCCTGAAGCCAACGCTCTTCATGCAGAGTGCTCCTGTGGGAGGCTGGGAGCCAGCGCCGACTGAGGGGGGGGGGGGGGGGGGGGGGGGGGG
>JASSRZ010000053.1:8016579-8027781 GCA_032164315.1 Malacoctenus gilli | reverse complement strand
TGGGTCTTTGTACACCCTTTATATTCAGGTCTTAGACGCACTTCTCAGAGGGACTTTTTCCCTGCTTAAAATTGTTTTACACTTAATAATGTGTGACTTTTTTAAACCTTTACGTGGATGAAACAAGGTGAGAAAATCAGTTACATATTTTGGTGAATTTATTGAAGTGCTCGTCAAGAACCAGTCAGAGGGCTCCGTTTCATGCCAGCACTTTTGCTTGTAATTGAGTCAAATTCACACAATAGTGCCATGATAAACTGAGCAACATATTCACACAGTCGCATGTGCAGCATAATACTCCTGTCTCACACCATTAATCTTCTTAGAGAGCAATGATGCCTTTGTCTCGCCCGAGCAAGAAGCAGTTGCGGTTCCCCGCTGCCGCCTGCAGAGGGCGCTGGAGTACACGAGCGTCTCCGAGTATGAGGGTGCGTGTCTTCTCCCCAGCTGGAATCATCTCATCCTCTGCCAACTAGATCCCCATGTCAAATCACCCAGTGTGGCGGCAAATTGAAGTGGCGTTCACATAAAAACTGGCCACGTCAATGAGATGAAACGTGTTCTATGACATCCTTCGGTTTCAGGCTGTTTGCCGTACTGATCGAACTGGAAACGAGGCACCTCGTCCGCAGAGGACGGAAGACAAGAAAACATTTAACCGATGTAAACACAGATGTGCGGCAAACAATGCAGGTTTCACTATATTAAAAACGGGGGGAAAAAAGACGGCAGCTTTGCAAATATTTCGCCATGGAGAAGAACTTAATTTTAGGTCTCAGCTGCATTCAACACGGGTGACAAACAGTGAATGTAAAAGTGGCAGCTGAGACACAGCCAGGATCCACATGGGGCTTTGTGTGCCGAATGGCTCCTCCTTTTATTACTGGTGAAAAATGACGGAAGCCGAATGAGCCGTGCACCCACAGGCAGACAGAAGGCACGGAGACGGAGGAGAACAAGGAAAAACAAGCCATAAAACGAAAGTGCGTTTGCCAGCAGTGTCTGTCGCAGAGTCCTTACGTGGTTTCTTGGTTGTGACATTGACTATGCTGCTGTGTGGACCCTCTCCGGCACTGTTATAGGCCCGCAGGGACATGTAATAGGTACTGCTGCCCTCCAGGTCCCTGATGAGCACTGAAGTTTTATTCCCCACCGTCCGCACCACGGTGGCTGCCTCCTGCTTCTCCTTCTCACCCCAGTACCGCAACTGAGGGACACAAACACACACACGTTGCCGTCAGTTTGCTCGCTGGGCGCCTCCGTCATCGGCTCGCTGGGGGCGCCAAACTCGGGGGGGTCCGGTAACGATAGCATTTCAGCGCATAAATAAATAATCATGTGATGCACTAACAGAAGAAGGTCATAAGATTGTTGTGCAGTTATAAGGAAATCAGAGGCGAGAAAAAGCAAAGCGGCCGCCACTCGTATTCGGCACTGTCCACTGTGAGAACAAATCCTATTGTGTGGGCATGTGTCGGTCGGACCTCGTAGCCTAGAATGCGTCTGCGGTTGTTGCTCCAGGCCAGCGGCTTCCAGGTGACCTCCACCTCGGATGCTGATACACTCCTCGCCCTCAGCCTCCCTGGAGCTCTGCTGGGCTCTGAAAGGCGCACACACACGATGGTCGGGAGAGGGAGCAAGACATGGATTCTCTCCACCCACGTCCACTCGACGGCTGCACCGAGCACACCGAGGCTCCGTCCTGTCTGCCGGTGCCGCTGCGCGAGGAGGAGTGAGCGAGGAGACGAGTTCTCGCCGGAAAGCGCCTCGCTCCAAAGTGTGAGATTCGAATTTCTACTTTGAGCTTTTGCAGAAACAGCACCGTGCAATTCGTTAAAAATACAAAACGTATCGGACGAGTGCAAACGAGTTGTTTATCGCCATCCGAATACTGATAGACATACTCTGATGAAATCCTGCTATTCCTCAGTTTTCCTGTGAGCTGCCCTGCGAAGCATCACGCACCTTCCTCGGCGGAGTAGATGGTGGTCACCGGACTGAAAGGGCCTTCTCCCTTGTTGTTGTAGACCCCGACTTTGACTTGATAGGGGGAGAAGGGCGGGATGCTCTCGTTCTTGAAGACGTATCTCGAAGCATCTGGAGATGTGACAGCTGCCTGCATCCAGCCCTGAGCCCCGAGTGGGCGGAAAGCCACCACGTAGCCGAAGCCCGGGCCGCTCTGCAGCTCGTCGGGAACAGGCTGAGGAGGTACGAGATGACTCAGAGGGATGACTCAAGACAGCCGAGCGGGACTGATCTTCAAGATATTAATACCTAAAAGAAATGCAGCTCTGCACAGATTAGGCCACTGAGAGGAGCAGTGCTGAGGGCGGTGCTGTACTTGCAAGCGTTGCGTTCACTTATCAGTCCGTCTGGTTAAGACGGTTTTATACGGGGAAGAACAGGAACTGAGCTATTCACCAGGTTCCAGTTTTCATTCACTGAATTCATGAAACACCGAATCAAAATGAAAAGTGCAACAATATTTGAATCCTGCAGTGTTTTCTATCCTTTGTTTACATTAAATGACTTCATGTTCGAGTGAATCTCCGCTCCGACGGCCCGAACGAACATAAAATGTTCCGTGTTTCTCGACACATTCTTACCTCCCAAGTGATCACCAGCTCCGAGCGTCCGCCGCCGCCACCGTTGGCCCGGGAGGGAGTCGCTCTGGGAACTTCAAAACACCAAACAGAGTCAAGTCGGACCTGCAGTTGTTGTCAAACTTTTTGACACTATTCAGAGTCGGTTGACAGCTAAAAGTACCTGCAAGCAAATAGAGCAGTGCGCCCTGGGGATGGCTGTTTTGTGTCTGCGTGTATGTGTTCAAGTACACGCAGATGCAACATTCGTGTACTCGAATATACTTGAGGTGCTCAAAATTGACACGACAATCAATCTTGCAAAACAGGCTAAACTTTGAGTTGGAAGACACAACTTTTCTTCCTCGCGATGTCGAAGGTTACGGATATACAGGAGAACAGTGCGTTCCTGACCTTACGTTCAATAAAACCTATGGCAAGCACAATGGATCCATAAACTTTTTTACAATTAAAGACTTTCCACAGAATGAGAAAAAGTGCTGGACATTTTGGAAAGTTTTCTTTCCTTTTTCAGTACTCCACTGAAGCAGTCACATGACGGCGAGTTGTGGGGAAGCGATGGCGCACACGCACGGATCTGAATTTCTCCTTGGACTCAATGACATGCATGCTGGTGAAGAGCCAAACATCCTGTCACGTATTGTATGCATTTCTATGCAGTGGCCTGCAGAGGAGTCCCTTTTCTCCCCCTGAGCACATAAGGTGCCTGTCTGAAAGTGCTCAGCGTCAATAAATTTGTTGGTGCATTCATGTGTTGTGTGCCGTTGGGAGGAGGAGGAAGAGGAGGAGGAGGAGGAGGAGGAGGAGGACATCTCTCTCAAATATGCTGCTGCATTAAAGTTCTTTGAAGGCATCTAATTGCTGTCCTGAAGTAGCTTCTTCCCGAGTCTAATGTGTATAATTTGAGAGCATTTTTGTCCGCGTCGGCAGTGGAAGGAAAGTACGGCGCCTCGGATACGTACGCATTTCTTTGGTGCGGGCCTTTTTGGAGGGCTTGCTGGGCTCTCCGGTTCCTACGCTGTTACTTGCCAAGACTCTGAACTCGTACTCGACCCAGGGACTCAAGTCGGTGACGGTGGCTGACAGCTGCTTCCCTCCGAGCAGCTCAGGAACTGGGAGACATCACAGAAACAACCTTTCATTGGAGCCCTGCAAGATCTGCCACTGAAACTTAGCCAGGCTGCTGATGTGTTATTTACTGTCATTTCGTGTGGTGGTTGCTCAAAGACGGAGAGCGGTCCCACCCCCTCACCCTCTTTTATCTACTCGGTAAACTTTGCGTTCGCGCGCCCCACAAACTGACTGCGAGATGAAGCTCAGCGTACCAGTGGTGACGGCCTGCCACCCCAGAGAGAAAGGCGTTCGGGCCTGGATGGTGTAGCTGAGGATGGGGCTGTGGTTGTCCATGCCCGGTCCCCAGGACAGAGCGGCCGTGGTCTCCGTCATTGCAGTGACCCTGCAGTCCACGGGGGGGCCCGGAGGACCTGGGAGCGCAATTAGCAACGGTTCACTCAAACAGAATGATGAACACCGTTGAGATGAATGAAGCCAAGACGAATCAGAGCCGAGTCCGCGAGTGGGTGGGCGAAGCTGGGAGCTTGGGCTGAATAAAGACACAGCATTTGGATAACACATGCCACAACCGCCTGAAGCAAGAGTGCAACATTGGAGTGAAAACAATCTAAACCAGGGGCGGAGCTTAAGGGAGGGGGGGGGGGCTGTGGATGTGGATGCAGTGGTCCTAACCAGAGAGGTGCGAGAGCTAATCAACAAAATACAAAGATTCTTTCAAATCTATTCTTATTCAAGTAATTCAAACAGAAATGTTGATGGATCAAAACAAACTTTGGTAAATAACAAATATATTCAGTCTTTTAGCAACCAGCTCAGTGGCTTTGGGATAATATGTTTACTTCTCAAAAGGCTTTCCACAGCATCACATCTGATCACTTAAAAGATTTATGCCGGGACAAATTTACAGAATACAGAATAACAGGCACATGTGAAATGTCACCAATGGTTTCCACAAGAAAAGCTTGGTTTGCAACCTAAAAGTGACGTGTTTAGATTTCCGTCTCGAAAACTCTCCACGAAACCTTTTTGTGTCGCCCTTATTTCCGTTCAAAATGGTTGACAAGTAGGTCGGCACTGCGTGAGCTGTGAACACGAGATATCTGCGAAGAGCGGCTGCAAGCTGCTGCTGCTGCTGCTGCTGCACTTGGAGGGTTCTGACGCTCTCAAAGAAATCCAAACATAAAGGAAAACTGTGCAGCCATACAAGGCTTTTTGTTGGGGGGTCAAGGTGCAAGGAGACACGTGGAGCTGCAGTTCCCACAACATCAACAGAGCTGCTGGTGAGAAAGTCAGCAGCGCTGCAAATCAGAGGTGAAGAAATACAAATCGCTGGAAGATTTGCTGTGCCTCGACAACATTGAGTGGAGTAACGTGAGGACTGCAAAAACGAAAACACACACACACACGATGCGCGTCATTCACCTGCAGAAAAAGCCGTCCTTACCTCTGACCACCACATCAGTCGCGATGGACACGCTGTCGACTTTGGTCTGGACGGCGCAGGTGTATTTCCCAGCATGCCTCAGCTGAATGTTGCGGATCATAATGTCACCTGCCGAGCGCTGTGGGTGCAGACGGACCAGAGGAAAGAAAGAGAGCGTGTTTGAAAAGTTGCAGAAAGACGGCGGGGCCGCAGTGAAAACCAGAGCAATGTCACAGTGATTTCTTTCAGCGTTCACTTCATTACATTAGGGGAGGAAAAAAAAGGTACAACACAAGACCAAGGACGCAGCAAATGTCTGAGTGCAGCTCCTCATAATCTGCCGTGAGGACGGATCCTTGTGATGAATTTAAAAGCTTCTTTCAGCTCCATTCTTTTTGTTCTCCCCGATACCATTTACTCCACAGACAACCATTCAATGCCAAATGCATTATTAGCTTTGAACTTTAAAGTCGGAGCTAATGTTAAGTTGATGTCTTATCTATTAAAGTGAGCGACTGTGAAACAGGACGAGACTCGATAACTACTTTGATGTATATTCGGGCACATTTTTTAGAGATAGAAATTGAGTTGCTCTCAGCCGCTCTCTCTTTGAAACTCCCCGTCGTCATTAAAATAATAAAAGTTGGGATGAAACGAGTCCCTAACGAAATGTAGGTAAACTTACATTAAGCGAGAAAAAAGACAGAAAGGAAGAAAGAAAACACCGCCGTCAAGGTTGCTCAGAAAAGCCGCGCGAGTTTGTCCGAATCGACAGAAAGTGACAAAACAGTGAAAGGCTGCTGCTGCTGCTGCTGCTGCTGCTGCTGCTGCTGCTGCTGCTGCTGCTGCTGCTGCTGCTGCTTCACGTTCAGGCTCACTCGTGACGATTTGATGGACGACGGAAACCAGAAGTGCAGTGTCAGATAATTAAAAATGAATGTACAGACATAATCTCCTTTTTGATACTTTTCAGCATTGGGATGGAAACGCTGACTGCGTTCCATTGGACTTTCTTTCATCTTCACTAATACAAACACACTGTATATCCCACATTAAATATTCAGTGTCCTATTACTGCCAGTAGCTTTTAACAAGAAATCACATTATGTTTTTGTTCCAAGCTCGTGGGTTTGATGTCTTTTATTTCTACTTAAAAATGGGATGTTGTGAGCAGACATTAGAACTTCAGTATATTTAATTAGTGACAGCCGCCGCCGCCGCAGTAAAACGATGCCATCACTGCTGGAGACAATCAGCTTTGAAGAATTTAAGCCTCTTGTTTCTATTTAGAGGTGCAACATCGTTTGGAGACAACAAAAGACGAGAGTTTCGAGGACAACGTTTCTGCTGCTAAACCTGTTTTGTCACCGTTCACAACCTGTGAAATAAAGTATGTCATCGCAAATGGCACAAACAAATACTGCTCCTGCTGCACTCTTCCCGGTTCAAACGAAGAATCATCATTGGTGATAATTGTTAACCTGATTCGAGTGGCAACAGTGAGAACAGCAGGATGTAAATGAAGGTTTTCTGTGTGTTCCTGCGCCATAAGACGACTGGGAGGAGCACAAGAGTAGAAAAGTGACAGTGTTGGTGAAGGAAGTTATCAAACACGGTCCCCGACGTGTCACAAAGTCAGCAAAAAGGAAGGATCAACGTGTTTCATCGCACCATGTCAGGAGCGTGCGAGAGTTCAGTGTGTTTGTATGACGTGTGGGGCTGCAATCACAAAGCTCCTGTTGTCCATGACGCCGCCAAGCCGTGGAAAAAAAAGCGAGAACAAGAGATGATCTACAAACCAGGAGCTCGTAATCACTTCTCCTAATTAAAAGATGATGATCGAGTGTGACACATGGCTGAGCATTGCTTTATGACTTGCTTGCTTGCTGCTCCTGTCTATGGAGGAGGTGTTATTAACAAGCAGAACGGGCAAACACGGCGTCCTCATGTTCCGTGGAGGGAAAAAAAGAGATAACACCCGCATGCTTTATTGTGAGAAAGTGTCTGATGCTTTCTCATTCAAAACAGTCAGACAAAGCTTGAGAAAATGTTAAATAAGAAAACGTAAATCTTTGTTAAACGATATAAAGAAGCTGTTAGGTTTGGGCATAGACGAGTTTTCATGTGCACAACCAACCAACTTGCCTGCACTGCTCATCCCACAAATGCATCTCATTACAAACACAGCCAAATAAAAGAGAATTAAACAGGTTTCGTAACTGCTTACGATCCATTAAGAAGAGAATTTTTACATCCAAACAAGAATTTAGGAAACAAATTTCCTTCTTTATGTTTTTTTTGGCACATTTTGATGTGTATTTGTAACGAAATAGGAGATTTCAACTGAATACATTCTTTGCATCGAAGCCAAACTGTTTCATATTTGAAGTTTATTCTATGCAGAAAAACATGCAGTGAAAATCAGAAACTGAGTCACCGTCTTGGAGTCGAAGCTGACGGTTGAGAGCCGCTCGCGGTACTTGACTCTTCTTTAAAGAAGAGTCACAGGCCTTCGCCAGACTCAGGTGCTTGAGATTTCTTTAATAGCTCAAGTTCAGAGGTTATTTCAGCAACCGAGATCAGAAACCTTCGAGGCTAATGTGTTTTTTTTTTTTCCTTGAGAAAAACAACCATGAAAAAGATGCGAGACTCAAATTGGACTTTTGACACGAGACTTTGATATTCCTTTTTAATGGAAATGCATGAATACACAAACAGGCGGGGGCTTGTTCTCATTTCTCCGGCTTGCTAAATTTGCTTTGTCCAGCTGATTTTCCAAGGCTGTGATGCTGGTGGCTCAGAGAAAACACTTGCTGAGGTTGGTCTGCGTCCAAATATTACGGGGGTTTAATTCAAGCCAGCATTTCTATTGGATGCAGGCTGAAGTACCGCCCTCGAGTGCAGGATGAGTCATCGGGCTTCTGATAAATAAATCCAAACGTTTAATGTGAAAGGACTCCAATAAGGTTTCTCCCCAGAATATTTAGGGAGATAGAAAAAGACATAAATAAACATTTAGGCCTCAGGCACGAGAGGAAAAGTGGAGAAAGACTTTTCCTTCCTTTGGTGGTCTTTAATGAGTTGTTTATGCAACCTTTACACTCCTACCAGGCCCTCGCATGAAAAACTCAGGACGCAGACACGGCGTTGCACTCACCCCGCCAACTTTTTCGAAATACGCTCCGTGGCTTCCGAAGTGGATGAGCTGCTCGTTGAAGAACCAGGTGAACTTGAGGTCCAGCGTTGGGTCATGTGACACCTGACAGGGCAGCACGATGCTCTCTCCTATCGTCACGTCCAGATGGCCCGCTGGACTGGTGATTACTGTAGCCTCTGGAACAGGAAGGGGGAGGGGCCGTTTGGGAAGAGTGTGTCATCTGAACATTACAGTTTTCCAGTTTTCTCTCTCAAAAATGCCACAATCCCTCTTTCTGACTGCGCAGACAGCGTGCTGCTCCTCCGGGAACCGGCTCGTTCTCGTTCCTGTGCGTCCCCTGAACTGCAAAATCACGGCATGTTCAAAAACAACTCCTGCTTCTGTCACGTCCGATTTGAGACGCGAACAAAACAAGACCAATTACTTATGAGTCTGGCAGTGACCATATATTGCATCTCTCGCTCTTCTCTTTTTTGTGTGTCTCATAAATCAGAGCACGGTCCTACATGTCACCAAACAACAGAGAAGAAGAAGAATAAACAAACACAAAGGAGAACTCCTACGGCATTATGGGAGGTCAGCGCCGAGTCTATAATTTGGCTGTGTTTGTGCGAGACAAAAAGCCGTCCTATTTCATCCTCGGTGTGGCGCGCATCAACATAATCTTCGGTCGTCTCGGCTGGATGTCTCATTTAACAGCAGCGCTGTGCGGGGGGATTCAGCTCGGGCTGAGAGGCCCGACATCGGTCCGGCGTGAATTATGCATGCATGTCATAAGCATCTAATGGACAGGCAAGCCAATGCAGCATGTCAGGGGGAGTAAAGGTCTATATTCAGCTCTGTCAAAACAAGCCGGCTTGTTTATCTCACACCCCCTAAGGAGAGCCGACTGGTCATGGCGGTGCATTCCAGGTGAGTCTTGGGGAGGGGAAAAAAAGTTGGGCGCCAGATGCAAAATGCAAAACTTTCTGCTGCCGATTGCAAAGCTGTCAGGCTCATTTCCTGTTATGACTGGAAGGAAATCCACAAATTGGTTCCCTCATTGCCTACAGTATGCCGAGTGAATGGCAGACCTCATTCTGGAAACCTACAGGATGCAAATATTCAACCATGAAAAAAAATGCCTTCTTTCCTTTTTACGATCAGGGACAGTTTATAAAAGATGCTCGCGTGTCCCTTCAGATCAGCATACGAATCACTAAAATGTGCCATTATCCGCATTATGAGGGAAAGAAAACGAAATTGTTCGCCTGAGGTTCAGCCGAGTCAAAATAACACATCTGGGAAGAAGTCGCGTATCAACGATCGAATCCTGGTGAAGACTCTGGAATGATTTATTGCTGTGAGGCCTCCTGAAACCCAATTACCCGCAATTAAGGAGAAGGGAGGATAAAAAGCACTCAGAGTCTTTTTCGCACACTTCTGTGAGCCACCTGTGACACCTTTTTATTTATTGGATGGCAATGTGGCTCCCGTGCTTATTTACGCAGTCAACATTATCATTTATTTTGAGTTATTTCCACACAATCATACTGATGATAAACAGAGTCCCCCCCCCCCACCCTATACTATCTGTTATATCCTGATTAATACCTGAAATGTTACCTGCATCACCAGCATCTCATTGTTTCTGTCAGTTTTTCTCGTGCTACATAATCGTAAACAAAAGTATTTTTGGATTGGACCGAATAAACAGACAATATTTCAAACGAAGGAGGAGACAAATATTGTCACGAGGCACAAATTTCAGAAAATATTGCATCAAGCCCGTCGCTAATCAGCAGCTCTGTCACGTGAATTGTCCGTTTCCTTTTATTAAGTGTGAGAAAGAGGATTTTTCCTCTGCTTTCCAAACAAATGTTTATGTACAAATACGAACAAATTGCTTTCTATTTTGGGAACTCGGCTTTAATTTTTCCCAGTTTTCTGGCATTTTATTAAAAAGAAGTGACAAGTTAATGGAACAAAATATATTACAGCCATCAGCAGGCTAAATATTAATCAGGCGTAGCCCCATTACAACAAAACAGGCATTTACGGAGTAACATTATCTTTTAGATGCTGCAATATTGATTGGCCTCCCTTTGAGAAGTCGCAGTGTTTGTGAAGTAGGGTCTAATAAATACACAATATAGCCTCTTTTTTGAATTTTGCATGTAACACCACAAAGCAATCTTCTGGAAATACATACTTACGGACTGTATGCTGTGAAAAAGACACAGTTCGACATGTAAAGAGGCTGTGGGGGGTTAAAAAGAGGCAAAATTGGGCTTCTTTGCCAACCAATTTGCAATTCAAAAAACCTGTGAAGAGGAATCACCAACAGGCATTTTAATAGAGCAGTGTTGTTGACTCTGCTCTTTAGAAAGGCTAGGAAAATGTCCTTGCTCGGCAGAAGCCTGTGATTTAAATGAACTGAAATCTTAAACAAACTGAGCGCGGCTATGAGCCACCGTGCAGCCGCAAAAGAATGAATTAAACATCACAGAGCACGAAACGCAACCAGCCTTGTTCTTGGTGCTTTCTGCGGCCACCGTCGGTCAACTAATTGGACCACATTTCTGTCAGGTGAGACAACTCCTAATGGTAAGACCACCGCACTGTTTGGTCATGAACGGCGCAACACCGCTCTCGTTTCACAACTTGATATGTTAGAAATAAACGAACGTCTTCACTCAGACGTACAACAGACCTCTCGTCTCAGAACGCATTAAAAAACCTGCAGGAAAAATCATTCGGATGAATTAAACAAATGAATGAAGTGAATAAATGTTAATTTTGGAAAAACAAAGCTGTCAAACAAACTTTGTATTCATGCTCGCAAATCAATTCATTGTAACTTGATAGCATTTTGTCCTAATAATTGTATTGTTATTGTGACTACAGTACGAACATCATGATGCCACTCCAATTGTTGCCAAGGTAACAGCTAATGAGGCTATAAT
>JASSRZ010000053.1:7952070-8006567 GCA_032164315.1 Malacoctenus gilli | reverse complement strand
GAGAGAGAGAGAGAGAGAGAGAGAGAGAGAGAGAGAGAGAGAGAGAGAGAGAGAGAGAGAGAGAGCGAGAGAGAGAAGAGGACTGATCCATTCTAATGAGGAATAACAAATGGCCCCCTTGGCCTTCTTCTCCTTCTCCCTCTTTCTCTACATTGCTGACCTTTGGGTTTGGAAATTGATTTACTGTTGCCGCGGTTGACGGTGGCATTTTGAAAATGGTAACACCCCACCTCATTAATATAGCCCCTTGTACACCGAATATGTTACCTTGGCCACCTGCCAAAGGAATTTTTACAATGTTATTTACAAATCAATAAGGGAGATGCACAGGTGGAGCGATAAGGGCTTCCTGTGGTTAAAGACGTGTGGCAAATAGAAGAGGTGACCTTTGTCGGCCCTTCAAAATGAGCCCCACAATGGACGGCGGCGAATGACAGAGAGGAAGCGCTTGTGACACCGAGGCCTATTTATGCAGATTCAAAGTTGAGTGGCCGCACATAAAGGATTTGTTCATGACTACTTCTGTGTCTTAATGGCAAAGCACTCAGAGTGCAAAACCCAGTAATCATCATGGGTGCGTGCGCATTAACATCGGGCTCTCTAATTAGAGGGCCACAGATTTTTGCGTATTAGCTCAGCTCTCAGTCGAAGCTCCAGACAACAAAAGCCACCTGCCCCCCTTTAAACACATGTCCAACAAAACGGCAACAGTCCGGTTTTGGGCTCATTAGGCAACCGAACAGCGACACAATCGGCGGCGGCGGCGGCGATTCGCTGGGGCTGGTCTTTTTAGGCAGGACGGCTCACTCACTCCAGCAGCACAATAACAGAAAACAAGGCAAATTGCCTAAATGTGAAATGCACTTTGGATGATAAGGCATTTTTCACCCTCCCCAGAGAGAGAAGAGACTTAATGATAAAATTGAGAGCAGCAGATAGGAGGGATTGAGCACCGAATTGTCGACAAAGTCCCCGGTTGATGACAGGCAGAAAATGGCCTCGCTTTGGCTCCTGTGCAAAAACACATACAAACACTCCCGCCAGCACACACACCCTTACACGCACACACACACACACACACACACACACACACTTTTAAAGCCAAATTTAGTCCCAAGCAAATACAGCCATTTCAAAGTGACACGTTCTTGCCAAGTACAAGCCTATGAGTTGGAAACAATATTTGCACCCAAGCAAAACGAATCCAGCAAACGGTGCAGCGCCACACTCCGCGTCCTCTACGCGAAATGCGTCGGAATCAAACGGCGTTATATCATCTCTCACCTCGCGCTTCAATTTATGCTCATCTGCAATCTGGAAACTGCTTAAGGGGCTGTTGTCACAATCTCGATTCCTGCCCTGCTAACAGTTGAAGCAAAGTGAGCGGAGCCTTTCAGCGGTCTTGCCGAACACAAACCAGTGTAGGGTTTTGTAGACGTTGATTAACAGCGAGTCCTATAAAAGCCGCGCTCTAAGACAGCGCGATAGCCTCTGGCTAAAAGGTGCAAAAACCATTAATAAAAGTGAAGCGTATGCTTGACATTGCAACAACCTCTCGGAGTGTAGGCTGCAGGTAAAAACATGTGTTGCAATGATGTGGAGACGGAAACTTACAGCTGTAATCGGCAGGTGGATTATGCAACAAGAAGTCAAGCCAGTTGTTTGCTTGAGAAATACAGTCGTCATTTCATTATTGTAATTACTCTGTGCTAACAAATCTTAATTATTTGGCAAAACAGCCTAAAAAAAGGTGCTAAACGCTCTTGACTGATTATCCGTTGTTGGAGGCTGATTGTGTGATAACACCTGGCACCTCTTTTTTACCGCTTCTCTTTTATTCTTTTATTTAGTGGCTTGTTTTTGTTTTTCTGTGTTTGTTGTACTTTGGTGGGAGAACTGCAGAAAGATGAACGCAAACTGTGTGCGCGCTCCCACGCTCCTTTGCTGGAGCCCCACTGTCACCGAGTTAAGGTTACGAGGAGCTGAAGAGGTTCTCAGCTGACATTGGGTAAAAAGCAAAGTGCAGCCCGATCGGGTCAATATGGAGCAATCAATTAAGTCATCCGAACATGTAATGGGAGAGAGCGCCAGAGAGCAGAGCAGAAGCACAGCGAGAATGTGCCAGCTCGACACAAAAAGGGCCTCAAACTGGAACTGAACCCGGTCGGGAGTGCGAGTCGGACTATGTGTGTTCTCCACTCTTTGGAAACTGGTTGTTCTGAGGAACATACGGAGGAAAGTTGCAACTTTGAGGCTTTTTTGGACGGCAACATGCGACCTCGCTTCCAGGTTCACCGTCACATTTTCTTCCCCAGTACAACAACCACAAAGTACCTCCATGGGGTCCAGAGGCTCTCCGTTCTTCAGCCAGCGGTACGAGGGCTTGGGCTTGGCGCTGGCTTTGCATTCCCACACCAGAGTGTCATCGATGGTCTTCTGGACGTCCTGGGGCTTCTCGGTGAGGTGAGGCGCAGCTGCGAGGTCACAAACATGCAGCGTAAACCAACACGTGAACGCTGCACAAAACGCCTGGGCACCGCCGGTGAGCAGCAGCTTTAGAATAAATCAATGAAGCAACCAAGCGGGCGATTAGTTCATTAAGGGAGCATCCAACGACACAAATCATAAATCCACTTCCAATTAACCCGACGCTGACCTCCCGACGGAAAATAAATAAATACCAAACAGGTGTATGAAGCTATCGCGAGGAAAAAATCTATGACCAACGGTTGCGGCCAATTTCAGCGCGGTTTCAAAGCGATACAATAACCTATCGGTATTTTCCGAGCAGTCCGCTGATATGAACCTTTTACAGGAATCGGATTTACTCGACGTTGTATTTCTTGCGCACACCGGCAGGGATTCATTTCTTTCTTTTAAGTAAAGTGATTAACTCAGCGCCACGTTTGCTTTCTGTCCCCGGAAACATCAGGGATCCATTGACGGAATCCGTCCATATTTACGATGTGGGACACACTCTCCCACAAATGACTGGCGCCTTATCTCTGCAGACGGGCCAAGAAGATTTATAGACTCTGTAAAGCACCCACATAAATACAAGGCGCCCTGCCAGGGTCAAGGGGAATGGCGGCGAAGGTGGGGGAGTCAGTCGGGTTGCTTGTTACTTTGATAATATATTGATATTCATAATAATGTGATTCGTTTTTTAGGATTTGTGGCACATTTAAAGTGAAGGACAGCCTCGCGAGGGAGGCACCCCCCCATACGCTGTGACATAAACCGTCTTTTCCATTTAAAACTTTGTTTTAAATGCGTATTTTGTATCACACCCCTTGGAAAAGGTAAATTTTGCGTCTGTTAGGATGCTTTTAGTCAAATTTCTCTTTCTCTCTCATGAAATTGCTCGATGCTCTTTACTCAGTAGAAGTTGATTTTACTTGCCGGGCTGTACGGACACCTTCAAGTAAATTGTCCTTGATAGAAATCAAACAGTGAGTCACTCAAAAATACAACAAAAAGCCTGCAGAGAAGCAGACTGTGTTGTCATCTTGCTATTCAAAGCGAACAGTAATGTTCTTAGCATGAAGAGGAATTACCTTTGGCACAATAAATCTGTTCATTCTTGTAAAAAAAAACCTCGTATTGAGTCACAATTACTTCGCGGCACCCTGTTAACAACATTACAAATGAGACGGTCGGAGATAACGTAATGGAGGAGGAGATACCATGCGAGCGGCTTCCACACAAAGTCAGGATGATTGTATCTGAGCTCATTCAAATACGGTAAACTGCTCGACCATGATCTAATTTCTTAAATCCCCTGGAACTGCAGAAGGACAATTAGGTGGGAAATCGAAAGAGAGGCCACCCTTTATTCTTACAGTGGCTGTACCGTCGGGTCTGTCGCAAACACCACACAGCCATATTGATTCTCCTATTCTTCTGCAGAGTTGATGGATGTCCCACCAGATCCTGTCTCTGGGAGTTTAAAATGAGATTACAGATTTTTATCACCTGGCAGCCGGTCAGCCTGTGAGGCTTTGGGACGAGACAGGACTTAAATCTTACAAGGAGAAACACGACTTCCACGCAGCCGCCGCGGAGGCGCTGCGCCGAGGCCCCGCGACTTAGAACCAACACAAGTCGCCGAAGAAATTATGACCTTGTTTAGGAAGTAGCCCCCCACATCATCACGCTATTTCACCTTGCTTTAAGCCTTCCACACTGTCAGCACCCGGGCTTGCGATGCTCCGCTGCTTAGAGTAAAGCATGTTTAATCCACAGTCTACCTACAGGTACTGTGAGCATTTCATATTACCCACAGGTGCTGCGAGAAAATCTGTATTATCATATCAAAGGCATCCTCCTTCACACGGAAGAAAAATCTGGATTTGATGATTTCACTCAAGCACATCCCTACAGGGCCTGGTGGGCAGACATCATCAATGCATAAACTGCAAAATAATGGAGAGAGGAACCATAAAAATCCTTCATCAAGGCCCATTAAAGCCTTTCTCAGAATACGGGCCATAAGTCCAGTGTTGGTGGGGGAAAAATCACCTCTCCCTGAGAGGTGGCGTAAATCTGGGTGTGCTACAGCCCCGAGTTAGCCGCTGGCACAATAAAGAGCTTGTCAGAAATGAACTACTGGTAATAGGTTAATTTACTGCCACATTCCACTGTATGATGCAGTAATATACGGACTCTAATAAAAGCTACAGATTGCGTGACAACAAATAAAACTTTTTGCCGGCCTCGCACTAAAGCTGCACTTTTCCTCCCAGGACTTTCAATCACAGCGAACCTTGGAGGGGGGGGGGGGGGGGGTTTAAATAAGGTCGTGTTTCAATGGGCGCAGGAATTGATGATTCCACGTGAAAGCTTGATGGAAAGACGGACGAGTCGGACAAAACGCGACACACTGGAGACGAGAAGCGAGAAGCGAGGCGAGCTATCAGATCGGAGTCGGCGGCTCGGTCCTCCTACTCACCGTAGAACGACAGCTTCCCCTTTACCAGGTTTCTTCCTCTGCTGTTCTCAGCCACGCATTCGTAAAGCCCCGCGTCCTCCTGCTGGAAATAAGGGATCTCTAAAACTCCGCTGGCTTTGTTTATGTCCACCTTCCTGCCAAAAGAGGCTCCATCCACTCGTCTCCAGCTGATGGTTGGCACTGGGCTGAAGACACGGAAGCACAGCGCAGAGCAGGGGAAACACAGGAAAAATTACACATCTGGAGGATGTTGCTGGGCTAAAGAAGCGCGTGCAATGCCAGGAGATAATGAACAACAGTGGTAGCATTTGTCAAGTTTTAATTAATATAAAGCCTTGACTGGTGGGTGTTTCTTTTCTGCGTTTCTCTGTTTACAACACAACAAGGATTCATTTGAATCTCCAGTCTGCCACCCTCGAAAGCACTTCACAGGGGCCCTACACATTACCATGCAGCTTACCCCGGTATAGTAAACAGCTAATGTGAAGATATAATTGCGGCATAATAACACACAGAGGGACGTACTTTCCGAGTGCAAAACATTCCAGTTGGACCGTTGAGCTCTTTGCTACCGGGACGACTTCAGGAAACTGCACTTCGATCTTTGGCTCGTACTCGCCCATCACACCTGCATCCGCAGAGAGAGAGAGAGAGAGAGAGAGAGAGAGAGAGAGAGAGAGAGAGAGACACGAAGCTCATCTAAAGCACGTCTGAGGGGATTTCCTTTACTCAACCTTTGAACAACTGGACAGTTTTACTTGACCCACAAAAAAATAGGGTCACAAAATGTTCGGGTAGTGTCCTCTGATGGTTCCATCACTCGTTCAGTTTGTGCTCTGCAAGCTGTCTGGATCTAAGGACCCCTGAACATCTCACAAAGTCTGAGTGATTATAGTTACTCGTTGGCTGAAAAGTGAAACTTTTTAAAGACATTGGATATTTCCACCAACCTGTTTCATTGATATATTGTTAAAACTGAGCCAATTGTAAATTTCCCGTCCCCTTTTCAAGAACCCCCCTCGACAATACCTCAAGACCCCCTTTCATCTTTGATTCACTCTCTACATTCGACTGCCTGCTTTTGTTTCTCGACAAAGCTTCGGGTCCGCCCTGCGATCCCTCTCACCATCAACCCGTAGGACCAGCGGCGTGGGCGGCCCTTGAACACTGGTCTTGGTCACCGTGTTGGTGACCACACACGTGTAGTTGCCGACGTCGGACGGCTCCACTTTGGCGATGTAGAGGTTGCCCGTCTTCTGCGACACAAAGCGCCGCGTGTCCTGGATGACGAATGAAGGGTACTCGTTGAAGATCCACGTGAAGGTGAGTTCTGCGAACACAATCAGGGACAATAAATGAGGGTGAGGTGGGAAAAAAAAAAGCCCCACATACTGTATTTATGCATCATCCTTTCCCATCTAAGCGCGTCTCATCAGCAGTCTCATCACTTTGAGTGCGAGTGGATCCCTTCAGGGATGAAGCAATTAGAGGACAGGACTGAGTGCCAGCCTTCCATGATTAAAAACACAATTTATAATTGAAGAGCAATTACTCTTACTCACTGTTGGATAAATGCTTCTAATATAGTAAAAGTTTCATGGCTCCATATGTTGGAGAGGTTGGTTGCCGGGAAGACCAACAACTGGGTTCGCGTTTCTTTTTTTTTTTTTTACAGGTGCAGCAGGAGCGATTCCAGCATCTCGACGCCGAGAGAAAACAGTTTGAAGAACACGAAGAGCTGCGAAACGCCTTCGCAGGCATTCAGATGGAAAAATGGCTCGCTTTAAAACATTAAAAGATGAATGTAGCCCCTGGTTCCAGAGAGACAAGAAATCTGACCTAGTAAAAGTAGTCCGAGTCATAAACCGCAGTCAAAACAATTTACAGCCATGTAAAACACTGCTTGGACTACGTGAACTTTTCAGTGTAAAAGGCACTTGAGGTGAAGTAAGCTTGTAACTGTGCAATTGCTTCATTTTCATTATTCCCTGCTTTATTTTCATTTTATACTATTTATATTATCTCCCATTTTTCCCTGGGATTTATTAGTGAATAAAAATGCGTTTAAAAAACACAGCGACGATGGTTGCACGGGAGGAAAAAAGAGGTAAAACAACAAGCCTCTCCCTCCGTGCTTGTCATATAGCGGCAGAACACCTTAAATCACAGCTTAAGCTGCAGCTGCTGCATAAAAAAACTGCATAATGCCCAATAAAACCACTGTATTACAGACCATGTTATTCGGTATGGTCCCACCTTGTCTCCTATTCATCACGCATGATAACAAGCTTCTGGGAAACGCTCCCAGTACTATCAAGCAAATGGAGTGCAGTCAGAGAGGCTTTGCACTAACAATCAGTAACATTATAAAAAGGAATGATGGTGTTTTGACATATTGACACAAGGATAGATTGCTGTGGACCATATTGCATCCCTGTCCCAAAAGCAATCTTGGCCGTTGGTAAAAAACTTGTCTAAGCGATGACTCGGCACTACAGTACAGGGAATAATTGAGACGCCGGTCGGACACTCATCTACTGACTCAGTGTTCTTCACTCCTGCTCTTCAGGGGGCACGAGGCTGTGTGGGCTTTGACATATTACTGCAAACCTTGCAAATCGCAAAGCGGCATAAAAATCGGGAGAACTTTCGCTTTTTTTTCTTTCCCCTAATTCACAAATTCTTTCCCGGACATCTGCCTTTCTGGCGTTAACGCCGCCACCAGTCCGGCACTCGCGCCCCGATGCATCACCAGATTGTCTCCGCCCCTCTGCTCACCTGAGCCCACTCTGCTCATTAGTCCCCCAACAAATATATATAGTCTTCGCCCAGCTGTAACACCCCACCAGATTGTCAGTTGCCTTCATGCCAGTAACTTCCACAGTCCTTCTGCTTCCTCTTCGGTCTGCTTTTTCAACCACACCTGAGAACTTTTTGTTTCACCTCCATCATCGCTTTTGTTCGCCATCTTGCTTCTTTTGACTAAGTGAACCTCTTGTGTTGTGCTTTCAGGCCCTCCATTTTGACCCGAAGCAGCTTTTGACTCTTCCTCTCAGCGCATTTTTCTGTGTGCTACACCTGCAGAGGACAATCCGACCTTGTGATCGGACCAAGAACACAACAGGAGACCGAATGTGGACCTCTCAGTGAATTCACACCTGCCTCTGTTTTGGTGCCAGGGATGCATGAAGCTTAAAGACCACAAATTCTTACAAAGGAAAAGATAACACGAGCACTTTCTCCTTGTCACAAATCTCCCTACAAAATACACTTTTAGTGATTTGGAAGTGAACTAATCTTGCACATTACCTTGAGTAATTATTAGAAAGACAAAAGCAACATCTCTTCAACTAGTTAGGCGTTTGTTTAAGTTTTACGGCCCCTGAACAGAAAGGCAAATTCAGACTTCGACCATAATTTCAGCCCTTTTAATTCATTTTTTAGTTCTGACATAAACGAAAGCAAAGACACCAAAAGCAGCCTGTCAATCATCAAGAGATGCACACACACATGTTCTTTGTGTGAAGAAATCGCACACGCACAGGAAGAACATGCAACCCGCAAAGCCTCAAACCAGGGAGTTTGTCACCGTTCAGTGACGAAGCCAAACACTACAGTCCTCCCAGTCCCGTTGGTTTTAATGAGCAGACAGAGCGCGAGTGGTTTCAGATCTTCTCGATATCCTGTTGGCAAGACAGCGGAAAGCTGCACTCCAAGAATGTTGCAGAAATCCCTTAATGACTGCCGTGGAGTGTTTTAAGACACACATTAGGAGTCGTGCTTCCGAGTCACCGCGGCTCCCTCGTGGACGCTCTTGTCATGAACTCCGCGCTCGCCTCGGTGACTTTTCAACCGTAACCTCCATCGGCCCCACAAAGAAAGCAGCTGTAACATTCTCCTCTCCCCTAAATAATACATCCCGGCTCTTATCCTGACGCGCTCATGTATTTTTAATGTCTGTTTTTGAAAACAATATCTTCCAAAGGTGCAAGGCACAACAAACTGGAACAACAACAAATAAGAGGTTACTAATTGGTTAGTTAAAGATTCATGGTGAGAAACAGGAAGCAGGAAATAGGAAGTGGAAAGCGCCTTGGGTTGCGGGAGATGATTTGACTTGAGAGCCTCCTGCCGATGGGCAGTAATGGAATAATGCAATCATGAGTGACAGTGAGTGGCAGATTTTCATTGTGGTTCCATTTAGCTCTTGTATAATGAACAGGCAGCATCAATTCGCCCTTAATGATCTAAAGAGGGGGAAGAGAAATGGAACATGACAGGCCAAGGACACGCCAGATCAGGAGCAGGGTTCTGCGCAAGTGGATGCACAACTTGTGGCAAAGTTTGTGCTGGCAAGCGCGCTCCCTGGATGGGAGCAGCCATTAAGCAGGAGCTCCTATCTGTATTCATAACACACAAGTTCACTCTATGAAATGGCTCAGGTCACGCACATGGGAGAAATCCCTGCGAGCCATGTGTGCCGTTACTGGCCAGCAAGCAGCCTCTGTTTTGGGGCGGGCGGACGCGCGGGATAGAGAGAACAAGTGATTTCAGCCTTGAGTAAATCTGAAAGGCCCGTTTCCATTAGTGAAAGGAGGTCAGATGCATTAGGTTCTGAACCCAGCACAGTTATTCAGAGCGTCTCAAAGCAAAAAAACATGACGCGGACAGACATCGCATAGAAATGCGGCGAAACACTTGGGCGGCCTGCTCCTCTTGGACGCGTGACAATATTTTGGTCACCCCGTGAGTGCAGCTGGGAAGAGCCGCGCGGTTTTCAGAGCCGGGCCACTTCCTGCAGCGGTCCGGAGGGTTTTTGAGGCGTCGTTAAAATGAAATAATGGCTTCCTGAATCATGCATGGGATATTGGAATCCTTTAAAGGGGAGATGAGGCAGATCCTTGTCTAAGACTGCATTGTGCTGATGGTGAATTATGTTCTGTCACCCTTTATGAGAACATACCTTGGACTCTCCCAATGCTGTGCGAATGTATTCAAATGCCAGTTAGGATTCTCTGGATTTCAGATGTGCAACAAAATAAAGAAAAAGGACCGAAGAAAATGTCGTTATATTGTTTGCATATTCATGTTTTTGTCTCTAAATCGTCCCGGTTTACCACATTAATCTGTTTCTCGAACATTTTTTGTGCCACGTATGACAACAGTGAGACATTCTTCAGCGATAAACCCAATTAAGCGATTGTTTTAATAATACATCCGTGGCGAGATTAGCGACAATAATGCTATTCATAAATGTAGATGAAGTGAAGCCTGAACGAGGACAGTGGAGTGTGAGTGGGTGTGCGTTGCAACATATGAATGTGCGAGCATGTAACCAAAACCAGACGTGGCAAATCGTTACTGTCGCAGACACGGATGGGCGAGTCTTTCGGCCGTTATGTCAGAAGTCTGGAGACGATTCATGTCAACGTGGCGCAAATCTCCATCGATGAGCCTAAGCGAGCACGATGTGACTGAATCGCACAAAATGCGGTCAGAAAATGGATCAGTCCAGGCAGCGGGTTAGGTCTCCGGAGCACAGCTATGATCCATCGCCACAAAAAAGGAGATAAAAGCAGCCTGTGCATCACTGGGCGCCTGGACAAAAGCAGGCTCGGCCTGAATTTATGCATTATAAGGGAAAAAACAGCGGGGAAGCAAACTGACCCACTTCGAATGAATTTCACCAAGAATAGCAATTACTCACCAGTCAGCCAAACAAAATGATTGTTGACAGTTTGCCCGAGAGCACTGATAATGAATATTGGATTCTGGAGACCCCCTGTATTTTACATAATCACAACAGATGTCCTGTATTACTTTTTGATTGTGTTCAGTTCGGAGCCTTCATTAAGCCACATTTGTTTCTTATTCATGTGATTGACTGAACGTTCTGCTGTTCAACCTGCCAAAGTTCACCTCAGCTGCAACACTCAGCTTGGGAGCTGCTCAGAAGTGTTGAGATTCCTCATTGGCATTTAAAACAAAACCAATCACGTCGAGGACAAAAAACGTAAACATGGATTACAGGATCAATACTCACAAAACAGACACACAAACTACATTCATTGAGCGTTTTGTTCAGAAACTTCACGTCTGGCTCGATCGACTTTGCGTGTGCTGTTCGGGTTCATTCGTTTGAGCAAGTATTACAAATTTAGGTGAAGCTCGTGTTTGTGTGGGAGGGACGTCGCTGTAGTCGAGAGCATGTGTTGTGGCTGTGAGCGTTTTCCGACGCTTTTGTTTCTTTTACAATAACGAATGTACCTTCTATGCACTGAGTGAATACGATCTTTTTAAGTAGCGAGAGACTCGTGAATTTTTTTCCCTTCCTCCTTCAATCGCCTCAACAGAAGGACGTCTGATAAACGAGGAGAGAGCACGAGGTTCAGCGGCATCAAAGGTGCTTTTTTTGTTCCCCGGCTGATGAAGAAACGTTGGCAAAACATCGGGCGTTCTGCCAAAGTTATGCGTGTGCTTCCTGCGCCTCCTTAAGAGCAGGTAAAGACTCCTTATGGGAGTGGATGTGACAGATATGGGCCAGGTGCAATGTAACAGTGTGGATTACTGACAACATGCCCTCCAGCACGGCAGTCCCCCACGATCAGCGTCACGTAGGAGAGGGGTCCGAAGGGAGCGCCGAGTTTACCTAAAAATGACTCTGTTTTGTGAGCAATTGACAGGCGAGATGAACATGAATTATTAAAGGGAGTTATTGAATAAATCTATTTACATTTTCCTGGAGACAAAACAACAAGCCCTTTTCTCCAGTGGTTTCATCACAATTTTTAGCCCAACACGCGCCAGCGTACATCTCTATAAACATCTGCGAAGTGCGGCGCTGTCAGATATGCAACATTAACTCACAACAAAGCAGCTGGAGTTGTTGAACAAAGTGCAGCATCAGAGGCTGAGGAAACCTCCAAGACGTCGGGAAAATAAGTTTCTAAAGAGAAGCGTTACATTTTTAATCTTGATTTAAACGAAATGGAGTCCTCCAATTCCCTCTCCGCGCGAGAGCGACGAGAGATGAAAACGGATACGCAACCCCCCCGCTGATTTAACCATCTGCTATTGAAAAGTAAAGAGCATCAGATTTATCATTGGTGAGCGCAGACAATAAGTAAAACCAGCGTTGATGCTGAAAGATTCACGCACCGCACGTGGCGGGGAGCGCCAACATCGATCATTTCGATGATAGGAGGAGGTGACGTTGCGGCCCCCTGCTGCTATTCGAGTCCTGTTGCTATTGTTTAGGACGCAGGTCCGCACAACGACCTGCCTGACCTGAAGACCGAGTCATTTAGGGCTTGTAGTTCTTCCTCTCTGCGCTCCAGACTCAAGCGGCACTTCCATGTGCGACATACGAAGCTGTTCTGCTGGACTTGTGTCCCCAGGTGACCCTTTGCATCGATGCCACAGGCGGAGACAGATCTCTGGCCTTTAGCGGCTTTTCGTGCACGTTTGTTAAATCAAGCTTCAACAAACACTCGATCATGTTATTCCTCACATCAGCGTTTCCAAAAATAAACGGAGGGATTTTTTCTCCAACGAGAGAAACATTTACTGCCCGAGTGAACCGCGTCGCCATGAATAGATGCAATCAACTGCGGGGGGGGACTGAAAATTTCAGTTTTGCCCACCTGCCGCAACATGGCGAGAGAACTCAAAACAAGACTTAAATTGTCCTTAACATAAAAACACAACGTGTGTAGCCACAGTCTGCACAGGCTGACATAAACTGTGCTGCAAACCACCTTATTTTTCTTGACTTGAAGGTGACTTATAGGTGACTCATTAAACTACATCAATGGATTTCCAAGTAAATAAATGAATAGTTATTCGCGGCGTCTTCTCCCCTTTCCGCCTCATGGATCCATCCAAGGAGAAGTCAGTCAAGGTTGACTAATTTCCGTCCCTTCTGCCGAGACGAAGCCCCGTCTGAAAGGTTTTTCAGGCGGCGGCGGCGGCGGCGTGCTCCTTTGTCGACGCGCTCACAGAAAAAAAAAAGAAGCAATTTTCTCTTCAAAATTATAAACAGGTGAATCCAGGATTGCCTTCGCAGCGTCGCGCACGCGCGCGCGTGCCGGGCTTCCAGGAAGAAAAAAAATCTGAGACGGAAGCGAGCATCTGCAGCATCATCATGACTCAATCAGTGGCTTTTTTCTTGCGAATAATGAACTGTTGAGTTTGAATCGTTGGGCCCAGGTTTTCCCCCAATATGTTTTCAGACACTGCCGTGACACGACAACTGCGGCCCGCCGCTCCGGATAACGCTGCTGTTGTGTTGTTTGCTGGCTACAGAGTGTTTTGGCATGTGGACACCCTGCACCAAGGGACGCATCAAAAAAAAAAAAGGCTATTACACTACAAGGCTGCCAAATGTAAGCATATGGTTCATTGTTCCAGCTTTTTGAGTCGACACAAGGTGAGATGTCTCATTATAACGCACAGAGAACAAAGCACAACTAATGTGGGCCCACGATCAGGCTTGGAAGTCACTGCGATGAAAACGCCACATTCTCTTGTCTATTCGCCTCACAGGAACACGACACGGCTCCACACAGCAGCAGCAGCAGCAGCAGAAGCAGCAGCGCATCAATTAGTGAAGTAAAGTTAACCCAGAATGACACCCGGCAACAGTCTGTGCTCAGCGTGCGTACGTATACAACCCAGCCGCCACCGTTTGTGAGCCGCACCGTCCACCTTCTGGCAAGAAAATCCTTCTTTTTACTGTGGCGATTATTGAGGGACAATTTCGACTCCAACTGTTTTCAAAAGACAAGTTTTACACAACATTTTAGTGTCATGCTCCCAACATTTAAACTGCAGAACAATTGAAAAACTAAACTGTGTTTCCAGCTAAAATACATTGAAGAATATTACGATGAGAGCACCTCTCCAAAGAACTCCTTTTCATTTGGGCCAAAAGTCCAAACTGCAAATGCTTCGGGAATGTCGCAGGAGAAAAAAATTTTAATATGAATGTGAATATTTTATTCAATCATTAAATAACTTGCTGATGAATTTTCTGTTGAGAAAACTGATTAATTAGCCGTCTTTTACACGCCGAGTCGGCTTCACACTTCAAAAAGCAAGACCCCCGTAATGAGTTTTTGCCGCTTTTTTCATTTTGGACACAAAATTTAGGATTTTTCAGGACTCGACTTGATTGAGATCTACAAGCCTCAAGACACAACTGACGTGACGCACAAAGCTCAGAAGTCGGCTGCCGAGGAATAAACATGGAGATGTTCTGCTGTCTGTAGTTGGGAGACTTTGTAGTTTTTGGACGCGTAAATTCTCCAGAAAGGAACCAGAAACCTTTAAATGTTCGCCGCATTGCCAAGTTACAGCTTTTGCAGTCTCATTTGAATGTTCATTCTGAAAAATACAATAAAAATAAGACCTAATTAATTGTGTTTTTTACAGCTCTAGTCACTTTTCATCACTGTGCAATTCAAAGTACAGTATGAAACTGAAAAATGTACACAAAAGATTGATTTTGTCGACAAATTCCTCATTTAAAACTGTTACACAAAGAAGCTGCTGCAGAATAAAACACACTCAAAATGTAGTTAAATGTAAAATTGAGGGGTTCAGCTGATCGTGTTTCTTTACTCAGTCGTGCTGCAAAACTGCGTATTATCACTGCTGCTATTTTGCACCTCGGGGAGATTTAACAAAACAATCAAGCAAGTCAACACCTTTGGAATGAAAGCGTGGCCGATAAACGGCATCCTGAAAACCTGTTCACCGAGCAGTTCGCCACTAATCCCGAAATACAACGAAATTTTATCCCGTTCACCCTCCCGCTGTCTTCAATGTGTTTCCGCTCATCCAAATTCTCCATCTGTGTAGAACTGCATCCATCCTCACTGGCAAAAGTCCCATCATAATACCCCGGTGCCAGGGTTAATAGCACTGGAGGCAAACTCCCATTGATAATGTCGTGGAAGCAGAGAGATGATGTGAAACAAACAAAGCGCCTTCACAGAGGAGCTCCATTACTGGCCTGGCACAGCCCCAGCCACGGACAACCTCTCCAGTCTGCATGCCAAAGTTTTTCCAGCCCCCCTCCACTTGAAATCGGGCTGACAGGACAGTGTCCCAGAATAAAAATGACTCACTCCTCAGACTTCAACGGCGCAGCCAGGAGAACGGAGCCGCGGAGCGCAAACAGACTCTCGCTTTGTCCCGATAAAGCAGCAGATGAAGAACCGGTGAGGTGATACAACGTCGTGTCGACAGTCCTGCGTAGAACCAACAGTGACTGAGCCGCAGCACACATAACCATGCGGGGCGCGGGTGTCAAAGACGTGGCTCGCGGGCCAAACGCGGCCTGTCAGAGAGTGCGTTCGTGTGAAAAACACAAACATAGCAACATCTTGAGTTGATGACTACAGACGAGTGATGCAGCTGAGAAAGCTCACTACCTCTTAATACTTGCGAAGGAGCATTCGCACCATGAACCTGTGAGCGTGAGCATGCTGAAGGCTGCAGAAGCTGCAGACATTACTGGTGTATGATTGCATGTAGGACACAGTGTGTGAACATTTGATTGGATTTTGCACCAAGAGGCATCATTAAAAAAAGGCATGATGCTAAAATTCGAATTTTCCCCGCACGAAATACGATTTTCTTGTTCAGGTTAAACACATTTTTATCAGAACGTGGACAGAAACCAGAAGGGGGACAACATATGGAGCTGCTGCTGTGTAACGTTGTCCTGCTACCTGGAAGCTCCTGGAAAGAAATGGGTTTGACGGCGCCGAGAAACACGTCCAAACACACACCCGATGAACCTTCATTCGTCCCAACAATACGACGTGAAAGCACAACAAACCGCCTTACCTCCGGAGTGAGGCGGTGGGCCGCACAGCAAGACCACTCCTTGACCTTCGCGGACCCTCACCGGACTTCTTCTCTGGGTCTTGAAGTTCTCCAAGTCTGTTTACCACAACACAAAAGCAATAAAGCAAAATAATCATTTCATTCTGTGCAAAAGCCATAAGCACACAGGAAGCAAACACGCCTGGCTGTTTACAGAGATAGAAAAGAAAAAAAGAAGCAGCATTACAAGTCATATCTGTAGTTCCTGACTAATTTCATATCGAGTTAGAGTGCAACTGCTGACCAGAGTTGAACAAGCCAACGGGATGCAGAACTTTTGTTTATTTACCATGAAACACTCGTCGCATTTTGCATAAACGCGGACATGGTGCCTAAACACTTCTGACTGGAGCAGAAAGCAATTCCTCAAGTATAAGTCACACATGAGTGAATTTAATTGGAACAGTGCATTGTTATCACTCCGTGTGTTTCATCCGCCGCACATAGACCCGGCAACAATTAAATGACTAAGACTGAAACACCATTTGTATGGAGAGCGATTACTTGTTGACAACCTGCTGAGAGAAAGCAAATAAAGACAGCAATCCTTGAACACTCGGCTGTTTCTTGCCCGCTGTGGCTCTCGGAGATATCGCAGGCAGCACAGCCAAATATGCGGCTGCCATATAATGACATAATCAAGAGTGAATTCAAAACCCAAAAGAAAGAATGCAAAACTGACACCTCCTGCATATGAGCCCAGCGGGATGAGTCTCTGCATAATAAATACACTACATGATCTTTGCAGACCTTGTGAGTAATGGAAAATTGCATCCAACAAAACCGTATTGCGTTATTACAGTTGAAAGGAGCCCCCCCCCCCCCCCCAATTTCTTTTTGTGCGCGGCAGCTTTAGCGAAAAGCCCGAGTGTGGCTTCGAAAATTAATTAGTAAATCATTAAGTTCTTTTCATGAATCGGCGCAGACAGACAGATTGAGTGGCTGCGTCGTGGCCGATTGTGGATCTACAGCGGAGCCCAGGGTATTGCTCGCGCGGAGCTTCTCTGCGGATGAACGGTTTCCACTCATTCCGAGCCCCTCTGGACCGGCGAGATATCCATACATCAGGTTAGATATAATGAGGCTGATAGGAAAACATGAGAAATTTAATTAATTCAGCCCTTTTTCGGCAAAGCACTCGGGAGATCTTTGTGGAAGAAATCATTACCGGCCGGGGTATAATCACGGCGTGTCATGCTGAACTTCATGTAACATTACGTTTTCATTGATGAGGGCTGTTAAGCTTTGTGGAAATTAAAAAAAAACAAGAAGAAAAAGGCAATCACATTCATTCGGGCCAATTTCACAGCTTGCATTCAAGGTCAACAAGTTGAAGCTTTTATCATATTTAGGACTTTCATCTGTAAACACTTTTAGTAGACAAGAGTGAAGCAGTGATGTAACCAAGCCTGTCAGAGAACCTGTGTGACTCCAACTTCAAAAGACTCATCCTTTTATTCATACATGTGAGGGGAAAGTGTGTACAGATATACATATGAAAGGCTATACGGAGAAGTACACTGACAAAGTTATTCACATATTTACTTTGAATGGAGATTTACTGCTCCGAGTAACTGACTGAGTCGCTGCAAACAGGACGAGCAACCAGCAGTGATTTCAACATGTGGAAAAACAAAGGAGGAAATTAAGCCAGTGGCTCCATTCCAAGTATGCCAGTAAGCCAGTGGTTTCCAACCTTCCTGCAACATCCTCTGGTGAGTTGTTTAAAAAAAAAAACATTAATTCATGATATGCTGCAGTTGGTCAAGTGAATGCAAGAAGCGTGAATCGTGCGAATGCTGTTGAGGTGCCCCACAGGGTTTTTGGTAGAAGTTGTGTATATCGTTTCAAACACATTCTCGATGTGTTTCTGCGAGAAAAATATGATTAAATTCAAGAAGTGGCAGAAAAAAAACCCTCAGAAAACCGAGTCACGAAGTGAATTTGAATAGAACGCTGTCTTAAATTGCTCAAATAAAATGTATCCGTGTTTTGACCGACCCTTGTCCAATTATGAACACGAAACCTTATGCTATACACTAAACCTTTTCCTCTATGACAGCGTCAGTGGGTAGCTGGGGATCACCTTCATTAATATCGCACTAATTTTGAAAAACAATTCTCAACATATCTTTACTGTAATGACAGCATCACCTTGGTGCGACTGTCTGCGGGAACTGTACAGAAGAGAAAAGACCCAATTTTACACAGTTCCGTGATCACGCCGATCAGATTATCGGTGTCGCTCAACACACACTGCGAGTGAAGCTCTCCTGATCAATATTCCTTTGGTGTATGAAGGGGCGTAAATGAGCTCGGCACACTAAAAGCCAACAATGCCTGACAAGCCAAGCTGTTCTGCACTGCATGGATCATCTTATCAAGCCTATCACAGATCTGCACCTCCATGTGTTTCTCCATGGCAGAGTTCAGGCTATTTTGAGTGCTTTCAGATCCATGAAATTGGAAGGGAATTTGCATTTTTGGGCGAGTTCTTCCAATGTGACCCTTTGTAATGAACACGAGGCGACTGTAGCAGATACATTGGAGGAGCTTTTGCTCTTACAATGGCAGCAAAAATGCAGTTTGTAATGCTGCTACGTTTGGTTGTCAACCAACCGACTCATTTAGGTTTTTTCTTTGTTTTACATCTGTGTGATCAATACAGTAAAATCCTCTCACTGAAGGGACAAATACAGTAATTTTATTGACAAAATAAAATGCCAAACTGTTCCCAAAAAGCACAAGTTGCTCGTTTTGCTCCAATAATTTTAGATCTCTTCTCTCATTGTGGTTTTATCAACTTACACTCCTGTCATTATATTAAGTGGTATCTACACGTTAACAAGCGCTACCAAACTACATTACTAATAACTACATTATCGTTTTAATTGCGTTATTTAAATGATCAGCAAACTAGGTGATAACGAACAGTCGCCTGTTTTGCAGGGCTGGTGGATCTAATTAGTGGGAAAGTACTGCTGGTTACAAAGCTGACAATATTTACTACCTGCAACACTTCCTTAAATTTATCTACTTTTCTGAGCTGTCATTTTTCAGGCAATAATTAGGTTATAGAGTGGCAAAAATATTCTTAGCACGTAGTATACGGTCTTTAATTAGATACTTGGAGAAAATGACTTCCTTATCACAAAGCGCAGCACTGTGAACTTGTCCACTGGCGAAACAAGTATTCAAATATTGTGAATTAATGAAGTACCAACCAACAAAATACTTATTTGCTGAAACAACCACAAGTTGCAACCATGAAGGTAAAACATTACGTGCAATATAAATTATAGAGGAGATTGCTCTTTTTTTTGTCTTCCCCTCTCCTCCCATTTCTATTCTCAGAGAGGCGTCATGCAGTGAACCCCTAACTGTGACTGACGGATGACATTTGCAGAGCGACAAACATCAAAGAGGCCTAATTCTTACAGAGTGTTGCTGCCGCCGTCTCTTGGCAATTATGAGAACATTGTTGTGAAATGACGTCCTCGGAGAGTGTCCAGGTCCGTCCTCCCCGCAGGACGAGATAAGACCAGAGTTTCGCAACCAGAGTGGTGGTGCTGATGGAAGATGCTTCGCTCTCTTTCTGTACACCCACTCAGACCGAGCCGAACTTCCACCTGAGTCTCAGGCAATGAAATAAACTGCGGAGCTGATGGAAACCAAAGAGAAACGCAGCGGGGGGAAAAAAAAAGAAAAAAAGACGCGAAAGTCCCGCCAAGCAAATAGAGAGATACGCCGGTGAGGTTTGACTGACACAGGAGACAGAAAAGACTCGCCGAATTTGATTAGAAGTCATGAGCAGCGAGATACAAGGGAGTCGCATCCTGCATCGCTATCATAAATACAGCTATTTCACCCTTCATTAAACACGACGCTCCCCTTGTGGCTTTATAAGCAGCACAGACTCTGTGCTCTTGCATGCTCCTTCTTTCGGAGAGACACCAAATACACTTTGCCTCTGTGGCAGGCCATGCAATCTGCTGTATAATGTGGCATCTTGCATCAGTGAAAATCCTTTGACTTACAGCAGGAGGGGAGAAAAATCCCCAGGGGATTAGGAAACCCAATCTGGCTCGATAACCAACTAGATTATTCCTTCCAGCACTCCCAGCAGGCATGTAGAACCTTTCAAACATGTAAGTGTACATTGTCGACAGGATCAAGTCCCCTTTATACTTTTCCAGCTCTAAGCTGGTGCCAGATGGTGATAGAAACTCCTATATTATCCATCTTTCAAAGGATTAAAAATATGGGCTCGCTCCATTCTTATACATTCGCCACACGTCCACGGCAGTGATACCAGGCGTCGTTAAATAGGGCGAATCCGAGACATCCTGCACACCTCCAGCAAGGACTATCATAATTACCAATTAAAGAGATCATTGGGGGAACAATTAGTCTACCATTATATGAACAAGAACGTTGGAACCACGGCTGGAAATGTGTCTCCGACAGTTCAGCAAAAACTCACTCCGAAGTCCGTGGAAATTCCTCGGGCTAAAAATCTGGCTCCAATTTTATTTCTCGGGAGGACGCCCCAACTCACGCGGTGCCGCATGTTTCCACCGAGCTGCCACTGAAAACCATCAAAGTCAGAGTCTCCATCCCCACCGGGTCCGGACGGGGCCTCCCGGCCCTGCTCCATATTTCGCGTGTGTGTCCAAGCCCGTGGTCAGTTACATCCTCGGCGTCAACAGTCCAACGGTCTCGAGCTGACTGCATGATTCACCCGTTCACGCGCGGCACAGCGGCGGCGGCTGCCGTGGCTGGCAACACGGCCTCGGTGACTTGCCCGAGGGCGCTTTGACGGGGCTCAAACCGCCAACCGAGGGACCGAGCCAACCCCCCGCGGTCTCTTCGTTATCGGCCTTTACCTGGGTCTTCATCTCGCACAATTAATATTGGAGTGGGAGCGGCGCGGGTCCCTTGATGTCAGAGAGGGAGCATATTGAGCTAGTCTGAGTCAGAGTCCGTTACAAACGACAAGGTAGTGACTTTCATAACACGCTGCGCCTCTCTGAATTATTCCCCTGACCTGAGACCCGTTCAATCATCCAGCACACTTAATTAAGTTAAACCAAGAGCAATAAATAAGATCTATGACACATCAGCACTGATGCCCGTTCCCGCGCGTTGACAGAAGCAGCGGGTCTCCGGTCAGGCCGAGACGATGGATGACACCAATCAAAGTGACATACAGTTTAGGTCGGCCCTCAAAAATTGATAGGAAATGTGAATATGATCAACAGCCGCTGTGGCAACACAGGACACAGATTACTTCTATATGCCGAAGATTTAATGCCGCTTCGTGACAAAGAAGCGCCAAATAGTGGCGAGATGGATATCTGTGGTGCTTTCGCCGCCAAGGATCATCGCTGCGTCTGCCGTGGTGGAGAAACAGACATCAGAATTCAATCTCGCCGCACCATCTGTTCCCAGATATCAGGGCTGTCATTTGATATGGGCTGCCCATCAAGAGTGGAGGCCTCAAGTTCACCTTGCCATCAGAGATGCCCGAGACTCTGCTCTTATAAAACGTGATGGATGAAGGCCGTAAAGCACCGACTATACGGGACCTGCCGGGGCTCACCGCACAATCACAGAGTCTTCATCACAGGGGTGGGAGAAGGTTGGAGCCACCAAGCAGAGCAAACATCTGCACTGGCGCCTCAGACCGGGCTGGAGGACACCTCCAGCCAGCTTGTCGTCTTCTTCTCATTAATACCGCGAACCAAACCCACTGTGAAGTCGTCTGCCGTCGCGGTTGTTTTTCGTTACCGAAGATCAAGCCTGACAACAAACGATTTCCAGAGAAATCCTACTGGGTCATTATACTTTCAGTGAACCACCATGTTTGATGTGCCATGAAACTTTCCACTTTCCAAGGCAAACAGAGGCGAGATCGAGCGAAGGGAAAGCGGAGTTGAATTGAGGTGAAATAATTCTTATGTGCACTAATTGTTCAAGACAATACAACAAAATAGCCAGATTCAAGGGCCGTATTTAAGCAGACTCATTACAAACACAGATTGAAGCACTCCCAAAGAAAATGCAGCATAATAAGTTTTGCCTCTGAAAAATAACTTCACATATGCAGCCAAGAGAGTTATTGGAACAACCAAGATCTGACAAAACGAGTGACGGGAGACGCACGTTGCGGTTCCTCGTCACAAACATGACACCTTGGGCTGACAGTTCAGTGAAGGACTCAGTGACACGATTGTAGTGAAGGCCAATATTGCCTCCGTCCGTTGAACCGGGATCAAAAGATGTCTTCGGACCACAGTTCAATCAAGTGACAGCAACTCCTGCAACCTTCTGCCAAATTCAATGCGGCCGCTCTGGAGACCCACAATCACCGACGTTCGCACTGAAAATGCCCTTTAAAGCCACTTTTTTTCCCCCTTTCTGCCGAAAAGTTTAATTATCTCCTGTGAAATTAAATCTCTCCTGTTTCTCCATCACAACAAGGTCCTGAATCTATTAATATGCAAATATATTTAATTGCAAGAGTTTGACTCTGTGAGACGACGTGTCTCGTACTTTTACTGTAAAAGCCGTGACAGATTTTAAGCGCTGCTGCATCACATCAGCAAAAGTTAGACATGTGAACGAGTTCATAGACGCTGCTTTTGAAATAAGCTAAACTTTCAGCCGATGAATATGGAGACAGCTCGCTGGTTCTTCAATGTTTTGCACCGTGAGGTTTCTAATCATCCCAAGATGAAAAACAACACAAAAAATGTGGCAACCTTTCATCACTTCTTTCATGTTTTGATATTTATCTCCCTTACTCCATGACGGCCTCAGTATACAGTCACAGGATCAGGATCAGGCCCTGAGACAGGTTGTATTAAAAAACACCGATTATCTCCTTATCGTAGCTCCTCATCGTGGGTGGACAATTACTAGAAAGAGCACTTGACCGTGCAGCAGCACAGCACAAATGTATCCCCGGATTTCACAACCAGAACTCATCCAAAATCGATAGGCTTCATCCTCTAATGAGTACCAACGTGCATGGGAAATATCAAAGGAATCCGCTGAGAGCAGCGGTCTGTAGAGCCTTCACAAAAAGATAAATAAATATCTGCGGGGTGTTTTCACTCCGCAGCAGTCAGTATTCATCTGAACGTCTCCGAGGAAAATAGAGACGCGGACCTGCGGCAGGTTCACGGCCAGCCGGAGCTCACGGAAGAGTGACCCGTGTGGGCCGATCCGGCAGACGAGCTGCTGCAGAAGTTTAAGTTTGATGAAAAGGTGTCCGAAAAAAAAGAACAAAAAAACGGCACATCGCACTTTGTCAAGCCTGTAAAAAAAGAGACCGATATAGTATCAAGCAAGTTGTCATGATGTTATATTGGATGCATTCATGTCGGTGTAGTTAAAATGTGGGAAGGGGCTTTTGTGTGGGCTGTTTTCAGCTCTTTTTGTTCCTTTCTTTTTCTTTTTGTTGTTCTGTTAAATAGCCCACCTATAGTGGCTTGTTTGTGACTCGCATTCAATTTGTACAGGAAGGCTGCAATAGAAAAAAAAAGTGATTTGAACTTCCAGACCTTTCTGTCTCTCTTTGTTCACTGTTTCACCCAAGTGACAGATTTAACAAAAGAGAGCAACAGGAACTTTATGATAAACTTACATGCAATATGGAGACTGGCCTCTCTGCTCACAATGGCGCCAAAAGAATTGGATGCCAGGCACTGGTAGATGCCAACGTCTTCCTCTTTGTTCAGGTGGCTGATGTGCAAGTTCCCCCCCATGAGAGAGTAGCGTGACCCGGGTCTTTGCAGGATGAACGAGTCGTTGAGCTTCCACCTGTGAATGAAAGTACGTGGCTTTAAAAACAATCATTTTTTTCAGCATCAAGAAGTGTGACAGTGTGCTGTGCTCGGTCATCTCCAGGTGAAAAGGTTCGAAATAAACAGAAACCACGAACGCTTCACTACAAACCATAAAGTCCGGGTCTAGATTTGGTGATTATCGGCGCAGATCTGGATTAAATGCCAACATCAAACACACCACCTTGTTATTGATTCTTAACTCAGGTTTTTCTTTTTCTAATACAAATATGGGAGTCGGGTTTACGTGCATGTGATGCAAAGTACAACTAAAAGACGCCTGCAATCAGTTCCTAACAATATAATGTGTCTGTGTGGCTTGATTTGATTTCAAACTCACTTTGCATAATTAAGGACTCTGTACCAAGAAGTCCTGCTGCGCTCACGAAGGATCGCATCACCTTTAAAACGCCTGGAAAGACTAAAAGGTGCCGTTTCCAGCCACTGTGCACTGCAAAGAACAAGGGTTCAAGTGTCTCAACCTTTCTATTTTCTCATGCTTTCAGCACATAATTAATCAATAAAGTCACCCTGAAGTTGTTTGCATAGGCCGTCAAGAAGTTGGCGAACAAATTACAATTTCTCTCTCCAAGTGACAGGAAGGAAATTGAGAATAAACACGTTTTAACAGAGAGAGTGACATTGCAAAAGTTGCCTGTCAAGTAATATTTGTTGCCAGATGAAATCCTGCGGTATTAGATTGAACGTCGGCTCCCCTGTCTCCATGAGGTGTTTATCGCCCCGGAGAAAAAGGGAAGCTTGAGGTTTCTATTTTTGACTTTCTTGCGCGTTTTTTCAGCGGGGAGGATTTAGACTAAGAAGGTGGGAGGCTGGGTTGAAGAGAGGGGATTGTGGAGGGGGGGGGGTGCATATGCAGCAGAGCGGTGCTCAACAGCAGATCGGCTGATTAGATTGATTCAGTGATTCGGTGTTGCAGCTGCTGCTGGTCCAAGAGCTGCAAATGAAACAAATGAAGGGGCGACGGTGACAACTTTGAGTGGGCGCTCTATGTGGCTTCATGGTCGTTGGGTAGTTTTAGATCAATTAATTTGCCCTCGGTGCCCCTCCAATAAACCTGCCTTCATTTGGAGCGGCGAGGAGCCACTCGACAGATGTTGTCCTGATGTTGACCCTCCATGAGGGCCAAAATTGCTCCAAAAAAAGAAGAAGAAAAAAAAACAGCCTGCGTGACTTCTGTTGAAAAAACGAACGCAGTGTAATGTGGCCACATTAAGTCGTGTGGCAAATTGTCCATCTAGACCTCAGTCCCATCATTAAATTGGATAAAAGTATGAGATCCCAACAGCTTCTCATCAATCTGGAAATCACTTCTTAATGTGGTGTATCAGCTTCCACAGTTGGTGGCACTCGCTGTAATTAAAGAGCTAATTAAATCAAAATTTGATTTCACATGGAGCCGGCCAGACGCTCGGAGTCTGAACCCAGAAGGGCAGAACAATTTACCGATTTGAACCCTTAAACTGAGATTCATTGAACAAGTCGGAGTGTTTAGACGGTGGAAGAACGAGCGATTGCTTATTAAGTATTCCACGCAATTCAAGTGATAAGATCTCGCACATTCGTTTCAATTTGTGTCTATTAGGCGTAACACCAAGGATCTTCAAGCTACATTAACAGCCGCAAATGCTGATGATATGAGGGATCGTTTCAACCTATTACACATTAAATGCGTGGTTTTGCGATTTGCATTTAATTACACTGACAGGAGTGCAACAGCTACGTAGCCCCATTTGATAGATTCTAAATGAATAGCTTATGCGCTCGACGCACTTTCAAGCAAATCATGGCTTGTCGTTTGTTTTCATTTGTCATCATTTTGGTGGCGCCGTTAACGGGACATCAATCTGTCTCTAACGGCGTCATTGGGGGGCCACTCGGCTCCACGGACCCAGCGTGCCGAACAAGGACAATCAGCAGCAACTGTTGTTTTTAACGCCTCGCTCCATCAACTGATTTGTATACTGTTTATCATGGAGCGAAAGCCGCCTCGTAATCAAGCGCCCCGAGGCAGTGTCTGCTCAGCCCTTCGCGGCGGTGCTGAAAGGAGGAGAGGAGATATGCATCGACCTTTGCCACATCCTTTCTGCCGCTGCTGAAATGCACTCCGCTGTTCTTCTCCATCACTCCTTCTCAGTCACGATAACGGATAGTTTCGCTGCAAGATTCTCTTGGGTCACTTGATCTTTGCGCTGGTCAGTGATACTGATAACAGGAAGCTCCGGACGTGAATTTAGCGGATCGATGTCCGGCCGCCGACGCGAATATACAATCCAGCGACGAGCGCGGCCAATTAATTTATCATTCTCAAATGAACCTTGACTGACAGTGGATGTAAGCGACGCAGGCACCGAGCAGCACAAAGCCACGAAGTCTTCAAGTAACCAGTTTTCCCCAAGGCAATCGAGCCAGTCTGGCTCCGTTTCTCGGTGAGAAGGCTGCACCCGAAGGCTCGGGTCTGCGGGGGGAGGCGGGGTTACCTGTAGGAGGGTGACGGGTGTCCCTGGGCCTCACAGCTAAACACCACCTCTCGGCGGTTCTCGCCAGGCTGAATGGGAAACACCACGCTGCCGGGTTGTTTGGTGAACACCGGCCGCAGCAGGACTCCGTTTCCTGTGAGGAGGACCGACAAACCCGTATCAAGCTCCGATGTCCTGGTTGGCTTCAAAAAAACGTGCACATTCAAGACAGCTTTTATTTGGAAGGGAAGCAAAAGGCTAACAGGCGAGGAAGGGAAGAGGAGAAAAGAGTGGTGTGCAGGAGAGGGATGAATCATGAACCTCTGTTTGGCATGCATCCTTTGGCCATGTGAGCAGAGCCCATGAGCATTTTTCATATTAGTCATAAAAACTTGCCAAGTCCCTGAGGTACTGCATAATCAGCCGGTAACCTTCATAAAACTTTAATACAAACATCTGAATGTACAGACTTGTCAAACACGCACCACGCTGCCGCTGCACTCCAGCAGAATTTCATCTAAAACCTTAAAACGTAGCGCCGCCTTCCCCGAGGACGTCAACTCATAAAACATACGACATAAATCGCCACAACAAACACCGAGGGTAATTCGGTCCCATTTCACATCTGTCGCTCTCATTATTGCTATCAAATTGTTGCCCATCATGATTTATAGGAACAAAGTACGACTTCCAGAGTTCGGGAAATACTTGGTGGGGTTTTGTGTGTGTGTGTGTGTCTTTTAATTTCGATAGTTTTTGGCTGGATGAAGTAAAGGGAATTCAACGAGGCAGTCGGGTTCTTTCGAGCTTTTTCTTTCCGAGCAAGTATGTGCATGTTTTATTCGGGTGCAATCAAAAATCATGTCGCTGCTTTTATCTGATGATCTTTCAGTCTGAAGCAATCAGCCTCTACTCCCTGCTCTTTAAATACCACAGTAAAATAGTTATTCTGCCTTGTATAACCTCCTCCGTCTCATCAGCGCCTCATCTTTCAGCCCGGTCAGGGACTCGCTCCAGCATTCCCATCAGCGATTCACCACCAGTAGCGTCGAGGCTCCGGGGGGTCTTATCTATCTCTCCCTTCCTCCGAGTTATCACTCTAAAATGTTACCCTCATCCCCCTCCGCTTCTGCGGTGGCAAAACTATGAAGTCAAGTGAAAGTAAAAGAGTCTGCTCAGAAGCAAAGAAACCAAAAATAAAAAGCAGGTAAACAGAGTGAAAAGTCAACCTGGAAGACAGCAAGTGCATTAAGGCCTCTCTATATTCGAAGCAGCTAATGGGGGGAGCGTGAGGCAGTTGAGTGAGGAGGAGGAGGAGGAGGTGGCCGGGTGATGCGACCACAGGAGAAGGCAAGCAGATGGGATCTGCAGGGTGTGAAATGATGGACAATGTAGGGAGATACTGAAAAAAGATGAATGAACGGAGGGAAGCTGGAGAATCAGCATCCTGACCGTTTTAAATATTCATCACGTGTTTTCCTTTGAATAATACAACAACGCTATGAACCAACATCCTGTGTGGATACTACACTGATTTATGTCCTTTTATTGGAGGAAAAAAATGATGAAAGCTGGTTAAAGCAGAGACAGCAGCTTGACTACCGAGATGTTCATTTCCTGGCTAATTGTAAAGGTAGACCAGCACGTGAAGCAGGCAAAGTGAGAAAGTGACCCATAGGGGATCCTAAATCTCATTACAATGAACGTTCCTCTGCGAGATGAGATAGGGATTCATTTGGATTTGTCAGATTTCATTTGCATTTCTGTGATGCCACAAAAATAAGAATATAATGAAGGCAGAGCAACTAATTTGTATGAGAGGCAGGTATCATTTCCGAGTCTCCGTCGAGAGTCCACAGGGTACAGATTTATCCTCAAGACTAAATATAACTCTGACGAGGGACCTTGTACACTGATTGTTCCTCTCCACGAGGATGAACCTCACACAAAGTTACACAGAATCAAAAGCTGCCTAATTATAATCTTTGATACACCGAGCGTGTCCCTCCGAGCATCAACGAGTAATGATTGATTACCAGGAGTCCTCCCTCGTACACTTTGGTCCACATTAAAACTAATTCTCGCTCTGAATCATCGCATGTGATTCATTCATTACGTAGGCCGTTTACGCGAGCGATTACATAAAGAAAAGAAAAAACAAACGATGCTGAATCGTCTGAGACGCAATTTAAACTGGGAGACGCAGTCAGTTCCAGTCGAGACTGGGCCAAAGTCCTCCACTCCTACAAGCTCCACAATCAGGAACAAGCCTGTTCAGCTTCTATTATTGAGTCCTCGGTTTGTCGCACGATGCCAGTTGACGTAAAAAAAAACCTGAATCTGTCAGCTTGAATAAAAAAAAGTGTTATTTTTAAAATTCACTGGATTCATTGGAGAGTTTTAATTGCTTTGTGGCAAACTTTTTGCAAGCTAAAATAGAGTTTTTGTACCTCTCTCGATATATTTCATGCCAGTTGGTATCAATGATGTTTAAGCACTTAGCAGTGAGGTGGGCTTGTTCATAGCAACAGCACTTTGTACTATTAAATTGTGGCCTTCACTCCAATCACACCCCATTTAGGTCTCTTTTGTTATACGAGTAAAACAAGCCGACGCACACTCGCATGGACACTTTTTCATTCAGATGTTGACTCTCGAGCACATTTTTCACATTATTATTCTGATAGAAATTCGACTTGATCGACATGCAAACACACAGCTCTACTATAGATCCTATCACTTGGGCTTTACGAGTACAACTACTCCAGACTGTCCAATCAGTGAAACGATTTACTCCTCATGTTTGGGATTAAACTGTGTACTTTATGTTTGCACTGCAGCAACAAAGGCTACACTTTTGATTAGCAGACTTGTGTAACTATTTTTGATTAAATATCAAAAGCATTGACCAAAAAACTCGATCTGAAACATTGACCGAAACGCCAGAAAGGTTGGAGCTATCACTGCCTTTAATAGGTTTACAAATTGTACACTGGTTTGCTAACTTTTAAGTAAAGTCACGAATAAAATATTAGGCGTGTAATGATGCGCGTCACTGTAAAATATTGCCGGTTTGCATTGCTTGAATTTGTGCTCCCAAAACGCATGCTGAATAAACACAGCAGGGTTTTATGTGATGACTCATCTTGAAGATAAGAAAAAATACACACAAAAAAACCCGGCACACTGCTTTGGCTTGGGCGAAACTTATTTTTATGAACCCTGGATGATTAATGGGAAGAATTGGCTGTGTTTACTTCATGTCTTGGACCACTTAGTGAAATTACACATAGCCACTTTCCAGATCAACTTGAATCACACCCACTGCAACTGCGAGCAAACACCCAAACTCAAACCAAGCATGTTTGTTAACCTGCATGTGTATTTCACTCCTAATCAGTCCCTCAGTGGACCAGACTACACAAACCTGACTCAATATTCACTTAGCAGGGAATCAACCAGCGCACATCATATTTGTTTGCAGTGCATACTTGTGGTGATGGCGGTGCTGGACTGGCCTGATCTTTGCCAGCGCCATGGCAACTGTTATTATAAGGGCGAATAAGTGTCTGAATAATGAGGAGGGATTTAGCTCCGGGGGCTGTGCCCGGGGGCTCGCTTCAAACTGATGCAAACTCTCTGAAACTCTTTCGTTGCCTTAACGGGAACGAAAGTAAGATGCGGTGGGGAATACAGAATCATTTTTTAGGCCTGCTTTCTGGTAATCAAACATTGAGGTGCAACACGCTCCACCAGAGCTCCTCGCTGTGGAATCCACGCAGCCCAAACATTTCAGAGAGGCGTTTCTTTCCAAGGTAGATCTCGTTTGGGTCCCACAGTCTCTGCCACGCGAAAGAATGGATGCACACACGAAACACATGCACGTGCGCGGTCTTTATTTCTCCCAAACAATCAGTAAATTATGCTGAAACGAGGACGATGGCGAGTCTGACAATAAGCGTCGAGGAAGCAGGAAGTAAAGCGTTTTAAGCTCGCTGTCAGAGGAGCGCAGTGATCCAGAGCCTGAACAGGAAGTTCAGTCCACAAAGCCGCGGGACAGAGATGGAGGTCATTATAAAAAGGGTGTTTAAAAGAAAAAAAGAAAAAAAAACTCGCCCGCTCCGGCTCCTATCTGTCACCTGCTGCCGGATGGTGATATGTGCATGTTTTGTAAGGCTCCTCAGACAACACAGGACTCAGCACGGGAGCACAAGTGGAAGGCAGAGGGAGCTGTTTTAGAGGCTGAAATAAAAACTAATCTCAAATTCAATACTAGCTGACAGCAAATGAATTCCTCCAGCTTACCTCAGCATGAATAAACAGGCACACGGGGAGTCAGCTGTGGGGGAGGTATCGGTCGTTTGTGAGGCACCAAATCCATTCGTTTCAGCTCAGGGTTTTATGCATCAAATAAAAAAAAAAAAAAGCCAATCTTGCTTTTTTAAAACATCTTCCCCTTCTGTCCAGGCCGATAAGGTGCACCTTTAAGGTCTCTAATTCAGGGGCAGCAAATGTTATCCAGCCGAGATGGAAGGTTTGGGCTGGGACGTCTGATCACATCCTGCCTAAACGCCCCAAATGGCCGCAGCACTTGTTCTCCCGAGACCCTCGCGAAACAGAAACAGGGGAAAGTAGCACAAAAGAAACTTTCACATTTCCCCATTTCACATCCAGGGGTTCAGGGAGAAGACGCCTCGAATCGAAAGGAGAGACAGGCCAGGTCGTACGTCAGCGTTACAGCCGTCTACAGGCTGTGATGTACTGAGCAACAAGCTCGTTCATTAACTTAATTGCGTTGGGTCACGCAGAAACATCCCCCTACTAATACCCCCACCCGGTCACATCGTTCTGCAGCTAATCAAAGCAAGTGCATCTGAAATGCAACAACACCCCGTGGATGGAGGATATCCATTGCAGTGTCCACATGGGAGCACTGAATTGATTTGGTCCTGCACCATACATAGAAATAGAAAATTAAAGCTATTTCTTCTTGTTGTTGCTGTTCTCTATATCGAATGTCTACATATGGCCAGGAAAACATTGCTTCTGAGAATGCCATTTGTCATCTAATTGTAGCAATATCCCCACCTTTTCCTCCACAACATTGGTTAGAAGGTTATTTGTCACTCACCAGATGCCACAGAGCGCGCTAATGGAAACATTTATCATGGTTTAAAATTGCCCCATTATGGTTCTAACCATAGGTGCTTAAAGTCCACCTGATTCCACCATTAGCGGTTTCTGCTGCTTTCTCAGTGTCGGCTAGATTACTTTTTAGATCAACACTTTGATATAAATCTAAAACAAAAATGTTGTTCGAGGGTGTAAGAGAAAGCGATCGAGTTCTCGCTATTCCGAGCGAGGAAAAGGTAAAACATCACACACCAAATATTACCATAAAATCGCTGCACGATTCTACTGGCACTTGAAACATTTTTAGCGTTTGGGGCACCTGGTTAAAATGTGAAAAAGATGAATTCAAAATGTAAAACTTTCACACAAAATCCGATCAGAGGAGTTGATGAAAACCCTGATCATGATCTGATCAAAGTCCATTTAACCATCCATCAGATTGCTCCCCACTGTTCCATCTTTCGGCGCGTGTCTATGACGGCACGTCTCTACGAGGCGGCAGCGAAACATAATCACTGCGAATTCTAGATCTTGCGGAGATGTCACAAACAGGGACTCCGCAGAGCGAGGCATTAGCGGATTGATCGACGGAACCGGTTGGTATTCTCGGTGCATATGAACCCAAACATCGATGTCTGCGCATGCTTCCAATCATCCAGCTGAAACTCGTGAGACGAGAACTGAAGGAGACAAAATGTCTTTCGGCTTCCGAGACGCCAACGAAGTCGAGTTCGGCTACCACATCGATCTGGTTCTTCAGTGTTCATGTAAACGGGACAATCTGGTCTCTTATTCAGGGAGGATTCATTCAGAGTGACCATGTAAATGCAGCTAATGCTGCCAAACAGAAAGTGAACTTTATTGTCTCATCATAGAGTTGAAATATTACAGTCAAAGGTTTCTCGCAGAAAGAGGGTTTGGCAGCTGTTTTTATTTCTTTATAAATCACTGGCTGCTGTCAGCAGCCATAAAAATCCTCTGTTCAGAGTGAAGCATTATATAAATCAGAATATGAATGATACATGAACAAACAAGCTTAAAAAAGCGGAGTAATAAAACTGGCAAGTATTATCTATAGGTGCCACTGAAGTGACAGTTTCTGCCCAACAGTATGAAAAACATCGCTCTAGAAATACACGGTGCGGGAAAATGACGGGTCATTTGTTATACTTCTGATTTCAGTGGAACTCTTAAGACACAAATCGACGACGTATTCGAGCAAGAGTGGAAATCCCTCGTAGTGGACAGTGAGAGGCAGTAACCATGATCGGCTCGACTCTATCTCCTTTCATTAATCTGATTATTACTCAGTTCAGAATCATATTCTTTCCTAAAAAGACTTATTTACAGTTCAATTCTCTGTTATTTTCAAAGTCTGACGGGTTCAAACATCCTTTTTTCCCCTCCAGGAACTAAATGCGTGTGCTGGTCAGAATGAAGACATGTTGTGGAAGTGAAGCGGCTAACTCTCACTATTAATAAATGAGCAGATAATAATGGCTGGCTCTTTTTCTGATCGCTACACATTTGTTGTGATGGCAGGACCGTATCTCTCGCTTTTGATGTCAGAGATGAAATGCTGTTAAATAGACGTACGAGTGATTCGGCTATCGGGGGAAGAAAGGGACCGAGCCGTGTCAGAAATGAAAGTTCACAGCACGGCAAATGTGTTTTGCTGTTCCGCTGATAACGATGCATTCAAGAGCAAAAACACACGAGACAGATGAACTGCTGAGGATTCATAATTAATGCTATACTGCGAACTCAGACATTTGCATTCAAAGATTTTTTTTCTTTTTTCCACTCCTGCATGAAGCAAAAAAAAAAAAAAAACCACACACACAGCAGCCAGCTCTGGGAGGAAGACTCGCGGGGGAATAGTCCACATCTTCACATAGACAAAACTTCAAAGATGCAATCAAATCCTTGCTTAAGGATTCCTAAAAGGCTGCGCCATGTTCTGATGAATCAATGAGATAAGTCAATATTTGAAGCTCATCTCTGGGATGCGCGAGCACGAGGATATGGAGCAAAGTAGAAGCGCTTTCATTTTTTCTATTTTTCGCTTTGAGATGAGACCGCTGGCCGTAAGCGGCCTCTCATTTTCTGTGACATGAACCTGCTTCGACTGAAGCGAAATTAGGGGAAATAAAAGCTGCCTGCCTGCAGATTCAGGGCGGATGCAGACGCTTTGTTTGCAGGGTCGCTTCGGCACAAGTCGCCTCTTTTATTTGATTTTATTACAAATATCAGGTTGTGATCATTTAACCAGGACAGACTTTGAAGTCTTTATCAGTTTGAATGGATTAAAAACTGCTTCCCAGTGATAACAATCATTATGTGCTACAGAGTCCTTAGGTTCTGCATTGAGACGGGCTGATGTCACATGAAGCATTGCTTCGCCAAAGCCAATAATTCAAGATACGACTCCCACAAGTGTTATTTTGATTTCCTTCCATGGCGACACGGCTGCCGTGCCAAAGCGCTTCGGCTGTGCACAACAAAAACTCATTAAAGCTTTGTTGAGCACTTATTTTTGATTGGCCACTAAACACAGTCTGTGGTAAGTGATTTCTGAAGCCGAGCATCTAATCATATCGCTCCTCTTTCAACACGTCCTAGAGATTTTGTTTATTTTCCATCAAACCAAACATCAAAAAAACCTCGCACTAAAAATGGATTATGACTTGGAAACTGTAAACACCCACTTGCCTAACCAAGGGAAATATTCCCGACGTTAACTCGGAATTATTCCGAGAGAACAAAACATTTGATTGCCGGTTAGGGTCTTAACAGCAATCTTCCCGAATGTGTTTATGTTTGGGTTTCCAGTGCGGGCAAATTGTAGTGCTCAAAGCCAGCTTCACATGTTTCAGTGATTGCACTGCAGCCAATTAGCTTTGGCCAAATGCTCGTAAATTCATTGAGCTGGTGGTAAAGTGTTTTGAAATCAATATTTTGCATCAAATGATTTATGTTTCTGGCAAGTGGTTGTGCAATAACAGGGAATACGTACGGCAAGAGTCTTAATTTCCGATTGGAGAGCCGAGCGTTTTTCTCTCTTTCCTTTTTCTTTATTTCAAACAGGCAGATGTTTATTAGCTTTTTGATGGATGTGAAACTATTAGAATATTGTATTGCCATCATTGGAAGGAAATCCAATAGTCCCTCTGTGCTATGGTGACAAACAGCAGCACGAAAACGCCACATTTCTTGGAAAAGCACCTTTGCGGTGATCCTTCCAACAAAGTTACAGCTGAATTCGCGGCCGTTTCTGCCAGACGGACACCGTTGAATTCACTGTATGCGTGAGGGCGAAGCACATCCACCCCTGCCTCGTCGCTCCGCCGCTCTCCCTCGCACTCGCTCGCTCGCATGGCCGTGCCTCCGCGCCTCGGGTCGTTGGGAGCCTCCGAGGGAGAGGTGGTTAACTCCAGATGAACTCACTGTGGGACCGACTTACCCTTGGCCCTCGCTGCTCTCCCACACAGCCAGTGCCGACTGTTTTAGAAGAGAAACCCTTGGAAGTCGGGGGGAAAAACCCACCTAAGACCCTCACGCCATGCCTTCCCTCGCCAGAACTGCAGGTCTGCATACTGAAACGCGCTTATTGTGTCTTTACTAAAACACGGAGGCTTCAGAGGTCTCAGGCGATCTTGCGTCATACTTGTCTTGTAACCAGAGCACATGTATTGTAACCCCACACTGAATATTAATGCTTAGTTACTGCGTGTTACCGACTGTGAGGGGGAGCCACGAGCGTGAGGCAAGGGCTGTGCAACACAACGCTTTTCACAAACGTTTTGCCCTCTGCTCCTTTGTCAGACACTAAATTGCTTTGAATAGAAGCCTCCGAATGGCGTTTCTGCAACTTCTGATTGGTAAAAATTTGCGAGCGCACGCACTGCCGATTCCAACGCTCGCCTCGCCACCAGCCGTCTTAGATCCAAATCTGTCAGGTCCGCGGCAGGTTTCCCGTCGGTGTCTAAGCCACTCACTTGCGCGTGTATTTAAGAGAATCCTTAAGTAGGACATAATATGTGATCCAGAATTGCGGTGTAGATCGTAATCCCACACTGACTCACAGTTCCCTGAGGAAAGCCTCATTAGACATCCAGTGATGTGTATTGGATTTAGTGATAAGCGCTGCTAATTGCCATGTAGGCAAATTTAGGTGCTGGCATGCTGGTGCGCTTTGGGGGGAAAAAAAGGAAAGCAAACGAGGCGCGTGCACAAACAAATACACATAGCGACAGTCGCAAGCCCACACATGCACGCACACTAATTATTTTAGGTCCCAGCTGCGAGGAGGGGCGGCTGATTTTGAGCGCGGCATCATGAAAGATTAGTCATTCCTCAAGATACTGTGTTCATACAACAAAGCCTTTCTTCATCTCGTTGCGAGCCTCAGACTCTGACATTCTGAAGAGAACGAGCATTTGACCCTGAACATTTTGTAAGGGAGGAAAATTAGGTCTCTCTCTAAAAGCAAGATCAATGACAAGATTTCTGTACACCCTCCGCTGCAATCTCAATTAGGATAACAATTGAGGCGCTCTTTAAAATGAATGGCTGCACATTCCGCTGCAAGATAGAGGCTGTCTGTCAGAGATGGAAACCAGGCTTATTCATTGACAACAGGTCCCACCGTCTGGAATACAGAGATAGTTGCCATGCACAACTTGGGCAATGTTGATTTGCTGCCTTTAGCTGCCGGTGGACAGAAGCAGCATGAACCCTTTGTGGAGCGCTTGGAAACCCCCCCTCGCTACAAAACCTTTTATTGGCTCCATTTGACTTTTCGGCGTCATCCGTTGGAAACACCAAAAGTATCATCAAACCTCCGAAAAGGAACCTCAAGGAACAACATAAATAAAAGCGCGTGATTGTAGGACTTACCTGCCAGACAGCCCACCAATGACAGCAGCAGTAGAAGTTTCCATAGCAACTCCATTTTAATGGTCTCGGGTCAGTACAAGCTCACATCCAATCACAGGTGTGTAGATTCCCGACTTTGTCCTTTGCGGTACTTTCACTGTTCGCCTGTCAGAAGGGAAGAAGAGGAGGAGGGGAAAAAACCCATAAATGGTCAGAATCACTGCTTAACGGTCTCATCACTTAGAGATCTAAAGAGCAGGAAGCGTCTGTGTTTCATTTTATATTACAACAGGGGAAAAGCATCAGGGACGTCATTAATACCCCCCGAAAAACAGCAGATATTTGTTAATAGCATTAATCTCCATAAACACGTCTGGGTGGCATTTAATAGCGGCTGTGTTGCAGATCCTGCGAGCGCTGAACGCTTTGCGTTCGCTTAAGTGCGCTTAACATGCCACAACAGGGATGATGTCTGCAAGGGACACATAAACGGATCGCTTGCTCGTTCGCAAACTTGCTGAGACAAAACAAAACGCGAGCCAGTTGTCAGAAACATCCCCAGCACGTAACAAAGTGCTGTCCTGGCTCCGTGAATTTGTCTGAGCTACAGGGATTACGCATTTCTGACATAAAGAGCTGACCGTACACCGCGCAATAAAATATATTTTTTTGGTCGCCCGGGAGACACAATTGATTTTTTTTTTTTCCAAGGACTAAACTGTAACTTATCCAGAGTCCAACTCTTGTGTGAAGTCCCCGCACCGCCCCCCCCCCTAAAAAGAAAGTTGCGAAATGATAATGAGAAGTGCCGCTTCTGTCAGTGATAAGCCGTGATGTATTTATTGTCGAAGCACTCCGAGGCCTCCCCAGCATGTTGAGAGCTATGATCCTTTCTGATAAAGCGGCAGATAAATGTTTGCGTACGGGAGGCTGCTTACGGAGCGGGAGAGGATGAAGGGAGGAAATTAGCCATTGTCTTGCTCAAACCGACTCTCCTTGGTACATTGAGCTGACTGATGGCACAGCTCGCTGCGACTACACGCCATCAGCATGCTGAATAAATGAGGGGCCGGGGAAAAAAAGTTAATAAAAACCTACAGTCTGTCACAACGCAAGGCGACCGAGGGATTCCATATTCATACTTTCTCAGTTATCTGCACGCGCCCTATCTTTGCACCACTGAAAGGCATGACAGAGCATACTGATGCTTATGCGAATACATCAGCAGCGGCCCTGACAGGTTTGAATGCACTCCTTCCCCATCTGTGTGTACTAAACCATTAGAGGCAACACTTTTCCCCTATAAATCTCATTATGGAGATCCGTTATTGGAGCGTCATCTGAGTCCCGACTTATCGTGCAGTTATTAGGATGCAAATGTCACGAGTAAATGTTGGCATTTAATAATAAAACAGAGAGACTTCAGATCCCTTCTTGTGCTCCTGGTTATTTTTGGATCGCTCCTCCTTTGAGGGAATCACTGTGCAAGATGCGCTGAATAAATTATCACACAATCGCTTTAATAGGCGCATCAGCAAAACTTTAATTTCTGCCCTCTTATGCAATGTATGGATGCAATTTAACATCTATTTACGAATTTAGATGCATTCTCCAGGTTTATTTTGACGGTGTGCGCGCAACCTCAGACTGTAGATTGAACCATCGTGGCGAAGTGAAACACAACAAACGATTCACGGTTTCAAAATCCTTTCAAGTAATTGTTTTGTCAGCCATGTAAATGTTTTACAGTCAGGTCATTCAAAATTAATTCCTCCCGCCTTGACAGCAAAACAAGCGATCACCGGCAGGATGTGTGAAATATCGAGACGCCCATTCATAAACGCTGGTATCTCTGTTGGCCTCTAACAGCAATCTCTTGATCTCTATTACTCCGCCAGCCCTGAGACACGAGACATCACACAACAGCGTCGGTGGAAAAGGGGGCGGGGGGGGAGGAAGAGGGGGGCGTTTGATCCCAAGAATCTCAGAAGTGAAATGATGGCTGCAGGAATCGCGCAGTGTCCGCCGCAGAGTTCGACTGCCTATTCAGTACAAAATTAATTACCCCAGTGACCCTAAGTGGTGGTGACAAGCCCAATGACTGACTTTCATCACAAATTGATTCTCTCATTTGTTTGTCGTATAAGATGAAAGTTAATGACAGGAAGAGGCTTTCAAACGTTGCCTTTCAAGTTTCCATCACTTTCATGTTACTGGGAGGGGAAAAAAAAGCCAATGGGCGGAAAAAACGAGGAATACGAGAGCGGCTGGAATGGCGGTGCTGACCCAAGTATTTCCTGACCCACTTCACACAAAGTCAACTTGGTTTTATTGTGACGGCGAGGACATTACGTTTCATATTCCTTCAATGCGGACGGTATAATGAAGGAAAAACGGCAGCATGCATCCAAGCTACACACATTCCCATTTTGCCTTTTATCTGGGAAGGGGGGGGGGGGTGAAATGACTCAATCTGTGGTGACCCTGCTGGACGAGCTGCGGACCACGCCGGCTGCGCTCCGCCTTGCATTTCTGTGCATAAAATGACTTTTTCAAGCGAGAGAATTGACGCAAATTTCCTCAACTTTGGGAGGGAAAAACTGCCAAATTGGAAATCCTTTTCTGTACGAGTGTGTCAAGTTGCCAATGATTGATGTTAGCAGATGGAAATATTTTAATTAGATGGGTGCCACAGTGAGGAAGGAATGAAGGTGGTGGCTCCACAATGTGTGGGCAAAAACTGTTTTCCGTTTGGTGTTTTTTTTTTTTTTTTCAAATGTCTAACTTATCCAAATATGTCCAATTTTACATGACAATTTGACTTCACACTGTTTAAAATGGCGAACTTTCAAGTGTGACAAGCAGACGTTTGCGTCATCTGCCTCTGGTGTGGTTACCTTGTATGTTTGCAATTACCTCCCTCCTCCAGAGCTTCCACGTATCAACCGTCAATAACTGGTTCACAATCAACCAAACCTATTAAATTTAACTGGTGAATAATTTCTCTCCAGTCAAATAATAAATCGATCTTTTAATCTTCATCAAGTCAGAGGGAAGTCATCGCACCGGGAGAGAAGCGTGCCGAGACGCCAAAGTGAGCACTCGAATTTGGTTCGACTTTGGAGCAGCTGCTTTCACGCAGGCTTTTCGACTCATGCCGGCAAAGCGCTCCTCTGAAATCCAGCGCCGTCAAAGTGACACCTCGCGTCTTCTTGTTCTGTCACAGCTCCAGCTGGAGTTGATAAACCCCAGATTGTAGTTCAGTCAGCCACAGGAGCCGACACTGACGGCAGCTGATTCGACCCTCTCTGCTCCACCCGATCTTTCAGCTGCCATCAATTTTTCAGGGCTCAAAAGTGTATTAATAGACGGGTACTCTGCCCCCCCCCCCTCCCCCTCGGTTGTAAGGTCCAGATGAAGATAAAATTCACACTAAAAAGCATGAGCAACCCCCCCCACACACACACGCCCGTGGACTGTGAATCATGAATGAGGCCAGACTGCCACACTCTGCAGGAACGAGACGAAACCAGGAAACATACAATGCTGCATCTTTAATCACCTGAGCTGTGACTTCACTTGATCCGCAGACACCCGCCCGATCGGTGTTTTGCTGCACGTGTGCCTCGTCTTGCGGCGCTGAGTGCTTCCACTCATTTAAAATTTATTTTGAAGCTTGAGTTGAAGACTAGAAGGATATGTGAAATTTCCCCCTAATCCCGCATAGTTTGATTCACCGCACACATAAATTGACGATTTACTAAGCTCCTCCACGGTCGAGTGCAAGTGCTAATGAAGTCCTAATCACACCACATGTACTTTACAGTTATAGACCTTTTTGCACTAAATATTCAATGAGCTATATACAGCTTCGAGGACTCCTTTTTTTTCTTCGAGTAAGTGCATTCAGACAGTGTCCAGGCCCGCACAGCTGGTCTCCAGGTCTCTTCTTCTTCTTCTTCCTCCTCTTCCTCATCAAACTGACATGGACGCTGCTTTGCGTTAAGTGCTGTGCAGTGTCCCGTTCAATTTTAATGCAAAGAGTCAAGCTGCACTTTCCCGAATATCATGCGTGTGCTTCGCCTCTCCCGCCACTGGCTGGAACGATCGAATGGCGGAGCTCTTTCCCTGTTATGCCGAGATAAAAATGTCAGACAAATCTTTACTTCCCCCTGCCAGCGCCGCTCCACGAGGATCCACACGCGAATAATCAATAAGCTGAAAACTTTCTGGAGTTTGAAGATTTCATACAGCACCAACGCGCTGCTTTTCCTCCCCACCTTCCTCGCAAATGGCACGCGGCGGGAGCCGAGGAAGCGCCAACGTGATCCCGAGCCAAGACTGCACCTCAAATAGTGGCACAAGACAAAGAGACTAATAGTGTTTTGATCTAAGCACACAAGCTGCAGGCGTGACATAACACATGCCAGCGACTTCATTTCTCCAGCCCGCACCAGGGGCGCTCCAGCAAAGCGCTCATCCCAGCCTCCCCTGTGACAAGAGTATGTTGAAAGGGGCTTCCTGCTTGCATGTACGCTCCAAGTTTTACCATAATGAGCCAGCATACAGTCATAATTCACACAGCATCAACAAGCCCTGCAATTCAGCCATTGTTTCCCCCCCTTACAGAGTGCTTGTTCAAAAGCATGAAAAGCTGGTCAGTTTTCAGAATGAAACAGCAAACAGTTTCACTCATTTCAGAGCTCAAACTTGACTCGCACGTGTCGCACCTGATGTTCAGCTAAATATTTTTCAGACAACTCCGCTTCACCTGCCGTCACTGAAATACTAATTAGGGATCCCGTCAGGATTTCAAAGAAGCCGGCCAATTAATACTTCCTTAAACACCCCAAATTAGATCTCGTTAAAAGACTTTGCAGCCATCATGGGACATCATTTGGAGCCTGTGAAGGAGAAAAGGCTGAACGGAAGGTCGTCCTGCAGGCGCCGTGAAAACTGAAAGAACCCTAAGAAAACAATACGAAAACAAACTCTCGCATAATTCTGAACTACATTTAATGAACACGTCTTGAAGTTGGACAAGCAGTAACTATACAGAGGGTTAATAACTACTTTATATGGCAAAAAACAAACAACTCCAACTGCGTTTTAGGATTTACTTTCTCACATTTTTCAGAGAATTTCCAAAAAGAAAATCTAGGTGGTTTCTGTCCACAGCATCTCCCCAAAAAAGACAAGCTTCTGCCTTTGTAGGGGCACTTGTACATACACAATGGCGCCCGATTATCCTAATATAAATAAAATTAGCGGAGAGCCTCATTTGCTATTTCCGCACAGCTGCAGACACAGGCATCAGTTTCAAAACAAACACGGAGACAGCCGCTTGCTGCACCAGCCTCATTAGGAAGGCGAGTGAGCAGCCATTTCTCAGTGCACTTACACCTCCTCTACTTTGCTTATAGAACATTCAACACCCGCTCGCTGTTTTACTACACTATGCCGAGTGTGACTTCAACAGCACAAAGCAAACTAGTGACGAATGGAGCGGGCGAGGCACGTTCTCCTTCCGATCCAAACTCTTTAAAGCAGTAGGTGAGCATGATGACCACACAGACTCCATTCATATATGGCTGCTGTCCCACTTACATATTGTATAGACAAGCGCGCTTGAATAAAAGATGAACATTAGAGGTCTGCTGCATTTCAGAGAGCCGTAACTCCAAAGCCATGTGGGTCAGCCTGATATCAGAGCTGGACTGTTAAGATGTGTCCGTTTTTTCCTTCCTTTTTCTTTTTTCTTTGACTCGCACACATGTTAACCTGAGTCAGCCTGCGCGTGGGTTCCCCCGCCCCCCCCCCCCCCCCCTCGCAGAGCCGCTCGGCTCAGCGGGGCACTCTGAGATTCATGTTCGCCCTCCTCCCTTTCTTTGTGAGCCAGTGACATCATCAGAAACGTGTCCAGCCATAAGCACACTTCCCCAAGGAGATGTGGAGTAGCTCTACTATTCCAACCACTTGAGCACGCAAGGTAAGAGGAGTAACTGCGCTGCGGCGTGGAGTTGAGGTGAGGGAATTGAACCTCGGATCCGGGCGCCGTTTCACCTGGCTGCGTGTCCCCCCCAACACTGAAGCATCCAGGTAATCAGAGGTCCCAGACGACCGTCGAGGTAAAGCTCTCTCGAGTTCACTGGAAGGCGAACAACCTGCAACAACATGTGGCCTCTTGGTTTTTGCAAGAATAATTAATTCCCAACAAAGAGGCACATTTGAGGACTTAAGCCGGTCCCGACCAATCAAGCTCCCAGCTCAGTGCAATCAAAGAAAGGAGGAGCTGATGAGACTGGACGCAGTCCAATCTCCTGTTGATCACTGACCACCAGCAGCTCTGCCAGAGGTTTGAAACCAACCCGAGAGGAAATGTGGATTCATGCTGGCTTTCAAAATAAATACAATTTAATTAAAACCTAGCGCTGTCCCAGTGATGGCCATGACAAACAAGGAATGCAAAGAATATATCAGGTCTAATTGTAGGCACACTAGAATAAAGATGAAGGACGTTAAACCTGTTAGTTTTCTATCTACAAACAGCAGAACGAATATGTTGCAAGCGTCGACATGTGCAGTGATGGAGTGGATGTGTATCGTAAGAGGACTGCACGTCGTCACTTACGAGGTAAATATTAAATAAAACGCACTATGTTGAAAAAGCTGAGCTGCATTAAACACAAACACCCGGTTTTATCGTACTTTAGTCAGACGACGCGTTTAAATCCACTCAAAGTTGTAGTGACCGAGGAAAACAGACAGAAAATGAAAGGATACACTTGTTTTTTTTCCTCAAACGTGGATAAAAATAATGGTCCATATTTACCCGAGTACATCTCCTGCGGTGTTCGCTGATTTTTATCCCTTCTCGTATGTCCATGTTACGCGTCGCATCTCCTCACCCCGTTAGTCCGGCAGCTCCCATCAGCACCGAGTGAAGTTGGGCTCTGTCAAAGTGCGGATGTCGCTCTCGTGGAAATAAAAGAGCCGCGGAAACTCTCGCCTCGCCTGCGGGCGGCCGAGCCTAAACGCTGCCGTTCCCCGCGTCCATCCTCCGTGCCGCTGATCTCGTTGTCCCGGCAGTTTCGGCGGCGGCACCGCGAACAAGTCCGCGACACGTACAGATCCGTTTACCCCGACGAGCCGCCACGCGTCAGCGGCACGCCGGCTCCGATCCGGAGCGCTGACGTCCCCCCCGCCACAGTCCTCGGCTCTGCTTTGTCCTTTTTTTTTTTAGTCTTTCAATTTGACAGTTTTACCTCATTTCGTTCGCTTCAAATTTCGGCAGCCGAAAGTGGTGGCGCTGAAGGAAGGGTCTTCGCGCAGAGTGCGGCGCGTCCACGGGACTGGAGGTGCCTGCGCGCGCGGCAGCAGTGGCACATGGGACATCAGAGGAGGATACAGAGAGGGGTGTGTGGCTCTGTTTTTTCACGCTGCAGGTTCGCACCAGCTTCCCCACACAGTTCCTTCCCCTAAAATGACACCAGCACAAAATGTGACGACAAAACCACACGCAACTCATTGCTCAAGATGCAGTTTATTTCCATACTAAGAAATTAAAGTTGCACTTTCTCCCTACGACAGTAGTCTGTTTCTACAGATGGAGATGCATAGTAAAAAAACATCAAAAGTTACACATATAAAGAGCTGACTTGTTGCAGGAAATACTCTTAACACTTAAGGACAAATTCCTTTACTTACTTCTAAACCACACACTTTTTTGTTATCCACAGACACTTTTTTGTCTCATCAAGTTCTTGTCATTGTTCTTGACTTAACCGTGGTAGAGATCACAGTGCAACAAGATTCCTTAACCCCCCCCCCATTGGAATTCAGTCACTTCCAGTCACAACAAGCCAAAATGTTGTGACTGATCCTCAAAGACGTCCCGGAAACTCCGCTGAAAAATCCTTGAGCGCGTGGAGCCGGTGAAATCTGTTGCGGCCATCAGTGTGAATTATTGCACCTGTGCCTGACAGGCATGAACGCAGCCACGCTAAATAAGAACACCTGTGTGTTACTTGTGACTGCCACAGCAACTGTGGCGGGAATCCAGTGAGAAGATCCAGGAAACGAAAAAGATTTATATATTTTGTGAGAAAGTACCACTGTGGTTGACCCAAAATGTCAAAAAATGATCCCTCTGAATGTAAAGGAGTATTATCAGAGCATAGAGTGCTGTCAGCCCTTTACAGTGACTGCATACAGTAGATGGGCGTGTCTGAAATCACTCATTCATTCAGTGCCGTCGACCGAATGTGGACTGAACGGAATAATCCCTTTTCAGGCGCTTCTCAGTTTTTGTTCTCAATTGCGATCTCATTGCTTTTACAGCCTGATACTGTCGCCCGCGATGACACAGCCATAAATAATGAAGCGCAATGTGACCATTGGTTCACCAACGCTGCTTTCCATGACCGACACATTGTAAGATAATTCAAGTGCCATGTCGAAGCTGAACTATGCTAATGGCAAAGACTGCATGGAGTTTCCTGTGGGAATACTGTAAGAGGTTGGACGCAGCCTGTGTCTACTGCTGGGGGGGTCCAATCATACATTCTTCATGTACTGTTATTGCAATGTTTTCATTGCACACGACTACGCTCACAAGAATAATAAATAATAAAATCCAAGTGTCTATTGTTTCGTCGGAGCTTTTTTTTTTTGTCTCGTCAGTTTCTGGTTTTATTTTGAAGGTCTCACGCCGTCTCTCTGACTTCCCTTCCTCGTGTCTGATTGCTTGCAGCTACACGAAAGTGTTTCACCGGTGCCTGATTGGCTTTGGCCTGCGCCTGGTGGTCCGACTATTTACTGGACTTCAGTCCTAACCCCCCCCCCCCCTTGTTTTTCAAGTTCTACGTTGTCGATCGTTTCCGTCTGACCTTTGAACCTTCCTGCCCTCTGACACTCTGTCTCTGGATTTTTGGATTGTTTCCCGGCAACTCCTCTGGATCCCCTGTTACACAGCCCGTCTTGTTATCGAACCCGGCCTGTCCGACTACGCCTCTGGATTCCCTCTCCTGCTGTCTGCCTCGTTACCCAAGTCCGCCTGTTAGACCACGGACCTGCCTGCTCCCTGGTTATGCTCGTTTCTCCATTAAGGACTCTCAAACACATCTCCTCCATGGATTTGAGTCTGTGACAACTATTGGGTGATAGTGAGGGGTCATCTTCCAATAGGAACATTGAAAGCCGGAATTCGTCACTGGACACCTGAAGCTGTCATTTACCCACTCCTGAATATTGACAACCTTCGTAAACAGCTTTTGGAGGAAGGATTGGGTTAAAGGGTTGTCGGTGGAGCAAAATCCACCACTTTGGTAAATCGTACCGGCATCCGAACCGTTTGTCCAATCACTTTCAACAATCTGTTGCTCAAAAACAAATTGTCTTTCAGTGACGACAACACAAACAAAAAGAGAGACAGTTGTGCCTGGGAAGCCATATCTTTGTGTGTCAGTTGATCATGCGTTTGTTTTTCATCTTCAGTTTGTCGAACACAGCAAGCGACAGATTGCCAGCTCATAAAGATTAAACAGTGAGAACTTGTTATACGCACGACGCCTCTGGCTCATAATCCACTCATAATGTTGAGTGGGATTTAAGAGAATCTACTTCTGTTTGAGCCAACGGTGGAGTGATAATTACGGAAGAAATTAATGAATGCCCTGCTAAGCCTCGGAAAAGGCACAAGGAAAAGAGAATATTTGGATTAACCTACTGAATGAACATTTAGTATTCCTTAGTCACTCGTGCGCTTAGCTAATAATGGCACATCAAAGCTCCAAGGAACACTTAATAGTATAGCCACCCTAAACACAAATATCTGCAACTGGGCCTGAATATTTCATGAATTCTTTAATGCTCAAGACTGGAGGGAAAATTTCCTTATCGTTTTACTGCAATAATTTCTTTCCAAAGAGAAAAAAAATGGCTGAATTTTCACCTCATCCAATTTTTACTTCTTTTTTTTTAGCTCATTTCCCTCCGCTTTCTGAGGGCGGAGATACGGCACGCAACCGTCCCGATGTGACAATGAACTTTTCATTGTCGTTTGGGAGATGTCATTTAAATACAAGAATTAGGTTTGTCCTGAGGCGGTAAATGAGATGCAGAAATGAGCAGCTTGTCAACACTGCCAGGAGTCAGAGAGACAAGCGTTTTCAGGGCCGTCTCTCCGAGAGCATGTAAAGGCAGATTATTCCTCTGCAGAGCCGTCTCATCTCACATGGAACTGATCCTCAGCGAAATATACTTTCATCACAGACACTTTCACTGATACCGTATGTGGATTGTTGATCTTGTGTCGCATGCAAATGTGTGGGGACCCTTGGACAACATGCTTGTTTAATTTACTGAGTTCAGATTGTTGGTTTTTTTTCCACACATGCCATGATTAAGTTGTTCCTCTCCCATCCTCCTCCCAGTCTCTATTTTTGAAGTTACAAAGAGATGAAAAGATCCTTTTCTTCATATGTTGCACTTCAGAAAAAAAGGAAAACGTGCAATTTGTGAACACGTGCAGAATCTGTGGCATACGTCAGTATTATCTTCTGTTTGCTCGATGACTGCACAAATTTGTCCATACACATTTGTCAATTTGTTTCTCTTTAATCCGCAAATATGTACAAGCCATGTCCAGTGTTTTGATTGTGATAATTATCATCTGCATTGTTTTGCAAACCGAGGGCGGGGGGCAAAAAGCAGATTCGACGCCGGGCCTGAACGCGTCTACTACGTCTCAGTTTGGGGAACAGATGGTCGTCTGCGTGTGCGCCGACTGACTTCGGACAATCCTCGCTGCCCTTGTGTGTGGATGACATCGTTCACGTTGAATCGAACGGAGGGCAGGCAGCTGCTCAGCAGTGCAGACGTCACCCCTGAGTTTGTTCTCCCAAAAAAAAAGAAAACAGGGGCGTGGAGCTAAACCTGACACGTGTGCCTGGTGTGACGAGGCTCCGTGTTTAATGACCCACAGAACTGGACGTGGATTGATATGGTGACATTCAACCTCTGGGATGCAGCTCGCAGAACATTGCGCCTCATTTGTTTTTATGCTCATTTAATGCAGCTGATGGCAGAAGACCCTCAAACCCGACGTGTCAGTCATGCTGATTGTACTGTCACGCTGGAGTAAAAAAAATAAAAAGATTGTCTTTGTGTTTGGTTTAGACTTTTGAATCAGGCTATTTTGGGTGCTACGGTTGAGATTCCATGTTTTTCATCTTGTAAACCTAATATGTATTAATGAATGCTGTCTGCTCAGCAGGGGGAAAAAACAAAAGAGCGAATTTTCAGCTCTGAAACCGACTGTGTGTTGTCTGGCTTTTGCTGATAATCAAACGGCAACGTGCGGAATTCCTTCAATGGAAAAAGCAGCACAGAAGCCGAGTGACTGAGTGAGAGTGGAAAAGTGAGATCAAGGGTGAATGAATAAATGCACGACAAAGACTAATGATGATTATCTGATGCCTTGAGCTGTACTGCAATCCTCACCTGATGTGAAACTGAGTGAGGAAGACATCTAAAAACAGAGCTGTGTAAAAATTAATGAACTTCTTGGTAACTGTTCAAGTTTTCGCCACATTTCACGGCTTGCTAAAGGATGACGAAGAGTGCAGAGCGATCATCGTTTAGGGATGGGAGAGTAAGGAAAGCGCACAGTAAACAGACCTGTTTTGCACTCTTGTTAGTAGCCACTAACATGATTTACTACTGAGGTATCACCTGGCTAATGTGGGATAGTGCTCCACTAAAAGAGAGAGCTCTTAGTGAGTGTAAGTTATCACTAAGCCGGCCTCCCTGGCAGCTTTAACTTGGCAATTTATACGCATCTGGAGTGTTGAAAAGTATAAAACTCTGCTCAGTCCACGCTCTGGAGGACGTGGTGGTTGAAAAACTGGGGGAAAAGATTGTAGTTTGATTGAAGTGAAAAGAAAATTGGCGAGATACTTTCTGGATAATCAAGCTGTCCAAGAGCACGAGTCCCCAATCTCACTGAAACATGACTTGTTATGCGATATGATTGTGTCTTGTATCACGTTTGTTGTAATCTCAGAAGCTTTTAGAGTGTATAATTCAAACATATGAATAATTGAACGGTATCATCTTCGGCTGTATGAGTTTCATCATACGACTACGACGGCCACTCAGAGAGCAACTTATAAGAACTTGATCAATGAAAACCCATTAATCACTGGCTGCTGAAAACAAATTTCGTCTCTCCAGTTTGTTTATCTTTCAGTTCTGTGGCTGCGCACAGATCTCAACTTTTAAGACTCATTTCTGCAGCCTAAACTTTTATCATTCATGAACCAAAGTGGAAGGACGGACAAGTGAGGACATAGAAGCTCCGGAGCAAAGTGAACGCTGGAGTGGAAAAGTCCTTCCTGTGAATCTCTTTCAGAAGTCTGAGGCTGGATGGGTTGACTGCTTTCTTTCCGACAGGAAGTCCGCTCAAGGGGAGAGCCATGGACATCGGCCGCACATTCAGGGGTTTATTGTTCACAAACAGGATCGAAGTGTCGCATGAACAAGCAAAAAAATGACATGTTGTGGCAAACGTGTGGAAGAGCGAGACAGTATCAATCTATATCAAGAATCCCACCTGCCCTGCCCAAGAGACCACTCTGTACTTAACCATAAAACCCCCTGATCAGGTTTTCTCAAAGTGCCATCCAAGTACCCGTGAGAGTACTCAGGCTCCTGCGAGAGGTACACGAAGAAACCACTAAAATATGAGTAAATCGAAGTAAAATCTGACAGATTCTTGTGAGATTTTGTCAGAAAATGATTGAACTTCACGTGGACGTAGCTGAAAACTCAGGCCTGCTGGATTTATACCTGTCATTGTGGTGGAGAAAGGAGAGCCAGGTGTTTTCTGCCGGCTCTTGGTGTAGAAAAGGTTTTAGAACTAGATTGTGAAGCAGGCTTCACCTGGTGGCAGTCAGGCTGCTCCACCGCTCCACCGACGCTTAACAAGAGTTCTCGCTGCTCATCCTGCTGCTGCACCACTGTGACACTGATTGCTATTGACTCCTAACCGCTGCAGACGGTACAACACTGTGTATTCCAGTTGTTTGGTCTTTCTTAACTGCCGGGATTGCGTCATTGGCTGTGAATGAAGATGAAGGCGAGGATAAGTGAGTGGCAACGGCCTGAAGTCGGTGAGGCAAAGAAGGAACTCGCCACGTGTGCAAAGCAAAGGCAACAATGGAAATGGCCTCTGAATTATTAATCTGAGAGCATAACACTGCAATTAGAAACGGAAATGCGGATTATGACATCACCAAATGTATTCCCATTCAAGCTCAGCTGCTGTCTAGCGTTTCCCCCCACTGATTTAATTTCTTCTTCTCTTTCCCAAGCAGTAATTAGGACGTCTAGGGCCACAGGATTTTCACTTTGATGTCACAATGACACACTTTGAGTTTTGAGAGAGCTTCGAGTTTCTTAAAGGGGAACTTCATTGATTTTGCACTTCAAAGTACCGCATGTTTACAGGTTTTGCGAGGGAAAGAGAAGGATGCGCGCGGAGCACAAAAGGTATTATCGCTGGCTGCGCTGCACTCGTTTTTATCTTCAAAAACTGCCCATTCTGAGTCCATTATTCTTACACATGTGTCCTCTGAGTGTGGCTTTATTTGTGAGTAGGATCGGGATGAAAAAAATGGCTGTAATGAATAGATTTATTGTCCTGCAAATGCTTCTCCACGACGATGATGGTTCTGATAATCAGGATGAATCCGGTTGTACATTTTGTGCAAATATTTGATGTATTATCATGCATTATTTCATTGCAACTGTAAACTGAGACCGTCTTTGCGCTACAAAGCTGTAAATATGGAGAGCGTCCATGTTTGTGTGCATTCGTCGGGATAATAATCTAAACAAGCTTGTAAGAAACAGAAACAAATGAGGGATTAGCGTTTGTGTTGGGCCTCGGTCAAGGACACGATGGCAGACTGCAGCCTATATTTTCATTCGCTGGGAGTGTCAGTGGAGCTGCTGGTGTCACCTCCACCAAAAATGGGACCCCCCCCCCGCTGTCGACCTGAATTCGGCACCGGTGGTTGTTTGCATATTACAGCAGCTTAAGCTATAGAATCTGTACCTGCTGCTCCAACATGCTGAACACCGTGCCCACGTTGTTTATCACAGGTGGTGCAAACCCAAACAAGTGGCCGTGCTCAGTGGTTTGTGTTTACACTGGAAGATTTCCATCGATTTTTTTTTTTGCGTGCGACAAAAGCACCTCGGGCTCAGCGACCGTCCTCGCTGAGCGCGGCCCTAATTGAAATGAGCCTGACGCAGGATTAGAAGGACTTTAACGGACATGATTGTCATCTAATAGCATATACCGAGTGAGAATTCAGAGACAGTTCATCGAAGTGACCCGAACCTCATTTCTCTAATTAGTCCTGTTAGTCTGAAATGGTTTAAGGGCTTTAATATTGACTGGCGACTCCTGGCTGCGTGGGGCAAATTGTGTGTGTGGGAAATATCTCACAGAAAATCAAGAGGTAGAGTCTTTCTCTCTTACCACCAGCCTTCACTCGCTGCACACTAATGACTGTCTTGCCAAAGCATTTAACCTTGAGCCAATCTGTCTTCTCACTTAGAAAAGCTGAGTTCCTGAACCATGAAATGGAGGTAGTTGTCCCCCTGAAAAGAGGTTACAACCCAGGCTACTTCAAGATTAATCAATTATTGCCACTGCAAAATGCCACAAAGTTGTTGTCTGGAATCGCCATCGCAACTTTGTCTTTTTCGCTCCGTTTGGCGCCGCAATTGTTTCCGTGCGGGGGCAACAAAAGGAACAAACTCTCAACACACAAAGACTGTCAAATCCAGGAGGGATTTGTATAACCTGTCCAAACATAACCGGGGTTATACACCTCGTCGGCGGAAAAAATAATTTATCACGCTCATGCAGAACCCAAAAGATTCTGCTGTCAGATCTGGTGAGTGGAGCCAGAAAGGCTCCCAGCTGTCTCCGCGCGGCCACAGAGCGACGTGCTCGAGAGTGACGGCGACGTGCGGGTCTCTGCGTGTGTGTACCTGTGCAGATTAACCGTTTGGATAAACACACTTCTGCCATACACCAAAGGCTTCATCGGGCATTCACTCTGATCACGGCTCTAGCCTATTTTACAAGTATTGCAGATGTGAAACCCTTTCGAAGGCTCACCAACAGTGTTGAAATGACAACTTTAACCTTTGTAGAGCCCAAAAAAAAGAGTAGAGGAGTGTGTGTGCGTGCGTGCGTGTGTGTGTGTGTGTGTGTGTGTGTGTGTCAGTGTAGTCGTGCAAATCTGTGTGAAAACACCCTCGAGGTGGTTTCACTAATCTGTATGTTGCTATTCTATGTATTTTCATTTTGGTGAGGATATATGCCAGACTCTCCGAGCAAAGGCCACCCACTTGCAGGAACATTGTGCGTAGGAGTGGCATGAGTAATACTTTCACATATTTACCCTGAAATTAATGAGGTAACGTATTTCTGAAATAAATACAAAGACGACGAGGCCTCTGTTGTAATGAATTGGATTCTTACAGTAGGTACGCGCGGCGTTTGATTACATTCCCCTCTGTCGTCTCTGAGCCTGAAAAGGAGTTATTCAGCGACTGAAATTATTGGCAGTGCAAATAAAAATTGCCGTGAGGACATCTAGATTTAATAGGCAGCCACTCCAGCCGGCGCCGGTACATTTAAATAATTCCATTCCATGAAATGTATGCTTCGATGAGACTTGCTTTGTTTCCTCCCATGCAAATGATTGCCTGTCCACTTTCTCAAGCTGCTGCGTCGTAACGAAAGCCCATCAATGAGGTATTAGTTGAAAGTCTGGAGAAATGGAGGATTCCTGCAGGATTCTTTTTTTTCCCTCGAGTGCTAATTGTGTGTTTCGGAGTGTAGTTTTTTGGGGTTTGTTTGTTTTATCTTTAATACATCAAACCCCCCCCCACCCAAAAAAACCAACCCAAAAAGCCTGCAGGGCCGCTACCGAGAGCGCCTCATCCTTGTTTCCATTTCAAATGGGTTTGCATCATCAGAGGCTGTGTTGTCGCGGCCTTGAAACAGTGAGAGAAACCAAAACACCAGGAATTTCAGCATTCTGGTGATTTAGGGCGACTGATACGGTGAGACTTTCATATGCTCGGTCTCCAGTACAACTCTGCAGCTGCAGCAATTGTGGCTGTATCGCTCCTGTCTAATGAATAATGCACACTAAGACACCCCGAGTTATCCAAAACCAAGTCCCTCTTATCCCTGTTTGAGTGCATTGATTTCCGAGCTCCCACCAGCGTCTGCAGAGGCTCAAAGATTGCCCCTGCGCGAGGGGCCGGGGAATAAACGAACAACAACCAGACAAACATCAAGCTTGACGCTCCCTCTTGGATACTCGGGATGAAACCGGACGCCGCGTTATCACACTGCTTATGATAGCTTTAACTGCTGTCAGGCGCCGATGTCGCAGCTGCCATCTTCATCTTGGGAACAGGTAGCCCACACTTGCCCCCGTCGAGGCCGACCCCGTTCCAGGACGGAGGTTTCGCAGGAAAATCCCTCGTAATTACCCAACTGGCACAAGGAGGGAGCTTTTAATGAGCTTTGGACGACCATGCTGAAACAGCTTCGGAGGGAACCGGTCCTCATTTTTCACAATCAGCGGCATCACCTTCCCAAGAGAGACGATTATATGCAACATCTATTGTAATCATGGCACCATATTTGTGAGAACACCAGCGGTTTATTAATTTGTGAAGTCTCCGCGCCACAAAACGCGGCACTTAAGCACCCACTTAGTTAGGCTCACGAAGGTCCACTCGGGTTTGCACGGAGTGGTTAAGTTTCCGAAGGATTTCTGTCGGAGACGCTCCTCGAACACTTCGCAGACGCTACGAAAAGAATGTGACACTGCTGCGGGTCATTCTTTCAAAGGAAATCAATGGGTTGACAATGTAAAGAGTTTACAGGAGAGCTCTCTGAAGAGCACACTTCAGGCCGCCTCGTCTCTGCGCCGGAAGGAAGACGGACACCCGAGTATTGTAGGACTGCGCTTTCAGCATTCAAGGTCCTTCGACTGTGGCCATCTGTCCCATATTTAACAATTTCAGATTAAATCAATATTAATCTTGCGCTGACCAAAAGGGACTTCGCTGCCATTCAAATAAACCAATCCAATTTGATAAGGAGCCAGACTATTTGGATAAGCGTGGCGAGCAAATCAGCAAGAGATACTCTCTTGGAGATTGTCTATTTTCTCCTCATCCTTGATTGCTTTAAAGGACATCGCGCTGAGCAGAACAAGTTTAGTGGAGTCTTTTTTTCTTTTTTTTTTCATCACGTCTCGGGACGATTCGCTTGAGAAAGGTTCGCTGAACACCCGACTGAAATATTAAAGAACCAGAAGAAAAGTAGATCGTATAATCCGACCCACCGAGTCAAATTGTAGGCATCAGAGAAATGATGAGTGGTCCCCAGTAACGCCCCTCAGAATCCAACTCAGAGGAACATTTTTCACCGTGTTCCAAAATGTATAGAAATCAATATTTAATCTGCACCAAATATTGAACAATGCACAAAAGGGCCCAAGATACTAAACGCGAGACAGTTACAGCGGTTTGCTGTCAATGCAATGACTAAGCTTTTGGAAAAAGGATTAAAAAAACAACAACTTGCGCTGGAAAACGCATCACCGTTGCATTAAATAGACTTTGGAAAGACGAGAATTTGTCTTCGCCTCGCAACTGTTGAGATCCCCAACGTGTGCTGTGGGCTAAAGAAACCCCAGCAGGTTCACGAGCCAACCTGCTTTTGTTGCTGCTAAATGATGAGAACGCATTTTGCCGGGTGATATATAACACGTTTCGCAGGTAGAACAAAGGATCACAGCTGTGGAGGCTGCAGACAGCTCGACGCCACACCCAGGCTTGTTTTGATGAAGGTGACCTCAGCCTGAGACAGAACAATAAGTTTGCGGCGTAGTGATGGCTGTGGGTGGGATCAAGATGGTAATTCATGCCTTCACTCCGTGTGTGTGTGTGTGTGTTTTCACACTCTGTGTCTTAGGCTTGTTGTAAAAAGCTTTGCTCTTGAGGAAAAATGGATGTGAGCGGATAACTTGAATACCGTTTGCACAAAAATTTACTTCAGACTGTTCTGTTTTTTCGGAAATAGTTGAGAGTAAAAGGAACGAGAGTGAACGATCCAAACAGTGGGGAACTCAACTTTCAAAGCACTCGTGTTCCGCGCACCCCGACCACTCGTCCCTTCGGTGGGTGGCCCGACGGGCCCGTTCAGAT
>JASSRZ010000053.1:7925227-7942586 GCA_032164315.1 Malacoctenus gilli | reverse complement strand
CCCCCCCCCCCCCCCCCCCCCCCCCCCCCCCCCCCCCCCCCCCCCCCCCCCCCCCCCCCCCCCCCCCCCCCCAAAGGCGGGAGAGAAGCGCTTCATGCTGCTGACACCTGCACACAAGTTCTTTCTGCTCTGCCTTGACATCTGTGTTTTTATCATTAAACACTCCCTGGAGGGCGAAAAGGCATCTCTTCAATGAGTCGGCGCATAAACATTATTTATGCTTCTAATTATTACATCGCCATTATATCGGAAATGTGTCCACACATGTGCATAATTCTGATTTAGTATCTGGCGCGATCCAGCCTTTATCTACAACTGGCATCGTTAGGGCCTCCGTTCGGACCCACGCGAGACCACTTGCGCTGGATTGAAGTTGTGATGTCAGCTTTGGTTTCAAGGGAGGATGTCTTGACTTTGTGTAGGGCAAATTGATGTCAGGAAGGTAGGGAGGGGAGGGGAGGGGAGGGGAGGGAGGGGGGAGGGGGAGGGGGGAGACGGGTCTCCTGATGCATGCTAAAGTGGCAGTGAGTGGACTGGCATCTATTATTTATCTCCCCTACCCACCATTAAGCCTGTAATGAGCTGGTTTAATTCACTGGGCAAACAGGCTTACAGCAGTCATGTATCAATAAATGTTAATTATCCTGGCTCCTGGTCGCCGAGTCTCCGAGTGCCCCAACACCGCCGCCCAGGCCTGATCGCTCCAGCATGGAATCCAATATGTTTGATGTCAATGCTGCATCAACTGAGGAACGCGCCGTGTGTTGTTGAGACAACTCGGCCCTTCCCCGTCTCCGGCCTGGGCCCCCGAGTACGAGGGCGCACGCTCCCCGCTGCCGGAGCGGCGTCGGCCTCATCTGGAGGCTCCGTCAACAAAACTTATTGATCGGCCGATCACTGTAAGCCTGCGGCGAATCAGCATTCGGCCTTTTTTGCATGTTAGAATCGTGATCCGCTGAACATCACAGGAATATGAAGGAATATGACATCAGCCTACGTTTGTTTCACATTTTAAGCCATTTCTGTTTGTTTTATGCTTTTTTTTGACGTATGCAAAAGTAAAACTAAATACACATCAAGTTTTTTAAGAGTATTTAGCTTTAAGGAGCAATTATAGTCTCTCTTCTCATCTTCATTTCTACCAGTTTGAGCTCCTTTGGTGTTGAAAGATTAGTTTAACTGGGCGGTTATTTATTGGTAACAATGTCTAAAGTCTTTCGAAAATGGTGGCTGTAACTCGACGACGTGCCGAGGGAGAGAAAAGGGGGAGCGAAGCGTTCGTGGAGTTGCGGATGATGAAGAGCGAAGGAGTGAGCACATACACGCGCTCAGACTTTTATCTGCTGGATAATTCGGTGTCACTCCACGTGATTCTCGGCTTGATCAGTGGAGTGTAGTTAACGGCGCAGAGGAGGCTCGGCTCGGGGCGAGAGGCAGCAGGACAGCTGTATATGAATGAGGTCACTGCAGGTTGAACTCCTGTCTGCTACCTGAAAGCGCGATCACACTTACTCGCAGGAACTCGCACGAGAGCCGGCTGAACGGTGCCGCCGTTCCGGAGCCTTCCATGAAACTACGCTGCTGTTTACTTCTTCACCTCCCTGCTGGTCTGTTTGCTCGCAAAGGAAGCAGTTGGTAGTCGCTTGGCTCCCAGTTTGTCAATACGCGTTTTACTGTTGTGTACGTATACAGATGAAACAGATGTGCTAATTAGAGGAATTTACAAGTGATGGTTGGCAGGTTTCGTTATCTTCAGGCAGAATCCAGCTACCTGCTCGCAGTCCTTATGCCGAACTAACAGGCTGCTGTCTCTGGCCGTATGTTATCCGACGCAGGGTGCGATTTGCCAGTTGGATGGTGGCGGTGGTGGTGGTGGTGGGGGGGTGTTCCCCCATCCATCTCGTCTAAACATCTTCCCTTCTGCTTAATCATTTTGTGGGGGATAAGATTTTTTTTCTCCTGACCAGAGAGAATACACCCAATAAACGTTTTTCTTCTTACGTGTATTTCCCTTTCCACCAGATTAAAGTGGAGCCGTCGCTTCATCTGCAACGAACGTGAAAATCACACAGTCACCTCTGATTTCACGCGACATGCTCTGGTTGCCTCGTGTCATTTGTCAGTTTCAGTCTAATCTTTGATGTCTTTATTTCACCAAAAAAAAAGAGCTGTTATGAATAATTGATCCAGTTGCAAAAAAAATGACTTGTGTCGATGGATGAAAGTTTTCCTGCAAAAGTCAAAGCTGGTAAAGACCGGCAACATTCAGAGCATTTGTTTTTTCACTGTTTATCACTCAAACAACATATTATGCAATGTGCAACAAATACAGTTTAATCTGTTTTTTTTTTTCTGTTTGTTATCCAGCCCAGATTGAAATTGCACGATAACTTAGACGGACCTGCATGCGCCGAATCTAAATGTTAACTTGTTCATTAAGATGTGAGTAATGCCTGTGATCACCTGATCCAGAAAAGCGAGTGGGGAGTTTCTAATTCCCCCCCCCCCCTTCCATAAAAGCACAGCACGGAGAGACAAAGCAATAACCTCACGTGTGGAAAGCAATAAATCTACCTCCCAGCAGTCCGGCGAGAGGAGTCCTGAGTCATTGGAGATTTACAGCTCCAGCACCCACAGACCTCGTGCCTCAGACTCATTCTGCTTCACGTCAGTCACCTCCCGAAGAACAATGTCTGCTGCCATTTCGCTCACTTTTTCACGAAACACCGGCAAACACAGCGAGATACGTCTGCGCCAACTTCGCCTCTGTCAGCTCGAATCAGCGCTGATCGCCGTGGCGAGCCCACAGAAAAATGACGGAGAATGAAATGAGGCAATGTTTCGGATTAGAAACACACTTCACAAGGAATAACATTACTAAAAGGCGACTGGACTCTTACAGACTGTCTTGCCAGTCCAACCAACAGCGCAGCACTTTGCACTAATCTCTTCTTCTTTCTCTCTCAGGCACACGCAAACACACACACAAACACACACACAAACACACACTTTTCCTAAGACATGATTTGGTTCAGCTGCTCGAGCTGCCTTAGTGCCGTTTTTTTTCCAGTTCAAGTGCAGTTCAGTCCTCTGATCCCCTCAGCACTCCCCGGGGTCCGTCCGGTGAGGGACGGATGACATGATTAATGGGCAACGGAGGTGGCTGAGGGGAGGAAAAGAAAGGGGAGTGGTGGGGGAAAGGCGCGGTGGGGGGGGCACAAACAAAAATTGGAAATGAGGCAGCGCTGTGACGAAGGCAAGCAGGAAGTGACACAGAAGAGTGGAAAATACTCATCAGTATATTTTACATGATCGCCTGGACAAACACAAACCCATTGGTTTCTAGTTGTGTGGCTATAATCACTTTTAGATAACTCAACATTTAGGCAATATTAGGTCAACTGATCATATATACATGTTAAAAGAAATACTTTTCCAGCTCCTCTCTCAGCCTTAGTTTTGATTTCTGCAAGTTCAGTTTTCAGCAAAATATTATATCAGAATTTTCTCTTTTTTTTAAGCTCTCGTTCGTCCCTCTGAGATGTTCTGATGACTTCTTATTGCGGTAAAAATATCCGATTTCTCGATAATCTGCGTTTGTCTTGTTTTAACAACATTTTACTGCAGAAGGAGTTTGAGGACCTGATCAAAGAGATTATCACACATCACCTCTCACTGCTTACTCTGTCTCGCAACAGTTTTGAGGTTGGACGCTCGGCTGGAGTACCTTTAACCGCGGTTAATGTGTGGGTCATTCGAAAAATCGGACGCCTCTGCAAATGTGCCTGAAAGTGTGATGAATTAGTGGAAAGCAATTTGCTGGATGAACCATCGTGATAGTTCTGACACAGAAAATTAACATTTCAACGAGAGTAGGAGTGTTGCATTCTTTCGAAAGTGAGAGAGATGCAAAAATAAAAAAGTCTGGCAGGATATCCGTGGAAACCTCTGACGGATCTGTTCTGTGTTATGGGACCACGGTGTCTGAAGGATACAGTCTTGTTTTATGTTCCCGTCACAAATTCTGCTTCATTCTGAGCTAAAACACGACAGCAACCCATCCATGATGTGAATCCACCCAGTACAGGGTCATTGAAAGAGATCCTATAGCAATATAAGCTGTTAATGGGTGATATTTCCACATAAATACGGGGAAATGCAGCTTTTTTTTTTAACCAGGCCAGCCTGAAAACAGGACACAGCAAACAACAGCAGGCAGGAAGAATACTGAGACCCGAGTTCCAGGTAATTTTAGTGCCTACCTGTGGATACAGCACAGCATTCACACCGACATGCCACTGCTGCATTATGTGTACGTGTTGGTGTGTGTGTGTGTGTGTGTGCATACTGGTGTTTGTGTGCATTATATGACAGAGAGAAAGAGACAAGGGTAGACAAAATGTGGCCCTCTAGCCTTTGTAATTATCTGCCAATTTTCTCCCCGTCAGTTGCCTTTATCATCCCTTTCAGATCTCACCTAGGGGTCGGAGACTGTCACACCGCGGCACCTCCATCTCTCAATGTGTGCCGGATGAAATGTAGAAGTCCTCCCATTGACCTCTGCCTGCCAGCTCCGGCTTCCATCTCCCCTTATTTGTTTCCCCGTAACAGGAGACATTTGGAGATAAGGATAATTATCAATCAGCGATCTCAGCAGCTATTTATGCAGCCGCTGAGGAGGAGGCAGAGGATGGGTGTTACTTTCTGACGCTGACTCAAGATGGCATGATAGATTGTCTCCTCTTTTTGTCTCCAGATCACCTCCGCTTCCAGAGTGTCCCCGTAATAGATTTTGACATTATGAAAGTGCTGAATAATAAGATTAGGTTTTCACAGTGAGGAGGGAAAAAAAAGACATGACATATAATATTAATTAGAAAGAGCAAAACTTTCAGATTAACATCATTATATCACAGTTTTTAGGGTTTTATCGCTGGAATTGCTGAGGAGCTCTGACATTTTGCAGGCGGGCCCTTGGGACAAACTGATAGGAGCCGCCTCGGCGTGCGCTCACATGACGTCCTGACCGAAAAATATTAATGATAATCCTCCGACTTATGTGACATTCAGACAAGCAAACGACGGGCTGCGGGACGGAGGGGAGCGATCAGATTCGCCGGCTGCAGACAGCCTTCCGTCCCGACGCTCCAGTCGGGGGTCAAACGCGAGGACGTGATCCCACTGGAAGTCCTAATTGTCGGTCTTCCCCTTCGCTTCCAAACGTCAGAACCTTTTCATCTGCCCGAGGAGACAGCGGTGCAATTAGGAAATATGTTGGAGCTCCAGAAAACGGGAATTAGCGACGCCGCGCGCAGAGACTGTCGGCGTCACGAGCTCCGCAAAGGAACGCCGTCTTAAAAAGCAGTGACTTTTGGGGAGGTGTTGGGCTCATCGGACTCATTCAGCTCTTCTCTTGGTTCAGTTTGGTAGAAAAGAGAAAAAAGCACGTTAACATTTCTATCCACAGAGGGTTTGTTTACCTCACACACTGTACGAGTGTTTTTCTTTTGCCTTCTCTTCCCGTCTTTGCTTCCTTTGTTCCAATCCCACTAGAATGCAAATGAGGTCAGCCTCACTGTGCGGTCCATCAAATGGACCCCAACTGTCCTTATTAAAACAAATCGATTCGTGTTTTGACTCAGTGAAATGACCGGTGGAGTTTAACTGCTTGTTATTTTCGCTTCCAGAAGACAAAGCCATTGATCTGTGTCAGAGTTTTGCCCGCCACTCTCAGTTCCTCGACGAGGCTGCCAGGAACGCAACACCGTTGTTTATTTCGTTGCTCTATTTTAAAAATCAAACAACGTTTGAACGTTATTGAAACTATGTCAATTGGTCTGCAGCTAATAATTTCAGAGATCTGATTATAATTGTTTTAGAAAGTGAATAAAATACAAAAAAAACAGTTTTTGGATGTTAATATGAAATTTTTCAATCAATGTTTGCCATCGACTTGATGTCTTCCGTCTTTTTCATCGCGCTGCTGAACTATAAGAAGACAGGCTGAGTGTAATAAAGAGACGTGATTGGCGGTGAGCCACTCTCGCTCTGCCTGATGCTATAAGGGGCTTAAAGGCAGCGCGGCTGAAACTTTTGTTCAAGATCAATGTGGGAAAAACAAAGCAGGTGGAACAATAAGTGAAACAGACTGCACGGCAAAAGTGAGGATGACGGGCAGAACAACTTAGTTGTGTTTGATTTGAAGGCTTTCCTGGATCCTGCAGCCACCTCACCCAGGTCCAACGCTTCAAAAGCCAAGTTTCAATGTTATTAAAAGGCTCGCTGCTTCTCAGGTACAAATGTCCTTCCTGACACCGAGACTCAGCGAGACGGACTTCCGACAGTTCGGATGACACGACGACGGGGGAGTTCTGGCTGCACCGAGGCGGGACCGCGTCCAGAGACAGAGACGTGTCCACCTCCAGCATTTCGAAGCTGGCTGACAACAAAGTCAATTCAAACAACATTTAAACCTGAGACACAAAAGTTTCGCAACTCCCAGCCTCTTACTTGAGGGCCAGTCATGAGACGACTGTTGGTGCATTGCTGAGAAAGTCCCACTTCTGAGCTGGGCGCCTTTAAACTGATCAAATAAGTAGGAAGTCTGGTCGACAAACAAATTGTAGAAAATTGGTAAACATTTGTTGACGTCAGCTATTAGACACTTACAGAGCAGCTTTTAAAGGTTCTTTTCACGTTGTAATTTGACATTTTTTTCACGACGTGTAAATTCTTGTAATCCTTTTTTTGCTTTTTTACAGAAGCCATCAGCAATAAATGTTTAGAAATGGGAATGAAAGACTATCACACTTTCTAAATGGGATATTCTGAGTTTAACAAGCTTTAGATTTTTCCCACTTGAGAACAAAAAAAATGCCTATTTTTATAATTGTGCTTTGTCATTGTTTCATCTCCAAGATAGAGGCTGAGCTCAGAGTTATCTCGAATGCAACAACCCCCTCGAAAAGTCTTCAACGACTTCTAATATCTGTGCTGAAGTCCAAGTTTCCTGTCCTTTTTTTAACTGCTTTTAGACTGACACGCGTGACCTTGCGACTTATTTGTGCCTGAAAGATAAAAAACAAACAAAACCTTTCTCCGTAATTCAGAGACGCTGTTTGTTTTCAGCCACTGTCCGATGAAGTTGAATTTATTGGGTCGGTCTGAAGGCGGTGCCGTCACCTGTTGTGCGACTCCAGCTTGGCGATCCCTCGCCGTCGCCACGTCGTGTCATTACCATCTGTTTTTACATCTGGAACCTCGGTTCCCTGCAGAACGGCTGTCGAACATTACCTCATCTATATTTAGCAGGACTAATATCAACTGGTGTTGACATTCCCTCCTCTCATTACGCTGCAATCACAACCTCACAACCTTTGAATTAATTAGCTGCGGCGAGTCAATTAGGCGCCGCAGCAAATGCACCCAACCTGTCAAAACACCCTTCAAACCTTGAAAGTAGAAGAGTTTAAAATAATTAACTGGGATCGATTCTGGGACTTGAATTGGCCTGAAAATTTGGGCGCCCAACAAATGAGGAACGCAGCTTCTGCTCCTTTGAAGAATCGACACGTTGGGTCACGCGGATGACTTTGAGTGCGACTTAAATAGGTCAGAAACGGCTTTCGTGGCGGTTCGTTTGTTGTTCCGCGCGACGCCTCGGAATCCCTTCGCCGCTGACAGCGTGACAACATGCCAAACAGAGCATGAGAGCGAATGCTTTATTACTCGCAGCCGTGCCGGTGGTCCGCGGCGTGGCGGCGCATATAAGATGCGGCCTCACGTTTTGATATGCGCGCGCGGGTTTCGGGGGGAAAGCTCCCGCTGCGAACCGCATCTCATCCAACACTCAACTGTGGCCCCGAGACTCAGTCTCACTGCGTGTCTGTAGAAATCTATACTGAAAAAAAAAGGCGCCCTGCAATTACCTCTTTTTTTTTTTTAATGCCTTCTGAAAAAGATAATTAAGTGAACTCTTTTTGTTCTTGTGCTTCGACAAGGATTTATGCTGCGTATTTATAGAGGTTTCAGGCTGTCTTTGAACGTTTTTGCAGTGGGAGATATCATCATCTATAAAAATAACAGTGTCAAGGGCGTGTTTTCTTTGTGTTTGACTTTTTGTTTCGGAACTGCCTTTTTTGTCTTTTAATCGCTTCTCCCATACAGGTGCATTCGCACTCTCCAACTGGGTCACTTGGGAAAGTTGAAAATCAAGAGGTCGCTCCTGCACTTGCACCCACCGGACTCAGAGGAGCTTGCTGTAATTAGTGGGCAGGTATAAGGTCCAAACAGCCTGTGTGAGGAGCCCCTGGCAATGGGAGGGGAAGGGAGGGAAGCGGGAGGGTGGGGTGAGGAGGTGGGGGGGGGGGCATAAACCCAGCCGGGGAGATGAAACTCAAATAATAAACTCAGGGAGCAAGTAAAGTTCCTCCCAGATCTTTAAGGGGCCACTGGATGGCTGCATTGGGTTTCAGGTCATGCTTGCAATGGATTTTTCCGGGCTGTTACAGTCACTAAGAACATGCCTCCACTGCCAAGAGGTGGATGAGAAATGGAGCCGTTAGACCTACAACAGCATAAAACAACTATTTATATCACCGCTGGTTCCACGGCTGGATTTATGGTTCTTTTAACCTGTCTCTCCAAAAGGCAGCGCCGTCTGAAGCGCAGACGTTGTAAAAACACATCGCGCTCCGATTCTCGGACCGGAGGATGGGCGCAGACTTTAAAAAAGCGCAATTACGCCGCGGCCAACTTCGTCTTCCGACGACGCAGCTGCATATCTTCAAGTCTGTCCGCAGAAGGACTTCTGAGGGTTCATTAGCGGCTTGCAAAACATCCCACATCCTGCCAAAATGTGGTCCTGAAATTTCATGTCACCAATAATGTCTCCGCTTGTTCCTTGATCGACCAAGTTGTGTCTCTCTCAATGGGGCTTTTTGAAGTCTCTGCAACATGAAAATTGTTTATTTACATGTTTATCTGCTGATAAGTGACGAAAACCAAAACCTTTTAGACGGTTACTCCAAAACTGCAACATCGCCTCCATAGATAAAGCCTGTTGTTTGTGGCCTGAAATTTTAAGATCCCTAAAATTTGGTGCAAAGAAAAAAAGAAACAGCTTTGTGCTTTGCAATTTTCTTTGCAGGTGATCAAACAAACAAACGCAGGATGCATTTTTGGAACAGCACAAACACTTCCAGGCGCAGCGAATCACGTTGAGCGTGTCGAATCAATAGGTAAGAACACACTCCTCCCAGCAGGCGTGAGCCAGGAGGAACGCCCAGCATCACTTATTCATGCAGGGAAAGCGGTGCAACACGCTCGTGGATCAGCCTCCGCATGTGTCGCCGAGCAAAGTATGCAAACGTTTTGACATCTTCTTATTTCTGAGATCAAAACCTCGAACGTCCCTTTGGTAAATAATCACTGATCGACTCGGATGGCTGTTTAGTGCCTAAACCTGTCAACAATAGAACATGCGAAAGAAAGAGGGTGAAAATCTGTATGTACAGACTCCAAGCGTTCATTTCGAGTGGGGATTAGTGTCGAGCGCGAGACAGGAAGCACTTGTGGGTGTACAGTGGTGCAAGCATGATTGACCTAATCAGACATCAAAGGTAACGGGAGGAACCGGGGACGTGACTCAGAGTGACGTCTCGTTGATTCGCGGACACGCTTGACTTTTGTTCCTGAGCGAGGAAGTTCGGACCAAACCGGGCAACCGCCGCTCGCCGTACCCTCGCTGCTCGATTGTCTGTTTTCTCACTGCTTTTTAAGCATTTCCTAAAAAAAAATCGAACTTCTTGCTGTGCAGTTTTTGTGGGTGCCAACGCCTGATTGTAGCATGTCGTGCAGCTGCGTCGAAGCGTTTGCGTTCATCACGTAGTTCAAGTCTTAATTCAATTAGTTGCGTGTCTATATCTGAGATGAGCAAGAAGCAGCCCGTGAACCGGAATCCTCTCGTTACCTATTTAACAAGTGCCTGCAGCAGATGTAAAAATATCCCAGAAGACGGTCCAGATTGGAAACGTCTTCCTTACACAATTGCGCTTTTGTGAATTCCTGAAGGCCGCTTCGCAAAGAGACAAAGCAAATGAGTGGATGATGATGAAAAATGACTAAAAAGACAGACTGAGAAAGCAACTGAGTGCAGAAATTTACTAACAGGAGGGATTAACTTGAACCTCGGGTCAGTATCTCTGTTGTCACTCTATGCTTGTGTTTTCTATGTAGCCTTCTGCCTTTAGCACCTTTTTTCCTTGATAAACAACGCGACTTTTGAACACATGATCATGTCGTATATGTTTCTCAAGTCTCCGTATGTTCTTGAGTTTTCAGAGGCCGCTTCGCCGTGCTCCTCCTCATTCAAAGCGCATTAATTACCTCCGTCCTTCGAAGACAATCTGCAAAATAAAGCCGCTTCTCGGGGCCGTGCAGGTAGTTCATCACTTCGAGCGAGAGAAAAATATAGCGCGGAAAAGTGTGGTGGGAGTGACAGACTGTTAGAGCTATTGATATACCTCAGAGCAAAAGCTACAATAAATCTTGACCTGCCGTCGAGCTGTCAAAACAGCACGGCTCGTCTTTTCACCGACAAGCTCTCGCCGGCAATCACCGCAATAAAGATGTGAAATTCAATTGAAGACAAACTGCGGGCTTTGTCTGAGCAACTTTAATGTTGGGGGGGGGGGCTCGACGAAAATCGACGAGATTCGTCTGGATGCGTGTTTTTTGTGCTCGGCCATTTCCCCGCACACACCTCGTGCTGCCTCTAACCGAGTACGTTGTCGTGCGAGAGTCTCGTCCCGTCTTTGTTCCCACGCTACCCTCTGAAATCTAAACGGCTCCTTTGGATAAACAGCAAATCTTTATCACGCAAAATAGATCAAAACGGGGAAAATTTAAAGACGCCTGGATGGAGAAATGGCAGCGGGAAGGAGATGGATTTCGCCGTGAATTTGAATAAGTGTGCAGGGAAATGGCACAGGTTAATAACGGGGATAAATCATCTCTCGCGCGCAGCTTGAGGCTGCGTCTCGTCGATCCTTCGGTGTCGTTAGTCATCCGCTCTCAAAGACCTGACAGAAATACAAACGCATAAATAGAGGAGACAGAAATCTCTGGCAGCGATCCTGACCTCGCTTCCCGGAGAAAACCAAGCGAACAGAGCGCCTTGGATTCAGACGCAGGCGGGGCAAAGGCGCTGCGCTCACATCCGCGCACCAGTTTGGTCTGTTTTCACAACCCAAGAACATATTTTCTCTTCTTCTCTGTTTAGTCCTTTCAAAACCGCAGAGCAAAACTGAGCCCCCTTAATGAACACTGCCGCATTGTGCAGCCAACTCTCAACAACCCCCCCCCCTCCGCCTCCGCCTCCCATCCTCAACCCGATTCATCAAGGACTTCGTTCACATCCGAAATGAAATTGTTAAGAACAATTAGTCGCTCTTTATTCGCATAAATCCGAGCGGTAGGTAATTCCAGAAACACCTCCGCAGGCGGTTTTCCCTTCGTGTTCCGAAGTCAGCCGCTACCTGGGTCAATACCCGACTCGCCGATTAATATTTCATGACCGAGGATTCACAGGTAGCGAATTTCACAGCTCATCATTGCGGGGATCGTGTTTCACACAGGAGTTGGCTGGAAACACAATCGCTGCGAGGAGACGCGATCTCCTCTGGGGTAAACCGAGGTTAATAATGATAATACGCCGCGGCTTTTCTTGGGTCTTGGGGTCAGACTTTGTTGTTCTCGCAACGGGCGAGGTTTCGATCAACAGATTCACATGACGGATGGAAAGTGAAGGACTCAGACCGGGCCGTAACGCAAGTCTGCTGAGACTCGTGGACACCGAAAAGGGGCTCCAGACACTATCAGACAGCGGCATCGCTCGCAGGATATGAGCCGTACGGACCGACTCCGAAAGCCGTTGAGTGAGTGTCAGGGAGAAAAAAATGGAAGATTTGAGGGTCAAAGGTTACTCAGCGCCTTTCTGGAAAGCAGCATCGATTTGACAGCCATGCAAGTTAAAGGAAAAATGCACTCATCAGTTGTTTAATTGCTGATTAATCGCCGCTATCTCATCAACTTCATTCTGAGCTCGTTTCTCAGTTAAAGAATAAAATGTAAGAATCTGGCTATTTTTGGTGAATTAATGCTGATGTGAAACAGAAACGCCGGGTCAAGCAACTTGCGACGATCATTCAGGTGAAAAGTTTGAATATTCATCGAAACAAAAGGTGGGTAGCACTCAGCAGTGACTCACGATATCAAAAATAAACACGGAGATTGAAAAAAAAAAGCAAACAGTCGTAAAGAAAACTTGTGATTCTTCACTTCTTCCCCCGTTTCTCTGTCTGACTCAATCGATGGTTCCAGCGTGAAGAAAAATGGACGGCAGCTCCAGTTGAGTAATTGAGGCTCTTTTGCGCCTTCAATGGATTCCGCATTAAGAAAAAGTCGCGAGCTTACGCACATGAACTTAAATGTAATTAGAGATGCTGCGAGCCAATCAGGAGCTGCTTTGACTGACGACAACGAAGGAAGAGTTTCTCTTTTTCCAGAATGAAATCAAGCAGAATGGATTCAAACATAACTAAGGATAACAAAGACACGGTATAGGCATCTGTGCACCTGCGGAAGGTGATAATTGGCACATTTTCCCGCAGCTGTTCCTTTCTTTTTCTCCGCAATGTGAATATATTTCTGATGAAGTTTCACTCAGCTGAAAATGAAATGTCAAGCGCACTGATTGGGAGTGAGAGGAAAGAATGGAGATCAGGCACAAGAGAAGCCCAAACTTTTAACAAGCGAGCAGTGTGATAAGACGTGACTCCAGGATGATGGTGGAGCCATCGTGCCTGGAAGCCAGACTTTCAGTCATGCAAGCTGACACTCAGTTTCCATAGCAACACACTTTTAAATTTTCCTTTTCTCCTCTCTCTTTTTTTTCCCCTCCAAAGAAAAGTACCACGTTTTCTGTCAGATTAAATAAAATGTAAAGCTTTGGATTCTCCTCATGTTCAATAGGAGGATCCACACTGTGGAAGTACACCAGTCACACACGCGTACGTGTTCACGAGCGCACCGCACGGCGAAAGCCTGAACCGGAATGAAGCGCCAGAGCACCTTTAACGGTCCACACATCAAAACTGCGCCTTTTAACGCAGCACTGAAGAGAGCGCGGCGTACTTCATTCACACCCGGGCCTGAAGTTGTCATCTCCGACGAACAAACGCGCGGCGTCTCGGCTCGCCAGATGTTCCTCCTGAACGGCGGATGCGACTTGTTTGCGCGGCACAAATACCGCGTAAGTTGTGCGAAGGCTGACAGCAACTGTCAACATCGACGGCAACACTCCGACGCGGGCCCGTCTCCAAGCTGGAGTGCTCGAAGGGAAGCCCGTTTACTTTAGGCTCATTCCGACCAGCCACCCAGTCTTTGGTGGGCGCGTCGGTGAGATCCAATCTGTTTGCGGTAAATGTTTGCGCTGCGCGTCTCCCGCAGGAGGAGCCGGCGAGGGCACAGCAGCAGCAAACCTGGATAAACCCAAAATCGTCGGCTTAGCTGAACTGCAATCAGTTCTAGACGAAAGCGCAAACAGATAAAGTCGAACGATGGTGATCGTAAAGCTCGTTACAGTCCAAGTGTCAGATGTTAAAGCAGACGCTGTCCACGCAGCCGTGCCCGGACAAAGCGACAAAGTTTGTTGGATAAAAGTTGGCAACAGAATTAGAAAAGTAATGAAATCTAGAAGAAAAAAGAACATTTGGTTAGAATAAAATCAATAAAAAAACCTGGAGCCAACCTGTGGTGGAAGATCACAAATGTTTACACTCTGATTACGGCCTCATTTATTTTGCAGAGCACTTTAAAATTTTCAACACTATTTCCTGTCTTCCTGCCTCCGCATTTCTATCCGAAAACAGAAGCGTGCATTAAAATAGACGACGGAGCCGAATAAACACGGCCGGGCGTTTGCATTGGTCGAGAAACGGGGGAAGTTGTTCCCACAGAATGCAGACGGGAGGTTTTTTCTTCAAAGTTGAATTGGAAAACGCAGAGTTTACTGGCAGCAGCTGCTCCACCTCACCTCCATCGACCGCGTGTCAATGAATTATTCTGTGTCCACCAAGGTCTCTCAAACCCTCCAGGCCCACAATTCCTTCACACACACCTGTGAGAAGAAAGTCTTGATCATTTGCGACCGAGTCGTTTTTTTTCCCCAAAAATTTATTTCCAAAGAAAATGTAAGAAAAACAGGGTGGGTGTAAAAGAGATCTTGCGGTTCAGTGTAAATCAAACAAACAATTGTGAAGGGGGCGCCTTCTATCCTACACGAGCTCCTGGGCCCTCGAAACATCTGTGCACAACCCTGACATGTGGCAACATGAGTCGAGCATGAAATCCAACATTTTACACACTAAATTTCAACAGCAACAGACAGATAATCAGCTGGTTTCAACATAACTGACCATCCGAACGTCTGTAATTCTCTTCCTGAATGCATTCGATCCAGAGGGACAAACTATGACGTGTTTTGAATTTAAAGCTCATTTGATACGGGTTATCGCTGGTGTTAAGAGAAGCTGTTGCATCAGAAAGAAAAAGCAGACAACAGATGGCCGGACCAAAACATGAAAACAAGTTGTCTATTAAAATATATTTCAATATTTAGAGGTCCTTGGAAAAAGAAAAGGTTGCAAAAGGGCAGGTAGAGTTGGTTTTTCACCGCTTGCATCCTGTTTACTCGTATCCTTGCTGGAAAACGCAGAAGATAATCATATATTAACGTGGTCCTTTCTCATATAGCGTGTGAAGACATCAACAGGTGCAGCGAGGAGCGTCCACTGGCGAGCAGCTCAAGAGGAGGACGTTCGGAATTCCATGCAGTGATGTTTGATTAAACAAATGAGCGGAATAAGACTGCAAACAGAGCGGCCGTTCTTTTCCGAGCCGCAGTATCGCCTCATGAATGTCAATGAGGAGGTGCAAGGAGGTTATTTATAGTCAAAGATTGAATGCGGGGTCTATCCCCCTGCCTGATAATGCCCCCCTGTTTGTCTTCATGTGGAGATGGAGAGATGTTTACGCTTACAGCTACAGAGCCCAGGCATCACACCCAAGCACCCCGACACAGACGGAGGCAGGGAGGATAAAGAGAGCGTGAGCGGAGCTGGGAAACAGAGGGGACAGAGAGCCTGAGTTATATTTGTAGGGAGCGCCTGTAGCGGCGAGGGGGGGGAAGGGGGGGGGGCACGTACGCACAAAGGCGCTCACATGCAGGCCAAACAGCGCGCGTTAATGCAGGCCACGGTGCGCGGGCCGTGCCCTTCCTGTGACGACAGCTCGGCGGCGGACACACAGCATGCAGGAGTCATCGCGGGCTGCCACGGATAATTACCATAATGAATGTAAAGGCCTCGACATAACGGACACTCCTGCAACAAAATAGCCCACAAGCATGTCGGCCATTACTGACTGCTGTCTTCCTGCGAGCACACATGGGACGAGGCGGCTTCGGATATACATGACACGGGGGAGAAGTCCTTCCCAACAATTACGGCATGCTATTGATATTTTGTGTGTTATTTATGGTCAGTGGGCAGAACTAACGATGACGGAAAAGTTTCAGGAAAAACTGTACGTTGTGTACGCAGGCGGGGGGTTCACGAAAACGTGCGTTTCTCCTCAAATGCTGAGATATTACCTCCGGGCTCCGCAGGACATGCCTGCAATTGCCCTGCCAATGCTTCTCAAAGTGTAAATAACCTTGAAGCTTCACAGATCTTACGGCGCCGTTGAATAATGCATGCTCAAAATTACAGTTGCTCCGATAGCAGCCTCTGTTGTATCGGCGCATCGCCCCCCCCCGCGCTTTCTCCCATTGATCACGGCCCATAATTCCCTCTGTCTGCAAAGTGGGATGTCACAGAGAAGGCTCTGATAGGATATTCTGCTTTGTCATCCTTGGGAAAGAGAGAGAGAGAGAGAGAGAGGAAAAAAAAGGCTTCCCATGTCCGCGAAGGCGCTGCGAGTGAAAATTGCACACTCTACCGATCCGAGAGTACGAGCTTCGGAAGTGATGCCTTCGGAAAAGCCTGGAAACACCGGCGGGCGGACCTCCGTCCTCTGGCTGCGGGCCGTTTCCTCTCTGTTTAACCAACTCTTTCGACTTGTCACGTCACGTGCGCTGCCCCCCCCCGCCCCCCATGGAGGAGCTGATCACTGATGACCGAGGGCAGCCCATGACCATTTTAAATGATCCAGGAGGCCAGAAGCCAGCATTAGTTGGGCTCCATAATTGATCCGTAGAAGAATAACTGAGGAGGGTGACCTTAAAGCTCCAGATTAACCAATGCTCCTGAAGTTGCATTGATTTTTTTTCCCCGACACACCTCATGAGATCAAATAAGTCTCGTTTTATGTGCCCGTAAATTTTTCAGTTGCACCATAAAAGTGAGAAACTATCCGGCTGCGTTGCTTCTGTTAATATTCGGCCATTCAATTGGGTTTCGAACGCGCTGGAAGAACCGTTCAGACGAATCCAGGAGCAGAACGTTTGCCGCATTGTTTTCCATCTACAATGTCAAAAAGCAGCCGCAGTGTGTAGCAGCAGAATAACACGCGACATTTTTCGAAGTTCTTTTCTTACCAGAAGGTCGAGCGCTGTGTTGTTTTCTTTCCTTAGCGTTCAGAGAATCTACATGCAGCTGTAAGCACTGACAGATGCCAGGGTGGGGGGGGGGGCTTCAATCCCTGTCCCACAGCCTCCTCATGTGTCAACGCCTCTTTGGGCCAAACACTGAACCCGAAACTCTTCAGATCGTATTCACCATATTCGTTGCTGGTTTGCGCCAACACATAAATTGGATTTTAACCCTCTACTTTCCTTGCCATTGATTGAATCGGGTAGAAATGTGTGGCTGAGCACTGGCTAAAGTGGGAAAGTGTTACTGGGAAGGAGTGAGGGTTTGGGGAACCTCCCAGACAAGAGTCTGACATCACTCAGCGCGGCAGTGGCTTGTTCTGCGAACAAAGCTGTTGTTCTCCTCTATTTTCTGCTCAAACTCATTGGCATAAATTACAGCTCTCCGACTCACCGCTTCAGCGGCACACACCGACTGTTTCCAACTATAAAGCTTGAGAGCCGCGCTTAAAAAGATTGCTGTATGTTCACGGAGGAAACAAAAGTCCCCTCCTGGTTGATGTGTCGCGCACATTTGTCTCTTTCCTGGATTCTGACAGCAGCTATAAAGCAGCACCGCTGCAGGCGGCCACGCTGCTTGTTTGGCTGTGCGAGAACTGTAAACCTCGGAAATTGGACCTTCCCAACTGGTTAGCGTCCTGGTTTCCG
>JASSRZ010000053.1:7905660-7925127 GCA_032164315.1 Malacoctenus gilli | reverse complement strand
GGCTGATGCAGCGGGACAGGACAGCGCTGTGAGCCAGCGATGGCAGTTTGTCAGCGAGTTGAAGGGCTCTCAAAAGTTTCTCTCCGTCTCCCGACAACAGTGGGGAACGCGGCGGTACAGTCAACAAATTTCTCCCCGATAGCGGTGCGCTTTTACGATGCGCTGTGTTGTTTCCTGATTAAACTCCAGCCCGTCGCGTGGACGCGTTCCAAAAACTGTATATAGCGGTGAGCTGGCTACTGTCTGGGGAGAGGGGCAAACACATGGTCCTTCAATAAAAGATAATAGAAATGACAATAAGATTTACTTTCTTCATTCATCTTCTTCATTACAATCTTCAACATACTGGGAATAAAGCAATCCACAGGCCGCGGAGCTCTCCGGGTCGTCTGCAGGAGTGGTTATGCGAGGCACCTGGTAATTCATTACGTTTAATAGGATGCTGCGCTGCAGTTGTGCTTCAGGGCGAAGGCTTGTTCAGTCTTTGATAAGAGTTATAAAATCTAGTCCTCACGAGCCCCTGTGTGGAAAAAGTCGTCCGAGGACCTCGCAGAAGAGAGAAAAAATACTTCCTCACTAGCAAAACACACCTCGAGTGCGATAAATCCCATATATAGCGTGTTCTCGTGATAAAATTAAAATACATGCTTCCATAGATTTTTACACAGCTTCCTTTTTGTTTGGTCTCTCTGCCGGAGAGCGGCGGCGCCGCCACCGCAGCCCGTCCTCCCTCCTGCAGCGCTCGGCAGCAGACAGCAGAAAATTGGTCTCCGAGGACGCGAGCGGCGGCATCGGCGCACTGTAACTTCAGAAAAAAAAAAGGTGGCGAGTACAGTGAAGTCACTTTCTGAAGACATGACCCCGCCGAGTGTTCGTTGCTGCACAAATGTCGAAGCGAGCGACTTTTTCTCTAATTTTTCTTCTTCCTCCCCCAGAGCCTGGAACGATGGCGCCTGCAGATGCCGCCTCCATTCAGGACTCGTCAGAAATTAATGATCGCACGGGCCGAGTGTGAGAGTGGAGCTCTTTACCCCAGCGAGAGCAACTCGGGGGGGCAGTGAAGTCGACGAGACCGCGCGGACGCCTCGCGATCCCCCTTTTTCCATCTTGCGGTCGTCCGATTTTCTGGATAATCTCCGTCGGATTCCGCACCGGTCGGCCACGTTCATTAATGCTCGTCTGCTTCTTCCCGTGTGACAACAAATAGAAACAAAAATGCGGAAAAAAACGAAGAAGCGACAGACAGAAAATTGCCGTTTGAACGAGCAAATCTCCCGCCGCGTGCAGCAAATGACATATAGAAAGGACTGAATTTCACACTCGGCTTTCTATAGAGCTGAATTAGGCTCCATCACAGCTGAATAAGTATGATGGGAAAGGACAGTGAGAGGCTTTCTAGTAATCGTGCATGTCAGGAGAAATTTCTCTCAGGCAGAAAATGTGGAGTTACGAAGAGGAGTGAAGTGCGGATAAACGAGGTGGGCAAGGCTTGATGGATTCCAGAGGAGGATGACTGACCACTAATTGAGGAAGAGGCGCCCCTGTTGTGTCTCGCTGCGTGTCGCCGAGACAATGGAGGGCAAATTAGGTTTCTTGAAGTCATACAGGAGATATAAGGCGTGATGGAGGATAATGGAGGCAAATGAAATGAGGTGATTTAGACTGAAAGATGCAGAGGACACAGCTCCTTAGGGGAGCTCGCCGCCGCTCGAGCGTGAAAAGTCCCGGGAACTTGGGCGTTATGAGCCTCGACAAGTCAAACTCTGTGTCCCTGTCTCCCTATCGTGGACAGTAGGGACGTCGCTTCCAGCCACGCAGGTGATGTTTGACAAGGGGGCCGCTTCCTTGCACCCAGCAAACACCACAGGGGAGGATGCGACGATGCTGCGTGTGCGTGTGCGTGTCTGTGTGTGTGTGTGTGTGTGTGTGTTACGCTTAACCCCGCCCCTCCGTGTATTGAAGCAGATCAGGAGTAACTGTCAGTTCAGCCTCAGTAAACCTTTACTTATTTAATATTCATTTGATTTACTTTATTTTCCACCTTGTTTTGTTCTTCCTGTTCGACATTAAAATGTGACAACAAATGAACACTAAAAATCGATTGAATTAAAAACAAAAAGGGGGATAAATGAATCAAAACAAACTGGAAATACCAACTTGCTTCCATGTAAACACAGGTAAATAAAAGGTTAAATCGTGTCAGCTTTATTTTCACTGTTTCAAAGTGATGATTGGGTGACACGGGTCCTACCTTGAACGGGCACCTCCTCTCGTTGGAGAGAGTTGGACTGAGAGAGCGCGAACGGACCTCCAAACGGCTTCACTTTGCCCTCCAAGACAAATCTCGCTGTCCTTTGTGGAGAAGTGGGCGTGGCCGTCCACGTTGTCAGACCCCAATTACGAGCCAAGAGAAGCAGCAACACCAGAGGACCAAAACGAGGAACATGAGCCTGTTGGCCTGAGGAGGAGAATCACGAATAAACTTCTGGCAGCGCTAACGAGTATTAGGTCACTCTGGTGAAAACAGACAGGACATTTTTGTCGAAGACGTTGGCAGCTGCAACAGCTGAAATTGCCAAGAAACTTTGTTCACTTTCGTATTTTCTGGTGAGAGCAGAACGAGGCCTCGTACCGAGATCCCAGGCGGAAACCACAAACAACACAGTCTGTAGTGCTGATGAAAACAAAACAGAACATACAAAAGCAGGAAAACAAAGCAAAGCTTACCAGAATCCAAGCAACAACTCGGTGGCAGGCCACCCGGAATTGAAGGCGAGGAGCCTGAAAGGAGAGAGGATGAGCGCAGGTACTCGCAGACTGGCTGGCAGCAGATGGACGGGCAGCCATGTCTCCTTCTTCCTCGTCTGTGCTTTAGAGCAGCAGGCGTCCTCGTCGCCGCATTCGGCCTCCTTCTGTTTACGCTCGTCGAGCTGGTTCCCAGCTCGGTGAAGTTGGATCATCAAAGTTGCATCAGTCCTGGAATCTGAATGGTTCCCCCTCAGTTTCTCATTTTGCTCAACTCTCTAAGAAACAGGCGGAAAAGAGACGAGGGGCTGAGTCGGGGGGATGACAGTCGGAGCGCATGATGAAACAGCGTCAAACAATGACGTGAGCCCCTTTCACACAGACCGTTGTGTCTCTGGAATATTAACCCCCCCTTTTATTATTGAAGCACGTTGGAGGGGGGAGGACGGAGGACGGGGGACGGGTCCTCCCTCCTTCAGGAGGTGGCGAGTCGAGGTGGCATTCTGTGCGAGCGGAGCAAACGGCGTGATGGATTAAAAACACGGGGAGATTTTAACAGTCGCTGCTTCACAACAGCAGAGGAAGAGATCACCGAAAACACTTTGCTGGTATGTGACCACGTTATGCAGACGACACACGACCTCTCCGCTTTCCTGTGTGCGAATGCGACCTGAGATGGTCGCATTGAACTGCATTTCTGATCGCCTGGCAACCTCGGAGTGACCCGGCGCTATTACACCGTCCTGGCTGAAAGGGCTCCGCGGACCCTTCGTCTTTAGGACGGCGAGAAACCGTGGGGGAAGGTCGTCGGTCCGTCAGAGGGCCGAGACGAGACAGCCAACACACATCTCCGACCGTTTCAGAGACGAGTCACCTTAAACCTCACTTAGCGCCTGTCATACATGCCGCTACAATTGGAATTTCTGCGAAAACGGGCTTCCACAAAAACTTGTACTTCCTAAGAGCCTCCAGCAGTTCGAGCTACCGAGGCGTGTGACCCTCGACGTGGGTGCGGCCTGATCCGGATGGCTTGTGAAAAAGGATCCTTGCACGCAGGCAGGACTGAACCAAGGGGTCTTCCCACTGCGAGAAGCGGGACTCCTGACCCCGGCATTCTTCCGCTGTTATTCATGAAGTACGTGTGATTTTGTTTCCTTTCAAAGGCCACCTGAAGGCTCTGAAAGGTTTTTTTTTTTCCCCGACACAGAGATTGTAAGAAATGGAGAGGATGAGAAAAGCGAAGACATCAAGTCCCCCTCCCCCCCCCCCTCTCGCCCAGAGTATCTCTCACATCCACATCTTCACTCCAAAACACTTTTCCACTCATCAGAGCATAAAAATGTTCTGTTTGCCCGAATTCCAGCTTGTTTCCACGGTTGCAGCTGCGAGATAAATCCCCCAGACTGAACCAGCGTGGAGTGAAAGGGCGCAAACACGCGAGACAATTAAAAGGAGGCGAGTCGAACTTCAAACAAAGTGAAACGATTTCGAATCCCAATTTAGGCCTGAAATGAAAAACGTGGCTGTATTTACAGTACAGAAACACTTCAAACAGGAGGAAAGCTGAAGCACTTCGCTGTATGTTGCTGCGATGGCTTCAGGTCTGAATATCTGCCCGTTCTCTTCCCATATTCTCAGGTTTTGATCAGCTGACGGTTGTTTTTCTGCGTGTTTGCAGTGTTGGACGGAAACTTTTCCTTCCCGACTTCCTGCTAATTAAAGGCGGATCTGAATTAATTACATGATCCTAATTGTAACAGAGCATTTAGACGCCTGGCTCGGGTCTCCGAGATCCCAAAGTGGTTCTGCAAACAATAAATCCTCCCCGAGTCAGCAGAGACATCAGATGGCGTCTTTGTTCTAACTCTCAGTCGCCTGTTGCTGCCATCCAGCCTGGGCGCCGCTCATCGCTCGCCTCCAGAATATTGCAAATAATCCTTCAGCGGAGCGACGAGCCAGAGACGCGAGTCCGTCCGGGCACAGACCCTCAGACGACACGGCGCAGACTCAATGCGGCGCAACACAAAAAAACAACACAAACACAGCGTGACACAGTGAGACTCAAGGCATTGCAAGGCAACACACCACAATGCAAGAAAACACCTCAAAATGAAACAATACACATTTGAAAGCAACACAAAATGGAGCAAAGCGAAACAAAATAAACACACAAAATAAACACAACTTCACACAACACTGCAGTGTTCCACCTGGAAACAAGACAACTTATATCACCATAAAACGACCCAAACTGTGCGACACAACACAGCCTAAAATATACAACACAAAACAGTGTAGTGTTGATTTTTGGTTGCCAACTCGCTACTTTTACTTCAATAATACCATAATAAAGTATATTAAGTACGCTTATGTGAGGACAATTACGCACACTTCTGATACCTCTGCACAATCCACCCCTCATGCGAGAACAGTGCATGAAATCCACTGAAACACTGTGCAGCTCAGCACAATAAAACCCAGCGTGGCCCGAAACATCAGACAACAGCTGAACACGTCAGATCACCGCGCACAAAACAACACAACGCAACACACTGCAGACTGGAGCCCAACACGACGCGGCGCAGTGTGCTGCCACGGCACTCAGCCCGAGCTTCTATCATACGGTGTGTTTGAACTCTGCCTTAAAGGGACGCCGCATCATTATAATAAAGGCTGTAATAAAAAAAAAAAAGGCGCAGAGCCGCCCACTAAACACATAAGGCCCATCTGTGCACAGTGCTGCAGTTTGTGCGATGCGAGCGCGTACGTACGCGCTCCGAATGCTCGGCCGTAACGCTGCACAGCGTGCGGATCAGACGCTTTCACGGCGCGGCGCCGGACAAAACCATCGCAGAGATCAGGCGGCGCCGAGAGCAGCTGAAAGAGCGGCGGAGGCTTGACGTGTCCGCGTTCCGCCGCGATCGACGGCGGGTCGATTGTGTGATTACGTTTGGCCAAACGACGCTTTTTTACTTTTATTTGCATTCATTACGCCCGCCCTTCTTACTCACAACAAACGGAGAGTTGAAAAACAGAACAGAAACGGAAAAGTGGTTTCAGCCACCGACCGGACTCGTCTCTGACAATCTCAAATAAAAGTGAAACGCCACTTTGCAGGTAAATATTTGATGCCATTTCAGATCTGACCCTCTGACCTCTTCCTGGAACGGCCGATTACGTTTGGAAACTTCTATTGTCCTTTGAGTTTCCCTCCAAAGTAGCAGCGGTTTGCTCGCCAACAATGAAAGAATGCATGTTGGAGAAGGTGCGCCAAGTTGGCGGAGGCTTGTGAGGGATCACTGTTTCGCTTTACACCTCACAAAATAACCTCAACACAGCTGTGATTTTCTCTTTTCCCCCTGATCAAGCGTCTCTCATATGTGATCAGACACGCTGCACTCCAGCTTGCAGCAGCTTCCTCACCGACTGGCCGACCTCTGCTCCCCTTTATTCCCGGAACGGTTTTCCAGGTATTTCCACTTTACGTCCGCAAACCTGTAATGCGTTTTTTGCCAGCTGAAGTCATTCACGGCGGCCTGTAGTAGCTGCTACTGCCAAGGAATGATTTTTACAAGTGCCACATGCGCAGGAACAGTTTGTAAATTAACACCGTGAGCCGCGAGCCAAGATTCCTGATAACTTCAGCGCCGGCCTCGCCGCCGTTCGTGAGCTTCCGCGTCTCAGGTGACGCTCGCTGCGCGTTCACGTTCGTCCAAAACCGCTGCTGTAGAAATGAATCACACGCACTTGTTACGCAGCCACGCGGCTCCCGGCAGCACTCGGCCCTCGGACGGGGGCGGAAATTGAACGCAAAAACCTGCGCGAATGGATGCACGGCGAACGGCGTCTGTTTCGCGGGCGGCGTCACGCGGGCCGTGCGCGAGAGAAGCAGGTGGCGGCTGGATTCACGTCTGACATTTCCCCGGCTGGAGCTGCGAGTATTAATGAAGTTCAGCTGTAACTGCGCTTTCGGGCACAAAGGAGCGGCGGTTTACACCTGGCTTTCCCGCAGCTTTTAACACCCAGTCTGCGCTCATTAGCCTGATTGCGCCGACCGGGGAGGAGCAGCCAGCGAGGTATTTAAAAACGTGATGGATGTGCCGACGAGCGACGGCGGGACCGGCGAGGCTGCGGCGGAAATGCAAGGAAAAATTCGCACCCAGATGCGGCCGGAGGAGCACGTTTGACAAACAAGTGTCAGCGCCTCCATCAAAATAATTATTCGGCGGCGGCGGCGGCGTCTCCCGAGGACCACTAATGTCCTCACGAATCTTTTATCATGCTTTATTTACTCCTTCAAGTGGGCTAGAGCACCAAAGGGGTCCACGCTGACCCATTTCCATCCCGGCGTGATGGTTCCTGGTTTGCAACTTTCGGGCAAAGTTGCTTATCGGTGTTTTCAGACGTTTCCGAGTCTCTCCGTGCGCGCGGGGCTCTTCGGTGGTCCGGCGCTCTGTTAAATTATTTGACATGTACACCAGGATCAAAAAGCCCTAATGCATCTTCCGCGGCCCCTGTGTGTTATGCAAATGGAGGTGTTTTAATGAAGGCCTCATGAATCATTCAGGAGTGGTGTTCCGCAGGAAAACACACCGCAGGAACAAATTCATCGAAGAAAGAATTACTTTGGAAAAATAAAAACTGATGCCGAGGAGCCGCTGCCTCCTGTTTGATATCCTGCACTTCACCCGCTTATTAACCAACATCACTGAACTGAAATAACCTCTTTAATTAGCACGGAGCGGCAGGAGAAAATGCCCTCGCCGTGGCCACTCCGCTTCTCTGTCCCTGCCACCAGCCCTTTTGAACTTTAATAAAAAAGCGAATATCAGGATGAGGTTTCAAGCTCAATTTGTCTTTTCAGGAGGGCGGGGGGGGGGGGGGTTGGATAAAGCCCCAGTGTGATCACTCCTGACAATTCGCAAGGGGGGGGGGGAACCCACCGAATCGGCTCTAACAAGCGTTTTGATGCCCTAAAAATAACATTAGAAACATCACCGCGGGAGAGCAGGTGCAGCTGTCGAACATGTGTGAGTGAAATAAAAAAAAGGAGTCATTTTTGTTGGACGTGTCTCTGTCGCGAGTTGGAGCAGACCATTGTGTGCGGAGGGTGGTGCGAGCCAAGTTGTTGCTTTGACAGCCCTGAGTGAGGCAGCGAAAGGTGAGAATTATTCCCCGCCCACACAACACTTACAAGTCTCTTATCTAATCCTCCAGCAGGAGTGGGAAGGGAATTTTTTCCTGGCTGGATCACACTCGGGACGCGGTGACCTCAGAGGCCCCCCCCCGGGGGCCACATCCTCTAATGACACGCACACCTCACTACGTTCATCTCGATGCTCATCGAGCTCCCGTTTTGCCGCCGTGAGTGTCGTCGTTATCCAAACGAGAGTCGGCGTTCTCGTCGCTCGTTACGCGGTTGTAAACGGGGGGGGGGGGCGGTCATTGTTCCCCCCCACTATTAAACTGAATCAAAACCAACCAAGTTTAGGTCTTTGTGCGTGTTGCAGGCTGAAGTATTTGTGTTACAGACCAGAAAAGGGAAGCAACGCGATCGGAGAGGATTTTACTTTGAAAGACTTTGTTCTTCATTTGTGTCTGGTTCATTTCCATGACCATCAACTCCAACAATGTGCTCAGAACAAATAGAAAATTCGCTCCATAACATTTTGTCATTTCTAGGCGAGAAAGAAGAATGCAGGGAAAAAAGGGAACGACCCCCCCCACACACACACACACACACACACAGACACACACACTCTTCTCTCTCCGGTTTCTTCACTAATCGCACCCTGGATGTCAGCAGACACAACACAATTGAACGTCCCAGCGTCCACTCTGTCCTGAGCGAGCGTCTCCAGCAAAGCGCTCCTCTGCTCAGTGACATCGGCGCGCCGACTTTGTAATCATATTACCGATGCATGTCTCATTAGTTTCTGCCACGGCTGAGTGTCCCTGCTTCCTCCTGCCGCCCCCCCCCCCCTCACACACACACACACGCACACAAGCATCCACTCAATTGCTGGCTGGCATTTGAGAGTGTCTGGGCTTGCATCTAAAGCAGTTTACTGGGGGGAAATAATAGCCCTCTAAAAGGATTCTCTGTATGCAGAATCATCCCATTCCATTCGAATTCTAGTGAGACAAATTAAATTTTAGCAGAAGGTGCGTATAGCAGCATGTCGACTTGACAATAGACTGAAGGGGAAACAGAGAAAGAGCGGCTAAATTAGATGGGAGTCGGCGCGGGCGCTGCTGTGACTGCGCCAGCCCTGATTTGGGATATTAATGCATTTGGATTCATTGTGTTACGTTCTTTTGTCGGAGGCGGAATCAATACGAGCGAAAGGTTTGGAGATTTTAACAAGAGACGGGAAAGAGACCGAGCGAGCGAGTGCATCCTTCCTTTTTTTCGGGCTGTTCCCGCAACCGTTTCCCTGAACGCGCGTCTAGACGTCGGCGTCTCGGTCTGCAGCCACATTTCAATAAAAAGGTAAGCATTCATCCCAGAACCACTTAAAAACACAGACAAAGAAGGAGGCCACCGGGAAGCTAATGTAAATAGAACGAAATGAAACACTGTCACTGGGTGTCAAGATCATTGGCTGGCCTCCAATCCCCCCCTCCCCCCTCCCCCCATACACACACACACACACACACACACCTCAACTACTTCTATCCTTTTTTCCTGCTGAAACGTTCAAGACTGAACGCAGCAGCATTTGTTTCAGCCTAAACAGGCTCGATTTGGATGCGTGTCCCTGGAAAAAAAAGCCAAAACGAGGTCCCACAACTGCTCCTATTGATTCCACCGCAAACGCTTCGCCTGTATTGCTTCAAACACCAGCGAGGAGAAGAATGTCTTCCTTAAGAGCATCTCCAGAAACACCTGTCACCGTTCCCCTCTCTGTGAACCCGGCAGTGTTCAATATTGATGAGCGCCACATCGCCGCCGCCGCCGCCACCGCCGCGCTCCTTTCCTCCTCATTGAGTAGTTCTGGAGTACGCGCAATATGTGGCACCTTGAGTAGAGCTGCAAAACTCCCTCGCTCGCCTCTTTTTTTTTTAGCACCGTGTCCTCTAATTGCAGCTCCAACCGGTTTAAAGTTGATACAACACCGACTCCAACTCGCAGCGTGTGTGAGCACGCTATCGATTTCCACCCACCAGGCAATTTCCAGGGCACTTGGCCTAAATATCAGGCCCGATCACATCGACTGAAGGGGGAGTGATCTGCCTCGATGCACTGATGTATGAGTTTCTGCGGAGCTGTTCACCGCTGATAACGCGAGCCAAAAAAGAAGGAGGGAGTGGAGGAAAGGAAAAAAAAAAAAAGAGGCGTAGCAGCGAGTCGGCCGATTCTATTAAAAGTGGATCCGTGTATCGTTGGCGTCCCGACCTGTAATCGTTCCCAAACAGTGCCATTAGGGCTGGAAAGGGTCACCTGCACGTCCTCGGAAATAGATTTAGCCGAGCTAAAAAGCTGCCTGTGTGACACTCAAGGGAGCTTTGACTCGAGTAATCTTTTGTTGTTGTTTGGAGGCTTTAACGTTCCGCGGAGAAAGCAATTTTAAAACGGATGAGGGCGTAATCCCTGACAATACAGGGATTATCTCTTTAAATGACCTTTATCTTGCCGTGAGGCATGGAGTGCTTTTCAGCTCCGCTCTCCCAAGTCTGGTTTGATTACGGCGGCAAGGCCTCCTTCTCATCAGCAGGCCGTAAACAGGAGCCGGACACGCACAGGACCGAGACACCGGCACCGAAAGGTTGCAGAGCAATGCGGGAAGTCCGCTGGAGAACCGGAGAGAAGGAAAGTGAGTTTTACAACTTCTTGCCCTTTAATGAATCTTCGGAGGGTGACTCACTGCGCGTCCATGTGTGCCTAACAATCCCTGACATCAGAATTATTTGAATTTCAGTAACAGCTGTTCATTATCACTTTGTTTGAGGTGCTTTGAACCAACATTGATCGGCAATATAGAGGAGGAAACGAGTTCCCAGCTCTCATATCGAAAGACTCTCGAACAACAAACAATGCGAGTGGCCCAGACGAGCCGTTGGGGCCGGTTTTTTAGCGGGGATTTTTTTAAGAGGCTCCCTCAACATGATGGATGAGTCGATCACCCCTCGTCTTCGTTGGTTGGGATTTCTGCCTCATCAAAGGTGCTACGTTCCCCCCCCCCTCAGAAGTTGAAGGAGAGAGCGAGCGGGCGGGCGGGCGGGCGCTTTGGTTTGGATAATTGGAGCCATGGGATCTGCTACAGTAATGGGAAAGAGATTGACTACAAAGTTGACGATATTTCACTGCTAAACTTTCTTCCATGACCAGTCCCGTTGCTTTTCTGGCGCCGTTTATTGTCGACTGTTGGATTCTCGGGCCGTTTACCGAGTGCAAAGATTTGTTGGGTGTTTTTATATGCGCACAGAAGCTACAGCAACGTGCAGTTCGGTTGTTAAGGGCTCGCCGGTTTGTATTGCTGCACACCAAACGCAGTCTTGCAGGAAAATGAAACAATTCATTAGTCCCCACGAATTTCGCTCGGACTTCCGATCGAGCCGTTTCCGAAACTTATCATTTGAAGAAACAAGCCTCGAAACAATTACACGTGAAGCGTTTCGCGGCCTCATGTATGCCAATTTATTACATCTGTTTTAGGAAGATAGGCCTGATCTCAACTTTATTTGACCTATATCCTTGATGAATATTTCAGCAGCATGAATTATGCGTAGGAAGATCCACGCATGGTTCGCAGTGATAACAGGGGGGAATAAAAGACGTTTGTGGGATTTGCGGTGCGGCTGACCATCGAGGAAGTCGCCTCCAATTCAGCTGGAGGTGAAATCTCGTCCGCTATGCCATGTAAGCAAAAAAAACCCTCGCAGGATAAATTATTAAAGCAGCTAAACACCACGGAGTGATTCCCACACATGCATATATATAACCATTCAGCGTGTAGAGGAAGGCCGTCTTGAACAGGGTGTCACCCAATCAGTGTGTGCTTTTTTTAAATTGCAGGGAAAAGGAAAAAAAGCGAAGCCGGCGGAAACGGACGAATCGTTCCGCCAAGCCAAGAGAAGGAATAAAGAAAAAGTACCCGAGATGGAGAATAACAAAAAAACAACCCAGTTGCTTGGCTTTTCCGAAGGGATGCCGAGTGATTCATCCGGCGATAGCCTGGCAAAGTAAAGGCACGTGATTAAAAAGTCCAAAAACCTTATAAATAGGAGCGTGACAAATTGCCGTACTTTCAAATTTTCCACCTCGTTGCAGGAGAGGCCTGAAGGAGGAGGCTTTATTCACCAATTAAAGCTTTGACAAGCTCCTTAAAGGAGAGCATTCGTGATTACACAGCGGAATTAAACGCGGGGACACACTCGGTCACGTTATCCCGCTCGCCGTTCGCTCGTTTTGACATTTATGTCGCTGCCTTCAGTTTGAAATGAAAAGCGAGTGAAGGTTTACAAAACAAACTTTGATATATTGATAGAAAAAGGACATTTCTGATTATAAAAAAAGACACATTTTCACACATTTGCATATGAACAAACAAAATTGAAAGACACAGTGACAAACAGCAAAACATTTATGCCTACGTATTGGTCATCATGAGGGTGATCTGTCTTCAATAAATAGTATTCTGCACAGTATGGCGTACATTGATGACGGCTGTAATTGCATGTGCATGTTTACTGGGTGTTTTTTGCATGTGCAGCGTAAAAAAAGTACATACGTGACGTTTTTTCACTTGGTAGAAAATCATTTTTGATCTTTCTAAGTACAAAATCATTACACAAGTCAGTACATTGCTGGTGATAGTGGCTGAGAGGTACAAAAACATGTATTCTCATGAATAAGATCAACAAACACTAAAACAACAGAATTCCTCGTTTTACGGTCTGTACAAAGATTGGTGGGTTTGTAACGCTGGTGTGCGGCGGTGGAACTCAACTTTAACAGCCTGCTGTGGAACTTTCTCGCAGTCTTTTTCATCCCCCTGCATTTGGCTATTCATACTAAATTTATTATCGGGGAAGCTGAATTCAAAATGGGTCTTGAAAGGAATCGGAAGGCGGCGAGCGCTCGGAGCCCTACGCGGTGACAGGTCCACTGGGCTCCCTCACAGAGCCTCCGCGCCTGCGTCCGGAATATTCCCCGATAAATGAGCCGTCCTCATTGAATTCTCCCCCGCCGTCGGCGTAGTCGACCAGGCTGTCTCTGCTGACGCTGTCCCCGGCCGCGTCGTCCCCGTTCAGGGAGCCCTGGCTGCTGCCCTTCAGTGGCTTTTCATCGCTGTCACTGGCATCAACGACAAACAGAGGGGAGGCGCGGCCCGAGGTCAGCCGAGCGGCGCGCAGGCACACAAATTGTATAGCACATGGAACAGATGTTTGAAAGCAACAAACGCGGCCCTAAAAGGCCATCGCTGACAAGCGCGCACACGAGCGCACACGAGCGCACACGAACGCACACGAACGCACACACCCAAGAAGAAGGAGACACACACGAGAAACACTCGCAAACAAAGAATATTCCGGATGTAAAGACGATTAAATGCTTCACTACACTAATAGACACAACGGCTCCCACTCACACAGCAAGGTCTTATGGTTTCAATGCATCACTAAAAGCAGCAGGCAGGGGTGGATGCGGCGGCTGCACAGCAGGAGAGCGAGCACAAGGGAGGCGGGGGGGAGGGTTTGCTACAATCACTTCACTAATTGCTAATTGCCAAGGCTTCAGGACCAAAGGCAATTTCAAATCTCTTTAGAGCCGGCGATGGAAATTGCCAGAGTGCAGTGGAAAAGAAGGCGAGTAGGAGGTGTGTGTGTGTGTGTTTGGGGAAGGGGGAGGAGGGGGAGGGGGAGGGGGGTGTCGGGGGTGAAGGCTGAGATTGAGAAAAGGAGAAGGAAGAGGGGAGAAAAGGTGGGGCATATGCAATCCCAGACAAACAGCCTGTCATTCCCGGTATTCCCGGGGGCCCCCGCACGCCGGCCGCGGAGATTAGATGCCAATTTAAAGGCTGGGCAACTGGCCAGCTCGCAGGTGTCTCGCAACAAGACGCGGGGTCACCTCAAAGCACTGAGGAGATTTTTCCTCCGTGTCCTCTTTTTTTTTCCCCCCCCGAATTCCCCGCACTATCTGTGTTCGGCAACACCTCCGTCACTCCTCCCGTTTTTTTGTATTCATAACACAAAGCGCGTGCGTTTGCCGGCGCTCAGGTGGCTCGTGTATGATAGCGCCATTTGAAGCGCATTGTAGTTGACACCTGTGTCAAATACGGGCTCAACACCAGCAGCAGAATTGCAGCACGGAGACTGGGTTCAAGCTAAGATTACAAATTGGGTCTCCTTCACGGGGATTTTTAATAACCAATCTTATCTTTCCCATTTCATGAGGCCGTTTACGATGCAAGCCGCATAAGGTCCGCGTTTCAGCTCTTATCAAACCTCCTTTCTCTGACGACTCTCCAGCTCTGAAGATAAGTGGCTGTTATCTAAGAGCGGTGGAAAACGCCACAGCCGCGGCGGGCCCGCCCACAGTGACTTTGAATACAGTGATAAAATGGGGCTGAGTGCTTTTGAGCCCCGGCTCGCTGGAGACTTTGGATCCGGCTCACAGTCTCAGCCGCTCTCCTGGAAAAGCCGGGTTTTTTTCCCCCTTCAACCCCACAAACAGGTGAGAAATGGAGGCCCATCACCGGGCAGAAGGTAATTCGATTTGTCTCGCCATTGACCCGCGCTGACTCGAGGGGGGGGCAGCTCGGAAACTTTGGGTGAAAAGTTGGCGCTTTTTTTCCCCCCTCTCTCTCTCTTAAAGTTGCATTTATTTCCGTTTGAAGGTGTGAGCAGGAGAACTTCCCCACACCTGCTGCCCGCTCCCAAATTGCACATATAAATATGAGAAGATGGGAGGCGCAGATGCGAAAGCAGGGGGGAAAAAACAAAAAAAAAAACCCACCAACCCACCAACAACAACAACATAAAGTAGCTGAGGAAAATATTGCATCACGCTGGTTGGTTACTCCAGCGATGACACCTGCTGTTCTCGCAGTGGACAGGGGAGGCGAAGCAGCGGCGGGGCCGTCTCCGAAGAGGAATCATCTGAAGCATAATTACCACTTGTCGGCTCCCCAGACACGTGGCACGCCAGTGGGTGGTCTATTGCCTTCGGAGATTCAAAGGGCACAAGAGAGCCCTGAATCCCGCACTAAAGCCGGGGAAAACAACATCACAGTCAGGCTAAGGGCACTCTGGGGGGACAGTACTCAGAGCAGCCTCGTGAGAGCGAACCATGAGAAGCATTCCGAGCGGATCGCTGCAGCCGAAACATCTGCGCCAACTTACGAGGCCGCGGCGCGACTCCTGCCGCTTGGCGAGCTCCAAAGTCGAGCCGGAATCCGCGAGGCTGTCGACCGTATCGACGCGTTCCTCCGGCACGTCCGCAATGAGAAACTGGCTCATTTTATGAAGATTCGGGGTCTTTTTTTTTCCCGGAAAACCGCTGCTGAGGCCCGCGAGAAAGTAATCTGACAACTTACAGAGGAGTCAGAATTCATATAGATCGACCACCCACGTCATCTTCACCTTCAAGTCGTACGATCGTCCTCCCTTGAAGACACTTTCCAGCGATACAATCTACGATCGGGGTCATGGACACCAGAGGCGACGTGTTCTTTCGCTGCTTAACTGATTTAGTCTCTTGGCAAGAGCTGCGGTAACGCAACTGGCAGCAGCCACACAATTGTGAGTAATCATGTTGTGAATAATGCGATGACAAGCAGAATCAAAGCAGACAGAAGAGGCTATTTTAGGTGATTCCTGCACAAACAAACACGCCATTGTCACACAGTTGCTGCAGCGCTGTCAAGCAAAATAGGATTCAGTCCATTTTCCCTAAACTGTCACCGTAGACGCTCAACAATGCAAACAATGGAAATTCAACAGCTATTATGAAGTACAACAGCTGTCTGCTTCAGGCTCAAAAGGCCCAGTTTTTCGCCCATTTGCAATGCTTAGTTTATGCCTGCGCCGCTGAATGCCGCATTTTCTTTCCATCAGCAATCGCTTCGCATCCACAATCTCTGCGTCTGCCGCAGAGGCGCTCTCTATTGTCGGAGCGTGGCCTCCTCTGCAGCACGCCGCCCGATAATAACGCGTGAGTCAGCGCCTAAAAAGCGAAACCTACAGCTGCCAGTCTCCCAGGTGAGCGGACACGTGGCGCCTCGCGACGCCTCGTGTTGCACGTGTGCCATTAGACGCTTCCCAAACACGTCACTCATGCGCTGCTGAGGCCGGCGGGGAGATCAGGCCATCAGGCAGCCGATCAAAAAGCCTGAAGTCTGATGAAATTCAGTTTTGCTAAGAAATTAAAGCGCGCCTCTTGATTAATTTGTTTTGATCGAGTCCCGATTTGATCACGGACGCCACCGGGTCGGCAGGAACGGCGTGACGTCACGCGGGACTCCGGCCAGGGAAGTGACGGAGCTTCATCTGTGCAAGGGGACTCGGTGGGGGCCTGGTAGTAACTGAAGCGAACTCGCAACTTGAATGTCACCAAAGGAACTGATAAAAAAATAAGGGTTTGTGGAATCAAATGGGGCAAGAGTGCGGTTTTAATTGAACGACTTAGAATGTGCTGCTGAATTCACCTGAAAATCGAATGCTTTTAAGACGGGCTCATTATTATTCAGCGGTTAATAGCAGCTCCAGTTGAGCGGGCTCTGTGATTTTTGTTTGTTTTTCTATCAGACATTTAATCTGAAATGCAATTTAACGAAGCAAATTGCGTCCAGCGTTTGGACAAAATTCACTCCCGATTGGGAGACAAACAGTGTGCAGTGTGAGTTTAGAGTTAATTATGTGAGGCTCACTCCAAATGCGCGAAATGGGACAGTGTTGCTTTACAGGCAGATGAATCTGTGTACTTTTGAGGTGCTTTTTGAACAGCATTAGAAGAGGAATAATTATCGTTTCCCATGGCGATCGAAAATATTCCACCAAAATGGGGACGCGTAGCCTGATTACAGCCGACTCCGTCTTCAGATCTTGGCTTCGTGTCTCAGGTTTCTGATTCGAGGGGCGAATGGTTGGAGTGTTTTTGTTTTGGCGCGAGCGCGCTGTTGAGGAGCTGCACTCCGAGGTGTTTGTTTGAGTTTGGACCTGCGTGCAGCAGCAGAAAGCGTGCCAAATTAAAAGCGGGAGCTAAGACGTAGTCGCAGAACAATTAAGATAATTGGACTATTTGACTAAAAACTACAGCTTGGTTGGGGTTTTTTTTAGAGTGGTACCAATCTGTAAGTCAGCTGTAATTACACTACACACACAGAGGGGTGGCACACAGGGAGGGATTTTTCAAGCACATATAATTTGGGGTAAAATTGGAAACACTCAATAAAAACACACAAAACCAGACAGCGAGCGGCGCACAAAAATAGACGGACTCACACACATTCAGACACACAAGAATGGCCGACAACAGGAAGGGGCAGACGCATGCAGGCCATTAAATCTGACAACAAGGGAAAAGCACATAATTCTAACTAAAAGGGAACAAAGCTTAAGCTGAGTGTTACCAACTGCTCCTAACGGCACCGTGTGATTACCTAGCCCATTACATGACGGGAACAATGGCTTCTAGGTTGATCCTGGTAAAGTTCATGAATGCGCGGTTTGCTTTCAGGGTAAGAGGGGGAAAAAAACATGTCGAAAAGTCACTTTACTCACAGAAGAAACGTTCAACGTGTGGCTGTTTGAGGGACATTGCGTCAGCAGAATGCAGTTTTCGAGGGGAATGAACAACGTGACGCCCTCGTCACAGCCACACCGCAGCGCCGGCTCACCTGTACTCGTTGAACGTGTCGTCATTCAGTTCTTGCGACTCCAAGTCAGGATGGAGATCCTCCTTCTCTTTCACTGCAGGACAGACGAAAAAAAAACAACAAACAAGAGTTCAGCACATGCCCACCTCTCTCCACAACACACAGCATCTCAAAGTCAAATTAACACGTCAACATCCATTTCTTGATCGTTTCAAGACTCTCTGCCAGACGATTACTGGCATCTGAAGCAAAACCCAAAATTTGACATTCAGGCTTTGACGGATTTTAGCGCCACGGATGAAATAAACTGCTCTGAAAACACGGCAGCCGGTCTTTACGCAGAGAGCGTCTCCTCCAGACGCCTGCTCATTGTTAGATGTATGACCTTAGAGTGAATATGCTTTACAGAACCACCCGTTGCTTTTGAGAGAGACAAAAGATGGGCTTAGTGGGAAAAAAGGAGCTGGATGGGCAATGGAGGAATCCAAAGAGGCTGATGAAATATTCAGCGCGTCGTGTCAAAAGCTACTGCAGGAGAAGGAAGTGGGGTGTAGTGGAGAGAAGGAGGAAAGAAATGGTGAGAAAAAGGAGAGAAAAAGACTTTGCAGGTATGACCATGCGCTTGGCTCTGAAACGGGGGGGGGAGGGGGGGGGGACACAAAGGGCCAGCCAAAGCGCCGGAAAGGTCGGCACAGGTTGAGGGGCGACAGGGAGTGGAACAAAGCCAGCTGATTCCCCCTCGTCTCGCCCGACGAGCTATATAATCAAAGGTAACAAACAGAACTACTTCGTATGCAGCCCAGCCGACGCGCGCGGGATTTGACGGTGCTGGCATGCAGAGGTGTTGCGCACGCATGCATAACATGAGCAAAAACACATGGGGGTCAGCGCGGAGGGTTCGAATGAGGGTTGGCTGTCTTGAAAACCGCCTGCTTTGTGCTACGGAGGAGCTTGACATTTTTTCACGAGCGATGTGAAACAGTTGATTGAATTTCAGTGTCAGTCAGTTTCCAGTTTGTGGAAGCTGAAGTAATTAATAGCAGGACTAATGAGGGGCTGACAAAAAACGCAAACGGATATCTGTTAATGGGTTATCTTGTAATGGGAACAATTTCAAGTATGAGAGCTGCACTGAAGCAAACTCACTGACAAAATGTCACAGTACAGCTTTACTGTAAATGTTGGCTCTCTGCTAATTTAAGTGGTTTTGCAACCCGATCCCCAGTCCAAACCACAGCGGTGTGCCAGCTGAAACTAAACATCAATAAAGAACAAGAGGAAATTAGCTTCTGAGTGTTTTTACACCATGAAATACAGTCGGCTGCTGTGGATGTTTCCCTGCATCGCAAAGACACACAAATTTTGTTTTGTTGAACTGTTGAGCGGAGGTGTCAAACTTATTGCGGTTCACAGTCTCACTCTGTGCGTTTTAAGCCTGGTTTGGCTTCGACAGCAAGGATGCATAAATAATAGCACCTGCAAGTCTTTCCGCTCCGTTTTTGTGCGAGGGCAGAAGCGCAAGTCCGGAAAAAGTTCCTATTTATTGGACTCATTTTCACTTGTAAACGTGAGTGAAATCTCCAATCACAGAGTTTTTACTTCAGGCTGAGAAAAGTTGGTCACTCCTTTGTCTGCACATTTTCTGCACCAACTAACTCCCACAGTGTGGCCTCAATGCAAAGGCCGTTTCCACTGCAAGAATATGGCGCGAGTGGTAACCGCTGCATGTCTCGGTCCAGACCTGCATGTTTGACACCCCCGCTGCAGAGTTCACCTTTCATTAGTTGTGCGCTTCAAATCATGCGAATCACCACAAAGGTAGTACAGCGTTTCAAACACAGCCGTTCACTGATTGGTTCACTGAGACGGGCAAAATGCACAAGGGTCGCTACCCTGGACC
>JASSRZ010000053.1:7895353-7905560 GCA_032164315.1 Malacoctenus gilli | reverse complement strand
ACAGCGTTTCAAACACAGCCGTTCACTGATTGGTTCACTGAGACGGGCAAAATGCACAAGGGTCGCTACCCTGGACCAAGAATGACTGACCTTTTTCCATGGAGAACATGTCTTGTCGCTGGAGCGGCGGCGTACCTGCATACTTGCCGCCTTTGTTCTTTCGGACAAAGCAGGCCATGAGTGCCACCAGGGTGAGCAGTGCCACGGCACACATGGTCCCGATGAACCAGCCCTGAGTGGAGAAGTCACTCCCCTGACTCGCCACACCTGAGGACGGCAAAGAGACAGCGAGCTCAAGACGCAGGGCAGTGAGACGGGCGTCCGGGTTGGACTCGCACCTCCTCAACAATGGAGGAAAAAAAGGCAATGGACACATTGACAAAGCGGGATTTCACTCATTCACCACTCGCTCAAATGTAAGTCACTAAACTCTACTGACGGCAAGTGCAAGCTCTGCTCTCACCTGTTGCTCTCGTCTGGATAACCTCTTCGAAAATACTAGCGCTATCGAGCAGCCGCTTGGCCATGAGGCGCACGGTGTACACGGTCCCGGGTTCGAGGCCCTCAATTACGTGGGAGCTTTGAGAGGAGTTTATAGCCTCGGAAATCCTCCAGATACCATCACCTACACGTCCAAGCACAAGAAGCGCACATGCAGCAAGGGCGCGTTAACATTCACGCTCGCCACGAAACGGCTGTGAAGTTGTGAAATACATTCGTGGCACTTGATGCAACTTTAAACACATTGAGGGGGGGAAAAAAACAAGCACGGGACTGATGGAAGCAAGTGGTGGAGGCTTATCACACGTATTTTTGGATGTGGTTGCTGAGGATTCCCAGGTGTGCCTGAACATGATGCAAGCTGAAATTCCTCACAATGTTCAGCAAGGCGAAGGAGAGGGAAAAGTCGCTTACGGGTGTTCATATAAGCCACATAAAGCTGCAAGTCGCGCTGCTCTTCTCTGGCAGTCCAGCTGATTTTGGCAAAGGTGTCACTCACATAGGAGCTTACGTTCAACAGGGCTGGAACTGATAAAGAGAGGAGAAATAGGAGGAGGGGAAATTAGGAGGAGAGGAAAACACAGACAGGCACAGAGGAGAAGCAGAAAGAAGGCAAGAAAAGAGGATTAGCAGAGGCAAATAGGATCCCCCCGCAGCCCGAGAGCACCGCGTCGAGCACAAACCCTTCAAGACGACAGTTCAAAAGGCAATTCAGGGCCCCAGACTCAATTGAGCAGAGCTGGATTTCGCCTCATAAAGGGGAGATATAGAGATGGTGGGCGGGAGTGACATCCAGTCTTCACTCCATGTTAAGCAAAGCTGGCATTTCCTGACAACCCCCCCCCCCCCCACCCACCCACCGCGAGCAGATATCAGAATAGACTGAAACGGCGCCGCGTCTCCATTCCCATTGTTACTTCAAAGTTCAGGTACGTCAAGATGAGATCACAAATATCTCGTTGGCTGGTGCATGTGTGAGTGAGCGCCACACACCTAAAGGATGATGAGTGGAATTGCCGGCGATGGAGCTGCGAACTGAGAGGCAGCGGTTGTGGCCTCAGATGTTAGATTTCTGCTACAAAGCTGTCGGGACTAATGCTCTACATCGCGCTACAAGCAGGCTCTATAGACGACACGAGGGTGGGATTGTTAGAGTGGGTGGGAAAACTGGATGAATGCATCCCTGACTGCAGTCTACGTGGAGCACCTGTGGCAGGGATCGCACAGCCGATCTCAATCGCGAATTATGAAACCACAACTGTTCTTTCAAGGCACGGAGACTTCCCGTCGCACAAGTCAACCGAATTATTTCGAAAGAACAAACTTTTGCTGAGGCTACGGCCGGCCACTCGCTCCACCAACACGCCTACAAGCTTGTCTATCTCGAGCGCTACTTCTAAGTTGGCTGGCTACCCAGGCTGCGGGCGGTGATACATACTGCTCTGAACAGGGGCCACAGCTGGAGTCGGGGACAAATCTTCAGAGGGATAAAAAAGAAAATGAAATACAGCAGAAGATTACAGATATATGGAAAGCCAGCTTTAAGGTTTATAAACCAGCCACACACACACACACAAACACACAACACATCTGTAGGGATGCGGCAGGAGCTGCTGCGCATTCTTACAAAAACCAGCATGCGCACGCCCAATAGTAGCGCGAGCGAGCAATCCATTTGTTGAGACTTTTTTTTTTTATACTGCAGTTTATGAAAACGCTGGACAAGCCCGATGACATTTGAGGGGAGTGTCGCAAGAGTCAAAAACAAACCAATTTGATTTCGGAGCACATCGGACTCGGGGGGCAGTCGCACGAATTGTTTTCCACTGCAAGAGGCAATAATTGGCTTATATGTAAAGTATTATTCGTTGTAAATGATTAATAAGAGTAACAATAAGGAAGCGTAGGAATCCAGTCCACAGTCTTGTCGTAAACGCACGTCGCGGTCGAGTCATGAGCAGCTAGCCTCAACTGTGGGAACATCCCTGGTGGATGACGTTTGCAGCTTTCACCTGCCAACTTGTCTCCGCCCAACATCAGCTGGGATCACATCAATCGCCACGAGACCGATGCAGAGGATGGACGAGGGAGTCGAAATGAAAACCGCAAAACTAAGTGTGAAACTTCTTGTTTTCCTTTTGTTGAACCTGCTTTTCAACAATCCGGTCTCTCCGTATTCACTTCCTTTCATTTCTCGTACTCGTGACATTTACCTTCATCTTGAGACGAACACCATGTGATCCACTCTTCAACAGGTTCAAAATACTTTCCTATTATTAGTTACTTTTATTCTGAAAAAATAAGCAGGTACTGACTCCATTCATCTGATCTGTAACCTTTTCATAAATATGTCACCACTCAGTAGTTGGATTGGAGCAAAACTCCCACATGGATCAACTTGTTCTACTCGTCATTATGCCGATAAAAGCCATGTAATTTTCCATTTCGACGCCGGCTTTTTCATGCACTTAATTTGCAATCATTGGAATGAATGTGTCATTACCTGGGGCAAACGTATCATTTCATCGGCACATGGTGTTGCCTGCATTATTTCTCACATTGTCTAGTGTGAATATTTTGCAGGGGAAAAAAATTAATTAATGCTTGTGTTCACAGAGCGGCTGACTCCTGCGCTGATTACAGGCAGCGAGAAGGTCCGTTATTATGCTTCGAACTTCCCTCAAACAGTAGGTTTAACCACGAGCAGAACGTTGCCGGCACTAACAAGTTGGGTGTTCGCTTTCGGAGCCAGAGAGCAAATAATTTAATCTCTGGAGGAGCTGGTTATTTTGGTGGGACTTTAGAGGTATATGCTCCTCTGTGCTTTTTGTCTAGTTTGCAGGCTGCTTTATCTCTGCTGCTTTTGTTATCTCATGAGACCTGATGGAGAGGAGGGAAAAAAAGGAGATATTTCTGCTGCATGCCACGGCTGTTAGTTGCTCTCCTCTCCATTTTGCTGCTCGTGTTTCTCTTGTTTCAAACGATCTTTCAGTGTGTTTTTTTCCCCCCGTACTTCTGGCACTTTAGCCCTTCTCGCTGCATTACAAGCTTTGCAAACAAACATGGCATGCACGCATCTGCTCCTCTCCGTGCGCTTGTTGTTTTTGTTCTGGCACGTCAGTCTGTAACGTGCCCCTTTTTAAGCCTGAAACCGTTCACAGTGGCAAAGCGGCGGCGATGCAGATTATCGGCTCATCCAGTCGGGAGCCGAGGAGACCGAGAGGCGCAGGGCGCGGACGCACAAAACTCCTCCGCCTCGTCAAGGTCACTCCGTCGTGACACTTTGAAACGTCTGAATTCACGTTGCCCCGGCGCCACACCGTTGGCCTCCATAAATCTACCGCGCCGCAGTGTGACTAACGTGCCCTCAGGACGGCTCTCGGAAACACAACTGTTTTATCTGCCCGTGGAGCCTCTCCGCGGCCATATTTACAAACAATGCGTCTAATGGCTCTCAGGCTGGACATCCACCTACAGGATGCGGCGCCTCTCAGAAGATGCATAAAAGCTCGGAGAGAAAGCCGAACTTTTATTAAAACATTCACGGATAGTGGACACATATTTTCTCTGCCGCTCTTGTTTTTTTTCCGTCTTTCCAGAGAACAGGAGGAGGCGTGTGCACAACTGGAAACTTTCCCGACGGCACTCACAGCTCAAATTGAGGACGCTTTTTAGCAGCAACATATGTGTTTATCTTTACCATTTTCTTTTCTTCTAAATGCAGTTTTTTTAGGGCACTTTAGTGGTGGAAAATGTGAATTCGAAGAAAGCAGACGGGACTTTTGATTGGCCAGACTTATTCATCATCTCCAATGTTTTCATTTCACTGTAGAGAAAACAGCGTATCTAATGGGTAACACTAATGTTTCTCTTGTTCCCCTCATAAAAATCATAAACTTGTACATTTGGACTGAAACGTATCATCGAACTGCATCTCAGCAATCATTTGGGTTTAAAAAGAGGAAAAAATACCACAACGTGGAAATTATTTGCCAGGGAATACGTACTGTTCAACTGGCTCGATGCCACGAAGCAGATTCAGAGTTTCGATAAGACCATTTTATCTCTCAGTCTCTTTTTTACTCCTCTAAAAACACATAGAAAAGCAAAAGGAAGCAGTTGTGGCGCTCGACTCCTTAAATAAGCTTCCAAAAGGGAAAAGAGCACTCCAGTCTTGGTCGAACAATACTGGCTCTGCGTTCTTTTCGAGCAGAAAATCAAAAAGGCCTTCTGCTCTCGACTAAGCGCTGAATACCTCCCGACCGGACTGAGCCGCACTCTTGCTGCGCTTTATGTGTTTTCAGGCTCACTCCGATCCTCAGCAGCAAGTCGCTAAATATTCACCACGACCGTCATGAAAAACAGAGATGCGAACTGTGGTGAGCAGTCACAGGGATATTAGCGAGACATTACTCCCGAGCATTTTACAGCAGCAGCATAATTCTACCTGCTTTATTTGTTGTTGTGTTTTTATCTCCTTTATAGATTATTAATAGTCCAGGATCGCTAGTAAAATAAACAGACTCGGTTAAAAATTGAGTCTTGGGGGTTTTTGGGGTTTGCGACTCCCAAAATCAAGTTAGTGCCAAATAAAGAAACTGTTAATGAGATTTGGGATTCACGGACAAGTAAAAGGCCCTCGGTCACCTGCGGTCGTCGGAGGCTTTTACTATGAAATGTGTCACGAGGTGGGGGGGGGGGGCACTGGAGCTCTGACATTGAGCGGAGGTGTGGAACACCCCGGACAGGTCGCCAGGCCAGACAGACCACGTTCACAGCTGTGGACGATTCGGAACTACCTGTTGACCTCATGCTGCAACAGGAAAACGGCTACCCAACGCATGCAGAAGGCGAACCTCCGCCCAGAAAGACCCCACCCGGGTTCCGACCTTCGTGCTGTGAGGCGAGAGCTTTAATCCCAAGCAACCCACTGAAAATATCAGTGTGCTGAAGTTTTACATCCTAAATAATGTGCAAATGTTTCAGTGTCTTTTTCTTTGAGCTATTTTATCCTCAATAGCAAGATTTCACATCCACCTCCATTTACATCCAGCATCATTTCTTCTTTTCCTCCCAAAGCTTTACTGTGTGTTTAAGGTCTTTTATTCCTGCTGCAGTGTGAGTCACTCTCCACAAACACGCCAACCTGAGGGCACATGAGTGTGGGGTTTTTCTTTCATTGCTGAGACATCGCTGATGTTTTTGCGCTTTTTAAAAACATCGTTGCCTCGTGCCCGTCAGCTGTGTGTTACCGTGCTTCGAGGCAGGGTGACAACGTGCCCGTCGCGTGCACCGACTGCGTCTACGCACCTTCCGTGGTCACCGTCCTGCTCTCCTCGGCCAGAGAAGGTCCACAACCGGCCCGAGTGCAGGCGCTGATGTGGAATTGGTAGAGGCCGCCCTGCTCCAGTCCCCCGAGTTGCCACTGGGTGGTGTCAGGCCCAGTGATGTTCACCTCTTGGGATCGGAGCACCTCCATGGAGGTCTCATTAACTGGAGGCAGGAAGGAAAAGATGTCAGAACTGTCCAGGAGCCTCTCGTCAACTGATCAACACCAAAATGGGGGGGAAAAAACGCTACCGCAGTCGGGTCATGCTGTACATGAGGAGAACACAACTATAATGGGGGTCAACAGTGGGGGGAGGCGGGGGAGATGAAGACATGGAATGCGAGTTCACGCGCACAAACGCAGCGGCTGCATGTCATGACAGGTGAGTCGAGGAGGAATACATTATGAAGAAAGGCACGAGAAGATGAAAGCGGGGAAATGGAGAGCTCAAGAGGATGAGGGGGAAGTGTAAACAAGTGGCAATGGATAAAAAGAGAAGGAGGAGGAGGAGGAGGAGGAGGAGATGAGGGAAAAAGAAAAGCAGCGGGCGGTGGAAAAGGAGACATGAAGGAGTCGCCGCGGCGGAGGAGGGAAAAAAAAACGTGTGAGTCGGAGAAAAAAAAGGTAAAGAGCAGGTGATGGGATGGAGACGGCGTGGAGGGGAGAGTAAAACCACACGGAGGAAATAGAGGGGAAACCGGAGCGCTGCAATCACAAGAAGCATTACATATCACCAAACATGCATTATAGATCAAAGTACAGTATGTGTGAGTGTGTGCGGAGTGCAACGCGCTCCTGAAAAACCACCCTCAGTGATGTCATTACTGCACCACTGGTAAACTGCAGGTGAGGGCTGATGTGCCACTCTGACTCGCCGCACAACCCACCACCAGTTACGTCCTTGAATAATCGCAAGGCAGCCTTTTTGTTTGTTTGGAACCAAACAGACTTGCACGACGCAACATGCATCTTTTCCTTGCCATTAACAAGACCCGAGTAAATTCCAACTCCACTACGAGTTACACAGCGAGGAGAAAAAGCGGCGAGAGAAAGAAAAAACCTCAGACACCCACAGATTGCACTGTGTGGGAATAGCTGTGTAAAGCCTGACATCTGATACGGGAAAAAGCAGAGAGGAGAGGGGGACTGAGTGTATTGAAGAGCTGGCCAGACTCCGTGGGTGCGGGTGGAGGCGGCACAGGGCTGTCTCTGCCTTCACATTTTACACAAAAGACTTCACAAATGTCAGCCAACGAGAGTGTGGGCTTTGAAAACACAAGAGTCCGTAATGAAAGCCCCTCACTCACTCGCCCGCTCACTCGCTCACTCGGGCCACCCGAACCGTGCTCAGGCAAAAAGGTGATTTGCTTGGCGTTCTTTTGTCCTATATTTCACGAGATTAATGCCTCAGAAATCTGAAATGATGTTTGCGCGTGGAAACTTTGAGTCGAAGGGAATATCAGTTGGAAAGCTCAGACACTGAGGCAGCCTTGGCTCTGGGGTCGGCGAGACCCCACCGAAGGGTTCAGTGTTAAACAGTGCCACCTACTGTTGACAAGAAGAACACACAGGAGAAAGAGAGCGGGGTAATTGTATGGTTTATCAAATGGGAATCGAACCGCGTGTATGTGTGAACGCACACTGGAGTATCGCAGATCCGCCCCCTCCACACCTCCACCGCTCTGACCTGGATGCTATCTCACTTCCCCGCTCGCAACACGGCAGCCGCACTCGTGTTTGCACGTCGCCCACAATGCCTCGCACCACAGACTCGACACTAAGCCGCGGGAAAGACAAATCTAATAGGGAAAACACCTCCCGTCGGGTCCGGAGGTCGACAGCGAGTAAGTCGATTACCAGGTAGCGTGTGAAAGCGCGTGAGAGTGTGTGAAAGCATGCGAACGTACTGAGGTGGTACTGAAGGTGATAACCAGACAGGATGCCATTAGCCTCCAGCGGTGGTCCCCACACCAGCAGAAGAGAGTCTTTATGGGGGTTGGAGGCGGTCAGGATGGGCACTTGCTGTGGAACTAATGACATAACACTCATGTTAATGCGTGGAAATAAACTCCGCAGTTTTCTGCGGGAATTAAACGTTCCCAGCCGGCACCGGCCTGTGTTGATGCGCAGCCCTGTAATGTCAGCACAAAGCAAGAAGCGGGGAAAAAAGACTTCTTTCTATTTTCTATTTCTTTGGGGCAGCGATAACCACAACAGTAGAGAAGAAGAGGCAGCAATTGGTCGGCCCATTACTGCACAGTCGGCTGGTAAAAACATTAAATTGAACCTTAGGATTCACAAATATTTAACAATACTAATGAATATATTCTCCTTCAAAACTAAAGAGAATAATTTCCAGTTTAAACGACATGTAAAAACATTTACTGTGAATCTATTAATATAATAATGGTGAGGTAAAAAGGCACAAAAAAGGTATTTGAAGCAAAATAAACAATAGCTTCATTAAAAAATATGAAACAACAAAAACATTCATTAAATATCGAGTCTTGACCTTTTGTCTTTTATTGTTCATTGAATTAAAATGATGTTTATTAACTATTTCAAGGCCGGTATTACTTGGGTTTGTGTTGCAATGCTTTGGTAAATATTTGATATGAACAGTCGTCTTTCTCTTTTATTCTTAGTTAACTCTACAAGAGTAGACTGTGCCTGTGCAGTTGAGTGCGTGTCGTCAGCGCACCTCCCTCCGGAGTGCTGAAGGTGACCGGATCACTCTTGGGCCCGTTGCCCTTCTTGTTGAAAACGTTGACGGTCAGCTTGTACTCGGAGAACGCTTCCAGGCCCGGCACGATGACGTGGCTCCTCTTGCCCGGGAACGTCATGGCATGGTGCTCATCGAGGACCTTCTCGGGATTCAGCAGACTTTTCCTCCTCACCCAGTGAACCTGTTGGAGGGACGGCGGCGGTCAACAAATTGGTACAAAGAGAGCGAGACAACTTCACGCTTTCGGGTTTCCATCGACAAATGAATGTAAACAAAAGCTTTACAAATCACTCACAGGTTTGCGAATGCAACTCGTCAATTCATTTTTTTGAACCACAGCAGATTTGAAGTCATGGCCCCAGTTTCTTGTACTCATTAAAATAACAGAACGTTTCCTCGTCCTTAATCAGAGCCGCAAATGTCACGTTTAGGTGACAACTAACTCAAGTGAAGCTTGAAGCCTTCCAGAACAACCGATGTCAGCTTGTCAATCCGAACGTCTTCTGCATGTATGTCACTCAAACTCTAACAACCGCGATCCCACGATGAGGCCACGGCTCAGAGCGCCTCGAGTCTTTGAATGGAGCTCCCAAAAAAAGGAGACGAACGCTTGTGAATTCGTATAATGAGCATTTCTGTTTCTCTGCCTCTGCTGTATCCTGCTCCATTAAAGGATTTGTTGAAAAGGGCATAACCGTGCGAGCAGCGTCCTTTTCTCTGGGAGCTGTCTGCGGTTGTGGCACACTGGATACAGAAAAGGGAATTAAACAGAAATATCTCGTATAATGAGACTCTAAAAACAGTGCTGGCATAAAGATCTAATCGCAGTGCGTAAAGGTAAAGACTTCTGACAAATAAGAGCTACCTTGCTGTCCCTCCAGCACCATGAAAGCTTAAGTGGTCCCATTAAAAACGAGGGCTGAAACTTTAATGCGTTAATTTCGATGAATCATTTAGAGAAAGAAATAGAAGATTAAAAACACTCTATGCTTTCTTTGTGCTCCAAACAAGGAACATTTCTCGACACACTTGAGTTCATTCAGTGCTGATTAAACTGACGCACCAGATGCATCACAATGAAGTGAGGCGTCCAGGAGGTGTGTGTGCAAAATCACAGAACTAAGCAAAGTCTCAGTGGAAAGATGTGCAACACTAGTCCTTGTGCAAACGAGCATTGTTGCTGAACTGCACCAGAAGACAGCTTCAAGTGTCCAGACGATTCGGTCCATGTCTGACCAATAAAGAAACGCTGGTGAATTCAGATCGACAGTGAGCCATGTAGACCTGTTGTTCTGTCTTTTGGACCACAATGCTTTATTTTGCATTTTAACAGCATTCTGTTTTCGTTCCAGCTGTTTTTGAAACAGGACTCAATTATTAACCATAATTGATTCCCGTTCTTTCTAGAAAAGTGACTTTTGGTCAAATAAAAAAAAACGTGATTCATGTTTCGTGTATAAAGCTGGGTGGAAGCAACAAATAGCTTCCGAAAGGGGTATTTCTAATTGGCCAATTGGACAGCAGCTGGACTTGCGTACAAGTATTCAGTCCTCTTTTCGCCTCAGATATGAAGCACCAGTGTTGCAGCTGAAATTCTACCACGATACACCCAGGATACACTTACGTCATAGCCCCCCAGATGACCTCGCACT
>JASSRZ010000053.1:7880765-7895253 GCA_032164315.1 Malacoctenus gilli | reverse complement strand
CCAGTGTTGCAGCTGAAATTCTACCACGATACACCCAGGATACACTTACGTCATAGCCCCCCAGATGACCTCGCACTGTGGCATATGGAACCTGTGTCCAGCTCACTCTCAGAATAGTGGTGTTGATCACCTCCACTGCAATGTCCCGTGGTGCGGCGGTGGGAACTGGACACAGAGAGAGAGAACAAAGGTCAAAAACACACACTGACCACCACTGGACCCCCTTGTCCAAAGTTTTCCACACTTCTACAAACAGGGCGGAGGGGGGTGATTTGGCTACTTAAGGTCAGAAAGTGTTTTTCCCAGTCTGTTTGTCGAGGGTTTCCAGACTTCGGTTTTCCTTTCATGAGACAGCGCGGAGAGGACTGTGGAGGATGTGCTCTGCCCCCCCCGGCTGCAGGTGTTTCCCGTTGTCAGAACAATCACACAGTGAAGCTGTGAGTCAGGAGAAATTCTGCAGCCACTGAACAGCGGGCAGCGTGGCCTCGCCAGCTTGCTTCAACCGTATAGTCACACTTTTCATTTACACCAAGAGGAAGAAAATTAACCACAACCTCGTGAGGAGGTGTGAAGCTAAGTAGGAGTGATGCGGCGCTTGCGAAGGGGTCACACACGCCCACCGATGCAAGAGATTCCCTCTATTTTTTTTTAACATAATCGCCCTTGTTCTCCCACTTTTTAAATTGCAAGTCATATACACTTACTACAACGCACCACACTTCTAGACACGCGTATCCTCAGACGATACGGCTCTACGTGTTGCTGTGACGACGGGGAGGGAGAGACGGAAAGCAGAGCGGAAACTACAGACGGGAGCCGGCGGGCCTACAGCACAAAGAGGGTCGTGATCTGTCAAACCTCGACCAGCGTCTGAGACAAAAGTGGAAATTTGACATGGCTCTCCTCTACAGAGGTCAGCTGCCACCTGCTACATTTAGCCATCGCGGGAGAGAGAAAGAGAAGTCACAACTGGACACCTGCACAAGGTTAAAGCCCCCGAATAAGAGGAGGAGGAGGAGGAGTAGGGGGAGGGGAGAAAAAGGAAAGAACTTAACCTGACACATTTTCCCGGAGACAATGCCAAAAGACAACTGAGGACACGGTGGAAAAACAACAACAAGAGAAGTTTAAAGTGAGTCCCGAACGAAGGGAAATCGTGTTCATTCAGCTTGGACAAGGACAAGACGGAAGCAGCAGGGCAAAACAAGCAAAACGGGAACAGCAGGGGATAAATCCAATGACTCTGTGGCCCCTAAAATCCCCCCAAACTCACCATCCTCTCCAGAGTAGCCTGTGACCACCTTCGGCTCCGGACCCCAGCCGTCGCTGTTCCTGCTCTGAATTTTGACCTCGTACGGAACAAAGGTGGACGTATTCCTCACGACAAACGAGTGCCGTTTGACCATGTGGTCCCTCCACTCGTCCTCCACGCCCAGTTTGCGGTAGCTCACCTTGTACTCAAGGCCCGGGCCGTTGTGTTCCAGGGGCATCAGCGGCTGCAACGCGGCACCGTCGAGACGACTCAGAAACGTGGAAACTTGGGTTGCTTTGGAAACGTGGAAGATAAAGCTCTTACCTCCCAGCTTATGTCCATCTGATGTGGGAGATGGCCTTGGATTTTGATGTTTTCTGGGTTTCTATCAGGAGCTTTGGAAAGATAAACGTGTTCCATCGATTATTTATCTATGGCGACATTGTTTCCTTCACTTTGCCGTATTTGCATTCTGGGGCTGAACTTTACACCCGACTTCGTGGGCTGAGCCCGTGTCGCTGCCAACCGGCAAACTCCTCGGCTGCTATTGACGACGACTGAGCTCCAGCCTGACAAGCAGCAGTTGCGACTTCAACCTCAAAGAACATCTGTGAGATCAGCTGCTCCTTGCAAAGCAAAGGACACAACCGTGGCGTCTGACATGCTCCAAATGCCAGATGCGGATCAGGATGCCCGCCAGCAGCAGCGATCTGACCAGTAACGGTTGAATTTGTTTTTTAATATCGCAACTTTATTGAACAAGAGCAACGAGTCCAAAGCAGAACGAGCCGCTTGCGGCTGGCAAATATTTCGTGGATTGCTGCTCATCCAACAAATGCACGGTTTATCAAAATGAGGATGTATTTAAAAGGCCAAAAAAACTGAACTAAAATCAGACTTTATTGCTTGTTCAGCAAAATGAGTCAAGTGTTTGTTCACCTTGTTTGTTTCCCAAATACAAGATCTTTCCTTCTGCTGGGCTTTGGTAGCTGCTCCAAAAGTCTCCAAATTTCCTGAATTTTAATGAGGTTAAGCAGCGACAAGAGCCGGGGAAAATATTTTCGGAGACTCCAAAATACGCTTAACCCCTCCTGCTGCCGAGTCCTGCGGCCACAGGCTGTTTTTTTTTTTCCCCAGATGGCAACGCTCACACGCACGCTGCACGTTTGAAAAGAAGGTGTTAAAACCTCGGAGGTTTCCACAAGACAGACAACCGGGGGGAGAAAATGCTAATGAAAACAGGAAAGGAGTCTCACGAGCGGGGGCCGTTTCGTGTCTCCTCGTGGGCTCGCTGGGGGGTCCGGGTCCGACGGCATTCACGGCGTACACTCTGAACTGGTAGGTAAGGTGTCCGTGTAGCGCCAGCTCGGCTGTTGCCTGGTTACCAACTACTTTCAGTAGCTCCTTCCACCTTCCAGGCTCCCACTTGCTCTCCTCGTACTCCACCACGAATTCTGTGTCGGAGGAAAAAGGGAGGAAATCTGCACAGTCAAGTGTCAGCATGCAGCTGCAGAAGAAGAAGAGAGCTTTCCGCTGTTTTATGTATGTAATGATCAGTTCCCTTCAGTCCGCTATCAATGAATGATTCAATATTCAGCGAGTCAGTGCTGTTTTGACGATGCAATTGTTCGATGAAAGTTCAATGAGGTTTTTATTAGAACACGTTGCAATGAAGATAATCTGAGTGGGAAAAAAAAACAAGCAGAAAATTAGGAACCTCAACTGAATTTTGGCTTTAATTCACTTCAGTATGAAGCTTTAATTTGTAATTATTATCCCCCACTTCCTTCGTTTTAATCCCTCCACCACCGAAGAACTTTTTAGTTCTTTTTTGAAAAGGTTTGCTCACGAATTTACAGCTTTATAATTTCAGAATAAAGGTTCTCAGCATGGGGGGATTTTTTTTTTTGCTGCTGCTGCTGCTGCTGCGTGTCTTGCCAGCTCCCACGCAGGTTATGCACTACACAACAATGTCACACCATTGCACTGATTCAGAAGGTGGTGGTAATGTGCCAAGTTTTGCAGCAGCGCACCAAGAGAAGGCTCAAAGAGAAAGTCTTGCTCGTGGTGCCAGAAATATAGATGTGTAGCCGAGGGAGGATCGTTGAATATAGAAAGAAACTTTATGGCTTTACGGAGACTGATGAGAAAGAAAAAGCATTCATCCTGTTGACAACAAACGAGCTGCTTGTTGAATGGCTGGATGTAAAAAGAACTTCTGTTAGTGTCACAAGTTTCAGAAGTTTTGACAAGATCGTTCCTGATTGGACGCTTTTTCGAAAGGGGCGTGCGGGCTTTTCATCCTCTGCAACACATGACAAAGTGGAAAACAAGACGAGCCAACAAGATATATTTATCAGTCGATGTAAATTGTTATCATCAGTTAGTTCCAGAAATAAAATGGCCCTTATTTGGAAGCTCAACTGAGAGACAAAGCTTTCTCGCCCGGCGCATCGCAGCTATTTACAGCCACGGCTCATTTAGGAACTTTAGTTAACACTCATGGATGATCACAGCAGCCGAATCTGCTAAATCTCCTTTTCACAGAGGAGATATGAAAACATTTAATGATTCACGGTAAATGAATTAGAACAGCATTAACGTACAGATCTAAGCCAGCCCCCCTCTCGCAGTCTGCGGACTTGAAACGATACCGTTGCTCTCTGCGGAGCCATTTTTCATCCGCGTGGCAAAGCCGGTCGGAGCCGCTGCGTGATTAGAATGAATTATCCTTCTGCTCTTTTACATTAAAGCGAAGTTCGACTCAGTTTTTTTTCTCTTTTGTAGTCGAATCTCAGTTGGAGTCCATTTTTGGATGGTTTGAGAATGTGTGCTATGAAGATCAAGTACCTCATGCCTGAAAAATAATCACACGCACGCTGTTTTCTCTTACCGTACGACATGCCCACTGTTTTGTAATTGTCCCAAAATGACAGAATAATTGCATCATCTCAGAACATTACGAGCATACAAGCAAACTTGTCATTTCTTCCTCAGGAACGGCCCAAAATAATCAATAGAGTCTGATTGAAATCAAAGTCGACGAGCAATGGCATCGTTCTGTGTCTCTCTGTGTCATTTAGTGCCGAAAACGCATTTTATCCCCTTTAAAGTTTTAGGTTTTGACTCTGACTTCTGTTGGGTTTTTTTTTTACCTGTTATGGAGCTGTTGTGATGACTTCCAGGTATCCAGGACAGGCTGATATTCCTGGAACTTCTGAGCTCGGATATTTCTAAATTCGTAGGAGCATCGGGAACATCTGCAGCACAAATGATTGAGTGAGATAGACGGCGGGGAAACTTCAGTTGCACAAGCGTGAAGAGCAGTTACGTACGAAAAGAAACAACTGTCAAATATCTCGTCAATGCAATGTATTCTTTTTAATATTCTGACATTGTTTGTATCATAAATCTGTCTTGCAAAAGCGTTAGTTTTCAATGATTCATGATTTACCGAGTACTGTGAGCAGCGCCGTGGCTGAGTCTTCATCCAGGCTTGTCCTTGCGATGCAGGTGTATGTTCCCTCATCACTGAGGTTTACGTTCATGACCTGCAGCATGTCGTCATCCACAAAGTATCTGGAGAAATTCAAAGAAAACGTTGTTAAAATGGAGTTAAAAGTTGCCTTTTTTGCGTTCACTTTAACTTAAAGGGGAGTTTTCAGTGCGCATATTTAAAGCCTTCACTGAACCTGCGCAGCTGGTTTCATTTTTTTTTTGCATTATTGTTGATCACAGAAACATTTTAGTCATAATGAAAAAGCACAAAACTTGTTTTGCCTTTTTTTTTGTCCCAGTAAGTGCAGCGACGCTTCTGCAGCAAATTTTCAATGAAAAGTGTAATCAAATTGCAGCAGCCAGCGAACAAAGCTGAGAGGCGTGCTACTTCCCTCTGAGCAGGATACAAACAAAGCCCTTCGAGTTTCATCCTCGATTTCTATGGCAGCGCTAAAATAAAGGCAGAGACACGGAACGAACGCCAGAAAAGGGTCAGAACAGCCGAATCTTCAGACGTTATCGAGCAGCAGCTCCCATCCTCCTCCTCCTCCTCCTCCTGCATCCAGGGAAGCCTGTGGATTCTGTCTTTGATCCATGATTTGCCAAAACATTCCAGTGAAGCCAAACAGCATCACAAACTCAGCACTCAAAAGCAGGAGGCTTCAAAATAAAAGCACAGGGCAGCTGTATCCACGTCTGCTCCCGTCTTTCTGTGCTACTTTCGAGAGAACGGAGGAAGAGGAACGTTTCGGGGCATGTCCTCATATTTCTACCAGGAAAAAGGCCTGAGTATATTTCATGAAGCTTGACAGAAAGACAATAAAACATTCAAGTAGTCACCTGGAATCTTCCTCAAAGGTAAGCGGGATCTCCTCCCCGTCTTTCTTCCACACCACCTCGAAGGTGCCGCGCAGACTTTTATCGTACTTGGCCTCGCACATGAGCTGAGCCGAGGTCCCGCTGACCACCTGCGCGTCCTGGGGTGGGCCGACGATCGTTGTGGGGTCTGAAGATCAAACACAATGTGAGATGGCCAAGAGTGAACAGATCAGGCGGAGCAAATGGATCAGCATTTGTTTTTGCTCTTCTAAGTATTTACTGCAGCGATGAGTCTTTCCTCCAGATGGCCTCTTTGATGAGGGACACAAGTGATCCAAAATTAAATGGTAATTTGTATTTATGAAAGGACCATGAAAAATATATCTCCAAATTTGTTCCCTCACATTATTATTGATGCCGCCTCTCTTTTTAGCATCAATCAAAGTCAAGACGATGAGAAATTTAGGAGTTTATGTATCAAAGGACCTAAAAAAAGACAAACCACCTCATTGTAGCCGTTTAATTGGTCACAGCAGAGCAGCACCAGCGATAAACAGGCACGTCCCTCTTTCTAAAATTTTAAATGTTTTTCAATTTGGTACAAATTCTTCCGCCGATGTGCCGACGGAACCGGTCAGCGAGTCGCCTGTCACAAAACATTCGAATGTTTTCATTCTGAAGTATTATTTCTTTCGGAAATCATCAAAAAGAACCAGATTTCAGGCCAAATTGATAGATTTCCCGCGAAGCGTTCAGAGCGGGCTCTTCTGTGTACATCCGTTTATTACACTGCTTTAAATTACCTTTCACATCCAGCACAGCAGTGACGGCCGACGTGCCCTCCGTGTTGCCGGCGACGCACACGTATCTCCCACTGTCGGCTTTCTCCGTGCCGATGATTTTCAATGACTGTCCGCTCTCGAGAGCGGAGAAGCGTTCCCCCTCGACGGCTGCATCGTCCTTGGACCTGCAGACGGAGAGTTTGTGTCTCTCTGCATAAGTGTGTCTGCATAAGTTAACACAGACATTTCTTTCACTTGTTTTATGCCATATTCAAAGTAACCTCGGATGAAGCGCGCCGTGCACGCTGAACCAGAAAGAAAAATGGAAAATAAGGGGAGATATTACATTTGAATGATTTGTTTGTATGTTGCGGGGGAATCTGAAATGTTGACGATCGTCTTCTCTTTTCAGTAGGAACTCTTGAAAGTGGGAGTCAAAACAGGAAACTGAATGGAAGAAAAGCCCCGCCCTCAGCGGCTGATTAGATTTAAGTGAGACATAATTAAATGGGATCAGAAGTGTCATCTTAATATTCAGAGTGTTTTGGTAACATAGAGAGTGCTTCGTCACGGACTGTCGGAGATCCAATTTCTCTTTTGTGCGACTGTAACCGAGCTGCAGTGGTGGTTAATAGGATTTAATTAGCCCAGCTTCAAGGAACGGAAGAAGATTATCTCATTAAACAGACATACAGTGAGTGTCAACATCAGACTGTGTCACACAGATACCTGAAGCTGAGCAGGATTAATATCGTGACTCACTGCTGGAAAAGCGAGCATGTGCATCGGTCCAAGCTTCACATTCACTGCAACTGTCGTGATGGCAAACTAATCAAGTGAATATAACTGATACATGTTGTGATGTGTTGACTTTGATCATACTTTACTTGTAAAATCGATTTAAACTGCGACAAGCAATCAGGGAAAACTGCACACGTACCAGGAGATGCCGGACGGTGGCGAGCTGAACACGGTGCAGTTCATGGTTACGTCCCTTCCCAGCACCACAGCGTATTCTTGGTAGTCCCTCGTCAGGATGAGAGGAGCCACATCTGAGAGCAGGAAGCAGGAGAGGCGAGGTAACACGAGGTCAAATGTCAGAAGACAAGCGGATGAAAGGATGGACCCATAACGAGGTTGTTGAACACTATCGTAACAGTCTGTTATGACACGGCAGCAAACTTATGTTGACATTTATGACGATGAGGAGTCCTTAAAGAGAAACTGAGTCGTGCAATCGTGGAAGGAAACATATGAGATGAGCTCAGGCGCGTTGCAGGCACACGGGTGGGGGACAGAAGACAGATTGAGGGTCAGGGAAATTTTATTGAATCGATTATCGAGCCGCGCGACATCTAATGCTTCCCCGTCGCCGTAAACATGCCGCAGTGCTCCGACGCTTTTGGGGGCCCGGCTGTCTGTCTTCACTCAGCAGCAGCAGCAGCAGCGAGTTTGGCGCATTGTGTAACAGAAGCTTTTTTTCCCCCCGTGTGCCCCGAAAAACTTTCCGTGTTTACATATGGACTGAAGAATGAAGACTGAAGAATCGCTGAACTACATGAGCGCATGAAAAAAAAGGAGCCGGTCTAGAGGTAACAGACTCTACGTTTGTGTCTTTAAAGTGCAAATTCTCTCAACGGCTTCGCCTCCACCTCTTCGGATGGTGACTCACAGGAATCAACTCTGGAAACTCACTGACTCTCATGCTTTAAATAAACCGTTTATTCAACATAGATGAAGTTTAGCAAAGCTACCTGAGTTCGACTAAAACGACACGAGACAAAGACATTTTTATATCCAAAATTTTAACCAAGGCGGTCGCAGATTGAGTATCTCTGATCCAAAAAAACAACCGAAAAACTATGACGATTGAGTTCTTTGATGAGGACACTCCTCTATTAACATTTATATAACACTAATGATCAGACCAAGAAAAGAAATCCTGGTTTTCGGAAAGGATTCAGTTGAACATTTGCTCTAATGTTGCTTCCTGCTCGTCGACATCTCCACTAATTTTCCTTCTCCACAAAAATGCAAGTTTTCTCCACTGCTTCGTAATTAGAGTCACTTTGCCAGCAGAAGGGAAACAAACAGTCTAATAAAGAGCTAAAAAAGTAAGTAAAGCAGAACTGTGCTGACTGTTCTACAGTGAGTTAACCAAAGTTGAGTCATGTTTAGCATTTTTCTTCTGGATTACTGAATGTTCGACATCCTGCATTGTGTCAATTCAATATATTGTTGTGTTTTCTGTAGAAAATGATGGCAGTGGGGAGCCAGAGTGCAGCTTTTATTGCGAAAAGTAAGAAAATATCTTTATGCAAACACACTCGTGACCTGTGCCGATTAATATTCAATCAAAACGCATATAGGCTTGAAACCGTGTCCATTTATTTGTCTCATCATTCATTTACAGTGAGCGTCCCAAAGACTTCGCAGAGACGCATGTGAGGACGAAGCTCCTGTGTGTCTCATGTAAAAAGCGTCCCAGATGGCTGCGTCACGCGATCGCTCAGCTACTCACTGGCGACCATGATGTTAACGTTGGCCAGGACGCTGCCGTGAACGTTGGAGGCTTCGCACTGGTAGACCCCGCTGTCCTCGGGTGTGGCGTTATGGAGCACCACGGTGTCATCGAGCAGCCGCCAGTTGGAGGTGTTTCCTGATGACGACACAGACGGGACACGACGTCAATAACTCATCAAGACGCGGCGATCGATGTGTTTTTCAGGCTGAGACCGACGTCGATACCTGAATATTTCTTCAAAGCAGCTTTTTTGACAGATTCCTCCTCTTTGTAAAATGGAGCTTTGTGAAAAATTCCCAGAAATGACGAACAATCTCTGTCAACAGCTTTACTGTTGTTAACATTTGCTGGTCTAAACTGAAGACTCGGAGGTTTCGGTTGTCATGCAGTGAAGAAAAACCACCATGGGCTTTCGGATATTGTCATTGACATGTTTAACCTGTTGTTGCCCAGACCAAATGAAGTGGTGAAAGCAAGAGGAAAATAGCACTTCTTTCCATACAGTCAGTTGGAAGTGAAAGGGTGTTTCTGCCCCTTTTTCCAAGATATTTCATGAAGCTCAATCTTCAATGTAGACACTCACGAAAAGTCATGTGATTCTGACTGAAATGATGCTGCCTAATCTCAACCACTTGGGCGAAGGTGCTGCAAAAGTCCTCATGGTAAACGATGGGTAGTATATCGCCACAGAGCTTCATCATTCTGCTTTCTGGTAGTTTTTGAATCTTACAGTTGCCATGAACTGTCGAAGACGGACACACAGTTGCTGTGGGTGATCAGCTGATACATAACACTGGTCACTTTCATATCAACGGCTTGCATCAAGAAAACATTATAATATTTTCTGACTGCCGAGTTTTGTGGCAACGTTCAGCATGTAGGGACTGGAGCTTATTGTCTGTTCCACCCCGAGTCCAGCATCAACTTGTTCCATTAGTGATCTGGAGGTTATTGCTGTGAAAACTTCCTGAATCCAACTACTCTACAGTAACTGTACAGGAACAAATACTCGAAAAATACTTACTTGTATTTACTGGCCCGATATATTAAATCTTATTGCCTTGCAAACACTCTGGACTATTCACTCCCCCCTCCCCCCACCCTCACATTATATCTTCAGTCCTGAATATTAAAGCTGAAGTCAGTCTCCTCAAGTAACACTAACAGCTGCCTGTCATCCTGAACTGCGAGCTGTGTGATTGAAGTTCAGTGCAGCCTGCACTGTCCTCCGAAAACTCGTGTTTAAACCACTGCTGCAATTATACGCACTCACCACTCAAAATCTCTCCATTCCTCCTCCACGTTCTGCCTGGCGGTGGTTTTCCACTGACGGCGCACTTGATGTGAACATCAGACCCAATCACGGCGAGCTGGCTCCGAGGGGGCTCCGTCAGCCACTTTGGTGGCTCTGGAAGATGTTAGGGAGACGTACGTTTGTGTCAGTCACAACAAATGCCAATCCCGTGTCAACAGCGTTCTCTTTGAAGCGTAAGCAAGTGCAGCCGCACGTACGTTCGTAATCAGGCCCTCGTGTTGACTAACCTTCCACGATGACATCAAAGTAGTGGACGGCCTTGCCAGCGGAGTTCTCGGCTGTACACATGTATTTGCCCTGATCCCTTTCTTCCACAGCCGGTACGCTTAACAGCCTCTGAAAGTTGCTCAGTTTGACCCGGCCCGTCATGTTGCCTCCCATTTTTATCCACGTCATGTTCGGAGTCGGACTGCCACATGGAACGGTTGCATGTTAATGTTTGCAGACGGTAGGCACAGTGCATCATGTGTTTGCGGCGTGCACACATACAATCCTTCTGGTATGCATTCCAGCTGCAGAGCCTCCCCTTTCAACAACACCTTCACTGTCTGAACACCAGAGGGCAGCAGCAGGCTGGGAATTCTCGATGGGGGGGCTTCAGCTGCAGCGAACACAAAGGACGGGGGGAGAGACCACAGTCATTCATTTCAATTGCACACAAGCTTACTCTCCATTTTTTCTGCATGTTTGCTCCCAGCCAAATGCAAACGAGCGCTGCCGCTGTATCCTCGAGATGTTTTCATTTACACTGGGATGGTTTTGACGTCGGGTGTCACTCACCGGCGCCACTGCTGTCAGAAGAGCCATTGTCGGTTTTTACTGGAACAGAAACAAGACATGGTGACGATAGCGCTGATGGTTTGTTTTCCTTGTGCATGTATTACTCCATCCACTGTCAGAACACACTTTTCCCGGAGCGTAAACGTGATGAGGCAAGCCCTGCCTCGTGGTATGTGGTGAAGGAATACTCTACATAACAGCATGAACTGCCTGGAGAAACAGCCTACTGTTTTTCAGAGGTGAACGAGCTGAGCTGACACTATCATTGTTCCTACTTCATGATTTACATTAGCTTCAGGGACGTGTTTCACACGCGAAATGTGAGCTGAAGTCTTCTTGTCCCGTGTCGGAGACCTACAGCTCTCCACGACGACCGCCATGGCGGTTTTCTGGACGATGGTGCGTATCCTGGGGAAGGCGGCGAAGCAACAGTAATCCGGACGGCTGTCTTTCAGCAAGGCATTAGCGAAGTACAGGTTGCCATCCGTTCCCATGGAAACCCTCTCATCCTGCTCAATGTGTTGTAAACCTGGAAGACAACATGCATGTATTCGAAACACATCCGCAGGTCATTTTGAGAGATAACATACAGAGTAGGTATAAATTATTAGAGGTTAAAGACGGATTAAGATGAGAATTCTATCACTTTCATCTCGGCTGTAAAGATGGTCGCTGTTTGAACTTTCGGATGACATGTTGACAAACTGCAGCACCGAGGAGCTTAATATAGTAGGCGATGCAATGACAGAGGACGATAAAGGAAATCGCCCACAGGGTTTCCTTGTGAAGGCCCGGTGAACTCTTAAGTGCTCCATCTCAGCGCCATCGGTTCGTATGGTGTCATTGTTTCATTGTTTCAGAAGCAGGTCAGGGATGCTCTGTGTCACCAGCACATGCAGAATATTTGACTTGGTCATTCAAAGCGTCGCCTAAAGATATCTTTCTTTTGTACGAGAAAAAAATCTTGTGATGTAACAGAAAATTTAGGGTCAATTTGAACATTTTTTGACTCTAATCACAAATATATTCGGTGTTATTTGTACAAAGTTTAAAAAACAGATCCAGCCAACTGAAATTAAATCACGAGTTGAGCACAAGTGTTGTGAGGCGTTCAGCCCCGTGCCTGTCGCCTCGTCCTCCTAAGCGCCTCAAAGACTCTTACGTTTTTTCTTCCTGGCATCAGTCATCTTATTTTTTTTGGGGGGGGGGAGGCGGCAGAGAGCCTTCAAGGGGGCTGGACAAAAAGCTCAGCCCCTATTGACTGAGCACTTCAGACAGAGCTGAGGTGACCTTTTACAAAGTAAATCACTTTCTGTGGCTGGGGTGGGAAAAAGAGCCATGATGTGAAGTGAACCTGTGGGCCTCCCGTGTATAGCCAGCTTTATCTGCCCTTATTGTTAGTCCTAACTGATCGCCAGTGAGCTGTGCAGACAGTCTGTGCCTCCTTCAATACACCTGGTTTTCACTGGGCATTGTAGTACTTTGTCTGTGAAGACCTTCTGGAGGGTGCGGCTTTCAAATAGTAGAAAAAAAATTCTATCTCTGTCTCCTAAATCGAGCCCAATCGAGAAAGAATTGAAGGCCACAAGTGACGCGAGCTTCAGGTTTACTAATTTTTTTAAATAGCGCTCAACAAATCATCTGAAAGCACCAGGCAGACCCGTTCCAAACCTGCCAGCGTCTCACTTCTCTGTGACCAGAGGCTCTTTTTCCCAACCCCCCCCCCCTGAAAAAAGACTGTTGGAAGTGTGTATGTAAACCTTGACAGGCAACGTGCTGGATGATTTCATCGTTTCAAACCCTCATAAAAGCCAGCAGGGTCGGTTTTTTTCGAAACGCGTAACAAAATGCATCATAAAGCGGCGGCTGAACATTTAGGGCGGCACCAATGACTCGTTACTCCACCTACACGTAAATCAACGCTGGTGAAACAACAGTGACTCGAGGCCTTTAAAGATACGATAGAAAATAAACTATTAAGTGGATGATCAACCAAAAGGAGGCAGAACAAGACTTGCTTCCTTACTTACCAAGAGACATCCAGTATATCTGACGTGGGGCCACGCCCTCTGGAGGATTACACTCAAGGATGATTGGCTCTCCCTCCTTGACGGCAATAGGATCGAGTGTTTCCTTTGGAAACTTTGGGACATCTAATAAAAAGAAAGAAACGTTGCAGTGAAAAAAACAGCAACAGCATGACATTTTGGGAACTCGATATTCTTCTGCGGAGGTCACTGACTGGGAACTATGATCTCAATGTCCCCCGTCATGGCGGTTCCCAGCTTGTTAAATGCAAAGCATCGGTATTTTCCCTGAAACTGGAAGAGGTCCTTGTTGTAGAGAACAAAAGTGCCGTTCCTGTGGTCCGTCTTGATCTTTGAGAAGTTTGAAGGATTGAAAGCGTCGCCATCTTTCGTCCATCTGTATCTGTTGGAGAGAAAAAACGAAGCACAGTTCCATCATGGATTCCTGCACTTGTGTTTCATGCAGCTGTTAAAACTTTCAGATTTAAAGATGATTAAACTCACTCTGGTGGCGGGTTGCCCACAGCCAGACACTTGACAGTGATGGTGCTGTCAAAGGGAAGTGCGATAATGGGACCCACAGTCTGACTTATTATGGTGGGAGGCTGCTCCACTGTAGGAAGAAGACGACATTCAAATCATGTAGAGACGAGTCAATTAAACAATACCCGCCCGCCCGCCCTCAGATCGACTTATTAGTCCGAATTTTCAGTCGGTTAAGACTGATTCGTGTTTAAAGTCAGCCTGCATTGCCTTTCATTGCAGGACGCATCAGTAACAACTCTACGAATTCCCAGAATGCTCTGCGGCAGCTCGAGAGCCGTCGGTTTATTCAAAGGAGAGCACCAAGTTCGTCTCACTCCAACATGCACCTCCACGTCTCACCCCTCGCGTAGCTTCTACCAGCGTTGGAGCTGCTCCTTTGTAGTCGGGCTGCTGGAAAGCCAGCGTGGCGCCAAAGCGCCGTGTTTTTCTTTTTCCGATGAAGAATGCTGGTGAGTGGCCCGCTGCGTTTTATAACAGCTGGATATGTTATTAATCGACGGCGCTCACATCTTTCACCCGATCACGTTGACACGCTGAGCCCCCCCGAACAAAAACATTTCTTCAGTCGAGTCGGGAGGCGTTTATGTACATGCAGGCTACCTGGTCTGTGGCGCCGATTAATCGCATCCCACCGCCATTTGTTGCAAATGTGAACAAGTTATTAGTGTTCATATGTCAATACATATGTAAATGCCACACACTGGTGGCGAATTAGAAATCCTGTTTAGTTGGCAGGGGAAAATGAGTTGCCAAGAACATCCCTGGAATCACAACACGTGTTAATTATTCGCACAGCTATCATGCTGCACTGCTGGAGCCGAGAAAAAAGCTTTCCGGTAAAAACGGGGCGCAACAACACGCATACAGGCTGGAAATAGCGCGGCGGCGGAGCACGATCGCAAAGCATTCTCGAACCTAAACAAACCTTTGCTGTGACACTTGTCA
>JASSRZ010000053.1:7850567-7874910 GCA_032164315.1 Malacoctenus gilli | reverse complement strand
GCTATCACAAACACAAATAACTAATACACAAAAGACGGCGTCGCTGTGTGAGTCACTGCGCAAACTCCCGACCCGCCGCCGCCGCCGCCGCCGCTTCAGCGGGCATTCGTCGCAATCACCTCGAACCATCTGGAAGCAAAAGGAAATAAACGAGGCAATACATTTGTATCCAAAACAAAATATCCCACCGCACAGGAAAAAGTCAAAAGCGGTTGAGTGACACAGACTAGACAGCAACGTGAATTACCATGGAAATATGTCCCTTGCAGTGGTGGGATGACAAAGGGTGGCATTCAGGGGCTTAATCAGTTTTCCACAGCCAGCAGCGGCGGGAGACAGTTTGGAGACGAGCAGTCACACTCAGCTTCCTCCCTTCAGACGGCGAGGCCACCAGAGGACCTCTTCACACCTTCCCTCACCCCGGCACATTGTTGGGCACCGTTGCAGAGACACAGATAAGAGCGCGACGCTGTGCTCTATAGTCAAAGCTGCGCTGCTAATTAGTTTAGGGGATAATCTCGAATGCCTAAAGTGGTATTTAGTTGGGTTGGTCAAGTCTCCATCTCCAACACAGGCACGTTTTTTGTTCCAAAACAGCCGTTTGGATGAATGACGTGCTTCCCAAAAAAACTGTTCGCGCTTGTTTTTCAGCTGGAAATCTGAAAACTTACTCACAACTAATGATGGTTTTGGTTTGGATCCGTCCGTTTCCAACATTATAGAAACTACTTTTGAATTTGTTTGGTTTTTTTTCTTAATCTTGGCTGTGATTAGACATTTCTAATCGGGATCAGCCGGAGAATCACAAGATGCTGGAAGTGAGAATTCAGTGTTGATCCACAATGCTTTTCTTTTGAAAAAATAAACCACAGGAATGCGTGTACACGACTTGCAAAACAACTGCTGGCAATTGATGTTTAATTTTCTTTGTTCAGCGGATCAGGTGGGTTGTAATCGGGTCGAGTGTGCGACGTACTTCCACTCGAGCAAATACTTTGGGATTTATCGATCTAATCAAGCAGCTGCTTCAAAGAGCTCAGACAGTAAACGCAATAAAGTCTTTCATGAGGGGGGGGGGACCTGCCTGGTCTTGTTGCATGTGTCCTCGGCTGTAAGTGCCGCGACTCCTCCGCGCGTCTTCTCACACCCCACCTTTTTTTAAATGCAGGTGTCAAAAGAGCCATCTTCTTGTCACATTGAGAAGACAAGTGGGGGTCTTTTGTTTGTCAGCAGACTTGCACCTGCAGAGTTCTCCCTCAAGACAAGACGAGCAGAAAGAGTAAAGAGTCTTTCCTCCGACGCAACTGTTTACTTGGACGGAAAGACTCCGAAAGAGGAGTTCAGCCCTCCACGTGTGTGCGTGCGTGCAAGCGTGATAGAAAACAAGAGTTTCAAGTAATTATGATAATAATAAACTAAGTAGAAACAGATAAACCCACTTAAGACTTCATTAAGAGCTAATTTAAAGGTCGTGTCCAGGTAGAAGTACACTCCAAAAAAAATCATTTTTGAACAACATCCGAAGAGGATTAATGACTCATCCTCCTGCTCTGGATGAGCAAGCAAAAAAAAGTGGTTTCACACCGTTTGCTGCAACATGTCAGTGAATTAAAGCTCATGAGTCACCTCAAAATGCACCCCCCCCAAACAATTCAAACAAGCTTTAACAAGTGCTCACAACATTGAAAGCGAGAAACTGAACTAAACTCCAGTTTTTAAAATCGCTGTTTTCAGCAGTGAAGGCAGCTCTGGAATTTTATCCGGAAAACAATTTCTTCATTTGTTTTACCGTCCGTTCTTTCCAATTTTGTGACTCTGTGACTCCGAGTTGGTGGCGCTTAAGAGCTTCCGCCGCCTCGTGGGTTTCAATCACTCTTGGGACAACCACCATGAGAGTGGTACCTTGCTTCACCCTGTGTGAGCTCTGGCGGCACTACTGTCTAGCACAGGCACATGACAGGGGTCCCCCTGTGAAAGTGTCAGAGCCTTAGTTCATTAGCATTTTTGGAGCACCATGAATGAGCGTGTTTGTTCTGGTCTACGCGCCCAATTGAAAGGGTCCATTAAGGAGTGTTTTAGGGGCTCTTCTGTGTTAGGTCGGAAGTTTGGGAGCTGGTGTATTGAGGAAAGTGCCAGGGGTAAAAAAAAAAAAAAAAAGAATGGACAAGACGGATAAAAGACGTGAGCCATACAGTGGCCAAGATCCGTCCGTACGCAGATGACACTTTGCTGGACACCTCTCAGCTCGCGAACAGGTGAGGCACGCAACAAGCCATGGCATCAATCAGGTTAATGAAGGTTGCGACACGGACGCCGAACACGTCGGCAGGCTGTAATTAAACTCAGGGTCGCAGGTTTCTCCACACCGAGCCAAGTTACCAGCGCAGGCTGTTTACTGTAAATCAGTGATTGCAACATGCCCCCTGGCTCCCGTGTCGAATAACAATTATCAGACGCCTGGATTTCTCACACAAGGGCAGCGCTCGGAGGAACATCTATTACAACACTCGACGGGGAACTCAAAGAGTACGTGAAAGAGGTTTTTGGACGTCTGATCACTTCACACACAACAGATCAGGAAGAACAAGCTTTCAATACGTTTACGCGACTTAAGACAATAAAAAAATCTGTTTACGCCCTACAAATATTTACATTCTTACATGTGTAGATACTATCATTCAGAAAAATGCCCACACAGCTCTGGTCTCATGAAAGTCACTAGATTTATACTGGTTTCAACTAATTCATGCTGGTCCAGCATGTAGACCATTGCGATTTCAGTGTTTTAGCAAAACTCAACACCGCCGATACACCGAGCATCAACTGCATGATTGATGTTTTGGTGCCATTTCTGCTTGTTGCAACGAGTGCCGACGATGCGCAGGTGTACTTGCTACTGCAGCACATACCAGAAAAACACCCCCCGAGAAAATTGTGCTTTTTATTGGCGCCAATATTTACCGATGGTGATAACGTATAATCGGGTGTTCGACGAAACAAACAGCTGAGAGTAAAAACAGCCAGGCCTCTGTGTCCATTGTAGGCTGTCAAAAAAAAAGTAGTTCACTCTGCGCATACATCATTGTTAATTGCACGTCACCTGTCAGGCTCAGCTAGTGGCGTTGAATGAAGAGTTGTTTCCATGGTTACATGCAGCTGAACACACCTGCAGCATAGTTTCAGGCATACGTGAACCCATCAGAATGCAAGTCATTTCTGAGGTTGGTCGTGGACGATTCCCACGTCCTCGGGCAGCGCGAGTCGCAGACATTTTGCTCCTAATGCATGGAGCCTGAACACGAGGCAGTCATACATCAAGCCATCTAAAACTACATTCACCTGGCTGTATCTCCAAGCAGCCTTATCTGTTTGTTGAAAATATTTCAGAGCGGCCGGGAGATGCCGGCTGATTAGCCCGAGCCTCCACATAGCCCGGTGGCAACACAGATGCATATCAGCACCTGCTGGAAACGCCACCGCTCCACATAAAAACTGTTGTGTAAGATAACTGCGAGCAGGGTTGCGACCCTGATAGCGGATGAAGGTTTGTGGGTGCAGGAGAGATGAAACGGGTGGAGAGGAGGAGGAGGAGGAGGAGGGTAGAGAGCATTGAGGGGCTTTTTTGGGGGGGGTGGGGGGGGTGATATCTATGGCACAGAAGAGAGAAACCCATGGGAATCCAGCTCATTTGCATATGAATCAAATTCCAGCAGCAGGGAAAAAGACAGACATGAGTTCAGAGCCTCTCGTTATGAACGGCAGCAGCGGATGGGTGAAATCACTGCAGCGAGCACCGAGGTCAAAGTTAATTGCCGCACGTTGCGAAACAATCGGCGAGACTTTTGAGAGTCCCCGGGCGAAAGAAGGAAACATCGGAATATAAAACAACACAAACAAGTCAAACAGCCCGAATGTCATCCCTGTGGCAGCAAAACTGTCAGTGTCACAAGACACCGATGTTTCTGCTCGAAGAAAAGACGCATCAACGAGTACATCTTTATGTCATGTCAGTGATATCATGCCAAGTATGAACACTTGAGAGACTCGTGGTGTAATGATTAAGATGGTTGTGAGTTGGGTGAACTGTCATGCATAAATGACCGGCTAATAGCTGAACTATTACAAAATCAAATAACACCCACTCTAGTAGTGCAAAGTCTGTTTTAGCTGGTTTGTTGAACAAATATTAAAAACAGCCTCACTTCAGCTTAAACAGCGTTATCAAAAGGGGTAATACTCTATTTGACAATACCAATACTACATTTTGGCATTTGTGAAGTAAATGCATGTACATAAACTAAGTCATGTGACTCGTGCTTTTGTTTTAGGGACTAACAGTGTACTAACGTTGTAATAACACGGCTTGGAAGCCACTGTGCAGTTTTTTTGCATTAATACGGTCACATACTTTTAAAAAGATCCAAACCAAACACATAGATGGAGATCCACAGAGTCATGATGTAAACAGCTGATTTTAAGTGCTTCAAAAGATGGAAAATCACCCCCCAAAAAAACGTCATTTTTATGTCAGTCAAAAAATGTGAAAAATGTGAGAGAAACTTGTCCTTTAGCTTTTTCTGCCGTGAGAGCGAGAACCTGCTGGCGCTCCTGCGGCTCACGCAGGCCCGAGAGCAGGAACATGTAGGAACATGGAGGCAATGAATCACAGCTAAAGGCTTCTCTCACTTCAAATACACCGAAGTTTATCATTTTATATATATACACACATGCACACACACACACACAAGCTGGCTGTACAGCAAGAGTCTGTTTTGACAGCGTGACATGCTGCTGGTTTCGATCAAGCCCATCTCGCTGCGCGCACCTTCCTGCGTTGCTGCAGGACAGCGAAACAAAACTGCGCTTACAATGATCCAATGATAAAGCCGCGGGAGGTGACCACACAGAGCGAGGATGTTTATTTCACAGTCTGGCAGCTGAGACGGGGGCTGTCGCAGTCAACAACGCGACGCGCTGCAGATGTCACAGCTTATTTCTGTACTTCTGTCTCAAAGTGACTGCGTGTCCTGGAAGATGAGCCTCAACAGTGCGGCCACTGTTCACAACGGAGTCCACATGAATGCTGCAAGGAGCACTTGCAGTGCCAGAAAACCATGTTCCTAACTCACTTGGAGGAATGCAGCCTATTGTCAATTGAACTTGTCCAAAAGCTCCTGCAAGTGATGCGCGAAGGGAGGGAGGGAGGGGTGCAGGGGGGGCTAGGGGGGGTGGATGGAGGTTGAAGGCAGCTTACGTGACCGCACTGAAAGCCACCTCGCCGCACTCCGCCGAGAAACTTCAACTGCTCCGATTCAGACGGGGTGCGAAGTTATTTGTGCCCCCCTGCGCGAGGCGCTGATTCCACCAAACATTTGTCGGCTGGAGCGGTCGCGACCTCTGCTCTGGGTAGTTAGGAGCCGGCGGAGCTGAGAGGCAGAAAGCCAGGGCGCCATGGCAACGAGAGCGCCGGTATCCCCGCTGGAAAGATTTACTGGGAACTCTGAGGACACTTCCACGGGGTAAAAGCTCGATCCCTCAGTGGGTGAAAAATTGGGCGCCAACACATCTGTCAACAAAAGCTTAAAAAGGCCACAAGCCTGAAGACCCAATCAGTGTCCGACAGCCCCCCCCCCCCACACCCCCTATTTTAAACCACCATGTCTGAGCATTGGTGAGTCTCTGTGTCAGTGACTCTCGTGAACATTTCACGAGCATTCCAACCGCGGACTCGCTGTCCTCGGAGCCGAGCAATAAATTTTCCAGATACACACATCAGACATTTAACTTTTTTCTTTCATGGTCATCGCCTGATCAACGCCAGCCAGCCAGCCAGCCAGGCATCGTTAAAAGGTGGCGCGAGCGAGTTTGGGAGGGATATGCCTGCGTGTCCTATTATGGCTCAAAAAGCAGGCGAGCGCTACGCAAACTCACAGCGGGAAGGACCATGGGAACGTGGGAGCGCGACCACCTGCCACTCTTCATCAAACGTTCCAAAAAGTCCTCATCAGACTCCTCTCACCGACTCACGTCTAAACGTGGATCACGGAAGCTGCTCTGGAAGTGGATAATAAACCGAACATGAAAAGATAAAGTGAATTCAATTAGAGGGAAATATTGTTTGAACATGCCGAGATCCGCTCTGAGCCAGCGTCTCTGACAGCTGTTATCTTCATTCTCAAGAGCAGATTAAGTAGCACACAGACCTCTTAATTTATTCATGTATGCAGCATTCTCAGATTATCGCCTTAAACAGTATTTAAACAGTTAATCCACGTTAATGCTTTTTTTTTCGAAGACCTCTGTTATGTAAAATATGTCCGTGCACTTTTTTTTTTTCAACATCTTCGTCTTTTTTTTCTGCACGAGTGATTTTTGAAAACATCTTCGGATTTGCAGCCATTCTTTGCATTTTATGTCCCTTCAGACGACTGAATCGTTGAGTGGATTGAGACGGAGGTGAAAGGTCTGGATTGTTGTTTCATTGTCTGTTATTCAGAGGAGAAAAACGCACACTTGAGATGCACGCACTGCATCTTCAGCCTGTTTGACGAAATACGCTGCCTGCAGTCGTGAAAACCGAGTTTGATTTCAATCGCTTTTCCTGCATTTTCAACCAGTGAGGACCACAAATCCGCGCACTGAGCCCCCCGTAATGTCTGTGGAGGCGACAGAAAAGCAAAGTTATTCGCTCCCAAGGTTACCCGGGCAGGAAATGAGATTAAAAGTTTATGTTACACGCGCGCACGCTGCGGCTTCACGTCGATACCATAATTTCGTTGACTATAAGTGACTGGCGTGGAGTTTTACCCCTTCCCAGTGCGTCGCTGATTAAGTGGCTGAGAAGCCCACCCCCCGCCTGCTAAGGCTCTTACTCCACACTCGCTGGTCCTAATGGATAACTATGAGCCGCTCAGATGCTGACTGCGGCTAAATATACTCTGTTCTGTCACATCACATTTGGCAGCCTCACAAATCCATCCAGTGCGTTCAACGATAATAAAGATGGATAATCGAATCATGTTCGATGTATGAAAGAAAAAGGAAAGCATCACACGGATACTGTTTATTGAGCTTTGACTTGTGAATGAATGAAGTCTCCATCCGTTTGCCTGTCATTAAAAAGAAGCGTAGTATTCACATGATGAAATATATCTCTATATATGGGAGTGTCTGACAGGTTTCCACCTCTGTGGAGTGGCAGTTTGACCCACACTGCAACAGGCTCCAATTACTCAATTATAGGGGTTGCCAGGAGTCAATTATCTCCTCTTTTTCTCGGCGAGGAGGAGACAGCGTGTCGAGCGTGTTGCAACATATGCTGGATAGACCCGTCCTGAAGAAAAACTGCATCCGCAGCCTCTGCGAGAAGCGGCACACTGGGGGAGGGAGGGGATTTTACGGAGACCCCGTCGCATTTACGTGCTCTCAGTGTCGCCACCGGGGAGCGGTTGGCTTCGGGAAGTTTTGATTTCCATTTCACGGTGTCGGATCATTGTGGCATTTTCAGCATGAATCCCCCCTTGTCAGTTCGTATCCAATCGCTCGCCTCACGAGAAGCGCGCTCCGAGAAACTCCTCACCAGCTGACATTTAGGATTCAGCGTCTTTTCAGTGCGTCTAACGAGCCTCAAAAAGTTGGTGAGTCATGGACGCGGAGGGTGCAATCCATTCACTTAGGGGAGACATTCAAAGTCAAAATAAGTCGCTCACAAGTCGGCTTTTCGGGCCGTTTCAGGGGCTGTTTGGTGCCGGCAGAGCAGCAGTGATTGACGGTGTATTGGTGGAACTTTTCGTGAGCGATTTGCATTCAGTCCTTCCATCAAACGTGCCAAAATATTGGACAAGCCTCCCATTGACTGTTGGGTTTTCCTCGTCCGAGGCTGCGAGCTCCGACAAGAAAGGAATCTGAGAGAGGACTCACAACAAACACGACAACATGTTGTTCAAAGCACAAATTAAAAGCTGACCCTGTTCTCATGTGACCGCCTGTTGTTGTGCCGCAACACAATTTATTGAAAGCCAAGCTAAACATCGCCACGGGGGAGCGAGGGTGCCAGGACTCCCCAATTACCACATTTCGGCCACCTTGGGTCACACAAAGACGAGGGATCTGACCCACTTCACCACCCCGTGACAAAGCTGGACCGTCCTGGAAAAGGCCAGCTTCACAGGACAGAGCGTGGTCAGCATCGGGGCGACCGAGGGGCTGCCGCTCTGCGGACCAGAGGGCCCGAAACACACAGAGATGTGGTCTCACGATGACGAAGGAGCCTCAAAAGATGGATAAATGGGGGAGAGGGGGGTTAAACCTACTGACTGAATCTCAGCGGGGTCCTATCTTGCTGACCTCTCATTAATAGGAAGCTGTAGTTTATGAATACATTCTGCACTTAAGGGAACACGTTTAAAAAGATTTTTTATTTAACTTATGAGAAAAACAAGGTGAAGGACAGCGAAAACTTCAAGAGTCAGGATAACTTTCCTAAACTTTGCAGGCCTCATTTTATCTGAAACCAAATTGCTCTTTGGCTGATATGATGAAATTAGCAGTGTTTTTTAACACAAGCGTGGATTTTAAGTGGCTGGATAAACGTCGGCTTAACGCTGACATTGATCAAATTGGGGTGAAACCGCTCGATCTTTAAAAAGAAACCGCAATGTGGGCGACACGAAGAAGAGGAGTAAAAGTTTCCAACTCACCCATAAGACGCTTCTGGGTGACAGGAGTCGCTCTTCTGCCGCGCAGGCTTCGTCCCTCTGCAGCGGCTGGTCGAGTTCAAAATTGAACCGCGGGTGAGACCTTTAACTCCGCGTTAGCGAGCGAGCGGTCCCGGCGGAATGGCAAACATCTCCCCCGGAGGAGGACCGCGAGTCTGGAGCGTGCTTCTTCACCTCAGCCGCCCGCCGTGTGAAACGCTCCTCGAGTGGCGGCGGCCAAAACTGCGACGTCAACAACTGCGACTTATGACTCAAGTCTACACAAGGTCGTCCCTCTATTTTGGAAACGCGGGGGTCAAAGGACAAGCAGTGGCTCTCTCTTTGTGTGTGTGTGTTGGGGGGTGCTGCTGCTGCTGCTGCTGCTGTCATATACTATTTATACTGGCAGGCACCCAAAGGGTTTAAGTCAAATATGCGCGTAGACGAAAGCGTGCTAGGAAATAGTTTGCCACGCGTGAGTGTGCGTGCGCGCGTGGGCTGTCAGTCAGAAGAACCAAGGCGCGCCCCCGATGTACAGCAAGCAGCGTCACTGTACAGGAGATATATAATGGGAGCAGGAAGAGGGAGGCGGCGGCAGGTTTACAGATGTTTTGTGTTCGTATTATGCAATCAAAACATGGATTTGTGAATAATAATTACTTTTAATTGCAAACAATTTATGACTTGGGGGGAAAATGCAGATGAAGAAATGAAATATTTTTGTGATCGGAAAAAAAATTCTGATGAACGGCAAGAAGTTTTGTTTAAGTTTCGTGAAAGTTTGCTCCCGCGGGACGGAGCCTTCCCTAAAAGGTGTAAGAAGCCTCCTGATTGGTCAGTCTCACTCACAGACTGTTCTGTTTTCACTAATTGTTTTTTTTCCAATGCAACAACTTCTGTGTCAAATGTGTTGATCTTCTTTGTTTTATTGTCGTTGCTGTTGGTTCTTTGGTATTAGGTTTATATAGGTACACTCAGAGTTTGAGTGGATCCCTCAAGCCTTGTCTACCTCCAAATTTCAATTCACTTTTTCGTGTGTCACATCACTCCTCACCAGACAATCACTTAACAGCAGTACCTTCATTACATTTTACGTTTCTAAAGTACTGCCACTGTGCAATGATGCACATGACAGCCTCTTTTCTCCATCAGAAGAGGATTATTTGCTGTAAGTGGACTCTAACGTTCTCTTTCTCATGTATTTGCTGTTTGCTTGCAGACTTTTCGAGCTGATAATGTCATAGATTAGTCACAGGGTGTGAAATTGCAGCTTGTATTTTGCTCACCTGATGTGCACCCAATTGAATGCTGGTGGAACATACTGTTTGCACAGTATAGCTCTGCACCCCTCTGGCTTCACCAACCGCAGTCAAACCATATCAGCTCCATGACTGAGTAAACACTATTATTAGCACATACAAAGAGTAAAAAAAATGTCGTGTGTGTTTTACGGCGCCACAGTTGAGTCTTCTCGCCGACCTGAGTTGTTTCTTCCGACGACTGGGGGAATGTGCAGCGGGAGAGGCCGAGCATTCTTGGAGGCGCACCCAAACAATGGACTTCCTCGTCATAAACCTGTCAGGCGTTGGGCAGGTAAAAAGTTCAAAGACAACTCAATGCGTTGTTTGTCAATCTGAGCATCTTAATATGCTTCTAAATAACAAATCAGAACCAGTTTGCATTGCTTGGCTAAAGAAGTCGTCATAGGCTATACAGCTATACACGGTCAACCGAAGATTTTACTTAAAATTCACTTTCTTTCTTTTACATTTGCCTTATTTTCTAGAAGACAAACTTGGTGTCTTTATATTTACATACAGTGTCTGGAGCTGTGTCACTTCTCTCCATGTAATCAGACAATCAAATCACATGCCAAAGGATCCTCTCACTCATCCGTAAACACCTCGGTAAAAATAGCCTTCTGCTGACAAACACTCTCAGTCGCTCCGTGTGTTTGAGACTTTAGGAACAGGCTTGCTTGTGTTATTGTGTCAAAGACCTTCATTCTGCAGCCTATATGTGCGGCACGGTTTTACTCGAACTCCGAGTCGTTTGAAAAACTTCGCCTGACTTCTGTGCTCTCAACATGCTTAAAAATGTAAACAGGGAAAACCTTTATTGTGTATCGACGAGACCGTATAGGACGAAATTAGACACTCCACCGTCGAGTTGTCCATGCCGTGCTCCGTTCCCACAAGGTTCCCACCTAATTGCGGAGCTATAGAGAAGAAGCTTACATTCCAATTACCACTCGAACCGGAGGTGAACACGGGGTCACGAACCCTGACTTCCCCCCCCCTTGAGAGAGATACCAGAGCTCAGCCAGGAGATCACACATTTTCACTCATTACGAGGCCATTGTGCCGCGCTGACCTGTGATCTTGACCCCGAGTTGTGGCCCTCTGTTGCTTGAAGCACTCGTCGCCGTTAAGTGAGATCTGTTGATTCCTCGCCATGTCTGAGTCGCAGTATATACCGCGTTTTTATACACAGGAGATGGAAAGGTTTCAACTTAAATTGAAAAATCCTTATTCAGGTGTCGAGTCTGACACCTCAAAGCAATCTATTTATTTATTTTTATCCATATGTACATTCCCAGTTGCGTTTCACTCGGACCTCTGTCTCCGGTGTGTGCGAGCCACACACCAACACATCCTACAGAGGGGAGGGTGTCGCGAAGCCTAGTTGCCATGGTAATGGATGTATAGTTCATGGGTGGCAGGCCTCTCCTCCAGTGATGTAACAATGCCCCCTAGTGATGACTCAGGATCGCACCGGGGAGTCGGAGGCTCAAAGCAGGGACATTTTCGCAGGTTTTTCGTCGAGCGCTCGGCTGTTTCTTCTCCGATCCGAATGCCTGTGAACGTCTGCCAACTTCGAGGTCATCCTCAACAACAGGTCACCTGTGCACATCATGTCTCTCGTACATTTCTCTGCTGTTGGCTGCAAATCCTCACACGCTTTTGCGTTGAGCCGTCAAATACCAAAAAACCATTGAAGTAGTTGTCCAAAACAGCTGGTGTTTACCGTCCATTAGTGTAATTTCAGTAGAAGAATGCTTTTCACTTCGTTCTGAATACAGAACTGTGTCGCTTCAGTAGTTTTTAAATGGCCATGCACAGGGCGTAAAGTGCTGTCTTGAGCATTTTCAGCTTGGACCACTAAGAAACACTGACAGAGTCAAAAGTGAAATACTGAAAACAAGACGACGTCGTTTGACTTCCTTGTTCGTAAGAATTGGAGTCAGGACTCACTGTGTTATTTCTGATGACTCTGAAAGTTTCATTGACATGAATGAAGGAATGAAAGATTATCTGCCAGAGTTTTCAGTTCACACCATGACGAATTTATTTCAATCTGAGGATTAATATTTCATATTCGACAGACGGACGGACGGACGGACGGGCGGACAGACGTGAAATACAATAAAATGCAGAAGCCAGTCCTTCCCAAATTGTCAGCATCTGAATTCGAGTCTGACCTTAAGAAAATTGTTCGAGATGTGTGAAGGTGAATAATAATGAGTTGGGAAAAATTGAAATTTGACGAAAAATCACACAAGTCCATCCTTGTAGTGTTTTGAATGAAACCCCCTAAACGATTCTTTTAAACCTCTTTATTCGGAATATTTCTAACATTTGCTAATGCACACAAACACCCAAGATGCAGTGAAGGATTTATCATCGATATCGCTGCAGGGATGTAGGCGTTAAATACCTCAATTTGAACTATCAACACAAAGTCGCTCACACATTTTGTTCAGATGATGCTTTAATATGATTCACAACATTATTTTTCCCTGGGTGTCAGTTCTGCACAATGATTCTGACATATACAGTGAGGCATTCGCAATTCTGCATTTATTCACACAATTCAGTTTTCTTTCCACAGGTTCTTGAATCATCCATAGCTGGAGACGAACCGCTGCGCTCACAATGAATAATACGCTGCAGATTGCGCCGACCCGAACGAGGCCAGAGCTCTCGCCGAGTGTCTGCTCGCAGTTGTTTTCACAAGCGGCGCCGGAAAGACCTCCTTAAGTGTCGCGCTGATGAACGTGCCGCGGTGGGAGACCGTGGCGTGGAAAGACAGGAGGGCGACACGGTGCAGAGAAGGATGCTTGAGAAAACACAGGACATGGGAGTCATCGTGGGGAAGGATGCTCAGGCTGCATGCCTTCTTAATGGCTGCTCCTACTGCAGACGACACCCGAGACATGGAGCCTCGCGCTGACTTCTCTCGCGCTGTCACTGGACGATATCTTATTTGCTGCCTCCACGATAACGGCGTTGCAATGGGTGCTAAATCGAGACGGACCGGGAGTAAATGTTGAGTGATAAGTGCAATCAAAGCTGGCTGCCTTCTTCTATTGACTCGAGACCCAGGGGTGTGAATGTGTGTAAGAATGTGTGTAATATCTGTGTTGCAGTGCAAGACGAGAAGTTACATCATCACCACTTAACAGTATTACAGGCAGCTCACAAGACATTTAGAACCCAGGGGAAAAATTGAAATGTTAAATGACTTTAATACAAGCGCTCACTGGGAATATGTGATGAAAGAGTCGGACCACGAGTATTCCTGCATTGTCACGTCGTTCCCCGCTCAGCGTACACGCAGAGGTGGAAAGATAATTGAGAATCAACAAATCGCGGTGGGTCTTTACACTAATTTGTACTCCATGGTGAGCAAAAAGTATTGCCGAAATCCCTCGCTCATAAAAGTACGAGCTACTTCAGCCACAAATTACTCAACGCATTTCTCTTACAGCATTCATTTGCATTGGCAACAGGGGGCTTCTGTCTCAATTTACCTGTACAAGGCATCACATGATGATGACTCATTCGCAATAAAGTGCATTTAAAAACACTTTGTTTTTGTTCGACGAACAAATGCCGAGATTTGCTGTTGGACAAGCCTGTTGGCTGACGTTCAAAGGATTGAGAGGTAGTTCAAACTGTCACAGCTTTAAAGGTGAGTTACTTTCAAACAGCACACAGTGAATGAAAAAGTCACCCATATACTACTTAATTCCAGATATTAAGGAGGTTATTTTTTCCTGTTGGCTACTTGTTAGTTGGTTTCTTCTGTTCACCAAAATGCAGAAAAAAATGCCATTTTTGTGGTGTTTTTACAAGTGTGTGTCCTTAAAAGCAGTGGAAGCAAGAGGTTGAATCATGCAGGGAGGCAAGGGAGCAGAGCTCTGAATGCTAACAAGCCTCACCATAATCATGTTGCTCCGTGGGTGGGCTTCGGTAAACCGTCTCGTAATCGAGAGGAACAACTTCCACTCTTAAAAAGTCAGACCGGGGCTGTATTTTCCCTGTGAGAGTCTCGGAGTCGCGCAGAAGGCGTCCTGACGGAGGAATGCACTCTACCGGGCGCTCTTCTGGTTGCGCCTGAAAGGAGGCTGCTATCAGGCTCCCGTATTGTGTGTGCGTGACGGCCTGCAGTTCAGCGTGTCTGATCTGGCGCGTAAAAAGCTCTTTGACACCATCATATTCAGTCACGTATCCCATTTTGAGTCACTAAGAAAGGACTGAAGATAAAATCCATCCTTTCACAATAAAGAGAGAAAAGTCCTCGACGGAGATCGCTCCGATGTCAAATACTCCCGTGAACTTTTTATCGCTTGTTGTTAGTAGAACAGCTCTGTTGTGTGAAAAGCTTTAAATGAAAGTGAAACCATTTCTACAAACGAAAGACGCTCCGTAGGAACGTGTGAATGCAGCACATTTGTAAAACAGTGAGAGAGCGAGAGCTGTAGGATTTCCCTTATACATAATTCCACAATACGCGAAATACATATCATGAAATCGGTGCTCTTTTGTTTTATTTTAGTTCCCAATGTGTGTTTAAAGTGAGCACAAACTATTTCATCGTCGAGGACACACAATCGGAGCTCCACGGACTCGTACAACGCAATGAAAGTTTATCTTCATGCACATATAATATATATATGTGTAAGACACACGTATTATAGATTTCCCCGGTTCACATATACTCATAAGTCAGCATGTTGACCATTTGGGGGTTCTTTATGGTAATCGAGAGGTTTGAATAATTCATGAGTTTGACACCATGATGCTAAGCTCGGCGAGGCATTGGGAACCAGATGTGCTCACCCTTAACCAACTAATGATCATCCATAAAAATTTGAGAGCCGAGCAGATCTGCCGCCGTTCATGCTGTTCTTAATGATTAGAACTTTGCCGTTTCCCTCTTTTTCTGCATCATTTGTTCCCTAAAAAATGCGCAAGTTAACACGAAAGAAATGCAGCGTCGTCGTTCGTTCGCAGCTGTTTGGGGTTAATTGTATTTCTTGCATTTTCTTGGGCGTGCTGAAGAGACTTTTTTGTGTTGCCGACGTTGGCGTGCCGCTGCAACTCCAGCAGCATCAAAAAGGTTGTTTTGGGGGGGGGGGGGTTTCCGCGCTCCGACTAATTTCGGTGATGCTTTGTATGTATGCGAAAACGCAGCCGATCGTTGCGTCATTGACAAGCAGAGAGTGAAAACATTCATTAGGAGGAGACTATTGATAATCCATAAAGTGGTCTGCACTTTGGACCTGTACATATTTCAATTCCAATCACCCGGGACACATCCTCCCATTGAACACTTGAGAACATTGTGTGAAAACAAATACCTGTAACATTGGAGGTGCATGTGCGCCACGCGTCCCTGACCTGCGTTTACACTCGGGTGCCTTCCGCTAAAGGGGGGAAAGTCTGGGGGGGACGATGGGTGACGTCCACGTAAGTCTCTTTAATGCTCTCAAAATGAAAGCAAACACAAGCCTTTACTGCCTCGCGTTTCTCATGAGGAAGGAGGCAAACATTTCATGGAAGTGCTCTACACAGAGTGGACCAGACAGCACTGTTTGGGGAGAGCGTTCTCGCAGAGACCCAAAAGAAAAAAAAATCACTTTTTCCAGAGAATGCCATTCGTTGATACGCACGCCCCGCTTCGTCTAAATGAAATCTTGCCCTTGTCAAGGTTCTCAGTAGATGTGAGCTGATATTAAACAGGAGCGACTCAATCAAGTAAGTGATGTGATTAATATTGCACTCTGTTTTGCGGCTCTTATCTCCACTCTGGAAACCCAAAAAAAGCGCGAGAGAGAGAGAGAGAAGAAGAAACTGCAATCCGGCAGACGTGTCGCCCGCGCTTGTATAGATCGCAGCTATTTGTGTAAGTAAAATTGGCAATTTCATGTGAAGTAGGCTGACCTTGTAGGTTCAGTAGCTCCATTGATTACACTTGTGTGACAACCTGGCAGCAAACTGCACTCTGAAAACAAGGCACTTGCATGTACGGGTGTATACATACACATAATGCGTTGAGTCGATAGAAAAACTGGCGAAACGGGAGGTTAAATATTTATAGGTGATGAATATTCAGCTGAGAGTACTTTTGTTGTATCATCTCCCATAACAGTTTTACCATTTTAAATATTTATGGCATCTCAAATGCTACGCGACCTAAACAGTGCGCACGTATACGTGAGCGTGAGCAGGTGACACATTCGGCTCGACAGTCTTAATAGATACAAAGGGCTTCAGCTGCCTAAAAGCGTGATTTAAATCTCTGCGAGTAACTCGCGATGTCAAATGGAGAATAAGAGCAGGAGCGACTTCCCATCTGAAAAATTCACAGCACACGGCAAGTTGCTCCCATTAACAGCCCCTTCTCGCCACCCTCCACCGCATTTAACACCTCCCCCTCCCCCTCCCCCTCCCCCCTCCTCCTCCGACTGGAACGAAAGCATTAAAGTTAACTTTGATTTGGTTTTTACTTTATGTGTTGCCACTGGCAGCGTTTATATCCAAATCAGCTGCACTGGAAATGTCTGTTCAGATTGGCACCAGGACGTGGGCAGTTATGCTCGCCGCCACCTGCTCCCTCCCCAACGCTTTTTCTGCTCGGTGCTGCGAGGCTGCAGGCAGCGAGGCGAATTCTGTCTGCACTGCGAAGTTTAGGATTTAGGGACCTTTTACCAGCCTCGTAAAGGCACCCACAGATGATGATGTCAGTGCGCTTTATTCCCACCAAAACTTCCAGCTTGGCTTGGAGGCGGAGCTGCGGTGGACTGTAGGATCCTCTGCTGGGTTGGTGCCTGGCACTGGGAGCGGCGCGTGCACCATTAAGAGCGGCACACTACGGTGTCTGTTGATACAGACCACAAAAACGGCTAAAGGACCCCGGAGTACAGCACTAAACCCCAAATTACTGCGAGGGTGATGCACTGCTTGAGAGACTTCCTGGCCTCTTTAGGTTTGCCTGACGCGGACTCCATAAAACATGCGATATTCCCGTCTCCGCTCCTCCATGCTACTCCATGCGTGTGACGCCCTCGTGTGCTTTTGTCTCAGATGTTTCTCGCATTCGCGGTGTTCAGGTGCAATCAAGTTATCTGGTGCTGCAAATGGAGCTCCTCGGTAACCGGATTCGACAAAACGCACCGGTGGGTGGCCTCAAGTAGACCCTCTGCCAAAACCCACTCAACAGGACAGTTGCTTAATAACACTACAAACGATATTCTCTGAATGGCCATCGAGGTGAAACAACACCTCTGACAGCTCGACCGATCATTAAGAGATTCACCAAATTTCACTTTGTTTCGTTGTCTTTTGTGGAGGACAAAAAAAAAACAACAACCCACAAACAACTCGTACAGCCGCCGCTGCACGGTGACATTTTCGTATGTTATTCACCGCTCGAGCCTCTTATGTCAAATTACTTGAGCTGCCGACATTTAATTGACGAGACTGTGAAACCTATGTTTGTGCATTGCCTGTTGCAATCGCGTTTGCAGATAATGACGGAGAAGAATCTTCACGACGGCAAAAGAAGGGCTATTTTTGCGTTTTTATTCGAAAATTAGGAATCTTGCCTCTGTGATAAATGTAGTGCAGCCATATTAATCTCCATGGCAGACAGATGTGCTGCGTTTTACTGCTGAACCGTGCTGGCGCTGCCCCGCCTCGGACCTCACAGGCAGGCTTCTAATTGCAGGTCTCCTCGGTAGCCGAGGGACCTTCTCATTGACCTAAAGGAGGATTTATCTCAAAGTGGATCTTACCCTTTAGTAGCCCCAAGCCAGGCCTCCTAATCAGCAGCAGTAGAAAGTAAATTCTTGATCCTACACAGCCATGGAACTGCAGTGTGCAATAAAAGGTATGCTGGCCCATTAGTCTTCAATGCGAGGCTGTTGAAAGGAGACTGGCTAATGAACTAAGGCAACCAGATTCTGAGTTGGCTCATATGAAAGAGAAAAATAGAGTGAACCTTCAGGAGTGCCTTGGTGATAAAGCAACGTAAAGCGAAGGGAAAGAAGGGGCTCGAGTTGCTTTAGAGTGGCAAGCATCCTGAGAGATGTTTTTCATGTTCCGGCGTGTCATAGATGGGAACAACGAGAAGGACGCCCAGAATGGCTGCGAGAGAGAGCGCGAGAGAGAGCGCCTGACAATAACTGTGAAGGTTATGTCGGTTTACATATTCGCTGCGAAAGCTGTTAAATTTTTCATAAAATAATAAAGTTGGCTGTATAGTGTTTCCTCCGGTCCTGACAAATTGACAAATTGTCAAATTACATTCCATTTACAAGTGACAAATTGCCTCCCATTTCAATCTTCATGCGCATGTGCGCGTTTGTGCGTGTGTGTGTGTGTGTGTGTCATCCAGGTGTTGCCACCGTTGTGAGGACCAAAAGCTGTTTACACGTTTCCCTTCAGGACTTTTGTCTTCCTCGGAGGGACCACGGAGCCTTTTCCTCCAATTCCATCTGTTATCGCGATTTAAAGTGACAAACGTGCCCGAAAAGGACGGCGAGGTTATGTTTACAGCTGCTAAAGTAATAGTTATGGACAGGTTTGAATAGGTCTCCAAAACATGAGATTCATAAGTCAGAGTGACTTCCCCCCCGAAGACACAGACGAACAGCTGTGTGTGTGTGTGTGTGTGTTTCTGTGCGGCTCCCATTCAAACAGCGGCTTTTTACTTCCCTTCTTTTAAATCCCGACGTTCCCTCCCCACACAGCCCCCCCTAAGGTTTTCTGTCAGGTGTGCAGTGCGGATATGAGCAATGTTCTGTGATCGGGAAACATCATAATTAACATCTTAAATCCCATTTGAAGTGTGTGCATGTGTGATTTCCGACTCCACAATGTGGAAAATTGCTGTGTTTCACCGCCCGTTAACCAACCTGCAGAGTGAGCAAATTAAGCGCTCCTGTGTTTTTTTTTCTCCTCCTGCAAAAAAAACTGGGTTAAACATGGGGGTCGCTGCATTGTGTGATAAGCGCACATCTTGCAACCGTTTGCTCTTTTCTTTATGCTCTCCTGAAATTAGACAAGACAGGAGTAACACAGACGAAGGCGCGGAGTCCCCCGAATGGTTGAGGAATAAGACCTAATGACTTTTGCAGCTTAACATTTGAGGTACCGTGCACGGTGCCGTCACACACACACATGCACACACACACATATGTACGTACGCACGTAAACTGGGAAGGCACAAAGCCCCTCCAAACACTCACACACTGTGAAGGCAGCAATACCTTTAGGGGGTTGCTATTAAGATGGTTAATCCGTGGGCCTCAGGAGGAGCAGGATAAAATATTCCTGGAGGAAGCTTTTCACAACAAGCTCCTCGGATCAAGTGCATGAATAAATTACGGGCATAATTAAAGGAAATGTCAAATGGTTGCTGTATAGAGCATTATTAACGACGCCCTGGCCATGTTAGGGAAACCTGGGCTCAGAATGAGGATGATCAATGCAGGTTTAATGGGGTTCCTATTAGACAGAGGGACTATGGGACCTACAATTATACAGTTAGGCTTCAGTGAAGCCCAGCACAGATATTGACTTGTGTTTGTGCATTTTGGGCAAAAGGAAGGTAATGTCAGAAAGGGTAACGTGGGCGCAGAGGTGGGGGGGGTGGGGGGGGGGGATGGAGTCCTGCCGCTATGTGAGACATAGAGTGACAGAAAGAGTAATGAAGGGCAGTTGTTTGTCTGAAGCAGCGGAAGAGTATGACTCGAAACCGAGGAACGAAATTGGAAGAGAGAGAAGAGTTTCTCCCCCGTCTTGTCATGGGAAATTCCTCTGTTCACAATGAACTAAAGCTGTCAGCCGATGCTTATCAAAAACAGTGAAGCGTCAGCCTTCTGCGACTCGGTACCTCCAGCAACCCAATTTTCTCTTTCAGCCGGTGATGCAGCCTCCAATTGCGGTCAAGCGGGTTCCCTTTCACGACACAAGATTCCGAGCAGAGGCTGCTGCAGTCCGGACGACAGACGACAGCCTCCTTTCATCCTCGTGCTCTCAATTGGGATAAACAACAGGAAACAGCTCTCACAATTAAGAGGCAGCGTCCCTCTATGAGTCGAGTCAGATACGCGTTAGCTGATGTAAACAGAGCCGAGAGAGGCTGCAGGTTTACAGTCACAGCATTCGGCGCCTTCGTGCAGACGGATGAGATGGAAACTTCTAAACTTCTGGGGGGGTTATTGTGATGCTGTATTCAGCACAGCCTCTCCGAATGTAAATGAGCCTGAGATGTGTCACGGTGTGCAAATCTTCCATTGTGCTGCAATTCACTGCATCTTGTACATCGATAATAAACGGAATATTACGTTAGTACGATATCTTTGCAAGAAATGCACAGTGAAAAGAGAGCAAACTCAGACCATTAACGCCCAAACGTCCTCGACAAGGAAGCTTGTGTGGTCCCTCCCAAAGCTGGCGCAATCAACTGACATTGTTTTACGTCTGTAGCAGTGGTTTTGCGGCCTGCTCCTGACACATCATCCGTACAGGACTTTTCTCTCCTGCGGTGTCCGACAACTACTGCGTGACTGGCCAGAAGTTTCGAGTATTAATGGATTATTTCAGAGAAAGGCTGCACAGCAATGGAGGGTTTGGAGGAGAAGAAGTCCTCCCCAAGAGTTCCACACCTAAATTTCTCATGGAGTGAAAACTGTAAGAGCCAGAACAAAATTTCTTACTTTTCTTGCCAACCCAAGAAAAATGGCAGCTCTTCCATTCGACACCCTCAATTCACACAAGGACAGAGGGGGGGGGGGGGGGGGGAGAACGCCACGTGCTGCGACGACCGGAGACGGAGGTAATTCATACTGGAAACAAATCACGAGAACACGAAATCAGGAAGGCGAGAACGAGATTCAGGTGTGACGTGAGGTCATCGAAAGTACTGAGACAAAAGGGAGGCGAAGTCCACACAAACAAGGCACAAGAAATGGTGCAATACCACGGTAACACTGGGAGCCAGGTGGGAATCAGACGTCAGGGAGGAGGGGGAAAAAAAACAAACATGAAACATGTAAACACAAAACAAGGCAAAGTACCAGATGACACGGAGCCAATCCCAGCTGACACTGAATAACAGCAGCTACACACTAAACAGGCCGCCCGTCCATCACGGCTAACGCGGAGAAACACACGACCGCATAGACACACTCACTCACACCATGGTGGACAATTCACCAAATAAGCTCATATGCGTCTTTTTGGGGACGAGGGGGGGCCGAGGTACCCAGAGGAAACCCCCCAAAGTTCTCTACTCGTGTCTGCTGCGGCCCTGCTGTGTCAGCTGTTTGTTATTGTTGCAGCTGTTGTCAGCTCTCTGTTTTTTTAATTGATTTTGATGAGTTTCTTGAATCCTTTAAAGACTCCAATTGACACCAATACTTGTGACCCGCAAAACTGAAGAGAGTGAATTATTTTTTTAAAAAAAGGCATTAATCCGAGATAAAAATGAAAGTCCTGGGAGCCTAAAGCCTCACATCAAAGTACTGAAAGAAAAAGCCTGTATAGCAGTCGGCGTTTTGTTTATTCATAAGAGCCAAAGACAGCTGTTCCAGAGCGAAGCGTACTGAAGTGTGATTTAAATGAGGATACTAAATATGGAAGTTGTACCGAAGGAGCCCGGCCCCCTAAAGATTTAATGATGCAGTGGGAACCGTCAAACTCAGGTTGTTCTGGAGCCGCTTTGGCCGAGCTGGAGGAGCCGCGAAGTCCACCTGAGAACAAACGCACGTCCAGACTTGAAAACTGGACGACTGTTGCCACCGCGGCTTGTAATCGTCGAGATGAGCCGCAGGTAAAACTCCTCGTCCCTGTAAATAGCTTTTAACTGCAGGTAACCTGTTTCGTTACGTCTCCATGACAACCAGGTAGGGTTTTGTTGGGTTTTTTTGCGTCTTTTTTCTCGATGCAGAGAGTGGCACCTTGGAAAACGGGTCCAATTGTACCCACACCACTTCAATCTCGTCCAATCAAAACCTGCTTTGAGGGATGTCACTCATGCCGCATGTGCGCTCCAGCTGCACACAAAGAAGAAGCCACATTCACATATTTGTGAGTCATTTCAACAGCCCCACTCTGCAGATGTTTGCCAGCCACTTGCAGCTCATTATAGTGGTTTTCCGGTACGTATACTTGAGTTGTAACGGCTCTGGCCGACCCCACAGGAACCGCCTGCCACTCCTACCTCATAAGCCTGCACACAAGTCCAGTCAATTCTCTGCCGCCTGCACGGAGTGAAACGAAGGCTTGTTAAAGTGAACAAGTAAGTGGTGAAGAAAGACATTCTCTTCTGGAGTTGATTCGGAGAGTTTATGCCCCCCGGTGGCACCAACTCTCTTATTGCTCTTCTAATAGCAAAACAAATTTCTGAAATCCAGAAAAGAGTAATATTTAATGAATGCGAATACAACAGATAAGATTACTATGAGCTACAGGAGCAATTGTCTCTCCCCCAGTTGAACAAACACGTCTCGTTTGCATCAAAACAAATCTGCAGATCAATTCCCCCCATTTGCCAATGTGGCACATTCTCTTGCCAGTGAGCCTCCGAGGTATACGCTGTTCTCATATTGAGATGCATTAAGCAGTACTTTTTATATTAACCCATTAAATCAAATGACAGGACAAGCGCAAGTGGAACTAATAACATTAACAGGCGTTAACGCAATGAATCAGCCAGCGAGCCGTCACACAAAATAACTAATCTTGCCCCAAATGAAATGCAGCCATTTCTTCTTCTTCTTCTTCTTTTTTTTCGAGCGGGGCGCCGCGCTGGTGTTCCTCCAGATCCAACACGTCACAGCGTCTCCTGAAGGAAAGGTTGGCATGCATTGAACAACGACTCTTTGCTCGCCGCACACGGAGCACTGCGACTTTTTCTCTCGGCGCTTATCAGCGTTCCCGCCGAGCGTGAGATCAGAAAACGGATCGCGCTCTCCTGTTTCTTGATAATATGTCACCAACCTTTTAGTTTTTCGTTTTTTCCGCACAAGAAGTGAACATTGCTCAAGTGCCAATTAACACGTCGCTGCCGTCTCTTGTGTTTTGCTTGCATGAAAAGTGAAGTGTAAAAGAAACAGTTTGAAGGTTTTCGCCAGGTTTGCGGTGACAACACTCCCAGCTCATATTTAATGAGCAGATGTGTGGCATCCTTAGGAGAACAATTATACACGTTCCCAAAATATGAAGCCGTTCCTTCAACCGTCTTTATGCACATCCCATGGAACAATAAGCAGCCGCTGTAAAATGAAATTAACTCGTTTATTGTTCACTTCTTCGAGTCTCGATGCCTCCCACTTCACTCCCACCTTCACTTACTGCATCAAATCTCAGGCTGTGCGAATCAAGCCGAGAACAAGCCTCTTTCTTTCATATACCATTCTCTCAACCTTCTGAAGAGAACGACCTTTCCCCGTATTCTTTATGAATGCCGCGAAATCCCCATTTGTGCAGCAAAACCAAGTATAATGATTTCATTCCGGCGGTCTATTTTCCTACTGAAGACCTCAGATGACATCTTCCAAAGAAAGCACAGCGCAACTACTGGATGAAATGAACATTTTGAACTTGCAAAAACAGTGTTTTGCATTGAATGAGTGACTTCACACAATAAGAGATATTCCACCAACATGAGAAATAAAGAAAATTCACAATATTCTCTTGTATCTGAGAATCACATAGATATTTTTGTGCCTTTGAACACTAAATAATGTTAATTTTTTAAGTTTAAATGATCCCATGATGCCAAATTTAAAAATGACCTCTAAAACTCGCTGTAGCTCCGGTCAGAGGCAGTGCAGGGGGTGAAGCTGCCCCTTGCTATCCCTCCGACCACCCTGTTTGAACGCTCCCGTCTTCCCGCTGCATCATTCATAAAAAGAAAGCAACGATCAAATCTATACGGAATTTAAAATACACGTTATTTCGTCAGTATTTCAAGGAGTATAATAACGCTGCCTAAGATGTGGAATAACTGACAATAACCAGGTGTTCAAATGGAACATTAGGGGCACATGAGAGGCACTGAGAGTCAAAAAAAAAGGATGGATTGAGCAAATCTTTCGTTGTTGTGCTTTTTTTCTTAACCATCGGATCGTGTGTGTGCACCAGAGACTCTCTTTACATCTTCATGTAATTTCAAGACGTTTTTTATCCCACCAAATCTGAAGCAAATGATGAGACTGACGCAAACGCACTGTGAAGCCACTCGATTTGGCGATGGCAACAGGGGCGATCCTCCTCCTTCTGTGTGTGTGTGTGTGTGTGTGTGTGTGTGTGTGTGTGTGTGTGTGTGTGTGTGTGTGTGTGTGTGTGTGT
>JASSRZ010000053.1:7804118-7830716 GCA_032164315.1 Malacoctenus gilli | reverse complement strand
CTCCCTCGCTGGGCTCTGCAAATGTTTCGGCGCGGCTATTTACTGCGTCTTATATATGCTCCACTACGTTCTTTAATAAGCTGTCGCTGCCTATGTTATCTTTCATGCTACATAAAGCTTTCTTGCCTCCTTGATAGAGAGCGGCGGGCGATCTGATGATCAGGAACATTCAGCTTTACCATGCGGGCAAATATATCTGCGTGGTGGACACGGACGTGGAGAGCCTGTCAGCCGTGGCCGTATTGATCGTGAAAGGTAAGAAAACCTCCTCTCTGCTCCGCAGTCACTAATTAAAACGGGGCTCGCGGCCAGCATTGTTTATTGGCTTCTGCTTTTAAAAAGGACGAATTCAAACGCCGGGCCTGGACTGTAAAACCTCGGCGATGGATGTGGCGCAATAAAAGGATGTCTGTAGCCTCTAAGTGCGACCGCGCAAAGCTGCGTCGGAGCCGCTTGTATTTACAGAGAATGTAAAGAGAACCGACATTTAGGATGTGTAACGCTCGCTCCCTTTTTTTAAAGCTCAAATGGGTTTGTTCTCCGATGGTGATGGCAGCGCCGTCTAAGTGCCCATATTCTCATGAAACTCATTTCGGATGTCATCAGAGTCTGAAGATTTGTTTTCTCGTTGGGGTTATTTCCAGTCGCGTGATTACATCAAAGAGAAGAAGGGGGGGAGGGGGAGGGGCTTCTGTTTGCTTTAGATCGCATTTAAAGGATGATGGTGAAGGGGTGGGAAAAAAACACAGCGAAACGGCAGGATTCTTGTGATAGCAGCGACGTGCAAGTCATGTGTTTTCGCAGTCTTTCTCTTCTTAATGACCAATTTTCAAAAATCCTGGCGATGGACTCGACAGGGGGATGTTTGGACGCCTGTCGGTGCTCGCTCGCGCAAGTGCGCGTCGCCCCGGAGAGACACAGTTGTCGAGAGCTCCGCCAGGCAGAACGAAACAACTTTTGTGTTGAAGTTTTCGCGGGTTCGGAGCGCGCGTGGCTCGGGAGGAGGCATGTTCCCGGCGCCGATCGATGCGCCAAATAACCCAGCAAATTGACACTACGTTAATATGTTAAATGTCAGCCGGGGTGAGGGATGGTTCGAGCGTCAGGATTTGAAAAGGTTGGATCCATATCTTTATCTTGTAAGGAGACTCACGAGTGATTCGGCTCGACGTCCGGAAGATATTAAATCGCACTGATAAGGATTGGGGCTTTTTTGTCTTCAAGTGGAGGCAAAATCAAGGCGGTGAGAAATAGATTGTCCCAGCGCTGACTGGAAGCAAACTTGACTGCGACTCAGATTGTGCATCATTTACACTTCCTGCTCTCGGCAGCTGTCATGGATGTCTCGTTGTTTGGATCGAATGGCTTCAAATGCTGGGCGGCAAAGCATGAAGCCGGGTGGGAAAAGCCCCGTCATGAGGGGCAAAAAAAGACGCTTTCACTTGATGGCTGGGGACCTTTGACGGGCGGCGGTCAAATCGCCCTTTGATAACTTTCTTGCTCGAACCGTCACCGTGTCGCTGGGTTGCGGTTTCCCTCCTGAAGTTTGGCCCCGCCCCCAAAAAAAGAGATAACTGCTGTCACCCAAACGCAACGATTTTTCTCAGTATACAAGTGTAAAGATGGTTTATCCTCAAGGGGGGGGGGTGCCTTCAGTTGCTTCATCAGTTTATTGAGGCTCCTTTTGGACACGGTGACTGAAAAGATAAAAAAAAAAACACCAGTTACTCGTCATCAAAGAAAAGAAATGGAAGTAAAAGAAGCGACAAGCATAAAACAGAAAAATTGGATGTTTACCAAAAAAAAAGTCCTTGATAAGAGAGGAAGATGGAAAAGGATCCGCTGATATCGTCGACACAACTCACACATCTGTAGAACTGAATGCTAAGTGTGAATAAAAAAGAGGGGCAATTTTTAACTGAACTGTGGCGTAAAAAACACCTATTTATCTTTTCAAAATAAAAGTCACTAATTAACAAACATTAGCGAATTCTTAAACAATGGATTCCAACACACCTCGATGAAATCTTTGTACATCCAGCCCAGAAATGAGTTAAGTGAGTGTTTGCAGGATGAAAATGTGTTTCGATTTAATTGCGCCAGTGTTGCACTTTCATTTGATGTGTATTTTGTCTTGTCTGCTGTCGAAGTGAATTATTGTTCCTCTCCGAATTGTGGGATAAAACGAGGCGAGGAAAGAATCTCGAACTTCAGACGCGATGTTCGGGGAAAAAAAACCTTTTTTTTCTCTTTCTTCTGAATCTGAAAGTGCCCTCGGCCCTGTAAATAAACCCCTGGAAACGAGCCGTTCCCATTAGAGCCCCGTTTTCTTGAAGGAGGTGGCCTCCTGTTGTGTCGAAAATCATATTCCTATTAAATCTGGATTAAAAATCGTCGCTTTTCTTTCCTTAAAACATCCATTGACGCCCATTGCTTTCGGGGGTGATTGAATAGCTCGGTGCTTTTGCAAATGAGAGCGTCGCTGGCTGCACGGTTGTGTTCTGTGGGAGGGAGCGGGAAAAGCATCCATCCAGCTTCCCAGCGTGGCTGCATGCAAGCGTCGCTCACGGCAACCGCGGGTCTCTTCCACTGATTGCAGGTGCACGTATGGGCATTCCTGATGGCTCTCCAAAGTAATCCTGACTATTGGTGTTATTGCCAATAGAAATATTATTGCAATCATGTATATTAGACGAGTCAATAATTTCGCAGGGTGTTATTTCCAGTCTCGCTTCGCTCGGCTCCTCTCGCGGCACTGAAGGTCAATGATAATCGCTCCTGACACAAAGAACTCTCGAGTGATTATCCGCGCTCTTTTTTTTTTTTTTTTTCTTTTCCCGACAATGGCGGCGGAAAAACGTTTGAGACGCCACTCCACCGAGTGCCGCGAAGCACTCGTCACCGCGTGGTGACGATGGCGACGGAGAAGGTCACGGTGTAAGGATAACATCGCATGGGGACCACTTGGGAAGCACTCGCGCTTGTTTGACGGTTGCGTCATCGTCGTTACCCGGGGAGGATCCACCTCGCGGCGGACGATACGACACCTTTTTATTTTGGTTCCATCTCTTTCATGACACACTGAGTTAAATTCAATTCTTACTCGGGTGGGTGACGCTGCGTTTTTACCTCTTTGGGTAATATTCGGCGCATATCAAACGCTGTCGTGCGCTCTGCAAATACTGCTATTAATTTTTCCCCGTGGCAAGCTCGCAATAAAATCCCCGTCTGTCCATATTAATAAGAGATTATTTGAACGCACCCGGGACTCTGACGGCACCTCCTCGCCTCAGCCAATGGAATATAATTAAGAGGATGAGGAATTGATCTTTGATTGTGGGCCCCGTTATTTTGTTATTAATGAGGCCAGTGTATTAGGGCTTGTTGTTGCTGCTGCTGTTTCTTTTTTTGTCAAGACCCGCTAATGAGTTTTCCAAAGATCAATATCTTTAAGGCCGGGGCTTTTGGCCAAATGTATGAGGGCAGTACATTAAGGGCCCCTGTAAACAAACAGACATCTTTCATGGGTTTCTTTGTAAAGCACGGGAGAGCGGCGCGATAGATCCTCGCACAGAGACACGAAAGTGGATCGTTCAGATGAACCTCACATAAATAGAAACATAAAAGCACTATTTTCTGAGCCTGGAACACTGATTGTTTACCCAAATAATAATTTAACTCTAAATAATTATAATATATATCAATATTTCGCCTCAGATTGTAAAACCACTCGAGTGCCGGTGAGGAGTGTGAGCAAAGGGCCGTTATTAGCCTGCGGTTCGTCTCGCAGCTCTCCGGTGGTCCATTATTTCTGATGAGCCGACACATTCATTAGAACAGGAAGCTGTGGATGAGGCTAAAGTAAAACATCACACCACTTAATTGGTGGGATAATGAAAATAAATGATAAAGCTCTGATTCTTCGGGGCTGCGAAGCCCCCCTTTTTTTTCCTCCATCTTTTAGCTTTTAATTTGACTCCCCGCATCCACTTACGTCTGCGGTTTCATCGATCAATCACCAGAAGGACCGTGAAAGGAAACGGATTACGAGTCGGTTGAATATTGGAGGAGAAATCTTGAATTAACTCCTAATTCCCTGCGATGGACATTGCTTCTTCTCCCTGGGTGGCGTTGATCTCGCCCGCATGGAGATGCAATTGAAGTCGGATGCGATTTTCATGCAAATGTATGTGCCGCTCGTGTTTTTCCACGCAAGGCGACGCGAGCGTGCACGTGTACGTCGGCAGCCTCCCTCACGGTGTCTGTTCCTGTCCCTGCGGCGGAGCCAGGCTCCCCCAGCCCCCCAGACTCGGTGACGGTGGAGGAGGTGACAGACAGCACGGCTCAGCTGGCGTGGAGCCCCGGCAGAGACAACGGCAGCCCCATCACCAATTACCTCATCCAGACCCGAACTCCCTTCACCGTGGGTTGGCAGCGGGTGAACACAGGTACACGGCGCTGGCGAGATGATGAATTCTCGTCTTGTAGCCCATGTGATGTTATTCAGATAATTCCCGGATCCCCCGGAGGGAAGCTCTGTTATTTCTCTCCCCGCTCAGCGCAGAGGTCAGGGTGGGGGGGTCAGCCGCAGAAAGGGAGGGCAGGAGACGGCAGAGATTCAGGGTCTCACTCAAGAGACCTGCGTGTCCCCGCAGCTGCTCCTGCAATATTTCATTCAAACCCTTTTAATTACTTTTTGTGTAGCTTTTCCTCCGCCAAAAGCAGCTTTTTTTTTTCATGCGGAATCACCGAAGCCTTTGAATGTTCTTTGGCTGTAAAACGAGACGCAATAAAGCCTTTTTTGGATCGTGCACCTCTTCTGTTTGAAGGCGAGGCGAATGATTTTCAATGTGAATACATTACATAAGAGCTAAAAAGTGGTGTCGATCAATATCGGCACGGTTCACTCGTCATCGCGGCGTTTTAGTCTCGGTAACTTGAGCGGAACGCCTCGTAGTGTCAGCTCGGTTGAATAAATAATGAAGTACAAATAAAAAAAACGAGAGAATGACTCCCTCGAGCTGTCAAGGGTTTAAAAAGTTGTGAAAAATCCAAAGAAAAAAAGGACTTCTGCTGATATTTCTTGCCAGTCCGCACTGTTAAAGACAGATGTGTGCGATGTTTGTTGCCACTTCTGAATTAGTTCCTTTCCATCACTCTCCTGATAACAGAATTTCTAACGCAAGGTGGGTTTTTTGCGCCTCTTCTCACCAGTCCCCGAGATGATCGACGGGAACACGCTCACAGCCACCGTGGTCGACCTCAACGCCTGGGTGGAGTACGAGTTCCGCGTGCTGGCCAGAAACAGCGTCGGCGTGGGAGAGCCCAGCCCCGTGTCGGTCAAGACCCGGACGGAGGACGCAGGTAGCGGAAAAAGCCAACAAAAAGGAACCCGACTCGCTCCTATACAGCCTCGTGAAAATGCTTTGTGCCAACGCCGTCTTGGCTCTGTAGTTCCAGACGCAGCGCCAGGTGACGTGGGCGGAGGAGGCGGGAGCCGATCTGAACTGGTCATCACGTGGGAGGTAAGTGATCAGTCTTATGTTCCAGTCTGGTAGCAAAGTGCCTGCAGTCAGGCTCCTGGTGGGGGAGGGGGGGAGAGGGAGGGGGGAGGGAGGGGGGTGTTCCATCCCTCGCTGAGGTGTTTGCTCTTTCTGGCTGAATCAAAGCTCCTCGTCTCGGCGGCTTGTGGGTGTCGTAAATTCGGGGTCAATTGAAGTCTGCCACCTCGTTCGTCGTAATTTGTCCGTCGGAGAGCGGCAACAGTGTAAACCACAGCGCCACTGACGCTGACAGATATTGTCATTTATGAGGCTTGGGCCTGTGATGAATTACTGCTGTTGTGCCAAAACTACAACGTAACGAGAAGTAAATCGGTCGCGTTGTTGCGAAATGAACGTCGGCATCGGAGGAGTCATTAGATGCTAAGCTATCTTATTGTTTGACTTTTCTCATTTCGTCAAACGCGGAGCAACATTTCATTTCAAAGGCTGCACGGATGCCCCGTAATGAGGATGGATTTATTTTTAAATGGCATTTTAATGCTGGCTTTATTTTATCAGGTGGGTCACAAAAGCAATTTGCGGGTCATTCGCGTCTTTTTGGCTCCACCAGAGCGGGTGGCCGCTGCGTGAGCCCGGCGGTGGCGTGAACGTGAGTGGTTTGTATATGTTTTAATATCACTATAGTTTTGTGTTTCACTCTCAGCCTGTTCCCGAAGAACTGCAGAATGGTGAGAGCTTTGGTTACATCATTGCTTTCCGCGCCTTCGGAGAAGTCAGCTGGACCCACGTGGCCACGTCCGCCCCCGGCGCCGCGCGCTACGTGTACCGCAACGACAGCATCGCGCCCTTCTCCCCGTTCCACGTCAAGGTTGGCACCTACAACAGCAAAGGACAGGGTCCCTTCAGCCAAGTGGTCACCATCTACAGCGCAGAAATAGGTAAAAACAGTGGCGGCCGGCGGAGGGGCAGCACAATTCAAATGTAGCTGACGATTCTAAGTTTTTTAGAACTGCGTGAATATTTATTTTAGGCTGTCTGGGAGTTTTCCTTGTAATATCAGAGGATCCAAATTATTATTTTTTTGCAATTTTTAACATATAAAATACTTTAAGGTGAACTCAAGGTGACACAGAGGTAATAAAAATAAATTTAATTCATTTTTTATCACTTATACTTGTAGCAAACATAAGAGGGGAGCGTAGCTCACTCACGAATAAAATCCGACAAATTATCTTAGATTGTTTATTTTTGTGCAAATATGTTGGCTTTTTTTCTTCACTTTTAATGTGTAATATCACATTTTCCAGCTAAATTATCCCTCCTCCTCACAAGCTCGACCACACAGTGGGGGCTTCGATGGCGCTCAATGCTGGGATTGACCCTAACGTGTAGAAATGGATGAAAAGGTGGGAGAAGAGGACGCGAGCGCGACTAATTCGTATGAGGAGAGAGAGAGAGAGAGTTTGTCTCTAAATATCATCTCTCCTCTGAGTGGCTGAGCCAAAGTAACAACCGGTTGGCATTTAGATCTATGCTCCCTCTCATCGCACTGAGTAGGGGGAGGGGGAGGGGAGGGGGGTCAGTCTGCAATGTAGTGGGCTTGTCTGTTCACCAGCAGCACCTGTGTGCGATGATTCATCTGAGCAGAGATCAACAAGAACGCGGTTTATGAATGTAGGGGCGGGGGGGGCGGCGAAACGGAGGGATTTGTTCTGCTCGTCTGTGTGCCGTTTGGACGGTGGCGGCGCTCAGTCTCCTGTTGTCTGTTTTCAGAGCCAAGTGGGATGCCAGCGGGAGTTTGGGCCAGAAGTGTCTCAGCCTCTGAGATTGAGGTGAATTGGCAGGCGCTCTCCTTCACCCCTGAAAGGGTTCTGGGCTACGAGGTACATTTTACTCTTTTAAATGGAAATAGAAATCACACAACACAATTCAAATGCTTGTCATCGCCCCTGTTGCACCTTCAAAAGCCATCACTCCCAAAACTCCGTGTCGCCATGGTAATGGCTGCCTCCTCTGGACAACTGTTATGGCTCATATTATACATTTCTTTGTAGCGGCGCGACAGGGAAACGTGTCGAGCGTTTTTTTTTTCCCCCGCACAACAAAAGAAGATTACTTGTCCGCATGCCGCCTCGCGTCGCTGTCAGGATCCAGAGCGCCACGATAGCCGCGCGACGCCAGACCGCATGCCAGAATACCAAGAAGTGCCATTACACGTCGCCAGGAACAGGCAGAAATCTGAATAAAGAAACGACGCTCCAACACGGTTGCGCCAGCAGGGTTTCTGATCTGTGTTCCTGTCGCTGTTTTCCAAATAAAAAAGGAACACTAAGGTGTTAAATGTTTCACCCCCGAACTGCTGATTTTCTGTGTCTTACACTGGAGAAGTGGGACGGCCTGATTGCCGCGTCTGACGGAATAATCAGCGTGATCAAAAGGCTTTAAATGCGACATGTTGTTCTTCTTTTGCTCGATAAAGCCAACAACGGTTTCGCCGGCTTCATCCGGAGAAAGCCGGCTCTTCCGCCTGTTTTTTATACCGGCGCTGGAGATGTCAACACCAGCAAACGCTGAATAATGATGACAGAAAGTAAGCGAGCGCAGGGGCACGTCGCTCCCGGTAATTTATATCCAGGCTAATGGTAAGGAGTGATAAAAAAAATCGCTGTTTTGTGATCGATGTCTTCGGTTGGCACTTAAACTGTGGTATGACTATTTCAAGCAGATCTTAATCTGTCAGGTTTTAATTAGTGCAAAAATAAATATTTCAGACCGTGTCGCTCAACATTGAAGTATTGTATTATTGAATCGCTGAGGCTGTAAATCAATTGACCAGGGGTCATAAAAAAAGACAAATGTTAATTTTGATAATTGATTAAGTGCAAGATTCACGAGGCAGGATTGCTTTCCTTTACTTATCTGAGCATTCGTCTTCCGAGTGAAGGTAATTTTCTATTTTAAAGGTTGGATTTAGAATAAACAGCAGCTTTATCAGGAGTCTAAACGCTACGATGTTTGAGACGCATTTGTCTTCGGATCATCAGTCATTCATTCGTTGAGCAGTGTTTGAAGAGAGGAAGAATTCATCCTCTTTCTGCTCATCCATCGATTGTTTTTTGACCGGTCGTTGACGGTTCGGTTTCCCCGCCGTGTGCGTGTGTCACGTAGGTGGCTTACTGGGAAGACGACACCAAACCGGAGACCATGGGGAAGGTCCGGGTGCCCTGGAACCAGACCTCGGTCACCGTGAGCGGCCTGGGGGGGCACACGCAGTACTTCCTCACCGTCAGCGCCTTCAACACAGCGGGCACCGGCCCGTTCCTGCCGGCGATCAATGTCACCACCAAGAAGCCGCGTAAGTCGCGGCGGCGAGAAAGCTGATGGCAATTCAGAAGTGGCGACAACGAAGCCTTCGAATGAAGTCCGGGTGTTTTTTGGGGTTCAGAAACGAGTCAGAAAAAGTGTCGGCGCATGTTTGCGTGCTGGAAATATAAACATCAGATGGCGGAAACAATATGTTGGTGTAATTTCATTTTGGGGAGCGGTGTCTCTTTTATTAGAGGAAATAAAATGAATCTGGTATGTGAATGTGACACTAATGTGCCGCCGCGCTGACATATGGAAACGTATTATTTTTATATCATGCAGCGCCAGCGCAGGCACCGCTGAATGTGGAATGGACCCTAATTGGCTCTCAGCTGTCTCTTTACTGGGAACCTGTGGTGGCGATGGAATCAGAGTCGGAAGTTACCGGCTATCAAGTGAGTTCCGCTTTGGCAGCAGCCGCGCCCGCGCCCGCGTTCGCCATTGGCCGACTTCACCTCCGAGCCGCCGGGCTGCGTGTTTACAACGTGTCACCCGCCTTGTTCCTCTCGTCCACTCAGCTGTCGTTCCGGAGACAGAGACACAAGGAGGTGAACACCGTCGTAACAGCCAACTCGACGGCCGAGCTGAGCCTCCCCGAGGACGAGGAGGACTACGTCATCCGCATCCAGACTGTGAGCGAAGGCGGACTGGGTCCGTCCTCGGACCCCATACGGATCCACCAACTGAGTGAGCTCTGCGTTCTAGGGGTTAACAGAAAGTAGGCGGTTTTCCAGGGACTCTTTGGAGTTCTTCCTCGTGTGCTCGAGGGCATCGCGGCAGAGCTGAGAAAAGGCGATTTCGCCAAACCCTTTTTTCATTGAAAAGATTATTATTTACCTTCTTTTTTGTCCAAATGAAGTCACTTAGCACTTTTTAAATCGGACAGGGATGTTTTGTCCTCCGTTGACTCACCATTAGTCACGTCCCAAGCCACCCCCGTCGGACTCTGGTGGGTTTATATTTTGCTGAAATATGCAGCACAATCCATCTCTGTCGCAGTCATGCTCTTTTACTCGATGCTATTACTGTCCTCTGGGACTCCAGGGGGGCTCGTCTTCTCCTTTAAATGCTACTTTGCATTGTTGAAGTGTTGAACCTCGAAAAAAGAAAAAGGAAAAACTAAAGTTGAGAAAGACAGAATTCATCGCCGGCTTTTTCTTTAGAAATAGGCTCCTTTTTCCGAAGAGCCTTCAGATTCCTCAAAGTAAAAGAAGATGTGAACGAGGAAAAAAGAAAAAAACCTTCAGCAGGCGAAACAGAACGCCGTGTTTTCGGAAACGTGTGTTTCTGAAACTTCTGAACTCGTCGCACGTTCTTTCTGTCGCGTCAGTTAAGTACATCCTTTGGTCCAAGAAAGATTTTCATATCGATATGATGTCGTTACGGAGGAAAAGGCGGCGATCCGTGAAAGCTAATTGACTCCCTTGTCTTGTGTCACGAGGAACCGGTGATGGGAACAAACTGCATCTGGGTCCTCCTGGTCCCTTCACACCCTGGTCCCTTAATGCATTTTTTAACTTGCGAGCGCCGTCAGAAGCCCGAGCATAAATGAGATTTCGCCACATTTTAAGCACCCCCGTGAAATGTCACGATGCATATTTTATATTTCGAAAAAGCCAAGTATCTTGGTTTCAGCTCGCACATTTTCCGAACATCTTTTTTTTTTTTTTTCCGACTCCATATGGACCTCGAATAGCAGATCGGTCAATGTCCACATCCTGCATGGATTTTCCTTTTTTTTTCTTTCTTTTGGGGGGGAACAAAACAAGTTCTGCATCTATGCATATTTTTCTATCTATTTTTTAAAATTTGAATCATACACTTTATTTACCTTTTTGTTTGTTTGTTTGTTTGTTTTGCAGGTATGAGTGCCCGTGGCTCCAGAGCGCGGAGCGTGGCCATCTCGCCCCTCCCCCTGCTCCTCGCCATCGCAATACCGACATTCAGGTCAACGTTGTGACACAATGACAGGCTCTGCTCCGTTTTTCCCGCACTTCAGTATCTGCAGTTTTCTTTCTCCTTTAATTTGTGAAAGTGCCCGAGTTACTTTTCCTTTCGTCTCTGTTTTGCGGAGATGGCCGCGTGTTACTTTGCCGTGTTATGTTTTTGGGGGGTTTTTTTGCGAGGATGAAGCCGCGCAAGAGTGGAGCGTGCTGTCTGCCGTTTTAATTAACAGTATATGTGAGCGCTTTTTCTTTGAAAGAAGGTCTGTTTTGACGTTTTGTCTGGTTGGGAAACAATGCTCCATTTCAACTCTTTCGTTTGAACTCAAGAACGATACAGATGCCTTACTTCCATCCATGTGCCAAAGTAGTTTCAGCCTTCTTCGTCGTTCTCGCCAAAATAGCGACATGCTTTCCTGAACATTTCGTCTCCGGCGGCGTTTCTCGCCGAGGGCCTCGGCGCTCCGGTTCCGAGTCCGCCGGCCTGAACGGTCCGTCTCCCTTCCTCGCCCCTGACTGATACAGTAGGAACATGCTCATTCACCTGTGCCCGTGCCTTTGGAGAGTCTTGTGACGGCGATCAGACACTGGTCAGCGATACGTACTGCAGCCATTTTTAATCCTTCTGGGCTCCATTAACTGTCGGCTGCGTCCCAGACGGAACCTCCCAGTGTCAGCGTGAGCATTGTAGCTTTTTTTTTAAGTCTTTTGATTTTGGAAAGCGGAACGTGCCATGACGGCGTCGAAAGGGGGGCGGTTACTAGAACAGCCCCCCCGCCGCACCTTCCTTTGCTTTCCCACAGTCTGCATCTGCCTGCACACGATATAAGACGTTCACAAGCGCCAGCGCGCTGTGTTTGACTTTCTCCGCTGTTGTTTTTAACAACTGTCTGGTTGTTTAGTCATTCTTTTTAAATGACCAACAGCTTTGAATTATTTTATCAAGAAAGATTGCCAACCAGTCACTGGTTCCAGATGCTCAAACGTGACAGCAGCTCTCCGTTCTCCAACGTCCAAAGCCCGACGAGGGTTGTTCGCCAGAAAGACAACAAACAAACACGAAGACAGTGAAATTTTGTGAAATTTTCCCTCGAGAATCCGTCTCCCACCTTTGTGTCATTGAAGCGATGTGATAGGCTGATTGCTGACAAAGCTTTCAACAGCTGATAGCAGGAAGAGCGTATACAGGAGCGCTGGTTGAATGGAATCGTCTCTTTACGGTATTGTAGATGGCGTGAATGAACCGATGGCAACTATTGTTCAGGCTCGACGCTCACACTCGTTCCCTGAAGGTTACTACTCCCGCGTCTGTGCACCAAAGACGCGACGCGGTTGCAACCTCGGTGCAACCGTGTAGCATCTGTATTTCCCTGCCAGAAATTACAGTGTGTCCACACACTGCATGGCAGTCGTGTGGGCGGACTAATCGAGCAGCAGCGAAAGTGACAGCTGGAGGTCAGGTCTGACATCAGCTGACATAAACTGTTACTGCATGACAGTTTACGTGAAGTGAAAAGTGCTTGTGTGCAGATTCAGGAAGTCGGGACAGCGCAGGCGAATGGAGGGCTGATGTTCGCTGGTCAGCTGCGTGACAAGCGTTGCGGCAAAGCAACGATGCGCTCGTGAGCCGACGAGTGCAAACAAAGGGGGTTTTTTGCACTCTGATCAGCCCCCACGAGTTCCAGTCTGCAGGAGCGTTCGTGTCTTTGTTAAACAAGTCAGGCAGATGAGCAATATTATCAGTAATGATGCTTTCGACCCCTCAACTTCAAGAACAGTTTCCATCCTTCTTTTCCTGCATGTAAACCATGAAGATGCCTCAAAGTCTCATAAGTCACAAATACTCCCACTTGCACCACTGTGACTTCCTGGTCACACCACCCCCCCCCCCCTCACACTAAACCAGCGTCTGTTGAAAAAGGAGAAACTCCCACCATCAGCTCCAATTATCCGTAAAATGACAATCCTCCATTCGCATCACAATTTGCCAGAATTGTGCAAATGAGGAACTGAGGCTGAGTTTGACCTTGTTGCACAATTTTCACGACATTTTCTTCCATTTGTTGGCCCCCCTTGTGTTCTCGGCCAGCTGAAACCCTGCAAATCTTTTCAATGGAGGACTGGAAATGAATGTGGGCCATTATCTCCAAACCAAAACAGCTCACCTCATGATCAGAAGTTATTTACTGTCCAAAACAGGTGATAAATTGCTCTCTTCTTGAGTAACGTGGCGCACTCGCTCCAGGCACGAGACCTCAGTAAGAGAGCTTGTCAGTGGATTTTGTGAGTACGATACGAAACAAACGTTCCCTTCCCAACTCTTCCGATGAACAAGTCGGTAAACCGTCGACTTTTCCTTCTGATTTTTTGCAGAATTGACTCGATAAATGTCTCCGGGCAACACTTTCGCTCAGAAAAATCCCAAATAATTATAAAACGCTCTTAAAAAAGGAGAAATCTTCCATGAACGATTTTAACAGTTCGCTCAACCGGTCTGAGAGTGCCTATTTGTCGCCATGCTTTTGCCTGTTAATGAAAAACATAGTCGCAGCTGGGAGTCGGTGACCATCTGAAATCAGTGACAGGTCGTAAAATTCAACGTCATCGCATGTGGGACTGACGGTCAGACTTTTATTTTTTAAAAGGGAGACAGTTTTACCTTGAGAGGTGGAAAAATATCAAACCTTTTCATTTATTTCCTGACGAAGCAATTCTAAGGAAATACAACTGTCCGACTGATTGACGGGGACAGGAGTCGATTGCTGCAGCCGCAGTCTCCGTCCATCCGGGCAACACCCAGCCAGAGCCGCTCACCTGACTCATCAGCCATCGTAGTTGGGACGGGAGGGTGGAAGCGCTGCCAATTGTGCCAGTCCGACCGTTGAAAAGGAGCCGCCGGCTCCGACATTGTTTGGCTAAACGTATGGTCAGCCGTGTTTCCGATACTTTGTGAATCCGTCCCCCTTTGTTGTCTGCTGTATTGGCTTTTCCCCCCCGTGTGGTAAGTGTTGTCATTGTTTATTTATGTGTGTCAGCGAATCCCCGCTGCTCAGGTATTCAGACCTGCTTCACCCCATCTCTCAATTCCTCCCAGATCCCAAATGTGGCAGCGACGCAACACGAGGGTCTATTTAGCGGTTTGACGTGACGGATGGAAAGCCAGCCATGTGCCATGACTTAGCCGCCATTAAAACATCTTAATAAATTAGAGCGGGCCTGGGGGGGGGGTTCTGAGAGAAAGGGCAGAGGGGTAATGGGACTAATGGCGCTCGCACAGGACGAATACATCAGGATTTAGGAAAGACTAAATCGGGACAATCTCATCAAGATGGCGCCAGAAAGGCCGCATGTGGGCGCGTCTGAGTGAACGGGAGAGGGATCGTGTTTGGTTCGTCACCTTAACCTGCCCCACAGTGTCAGAGACGAGCGCTGTCCAGAAAAAAGGAAGGGGGGAAGCGAAAAAAACAAAAAAAAAACCCCACACGTTTCGCTGTTTGAAGACAAAAAATTGCTTAAGCTCATTCCTTTTTAGTCCGCCATAGTTCAAGGCTGTGGGCAACCTCGAGCACTGCGAACATTCAAAAAGAATAACGCAAGGACGGCCCGGGAGAAAGAAGGAAGGCAGTTTGATCAAGGAAGGGGCTGAAAACGCCGGCTTTTCTTTGAAACGGCCCCGGATTGACAGAGCAAAGGAACAGGTGGATTCGTGAAGAGAAGAAAAGCCCGAAGCCGCGGCCACGTCAGGCGCATCTCGCTGGTTAGGATGTGTAATAAATGTTAAGGTTTTCTTGCCCCGATGAGTGTCGATAACTACCTGAAAGACGTCTTTTGAATCCTGTTTCGTTGTTTCTTTGTGGCTTTACTTGTGGTTTGATCTGTACACATCCTTTCACCTCAGAATGTCATTGATGTTTACACAGGAATCGCGTTCTTAATGGCTGATTTAATAGCTGATTTAATGACTTTATGAACTGAAAAAAGACAGCGTCGCACAGTTCATGCCCCTGCGTCTCGGATACATAGAAGCATTGCCAACCTATTTGTTTTGTAATGTATCGGTACTGTGGAGCTGTTTTGATTTGGGTTTGAGCTTTTCTTTTCTGTTGGATATGGTTCATGATTTTCTTCCAAATACTCTGCACAAAGGTCAAGTGTTGTTTTTTTTGTTTGTTTGGGGGGTTTTTGCCTTTGTTTGTTAATTCAAAAGCCAATTCACTGGGATCGCTTGCATCTCTCTCTTGGTACAGTGTGCTGTACATACTGTATGCATTCTGTTGTGATGGGAAGCCCCGCCGCCGACTGGGAGACCGAACCGCCGTGTCCTACTTCCAATTGTGATTCTCCGTCAAACCCGGAGTCTGAAAAATACATGAGCAGAGACGTTTCTCGGCAGCTGCTATCACACACGGCGTTTTGGTGCAATGACACAAACACTACCTGTTACAAGGTAGCCAGCCAGCCAGCCAGCCAGTGCGCAGCGGATAACGCAAGTCGCGCCGTCCTGTCGTGCTTCTTGTCTTTTTATACGAACACAGCTTTACAATCCAGATTTTGACAAACAACCAAGCAAAATTGACCCCCCCAAAAAATGGCTTCAATTTGTGAATCCCACCAAGACGGACACGACAAGCTCTGGGCGACAACGCTTGGCCTTTCTGTTGTGACTCCTCGGTATTCTAACGTCCAGGTGATCTCCGTGAGATCGTGGCAGTGATGTTTTCACATTGAAACGTCATCAGCTGATCTTGATATGCTGAAGCTGTGCATGTACGATATCGTTTGGTGCATTTTGTGTTTTCTAAATGAGGGAGTTAATAAAAACGATTCACTGAGGATTTCCTCCTGGGTTTTGTTTTCTTTTTTTGCTCTCTCTCTTTGTTTCCCTTTTTGAATTATGTGTGGGATGGTGTCATTTTCAGCATCAGCAGTTTTAGTGTCTTTTACTGCGGGAGGAATTTGAGTGGTGCCTTGGGGCACCATCAAAGCTATAAAATGCATAATATTATGAAAAAGCATATAAATGAGAGTAAATGGCACCAGTAATGTCCTGTTCAGTGGATAAAGAACGTACCCACAACGGGTTTCGTTGCATATAGTAATTGTGTTTTTATACTATGGGACAAGGACGGCCATCAAAATATGAGCATCAGGTGTGATGTCAGGAAAAACAGCCACACAGCCCAAAGCCAACAAAGGCAGGTGGACTTCTCCTGAGGCCTTTGCAGGCATATAGATGCATCCCTGCGGATTATTAGAGCGTGCATCTGCTGAAGTTCAGAAACTCCACTGAAACAACAGCATGACATGGAAAGCTACTGTGAAGTATCGATCGAGTCAGTGTTGCAGAGATGCTTTTAAGATAATAAGAGGGAGAGGACCCTGTGAAGAGATCAATAGCAGGGGGAAGTGAAGAAAAGAGAGGTTTCTTCCTACACACCACAGATCATCCATAATGAGCTGGTGTGTCAATACTTCGGCCATGGCTCTTCACATGCTATTGACCACTGAGTCACACCACCAGCCCACTGCAACTTACTCTCACTGCCGACACCCTGGCACGGATTGAGCCGCATCATCTTGATACAGCGTGACACGTTTTGAGCTCAAGGCTGCAAACTGCTTAGATTCCTATTTGATTCAAGTAGCTGTTATAGAGATATTGACTATGACATGATTGGTGTGTATTACTTCTCTCAATGCAGCAGATCCCTAAAGCATGGTGACACCGGGATTGTAGATGCCACACTGCCCCCTGATGGCACCGGCATCCCAGTGCATCACTCCGTTGAGGGTGGATGGGGTGAGGCAGCACGGAGGAATAAGGCTACAGTTTGTCATTGTCTCTGAATGGGCACAGTGACTGCCAAGGCCAGCGTTGAAATAATGGTTTCCAGGGTTTAAACGATTCCTATCCAGCAATCAATTTATTAATTTTGATAAACAAAGTGTGAGTTGATCATCTGAATTAACTGAGTTAATTATGTGAATTATATTCAAACATTATCATATTGAATTTCTGACAATGTTTTAATCATAAACTCCAAAACAACTGGGGTTTGGTGATTTCTTCGTTCCCTCCACGCCTTTAGGTGGCGCTGTGACTTCATCAGCTGCACGCCGCTCAGAAGCAAACGCCAATGAAAGGAGCTGTTTCCTGTGACACACATGTACACAGCTCGCAGCCTCCAGAGACGCGATGAAGTCCGCCAAGAAAAGTAGCTCGGACGACAACAATTTAGAGACAAACGACGAGGAAAAGGAGGAGCTTTGTCCCGGTTTCAAAGACGTGGAAGCCTTCGTTAAAGTAAGTGGAGCCGCGTGCAGAGTTTGGAGGAGTTAAAGCTAGCTGTCTGGTGGACAACGTGGGTCTGCTCGGTGGTCTCGACCTGGAACTCCGTCACGTTTGTTAGTGATTTACGAGATATGTAGCTGAAGGATGCGCTTTATTTATATTGTTTATGTCATTACCTTGTTTTTCATACTGCTGACAGATGAGCAACGTTCATTCTTTATTCGTTCGGTATTACAGATAATTTCCCGTTAAATTGCTCATTAGTTTGTTTAACGATGTATTTACCTCCATCAGCTTATTGAAATGCATCGTTTTACCTCAAAAATGGCACCTGTCAAAGTGTGAACGTAAAACGGGGAGACGTAACGGAAGTGTCACCGTGGTGTTGCAGTCATTGTTTTGTTGCGGCAGTGGTTCGCCTAACTTTTTCCTCCATATCTGACTCGAGAGCTCAGCAGTCGAGTCCCTCTGACATTTGGTCAGTTAAAGTGACACCAAACTGCGGCAGGACCACACACTCCTGTACACAAGCTGGAGCTGTCAAAATAAAGTCAGTGGGGAGGGTCTCAGATCTGCTCAGAATTCGACTTTTATTCTGAAAGCGTCGTTTTCTGATGTTCTTTTAAATGAGGTTTTGGATAATTGTCCTCCTCAGCCCCCCCTCTGAGGGGGTAAGAGATCCCAGGTTGGGAACAATTACAACAGGGCATTGTGATCATATGAATACTGCAGTTGTGTAACGTCAAAGTCGTTGATGATTTGTTGTTGTGGACTTCAGTCTTTAATTAAAAGGTACTTTTTAAGTATTTAAGCTGTATTTAGTGCAGCTACTTCACTTGATCACACTGTACCTGCACTTGTCCCCTCTCCTCTCCGCAGTATGGATTGGGTGCAGTGTTGTCGGCCACCAAAGCTTCGGCGAGCTTGCCTCAAGCCGGAGACGAATACGATTTCTACCGGAGCTTCCCGGGTTTCCAGGAGTTCTGTGAAAGTCAAGGGGACACGCTGCTGCACTGGTGAGCCGTCTTTAGGTCACACGTTAAGGTCAATGTTGGTGCAGGCAACAGATGAAATGTTTGGGTTGCCAGTTAGATAATTATCACCGCAATGATTAATCGGAAGTTCAGAGGCTGTGGAAAAAACGAATTTCCACAGTATCCTTCTGGAAATAAATCCTTCTCACTCTGTGTCTCCGTCAGCATGAGCCAGTTAATGCAGCACCACGGCTGCAGATCCCACTTAAGAGACCGGAACAAGCTGACAGGCGAGGAGGAGAGGTTCGATTTGGTGGTGGACGCAAACGACGTCATCCTGGAACGAGCGGTACGACCCGGAGTTTCGGCGCCTAACGCGCCTCTTGATTCGAACGGTCTCTGCAATCTGTTCGAGCCGTTTTTATGCGATTTTCAGGGGATTCTCCTCGACGAAGCCGACGGGGTGAACAGGAGCCAGCAGCCTGTCATGCCTGCAGGGTTTCAGCCGCCCAAAATTGTTGTTTCCAGCTGGAACCGCAAGGTGGGTGAATTAACCTCGTTGCTCTTGCGCTGCAGCTGCCAGTCGCCGTTCAAGCTGAAGCCATTCGCTGCAGTCCTGGTGTTCGTTTTCACATCAGCTCTCTGAAACACCTGCTCCAATTAAGCCCAACTGTTGCTCCTTTTTCCACCGGAAACCTGTCGGGTCGCTCAGGGTTCCGGTTCCGGCAGCCGCGCGGAGACTTTCCGGCTTCTCCACGCCAAGAACATCTCGAGGCCTCAGCTGAAATTCACCGAAAAAATCGACAACAGCAACACACCTTTTGTTCCGAAGATCTTCATCAAACCCAATGCGATGAAGCCTCTTCCATCCTGTAAGAGGTTTTTTTGAAGACCATTCTTCATTTTGGGTTTTTCCTGTAATTTTTCTATCTCTCTTCCATCTCATTTTCTTTCTTCCACTTTGCAGATTTTACCGACAAGCAAATCCGTAAGGAGAGGCCCGAGGACCTGGACGTTCCAGCCGCTCTGGCCGACTTCATTCACCAGCAGAGAACTCAGGAGCACGTTGAAGACATGTGCGACCCGTCGTTCCTCTTACGTTTCCGTCCCTTTCTTGCTCACTTTATCCGTCTGAACTTCAACTTCGGATCGTTTCAGGTTCGCACATCCGTACCAGTACGAGCTGGACCACCTTTCGATTGCGGACAACCTTCTGCTGAAGCCAGAGCCGCAGGTGTGATATCGATGAGCAGTGATTCACTCCCGCGTTGCTGCTGTCGCCAGATGACCTACAGTCTGCGTGGTTCTTTTCAGATGTACAAACCGATGGCTGAGACCGAGCTGTCCTTTGTGGACACCCTGGACGACCTGGTGGCTCTGAATGAGAAGCTGTGCAAGCAGCCTGAATTTGCTGTGGACCTGGAGGTGCAGACATCACTATTCTGATATGACTCAATCAGAAACAACCAGACAAACGTTGATTAGGCAGTTTTGAGGCTTTACATTTTGTCTTTTGGTGTCAGTAATGTTTTTTTTGTCCACTTTGACTTCCCCATGTTAACTCTTTGCTCTCCCTGGCAGCATCATTCCTACCGCAGCTTCCTCGGCCTCACCTGTCTGATGCAGATCTCCACCAGGGACGAGGACTTCATCATCGACACTCTGGAGCTCCGCAGCGAGATGTACATCTTGAACGAGGCGTTCACTGACCCGTCTATCGTCAAGGTAACGAATCGATCGAGTGAAGGTGATGAATTGACACACCTGATTAGATTTCAGGTTCTTTGTACGAGTTCAGGCAACAATAAAAAGAAAACCTGTCTTGCAGTTTGACCGAACGTTTGTCATCAAGCTGCATAAAGCAGTCCTGCTGCATTCACATCATCTCAGTAATGAAAGTGGGGTTAAGACTCCAGAGAGGGAGTCCTATATATTTAATTCCTCGTCCAATCGTCTTCAGTCGGAATGAAATTGAGCTCGGAAGACTCAACAGCTTTACGGGTGTAATGATTTCAGGTCGGTCTCCGAGCCGGATCGTTTTGAGACGCGTTTGATAAAGTTGGCTGATGTCCAGCAGTGTGTGGGAGCCGCGATGACTCACTCTTTGTTGGACACCTGTGAAAATATGTGGCGCGTGGGCTCCCGAAGCCGGAAGATAATTGGAAATAATCTGAAAGGAAACTGTCCCACAGTGGCTGCCCACTTTTCACTGTTTTGAGTGGAATTATCTTCGCACCAGTCAATGCGGCGCAGCGTGCACGTCGGGAGCGAAGCGATCCGAGTTTGTGCGGTGCACTTTCACGCCAACTTCTGTCTCTGCAGTAATCGACGCAAACGAGGCGGAGCGTCACTGAGTGACCCAGAATGGAAGTATTGATGGAAAAACTTTACCGCGTCGTGTTGAACGCAGCCATTTGAAAGTGCCGTTTGTTAAGCGGGTGTTTTTGTCAGAAAGGTTCCATCCGAATCCGTCTTTTGCTCTTCGCAGGTGTTTCACGGCGCCGACTCGGACATCGAGTGGCTGCAGAGGGACCTCGGCCTGTATGTCGTCAACCTCTTCGACACGCATCAGGCAAGCCGAGCTCTCAACCTGGCGCGCCATTCGCTCGACCACTTGCTGAAACACTTCTGCAACGTGGAGTCGGACAAACGCTACCAGCTGGCCGACTGGAGGATTCGGTGCGTTGATGCTTCACCAGGTTCTTTTGATGCTTGGGGTTGTTTTTTTTTCCAAGTTCGTACATACTCAAAACTTGGAGCTCAATTTTGTTTTCAGCCAGCTCGTAGGATTGCTTTGGAAAACTTTGAATTACAAGTTGCTTCGGAGAAATACGAGTTTGAATTTGTTCCTTGAAACCGTCCCTTTAGGCCCCTGCCTGATGAAATGGTCCAGTATGCCCGGGCAGACACCCATTACCTCCTCTACATCTACGACTCTGTGAGGCTGCAGCTGCTGGACTTTAACCACGGGCAGCCTGGACTGCTGCAGTGTGTCTGGAACAAAAGCAGAGACATTTCCCTCAAGGTGCGCACAAATCTCCCTCCGTGCGCCGCGATGATCAAAGTGACACTTGGAAATGAGCTTTAATAGTCCTACTGAGTTCCAATAACTCACTGCGGCATTGGGAAATGTGCGGCGCACATTCTCCCACACCTCCTTCCATGTGCCACCGTTCACTTTGTGCCCTCTCTCCTCTTCCACGCAGAAATATGTGAAGCCTATATTTACAGAGGAGTCTTATTTGGAGCTGCAGAGGAAGCAGAAAAAGTCTTTCAACACCCAGCAGCTCACTGCCTTCAGACTGCTGTTCGCCTGGAGGGACAAGCTGGCCAGGCAGGAAGATGAAAGCACAGGGTAGGCTGTTTGGAAGCCGTCGGACTGGCTGCTGAGGGAATCTGCTCCAACTCCTTGTCATATTTATAGCCGCTGTCCAGCCATATTTTGTTTGCCACCGTCTCCCAGCTGTCTTTTGATTTGTTCTCTGACATGTTTTAATCTGGGACCTTTTTCTCTCTCTCTCGCTCGCTCGCTCGCTGCAGATACGTCCTGCCCACTCACATGATGAGTAAAATATCTGAGGAGCTGCCCAAGTAAGTCGATGAGAGCCCCCCCCCTTTAACTTTTAATTAAATTGTGCTGTTGGTTCCCACATCAGTGCTGATGCGTCTGTTGCTCTGATCTTTTTTTTTTTCATTCAGGGAGCCGCAGGGCATCATCGCCTGCTGTAACCCCGTGCCCCCTCTGGTGAGGCAGCAGGTCAATGAGCTTCATTTGTTAGTGCAGCAGGCCCGGGAAATGCCCCTCCTGAAGGTGAGCCGGACCAACCGCGGCAGTTGTGATTTGCATCAACTTGACGCCAGTCTTCGCTCTGTCAGTTGCCATTAGGAGTAACAACATTTGCTCCCCTTTGCAGGCCGAAATCGCGGCTCAGAAGATGAAAGGACTCACCCCCATCAAAAAGGTCGGCTCCAAATCTGATGGAATTCACTGACCTCGATTTCAGCCGTTTAAGAATCGGCTCGGTTGTTCGCCGTCCTCATAAATTGTCAACTGTTACAGCCAGAGGTCGCGCTGTTTGGTCCTCATGACACATCCAGAGTTTCTGAGAGTGACCTGCCACAATTTTCCTCTGACGGTAAGCCGCACACTTGCACACGTTGTCGCTTGTCTGAATATAAACGAAGAAAAACGGACCAGTTCATAAACCCCGGGGCTCAAAACCGAAAGCCACAAACGGCAAGAAATACTCGTTTTGTTGAACCTGCGCCGCCACACAGAGATCAGTCACCAAGTCGATTGAAATGAGTTGCCACTGTTGGCGCTTTTCCGTCCGTACCTGCTCGGCCTTTCTCGGCAGCAGCAGAAGACTTCAAGCGATCTCCTACTTGCCGCTTGTTCTCCTGTCTTGACGGTGGGGAAAAGTACGCTGTCCACCTGCTGACCCTACAGCGGTCTTCAAAGCGTTTGTGCCTCTGAAAGAGTTAAATAAAAACACCTGCGAGTTCGATTTCCTTCCAAATAAACCTTGAGACTTTCTAATTGGAGAAAAAGGTGGAAATTCATAATATAAAAGTTAGGAGTGATGCTGAGGCAACGTGTCGGCATCACTGGACATTCGTTTCAGGCCCGTTCTCGAAGTTCAGCAGCAGTTCAGTTTCTTTGCTTCCTGTCAGCAGGTGTTTTTCTACATGCGACGTGTATTCAAAGGGAAGCGACGATTCTCTCCGTCCCGACACTCATGGATGTCGTTCTTTTCAGACACACCAGTTAAGCAAGGACAGCTCTTCTCGGAGGCCGAGACGACAACGGAGGTCGGTCTGGAGGAAAGCGGCGGTCTCGTGGCGGCGGCTAAAATCACGCTCTTTCAGGTACAAATCCGCAATGAGTTTCTGTGTCCGGCTGGTTTATTTTGGTGACGGTGCGAGGTGAGCGTCGTCTTCTTTTCATTTCGAAGGAAGCAGAAACCAAGGATGAAGAGCTGGTCTCGGCGGCTCAAACGAAAGCCAGGCGCATCGCCGAGTCTTTTGAGAATCCGTTCCGAATGGTGGGTGACAGCCAGAGTTGAAGCGTCGCTATTTTTCACCCTGGACTTATTTGTCTATATTTCTTTGGATTCCTTCAGTATTTGCCCTCCACTGGCGTGCGCGTCAACGAGAACGCCAAATACGACCCGTCTTCCAAAATATTCGAGGTGATAAAAGTGCTCGAGTTATTCGCCCGACCATGTTGTTGACCTCGTGGCTGCGTGGGCGTTCATCACTCCAGCGTGTGTGTGTGTGTGTGTCCCAACAGATCAGTAAAAGATGGAAGCTGCTGAGTATCGAGCAGCAACAGAAGGAGCTGGAGGCCAAGAAGAAAGCAAAGGAGGAAGTGAAGGAACAGGCGAAAAAAGCCGCAGGTATTGAGGGACGGGGGTTATTATTGGCACCTTAACAAATGTCTTAGGAGTGGCTGTTAATGTGTTTTACCTCCACAGAGGAAAGAAAGAAGTCCAAACGGACTTATCAGGAGTCTCTCCAGAACGTTGCGACGGTTCGCCAGCAAGCAGCGGTGAGTCATCCGTCTCTGCCGGCTCGTCTCCTCCTCGAGCGACCGGCTCGCCGCTCGCGTCAACATCACCGTTGGGGTCCTTACTGGGAGGAAGCAGAACTTGGGCGGAAAAAAAAAAAAACAGGAGCGGCGTTCTCCTCCGAACCGAACGCGCGGCGTTATTGGCCGGCCTGACCCTCTGCAGCGCCCCCCCCCCCCCCCCCCCGTTTTCTTTTCGGTGCAGTTGTTTTCTTCTTCACACGAAGCCGGTGACTCATAAGCCGAGGAAGCGCCGCTGTCAATCTGCGGCGGCAGCGTGGCGGAGCGCTTTTAATATTTATATCTGTCGCACGATGCGTCTGGGGAGGGAGAGAGCTCAGCATGGGGCTGGAGCATCACCGACACGTCCGCGACTCATCAAACACTTTCCTGCTCTCCTGGGTGACTACAGCAACACTTTGGGTCCAAAAATCCACTTCCAGCTGGATCTATCCCTCGGGGGGTGGAGGGGGGGGGTGTTCAGGGCACCCACTACCTCTTCTGATGTCGTTTCCTGTCCGCTTCCTCGACTCGGACAAAAGAGCTGCTCCTGTGTGGGTGTTTTTTGGTTTTTTTTCGTTCCTGCAGCACTTCCAGTCTACCTTTCAGTATCTACTCGCAGCATCATCTGCACAGAGAGCTCTTCAATGACCCGCACAGGAGTGAGACACTCAAAACAGGTATATGTGGATCTGGTCGGGCCTGACGTTACCTTAGGGAAAAAGGGGGGACGCACACGCTGTCTCTCATTGTCCTTTTTCCGGCAATCGTTGAGCCTTAAACTCCAAATCGATCCAGGCGGAGCGAAATAATTGTCGTCCAAAGAGGGTTGAGGGACTCCCTGTTGGAACGGGGCCTTCAGTGGGACGCGATGGCTCGGTCTGGTCACACTCATCACAGTCAGAACATTGGCAGCAGCTCTTTTTTCTTCAAAGTAACAGGCGTCAAACCTGCCAACTGCAGGCAAATCTTGGCTGCAGCGACACACCATCAGTCTCAGCCGCCGCTTTGGCAGCGACGCCTTTCTGTCTGATTCCAGTTTGAAAGAAACCTTTGTGGTCTTCCAAAGATCCCTCAGCACTCGCGCTGTTCCTGATATTACACAAGGTGAGCGCTGTGATTGGTCTCCAGCATCACTTGGCCCCCCCCCCCCCTCTCTCCCATCAGACTCATCCACCAGAATTTACATAATGGGCCTCTAATCAGGTCATCGAGCCACATTCACCATGTGGGTGATAATTGGCCTGATTTCGTTGGGTGAATAACGAACCTCAGAAGTCGGCTTCAGCATATTTTAGATTCCCAGAGAAGAAAATTTGAAGTCTCAACTTCAAATGTGTCTCCAATAAAAACCACCCATTATCACATTCATTAGCCTTTTTACTCTCATGCTTGTCTCACAATTTCTGCGTGGATTTATCAGACGCTCAAACCTCCCGTTTACGACCACAGGCAACAATGGCCGCCGCCGCTCCGTCGGCCGTTCTCTGCACCGCTTCGAGTGAGAAACGAGCTGTTCAGAGACGTCCGACAATGCAAATGTTTTATGTTCAGCCTGTGAAATAAAAATGTGGCCAAGAAGGCAAAACCAGCATATCGCCTGTTAGAGTGGGGGGGCTGCTACACCTCAACGTCTGCCACTTACAATAGCGTCCCCCCCAGCTTGAATTCGCAGCAATTCATAGTCATCAGGTGAGTTTTAGGACTCCTGCCTGGCTGGAAGTGCGAGCCACGCGCAGAGGAGCGGCCCACCACAAAGGAGCCAGCTCCCACGGGAATTACCATCTCCAAAGAATAAATCCAGTCGGTTGACACGGACAAAAGCTTTTTCACATTGGCGACAAACCTCCTTTAAAGCGACGAGCAAGTCCGCTTGCCTGAAATTGATTTTCTTTTCAAGTGTGTTTGGGAAAACAACAAGCGCCGGGCCTCCGTTTGCCCCGAACAGCTTGTGTTTTCCACACGCATGCACTCAGGTGTGCATTCCGGCGCTCATGATGTCACGTCACAAACTCATTTCATCAGGAAGCCGCCACGACCGGAGGACAGAAAAGGGAGCGCGTCACCAGCGAGACCGGCGAGTCGACTCCCAAACCGAGGAAGAAGCTGATGAAATCCGCCGAGACGCCCCAAAGGACTGAAGCGCGTCCTACAGACACCTTCAAACCCTTCGACTACACTCAGTCAGACCTCAAAGTCTTTGCTGGTATGCATACCTAATCATTGCTTCATTTATTCAACGCTGCACGTCACTCACAGTTTGGAAAGTATGGGGGGAAAAAATGAACTCAATTTTTTTTTTTTACCTCCTCCAGATATCAAGTCAAAAGACAAGACACAGTTTGATCCCAACCATCAAGCTCACGGTCCCACGAGAAAGGTATTTTCTTCGTGTCGGGGTTGTTTTGTTTGTCTGTTTGTTCCTTTTGTTTTTCAGATGGGTCTGACGATCATTCTGTTGTTGATGATTTTAATCTTGCGTTCGCCAGAAATTCTCCAAGGGACCCAAAAACAACACAGGAGCAGGAAACCGCAGCATGTCGTACCTGGCTGGAAAATCAGACAGGTGGAAGCATTGAGGTTTTTTCTTTGGAAGCGCCCGTCCTCCCACTCTGTTAACCGGCCTGTTTTTCTCTCCCCCTGCAGAGGATTTCGTCACAACTGGCCCAAACGGTAGACGCCCTCCGATGGTGCCTCCTTTTTAGACGTCGCTCCGCCGCCAGAAACAACGCTCGCGTTTTTTTTACGTTCTCGCAAGTAAAATTCAGTGTTTACCACTCGAAAGAAACTCACGGTGTATTTTTCGGACCTGTGAAGTCGTTCAGACTGTAAATATGTGCACGCACAGACCTCTTTATTAAAGGTGATTTTAGAGGAAAACATCGTTGACTTGTTTTGGTTTTGATTGTAACGAGGAAAAACTTCCAATCCATCATCTGGTGAATTTGAT
>JASSRZ010000053.1:7773273-7800616 GCA_032164315.1 Malacoctenus gilli | reverse complement strand
TAGATGGACTCCCTACTTTTACCTCCTGTGTAATTTCATATTCAGTGTCCACAAAGTGACTCTGGTGAGAAGGTGAGAAACAAAGTTGGACTTTGACTGTAAAGATGGAGGTGAACTGATTGCCGAATGGAATAAATGTGTCATCGATGGAGTCAATCTGCAGGTCTGGATCAAAGACAGTTGATGCAGGGAAAAAAAGAAAAGAAATCTTTTCATATCTGAAGAAAATGGTCGAATTGAAATTCCTCAGTAAAGGAGAAAGCTCCACAGTTCCTACTCAGAATTCCTGGTGAGGAGACAGAGTTCATTCATGCTGTGAAGCTTCAACAAATAATTATATCAAGGGTTCATTCTATTATGCAAGAAATGGTTGATTTATTTATTTACTTTTTGTCTGACAGTAGAAAACAAAGACAAACTGGTTTGGTCGGGGCACATTGTGACTGTCCATTCAAACTTTTGAGAGCGTCTCCATTCACTGTATAATTTTGGGGCCTGGTGCTCTGCACTCTGGCCTCATAGCACAAAGGTCCTGGGTTCAAACCCTGGGAGGGTGATACTCTTATCAAGCTACTCAAGTTTCCTGCCACACTCCAAACACAAGCAAAAGATCAGTTGGTGACTCTAAATTGCCAAATTGAGTGACTGTGTGTCTGTTTTGTTGTCTATTTTTCTCCGTGTTAACTCTTAGATGGACCAGCGACCTGCTTATCTCAGTGCCTTGATTAAAAAATGCCTGATTCGTGTGAGCTCCGTGACACCTCATCAGGTTTTACCTTCACGTGGGATTTCCTGCACTCTCTCAGAGGGAGGCGGGGCTTCACTTGTGCAGTCACACAAACTATACACGGACCGGCGCCGTTCTGTCAATCCCATTGGCTGCCGCGGCGGCGAGCCAGTGACGTCAGCAGCGGCCCATTCGCTGCGACGCGAAGCAGCAAGTTTAGCTGTATGGGAAAAGGCTTTGTCGTAACTTACTCACACTGCCAACACTCCCAAACACGTTAGTGTTACTTGTGGCTGGAGGCTTCAGACATGGACCACATTAAAGAGGGATGGTTCACGGAGTCGTGCGCGCTGTGGCCCGGCCAGGCCATGAGCCTCCAGGTGGAGGAGGTGCTTTACGACAAGAAGTCCAAGTTTCAAGATGTTATGGTTTTTAAGAGGTGAGTGCGCCTTGTTCCGTGATGCTGTTAGCAGTTAGCACCGACTGAGCCACCCCACTGCTCGTTTTTCTCGCCCCCTCCAGCTGGGAATGTACATGTGACTCCCTCGTTTTACCTCACGGAGGTTTAAATGACCAACACATACTCTAACGTAACCGGGCGCATCGATTGGTGGTCAATGACAAGTGGTTAAAAATCACCATGGCTCCATTTAAGTGACTGCAGCAATGCGAGCGCACACATGTGCCAGACAGCTGCATCCTGTACACGTCGAGCTGCATCCTCCCCGAGTAAACACTGGCTGTTTCTTAGCTTTCGCGGAGGCCTCACGCTTCTTCTTCTTTTTTTGCTGCATCGCTACTTTCCAGTAAGACCTACGGCAATGTCCTGGTTCTGGATGGAGTGATCCAGTGCACGGAGAGAGACGAGTTTGCGTATCAGGAGATGATTGCCAACCTCCCTCTGTGCAGCCACCCCTGCCCCAAGAAGGTAATCATTGAGTTACTGTAAACTGGTGCAGCTGCTGTGTGGCCACTGAGTCACTCTTCCTGCCAGGGTCTTCAGCACTTCCTCCTATTTTTGCCCCCCAAACACACACAGGTGCTGATCATCGGAGGAGGAGACGGAGGTGTGTTGAGGGAGGTGGTGAAGAACCCGCTGGTGGAGTCGGTGGTCCTCTGCGAGATAGACGAGGTGCGAGAAAACAACACCGGCGGTGACCGAGTGAAGATTCGAGGGGCTGTGACTCTGCCCGGGAGTCCTCCCGAGTCACGGCCACTCACGCCCGTGCTCCATGTTTCCGCTCTGCAGGACGTCATCAACGTATCAAAGAAGTACCTCCCCGGGATGGCCAAAGGATTCTTCAGCCCCAAGATCACCCTCCATATTGGAGACGGCTTCGAATTCATGAAGCAGAACCAGGATGCGTTCGACATCATTATCACCGACTCCTCGGACCCAGTGGGTGGGTGCCGTGCCGTAATGCTTCTAATTTGACTCGAGAAGACTAAATTGTGTTGCAGTCACTCTCTGTTGAAACTACAGCAAAAAAGACACGTGTAGAGTCAAAGAAATCGGTGCGACGTCTGTAACGTCTTTCTGTTTAACGGTATTGTGGCTTCTGTTTGTTGTTGCAGGACCTGCAGAGAGTTTGTTTAAGGAGTCCTACTATCAGCTGATGAAGGCAGCGCTGAGAAGTGGAGGAATTCTGTGTTCACAGGGTCAGTTTCTGCTTCTTTTAGGTTCAGGCTGAGCAGCACATTCTTCCATGCATCGGATTCTTTCTTTTTTTCGCAAACTTGCGCGTTTACTCTTTCAAACTGTCCCGTGATTGAAGTGGAACGACACGAAGACTGAGCGCGGCCTCTTTCCCTCCTCCTATCGTGTTCGCAGGGGAGTGTCAGTGGCTCCATTTGGAGCTGATAAAGGAGATGCAAACCTTCTGCAAGACCTTATTCCCAGTGGTGGACTACGCCTACAGCACCATCCCAACTTATCCCAGCGGCCAAATTGGATTCATGCTCTGCAGTAAAAACCCCGTAAGTGTGCCTGTGCCCATTTGTAATCCATTACACACCTGATTGTTGTTGGACGACCTCCCGGTGACTCGGGTTTATTTTTAAACCATTCCACAACACAATAATGAACCTCAGTCACGAATGTCTCTCTCTCCCCCCCCCTCAGGAAACAAATTTCAAGGAGCCAGTGAAAGCACTGACGCAAGAAGAAAAGGAAAATATGAACCTTAAATATTACAACCCCGAAATTCACAAAGCATCGTTCGTCCTCCCAGAATTTGCAAGAAAGGTGAGTCAGGATTCGACTCGTTTGCGTTTTGGAGCCGAAAAAAAAAAGGTCTCCTTTGCAGCGCTGCAGCGTTTCTCCCGTTCCAAGCGTCTCCTTGATCGTTAACAGGTACTCAACGAAGCGTGACCAGCAGCAGATGCCCCTCGAGCTTAACCTTCAAACTGGCCCCTCGGAACAAAACCCACCCGGGTTTCCCACCTCCTCCATGTAGTTCGGAATCGCCTGAGGGAGGGAGAGGCGGACCGGCGGGACCCCGCGGAGTCGGTGGGAGGGCGTCGCAGCTCGGTCCAATGTTTCGTTCCTTCGATCTCGAACGCTCCTGGAGGCCATTTCTTGCCCCTGGTCCGCTTGAGTCTTCAGTTCCACTCTGTAAAGCTGTCGTATCAATTCAGAACAAAGTGCTGCACACCGCACTGTCCTTGCCCCCCCACAGCCCAGTCTCTTCCTTTTCTCTGTGTCCTCTCACGATGCAACACGTCGCATACATATAGAGTATACGTGTACATAAATATACATTATGTCAGTAAAGTTACTGCACATTTATTTGTTATGTTTTAATACCAGTTTGTGCTGAATGGAAAGTTGCCATTTGTTATTACCGCGTATCAAGAATCCTGCAGCTCCTGCGACCCCTGAACCCCCCACAGTGCCTGATCCGAGTCGCTCAAAGGATTTGCTTCAAGATATCACAACCGGAGTTGGAAGGAAACTGTTTCCCACCGATTTTACACCAAATCTGTAGTGCTGTAGTGGTAAACCAAGTAAAATTGTCTGTCATAGGTTGAGAAATTGTTAGATTTTTGCCATCGTACCTCGCCGTGTCGGGTATAAACCACTGGTGGTGAGCTCACGCCGTACGAAGCCCACCTTCTCAAGTCTTACTGCAGGGTCCTGGTCATTCTCTCCTCGTGTTTCAGTGTGGTTTGCTTGTTGAGACGCACTGTTCCTGTTCGAGGAACTCGTCGTCTAAGCAGTGTCATTCCTTATCACTGTCATTGTGTTTTTATAAGAATTATAAACTTTAATAAACCGGTAACACAAACACCAATCCGTGGCTTGGTTTTTGTGTGTGTGTTCAAGTATTAATACAAGAATTTGCAAGTTTTTTGTGTGCTACGGCCTCGTATCAAATTCGTTCTCTGTTTCTGGGTAAAGTCAGAGTTGTACTCATCTGATCTTGTGAAGTTTCTCTCTGTTCTGACCCTGTTAGGGGTCAGTAACCTTTCCAGGGACCTCATCCTGCCCATTTTCGCCTCAGTGAGAGCAACAAACCTGAACACGATAAAGCCGATTGTTTCTCTTTTTTCCACTGTGTGTCTGTGTTTTGAAGCATCTCGCAGCATGAGGAAACTATGTAGACGTTTTCATTCTTTACTTTTTCACAAAAGTTTCCAAAACTGGGTTCATCGCACACCAGCTGAAGTGCCTTTTCATCCAAATCAGTCCCTATCAGTGACTTTACTGTGTAGTGTAAGTATCCAGCCACAGGGTGGCGTCCTTGAACCGGAAATGTCCTTCAGTCAGCTTCAGCTTTCACAGCTCCCAAATGAAGAAGTCCTTCCTTCGGTTTTGTTCATATTCTTGACAATTAAATGAAAAAGAGCTCCTGGGCCACAGTGAATTGTTCAGTTGGTGTTTTAGCAGAGCAACATTGTTGCTGCTGAGTTCCATCAACTCTATGTTGATCCTCAGTGGTTCTCCATTGAGAGGTGAACAACCTGCAGTGTATGGTCGACTCTGTGCTGCACTGCACGTCACAGCAGCTGCACAGCTCGGCTGTTTTCTGCTGTAACACAGCAAATGTAATGTATCTCCTCCAGCTTACAGCGAGACCCCGAAACAAGTTCCCATGAATGTTTAATTTGGTGTTGATGACTTTCAGTAATGACATCTTATGTAAGTGTGATTTCAGTCTTTGCAGAGCAGCTAAACGGACACACTCAGACATCAGGATGCGGCTTGATTGGACAACTTGAGCAGAAAGTCCTGAGGCGATCCATGAGTCAGTGCTCCTCGCTGGATCGTCTTTCACTGACTTCGGGGTGCTGCTGGATCATTCTACTGTAGATGTCGTGCGAGTGGAGGCTTCCACGCACTTTAGTCCAATCGGAGAGCAGCCGGCTCCGCCGCAGATACCTCCAAGGCGGCCCGTCGTTGCGCATTCTTCAAACGCACCGAAGCGCCAGTGTAACCGTTTCCGCAGTCGGCTAATTGGCTTTGGGGGCCCCTCTTCAGATCAGAAGAAACCACCCCAAAAACTGTTGTGAGAGCATGATGAATCCATTTGAACGTATCAAACGAGATGTATGGCAATGCCAGTACCGTATGTTCCCTGCCAGCAGCGCATCAGTGAAAAAACAACCCCGAGAACTCTTCTTTTTGCTTTTTCAGCCATATGTCTGCGAGGTTGATGGCAGCACCTCACACGTATTTCCAGAGAGGTTCCCCTCAGACTTGCATTCATGTTTTGTACTGTAATCGACGCTGATCAGCTTGAGTGCTTCACCTCATAAACTGGAGCCATGAAAGACAATCATTCAGCAGCAAATTTGTCGTTTTTGTGTCATATTTAGCTGCCTCTATGTGAGCTGGAAGCAACGTTAACCCCCCAAAAAATGCAGCTACATTTGGAAAAAAGCATTCAGACGGTTCAAGATCATTTGGGACGTTTTTTGGACTGAAAATGAAGCAAAACTTCGAGAACAAACCCAAGAAACTTTTTCTCTTACTGTGAAGCAGCCTCAGCCTAAAGTCTCACATTTGATATCTTCTGAAAGTGTGACGAGGGATGTTTTCAACAGCGATGGGGTGGGAAAAAAGGGTCATTTCAAAATAAAAGCATAAAAAGATGAGCTTTGAAAGGAAAAAAAAGACATAGGTGGCATGATGTAATGCAAACAAACTAAAATGCAACACAGAAATCTATGTTACTGGTGAGCTGGTTGCTACAATTTACGGCACTTTGAAAGGAAAACCCACCGTTTTTTCACCATCTATGATTTTATTCTTCACGTGCAGCCTGAATAAGAGTTTCGAGTTTATTTGCATAAGTTTCCTTTCTGGATGTGTGTGAAATTACAGCTCTGGTTGGCAGAAGTCTCCCATTTGATGCGTTGTTCTGTCTGCTGGTGACGTAGAGTCATCCACAAATGGGGGGGAGGATAATTCCTTCCTCTTGGGGTAAAAAAAATAGTGCGACAGAAGTGACGACAAGAGGACCAGAGGGGGTGTGTGTGGGGGGGGGGGGGATATCGCTCCCACAGCACAGACAAATCACACCCTGAATATATCATACTTCACAGGCTTTCAAGAGACTCAATTTCCAAATGGCCTAAATTGTGATCGATTGAAATTGTGATAAAGAACAAAAGCTTTCAATGAACAGATTTGAACCAGGAATTAGCAACAGAGTCAACTGCTTCCGGATAACCCTAACTCTCAAATCCAACCTTAAAGCAGACGACGATAGAAACCCCAGTTAACAATCTGTTCCAGCTTTCACCCGGCTTTGTTCTCACTGAGAGCGAGTCTCTTCTTCCTTTTTTTAACAGCTGTCGTTACTGCAGCAGAGTGGCGATGTGCATTTCCTGAAGACTCCTCTCCACGCCACGGGGAGTGTCAGACCGTTCAATTGCAGTCTTTGACACCTGTAATCAGATGTCAAGGAGGCAAGCAAGTGCACCGCGACAGGAATCAAATGTCGCCTGGAGCCGAGCGCCGAACAGCGACCCGGGTCGGTGCTGCGGTAAACTCTCCTTTCAGACCTTGTCTGATTGTCGCTCACAGGCAAATGTGTCCATTTGGTTTGGATTGCCGGGGACCGGCCGGAGCGCGTGCGGTGATGAGCTGACAAATTGTCCATCCAGCGGCGCGAGCGGTGTTGCTTGTCTCTTTCACCTGCCAATACATCAGCTGGTGTCAAACCCTGGTTACAGGCGTGTGACGTGGATGGCTGCAGATGTTTCCTCCGGAGCGCATCTGTCTCACGCTTTCACGCCCAAAAACAAAAAAGGTTAACTTTTAAACGCTGCCATTTGTTGTGTCCTGACCCCCTCGTCTCTCCCCTCCTCCCTCATGCTCACGCACACATACGCCCCCCCCCCCCCATCAACACGCACACACACACACCCTCCGTCATACACCCACCACCCGGTACGTCAGTGGCAGACCAGGGGAGAGGCGTATAAAAGAGTGGGGGACTTTGGTGGAGGAGCAGAAGAAACATCTGTGGCTTCCAGATCTTAGGAGCTGCACGCGCTGCACTCTCCTCCACACTCTTCTCTGGATCTCTGGCTGAGCTGCTCAGACTCTCTTGCTCGCTCAGACACACACACACACCCCCACACACACACACACTCAGTCCTGCCTTCGCCAGCCTCCTGGTCGCTCACCTGCTCTCCTGTCACAGCATGCAACTCTTGGTGGTGTTAGCGGCTCTCATGGGGGTTCTGCTCAGCGTTAGAGCAGCTGCCGTGCTTCCTGTGGACGATAGGAGCCCCATCCACTTGAACAGGGTGAGGATTTCATTGTTGCTCAGGTTTGGTTCATGAGAAGTTTTTTTTTAGATGTTTCCATGTCTGTGCTTTTGATGCTTTTGTGCAGCTGTGTTGAGGGAAAATAGTCGAAATAATAACAGTCTATCTGAAAAAAACGACTTCTTTTCAAAGATTTGTAGTGATTTTTGTAATTTACGTTTGAATACCAGAGATTTTGACTGATCGGGTGTGTTTGTCAAAATAAAAACAGATACACATCGATCGGTCGTCCTTCCTTAAGTCTCTTAAATAACCTTCCGTCTGTTTCCTGGTCCTTGAAAAGGAGCTGAGCAAAGAGCGCAAGGAGCTGATCCTGAAGCTGGTGTCGGGCTTGTTGGACGGAGCTCTGGACACCAACATGCTGCCGGGGGAAGCTGCACCTGTGGATCTGGAGGAGCCGCTGGAGTCCCGCCTGGAGGAGAGGGCTGTGTACAACAGGCTATCGCTGCCCCAGCGTGACCGCAAAGCCCCCTGTAAAAACTTCTTCTGGAAAACTTTCACCTCCTGCTAACAGCGCCGCAAAACCTCCTCGGCTCTTCCCGACCCCCCCCCCCCACCTCTCCCTGCCGGCTCTACATGAACTGTAGTGGACCTCAGCTGCACATATCATCTACACCTGTCAGACATGCGGCATCGATGGACTTCACTGAGACAGTGTGTCTGTTTGAATATTAATAATTCATGTATCTATTTATGTACACAATGTATGTATTTATTTATGTAACCGTTTCTTTCAGGGTCAACAATAAAGCATGGATAGAACATTTATGATGGCAGAAACAGTCAATTGCGTTTGTGAACAGTTGGACGGACGGAAGAGGGTCATGTTTGCCACCTGCTTCTACGACATAAATGCAAAGTTACATTTCTTGCAAAAAAAATCATGTCTGTATTTCTTTGTGACTTAAAACACGACACAAAAAATGGGAGAACATTGAAGCGTTTTGCAGATCACAAATATGTTTTCTACGGGCTCGAATTTGCAGCGGTTTTAAAGTGCACGGAATGGACACACGCTCCACGAATAAATCATTGTTTTGTTTCCTCAAATTTGATAAATTCTCACTTGGCATCCGAGTTTGTTGTCGTAACATGAAAGGACGTAGGAGAAAAGAATATTGCTATTTGCATGAGAGAGCATTTAATAAGCTTATGATATGCAACAACAAAGCCCAGGAACATATGGCTCACCGGTCTCGAACGGCTGGATCTTGACTAAATTACAACGATATTAAATCCAATGCTTTTACAATACAGATTTTGTCGGAGCAAATCTTCACGCCAAAAGTTAATACACACGTATAAACCGAACTGGAGCCGTGGGTGTGTGCGCGGCAGGAACGGTTCTCCCGCACGATTTGTTGAGGCCGATCTATGGTCCTTATTAATTCCTAGTCACAGATTGAGGGAGTTGCTTCGGTGACTTATCGCGAGCTGTAAAACACGTCGGTGAATCAGGGGAGTAAATAACTCGGAAGCGCAACAACATGCTGGAAAGTGGGAAAACTGGAACACTGGGAATAACACACACACACGCACACACAAACTGACAGCAAAGATAAAGATTCGCTCCTGAAATACAGGAAAGGAAAAGCGCGCCGCGCTGCTGCTGCTGGTTATCTGACCCCGCTGCTTAGCGGAGAACAGCATTGACTCGGGGGGCTTCTGTTCCACGCAGAGATAATGAAGTGTTCCCTGTGTGACCCTATCAACCCCGGCTTTATGATTCCAGCAGCAAACAAGATGTGGAGCTGGCCAGCGGCTGCCGAGTTCTCAATCAGTCACAGCACAATTACTGCACACTGTCAGCCCTTCTGGCATGCCAGACCTTTGTGATATGTTAGTTTTTTAACCACTTACCGCGCGGAAAAAAAACAACACGGAGTGGGTCGCCAACTGGAATCAAATATTGACTTCCACCCCGGCCCCACAGCCCCTATTAAAGAGCTGATGGATACCTTGTCGTAAATTACATGCGGGTTTCCCGACTGCTCGGGCAGCCTCGGAAAAATACAGTTATTTCGGACAAATAACCTCTCGTAGAGTTTTGCATTTGTATGCTGGGAAAAAACCCCACAAAAGTAATATTTGAGGTACCCTGTACAGCAACAATTTGACCAAACTTTGCCCTTTATCAAAGTCTGACTTGAACAGCAACCTTAAACGAGCTCAAGAGGAGGAAATTAATCACGATATGCTTTTTAACGACATGTCTGCTGCATGATGGTGAAACCATAGAAGGAGATTCGAACGAACATGGACCTCGTCACTCAATATTCACCCCAAAACAAAGTAAACAATCAGCATAAACAGTTTGCTTGGACTTTCTTCAGCTCGATGGGAAGCATGAAGGCATTAGCGTCGGTCCTCGCTGGTGTCAGTGAAGAAATGATGTGAACTAATCCTCGGTGAATGTTCTGCCAGCATGAATTAATCCCTATTCCTACACAGCGATTTGGCAGCGGGCAATAAATAAATGAGGGGTTTGCATTGAAAACGTCTGGATTCCTAAATAAACTGCATTAATGTGTTTCCAGATGCCACGGGAATCCTCCACAATCGGAGGAGAAGCGAACGTGTGGAGGAGTCCTCACGCTCTCACCCTCTTGTCATCCCTCTCGCTGTCTCATCTTGCTGAACTGGAAGAATAGCGGCTGATGACTCATAATCACGTCTATTCTACAGGTGCAAAGACGTGAGGTAATATTCACCGCCTTGATTCGGGCCCGGCCGGACCGGGGAAAGGTCAGCGCGCCGACACCTCGTCCCTCTTATGTCGCCGTCCGCGCGTTTGAACCGAGAAACTCCTCGATTGTCTATTTTCTCGCTCCTGTTATTGAATGACACACTACGGGACAGTGAGTTATAGTAGCACGCATTTCAAAGCAATGTAATTATATGGTTCTCGCAACTGCTGGGAACCCGCAGCAATACCGAGCAGACAAAGGCTTCGGTGGGCTCGCTTGATTACAGTTCATCACAGCGTGTTTCGTTCTCATGCCGCCACACTTTATTTGTTCCACGAGCAGAAAAAGAAAGGAAACGCATCGCATGCCACACTTCGAATCGCTCTGTTCTGTCCGATAAAATCAGTAAAAAGGTAACTGTGACCAAAAAACTTGTTTTTTCCTCCTGGAAAACAAGTTTTTTGTTGTTTTTTCTATATATTTACGGTGTATAGTATTTCAGAGGCTGGGATTTTAAACACAATACAATTTGCTGCCAGTAAAGGTGCTGTCCACTTCTGACTTTCTCCCCCGTGGCCTCAAATGAGCGCACAGAGGAGCAACATCAAAGCGGATGCCTGCAAGCCAAGCATTTTATTGGCTTTCCTTTTGATCTGAAGGAGGCGCGCGAACAGCGCGTGCACCTCGCTGTGGAATTCAAATTTGAACGTGGCTTCCATTGCGCCAGTGTTTACCAAAAAAAAAAACCCCACCAAACTTCCGGCATTGTTGGCGCATCCCATCCGAGGGGAGGCGACTTCAAAGAGGCAGGGGTGAGTTTCAGACGCCAATTTATGTGGTTTCATTTCGGCAGGTGGTTGGACGCGATTGACGGCGGTAGGTTGGCGCTATTTAGCGACGCACTATATTTATCTCCCACGTATAAACGGCGACCTGTGCCGGCCTTGCATTATGTAAGCATGCTCGACAGAGTGTCGCGCAACCTCAGGTGAAACTATGGTCAAAAATGGGGTTTGAATAAATAAAGTCTAAGTTGAACGCGCTGGATGAACCAATTAGAGCTGAAATAGAAAACGACCATTCGCAGCTTCGCGGTTCGGTCAAAGTGCGAAAGGCCTTTTGGAAGAAAAAGTTTGGGAAGAAAACGAATCGAGCGAGGAGGTTTTTATCTGAAAAGATTCCGCAGATGCACTCGGTGTCCTCCTCGCGCTCGGAGGAAAAACACATTGTGCCGTTTCCCTGTTCCTGTTTCCCTGCAAGTAAGCCGCGTCAGTCACGCTGACAGCTATGTGATCACCGTCTCCGCGCCTGGACTTCAGCCACGTACGTGTCAGAACTAATTTCCCTCCCGCGCCGGTGAAGATTTCCAAAGAGTTAACATCAAATGGTTGCCAAGACAGGCCAAATTAACACCCGGTGCTCGGCTGAATGCTTCTGAGGGGAGGTGTGAACAGGCAGGTTAAGTGTGGCAGTCGCCGGCTGAAAGGGAGGCTGTGCCCTCCGCCTTGTACGACAAACGCGGCCGCCGCGAGTCGGACACGGAAACAACCTGTTTACATGGAAGAAAGTGGGACCGAAACACTTTCGCAGGACGCGTATGCAATAACCTAGTGCAGCATGATAAACGAGAGGCATAGAATAATGGAGGCAGATTAATTTTGCATCTCAAGATACTAAAGTGGGTGTTTGTGTTGCATCTGAGGTTCTGTACCGTTCCATGGATTTATGAACCCAGCAAGGATGGACTCTGCCTGCAGCAGCCGCATCCGTCCCTGAATCAGGCTTGATTTGCTTCATTTCGGCATTTTCTATTCAGAATATGCGGCACTCAAAATAAGCAGTATGGAAGAGAGGCTGAGACACTCTGAGGTGAAGCAGAGCTGCAAAAACAGCATTTAAACAGTTGTTCTGGAAAGAGGAGATGTGCCCAGTAGGAATAATAGCCCCGCTTCTCTGTGTGTACACACCAGGTTTGCATCACTCGGCTCAGAGATCATTAGTGCCCTTTCAGAAGGGGCTGTTCTCGCTTCAATAGAAAGTTGGGCGAGTTCGCGGCTTCCTGTTTTTGATCGGTCGCTGCTTCCTATTTTTCACACCAAGAATTCGGCACTGTAAAGATTTGCAGGTGTTAACGCGAGCTGACACGCAGATGTTTCGCATTTAATGAATTGGGCTTTTCAGACGTATGATAAAGAGTTACATCACCAGGATCGCGGCGCCTTTGACTGCTGAATGACACCCACTGCAAACGAGCCAAGCAATCTCACACACACACGTATACACGCAGAGACACTGAAGTCTCTCTGACGTATCGCTCCCAAAGAGTTCCCCTGTTTGGGAGCTCCAGTGGGAATGAAGAGATTGTTTTCCCCAGCAGGGCCTAATGATGCCTGATGGCTTATTCAGCCGCCCAGTGGCAGAGCTAAAAGCTGATCATTACGGGCCCTCTCCTCTCTCCGCGCTCGAGCCGCGGCTCGGAAAATGAGCTGTCACCCCGTTTGAGGAAGGGATGCGGCGTGCTGGCGGTCACTATAGTGACCCCGTTGGTTCTTGGTGCCGCTCGCTGCTTCAGGAAGCCGGCCAGGTCTGTGACACGAGAGTAAAACACAGGCTTTAAAGGCTTTTAGCTGGCACTGATGGTTAATTGCAAGTAAATGCCAACAATAGGTTACTCTTTATTGCAAGAAAAGCTCATTGGGCTTTGTGAGGCAGCTGGCCATAAGTAAAGTATGACTACAGATATGTGTACTGACTGTGTAAAGTTGTGCTTTATACAATTGTGGCGTCCGTTCGATACTGTTTGAAGTTATTTATGCTTATAACCAGAAACCATTTCTATAAAGTGTACTTCCTTGTCAAAATAAGCAGTCACTATACATTATAGGCTGTGTTTTGACTTTTGTGTTTAATTGTAATTTGTTGCTTTGTTCTGTCACAGTCGCGCATTATGAATTTGGCAAAGTGAATATTTTTGTTTAAAGGTGGCGTCTCGCTCGCGTTTTTGCCAGCTGAGGCGGTGATGCGGAGGCCCCAGCTGCGAAGAGGTGGGGGCTTTGACTGGATGACAGTGCACAGCGTAGATGAAGATTAATTGTTTTTGTGCTCCATCGAGCAACTGAATGAATCTTGACGCTCTTTTTAGAAGAATATATAAACGGAGGAGCACGGTCTCGGTGTCTCGGTGCGTCTCTGTGGGGTGAGCGAAGCCTTCGCAACACTTCAGCTGTCGGGGAACTTTACTGAGACACTTCCTCTGGGCGCCAAGTGGTTAAAACTTTTGGTTTGTTTGGCCTTGTTGCCAATATACGACACTTGTCACAAAGGTGATTGCCTGTAAACTATTGTCAGCTTGCAGAATGAGCGACGGAGATGGAGAGACGTGTTCTGTCGACGTCTTTGGGAATGAGAGTGATCCATCATGATGAAGTGGTGGGTGTTATCACAGTTCGATAGTTGCCTTTCGTGGCGAGTGTCACGATAACGTTGACGGTGTCGTTTCAAGAAGCAGAGTTGTAAGTAAGCGTCTGGCGCCCGTATTATCGACGAGCTTGTTTAAGTGCTGCCTTGTGCACGATCGGGGGTCTCTGATCACAGAGCTGACCCTTCTCTTGATTAGCCACCCCAGCTGTCCTTGTTTGGCTTCGCCTTTGCACCTGTAATAGATTTGTTGCCACAGCAGCAGATGAGAATCTGAAGTAATGTTATTTTCTCCCAGCGGGTCGCTCCCGCTGCTGACTATTTTCAGGACAATTGGGCCCTTGTGGGATAGCAATACACCTGATTGCAGTTGCTCTAACAACATGACCCCCCCCCCCCCCCCATGGCACATGGCCGGGCCTCGCTGCTGACGGGGGGGGGGGGGACAGCGACGTGAGGCACTGAGAGCCTAAATGTCACCACAGCATTAAGGGGCGACAGTGATGCTTTTTCGGTTATTAATGGCATGTAGAGTCCTCGCCGCTGCTTACAAGCGAGTCGTGCCATTACTCTTATTGGAAATCCATGTTTAATGTTCAGGCTGACAGTCATTTTTCTCAAGACTAACAGACCTGAAAATGTTCAATCAATTATACAAGAAATACCCTCCCCTATTAATATCGCTGTGGAAGTTTTTGAGTTATGGCCGGTCAGCGCTGTTATATAATCCCTCCGCTGGGACGTGGGCTTGTTCACGGGCAGTCTGGGCGTGCGGACGCACCCCAAAAAAAGAAGAAAACAAGACAAGTTTTTAAAAAAAAAAGATCATTTTTTTCTCACTGTAGAAAAATGAAACAATTTTTTGTTATTGTTGTTCCAAATCTGAGATATGCTGGAATATGAAGGGCAGAAATGTTTTCTTTAAGCTCAGAAAAGAACGTTTTTTTTCCTAAAGTTGTAAGAACAGACTTTTCTTTTGCCCTCAAACGGTCTTCCAGTAGGTTTGTGAAAAAAAAAAGTTGTAAATAGGTCGATAAAAGACCTGTTTGAAACATAATTAGGGAGAAAGCACGGCGGCAGCGGCGGCGGCGAGGCAGCGTAATGAAGGGAAGGATTCGGGGGCGAGAGCAGCACCTGTGTGCCATTTCTCATCATCGCTTCCTCACACCAGCGTCACCGACTGCTTTACTGCCTTATGGCAGTGCGCTGAATTGCCGAAGCAGGAGCCTGTTGGAATTAGCAAGGAAATGACCATATTTGTTATCTGTGAAAAAGAGCCAAGCCCAGCCAAATTGAAGGAGTAATGGGCCTGACGTCAGGAATGAAACCCCGCACAAAAGCCTCAGCATCAATTCATCAGGAGACATTCTCAGTGATTAGCATCTGTGGATGCTGGGACCAAAGAGGAACAATGAGGGAGGGGAACATGTGGCTTCAGCATTTGGGGGACTTAAAAGCACTAAAGCGCAAGCGTCTCTTGTTTACACGTTTTTGAAAGTGAGTGATTATTCCGAGAGCCCCTTTCCCTCAGTCTGAAAAACATCTCCTTTTTCAGATACACTCGGACCGTAAATGTATATGCGGCCGCTTTGATCCACAAAGTTTTTCATGCGGAACCAACAGAATGAGACTAATTTGCTGGATTGAAGACTGAAATATGCATCTCTTGCCGTGGATGAGCCACTTTCGCTCAAAAGCCATCTACTTTCAGCCCTTTTATTTCAGCCTTGCGGAAAAAAACAAGCGAGAACTCGATAAAAATGTTTGAACAAAAGAAAGTCAGTGGAATTAAGCTTAGTTTTGGTTTGGGCCACCTGTTGCTAAGCAGTTCGACATGATGTCGTGGTTCAAGTCCCGCCAACATTTGCCTGTCACCTCTGACCAAGATCGTCAGTGTGAAGCATTGACCAGACTAAAACAAAATGAAGCACCTCTGAGTGAGGTTCAGGCTTCATTTGCCACCTTCGTATTTTTCATAACTCTCATCGTTGAGTCAGGCTTGCTTGTCCTAAGTTCACCTTAAAAACTTCTGCTGAGCCTGATGAGTATTTTATTCTCTGCAATAATCCGATTGAAAGCTCTTGGTGGCTTTTTACAAAAAAAAGAGAAGTCAAATGTTCTTTTCCCGAGAAATCACTGTGAGACATTTCCAGGTGTGTTTTTGTTTTATGCCATTTAACTGCATTCTCGACGCCCACGCACACGCAGCGAGCGGGAACAATGGCGGTGTTGATGGAAACATTAAACCGAACCTGCTGCTCTCCTCAGAACAAAGAAAAATGTTAATATGTATTGACTCATTCAATCAATTCTGCCTTTGCAGCGGCTGAACATCTGGCCTCGGGGCGCCAGCGAAGGCAAACGTTTCTGGCTTCGAAAATAGACGCGTGAACAGTGTTCAAAAGCCGCTTCCTCCCCTTTCTCCTCAGAATGGGATCCTTCACGCCGGGAGCATTTGCAGCGGACGTCGTTGACCAGCCGCGAAACGAGACGCTGACAAATGAGTGAGTCTCACACAAAGAACATCTTGGTCTGTGCTGCTTTCAGACTGTCTGTCATTTGCAGCAGGTAGTGTGCTGTGCAAGCTCCAACTAAGTTGTTGGGTTTTTTATGTTGTTTTTCTTTCCTTCTTTCTTTTTTTTTTGCATAACTACAGTGGACGAGCAAATTACAGTGGATTAACTCCACATTGTTCCTCGGTGCTCGGCTCAACTGACACATCCCCACTTATTCAAGTCCTTAATTACAGTTTACAGGCTGTGGGTGGTTGGGACCGCTGTGATTGCTGCCGGTGGAAGGAGGAAGAGGATGAGAGTGAGGATGAAGAGGCAGAAGGATGTCACAGTGAGGGTAAATACACTCGCAGAGTGTGCGAGCGTGTCTGCTGGCGGGATTTGTTCGCACAAGATGTTCAGGGGGATTCTGCTGCTCGCTGGGCTCGTTCAAGCACCAGGAGGGACGTCGACTGCGAAATCAGAGCCCCCTCTCTTAGCAGCCGATTAAAGCCAAGGTGTCGTTTGACGGGAGAGGGAATAAACGGTTGATTAATTGATGCAGTTATCGTGAAAATACAGGTTCATGCAGCAAAAATGAACAACTTGATTAAGTAAGGAAGAGTTGGATTTTAAAGTACATTCAATTGACATGTCTTGTCCGGTTGGCTGAAGAAGTAGAGTTAGGAAAGAGGAGGATGAAGGCGGAGAAGATATTCCTCCACTGAAGGTCGCGCTGGGACTCAAAGCGCTCCCTCCGTCCACCGTGGCGTCCTCAGGAACAGACGCCATCCCCTCGTCATCTCACGTGGCCGATCCTTCATTCGATGACTGACTGGCTTCCTATAAGGAAGCACTTCATTACTGCACGGCACAGCAAGCAGATGGAGCAGGACGGTGCCGGTCATGTGCACATGGACATGCGAGATTTGATCAAGCTGACATCGGAGCAGCCACGGCACATTTGTCTCCATGTGTTTGGGGCGCGCGCCGATTTCCTGCGCTACATGCTCGTCGGTGTCTTTGCCGACGTGCGTTGTATTTTTCATGACGCGCGCTGCGCAATCCTTGCCTCACTATTCTGATGTGTCCCCGAGCTGTCGTGTGTCGCTAATTCCTTTCAAAAGCCCGAGCGTTCGCGTTCGACTTTGAAAGACGGAGAGGCAGACGACGATGCGGAGGAATCGGCCCTCCGACGATGGATTCGTGGCCTCGCTCGGTGGACGCGTACAAGTCAGGCTGGAGACGTTACGTCCATTTCAGTGCGTTGCACCTGCGAGAAAGGCTCCCTGCGGGGAATCAGAGAAACGAAGCGGTACCCCAGTAAAATGACGACGGCTGCTGTCACCGTGCGAGCGGCTCGATTATTCACCGTCTACGGAGTTGCCCCACTTTTTTTGTGTGTGTGTGCGCAGATGACATCACTGCCTCAGCGTGGTGGTGTTCTCTATGGCTGCGTCTCCTCCAAAGAAGAATCCTGCAGCACAACATTACAGAATTGTTCGTTTGGCAGCTTTGTTTTGCTTTATTTTCCCATTCATCGTGGCAATTGCAGTGCTCCAAACTTCACTTTTAAGCTCCAACGTGCTAATTGTGCTTTTTCTTCTCAGTTTTTTCTCCATTTGTGAGTTCTCGGTAACAGTGCGCAGAGCCCGGGGTCCTCCGGCAGCCACAATGGGAGCAAAGGTTTTTCACACCTCAAAGTTGTGGCCTGGGGATGTGAACGTTATGACCTTAGGGTGTGAAAAGGTTATGAAGCTGAGAAACTATTAAAAGCCTTCATTGGGAAGGATGAAAAAGGTGGCAGTGTCATAGCTGCAGGCCACGGTGCGAGGACCAGGCTACGTTTCATACTTCCTCCCGCACACCCACCAAGAAGAAAGGAAACATCACGAGAAGCTCGAAATGAAAAGAATTGGCTGGCTCGCCACTTTTAATTACAGCAGCTCTGGCTTTTCAATGCCAATCACTGCAGTGACATTTAGAACGTGGACGCTCCCTCAGGAAACGCTCGAGCAAAAACACTCATTTCCCAAGCAAGCGCATGAATAAATGGAGTGTTTGCAGCGAGGTTTTTTCATTCTTTGTTGTTTTTGTTTCATACAATTTACTGAAAGGTGAGTGACAGCCAATCTGACTCAAGGAATTCACTTTGCAACTGGGAAATATCAAACTTCGAGACATCCTTTGGGCTTTGAAGTTCATCAGAATGAGTGCTGGACTGTAAATCACATGTAAGCTGGATATAATCGACGATTTGTTTTCCAAATTTTACAATATTTGTCATACTTCAATATGTGATCATGACAATCCTCCTAAATATTCAGGATTCAACAGGAGCCTTCAATTCTGCTGAATCTCAGCTTTTTTGAAGATTGTAATGAGAAATAAACCAATCATAGTTTGTGTTTTGTGAAGTCGGAGTTCTCCGGTGCAACAACACACCTTGAAATCATTATAATGTAGAGAAGTTCTCATTAGGCTCTCATTAATATTGCACACTCATGTCAAAAGACAAAAGGTTGCTAAAAACTGTCCGATGCAACGGACGCACGAGGGTTTGATGTTCCTTCTTCAGCGCAGCTGCGTCTCCTGTCGCGAGTTTGTGTGAAGAAGCTTTTCTCTGCCGCAGGGAGTAAAAACTGGGGGAAACGTCTTGAGGCAGAAAGTGCAAAGATGCACTTGGGACCAGATATCAGAAAGTTGCCGGCATGTTTATAGTGTTGTGACAGGTGATTCGGCTCCTCGGAGAGTCAGCCGAAGTGGAGACGGTCCGGGATATTTCTCGATTTTCACCTCCCGGGTCCCTCGGAGTTTGGGTTGGAAGATCGGCCCGTGCCTCTCAAATCCTGCCTGCTCGGTATCACACGCGTAGCAATTGTCGGTTGGCTTTTTGGAGCGACGGTGGACTTCCAGGAACGCCATGTTTAGGGGGTTTTGTGGGTGTCGTTTCTGTGGGTGCGTCGCGCCTGCTCGTGAAAGCCTGAGTGGCAGCGGGAGGAAACATCTGCATCAGTGCGGACGCGAGCGCCGTGGCTCACCGGTGCGCCGCCGCGAGACAGAGAGCTTTATGGATGAAAAGCAAACGCTGTCAAAAAGGTCATTTGTGAAGGGAAATTAACATTGATGCTTATGCGGATAATTATTGTAATCCACTTCAAACACTGGCCATTAGTGCCTTAAGTGTCAGGGAAAGCAGGGGTTTCGTTATTACAAAGTATTTGTTGTCCAATTGCTGCTGGCTGAAAGGCCCTGGTCACTTACAAGCGGCATTAATATCCACGTTCCATCAAAAGGGACGGGACGGACGCTCTGCTCTGCCCTCATTTTCGTAGCTCTCACAATGCGGTGTGACCCCGAAGCAAACGGCAGATTGCAGATATGAGAAAAAACGGAGGAAAACGTAAAACGCAACGTGACGCAATCCGGTTTTTGTTCAAGCCGCTGTTGTTTCAACGCCAACTGTTTTTGTATCCCCGGTGCAGCAATTAGGTGCAAACAAAAGAGCCGAGCTGCTAAACGTCGTGGGGATGGTGCATTTATTTTTCCCAGGGCTTTTATTTACCAGCCTCACAGCTCCGCCGTCACCAGAGCGGGCTCTGAAATAATTAGCGGCGCGAGTCTGCTCTGATCAGCCTCACTGTCCAAACAAGAATCACGGGGCGCCTGGGTGTGATGCAGGTGATGCCAGATATTCGTGTGCACGCTCCTTCAGGTTCCAGGTTCAAACTCTGCTTATTTACGTCTTCGCAAGTAACAGAAACAAGCACTTTTGAGTTTCGCAAATGAATGGATACAAATTGCCGTGGCCTATATCAGCGTGATGGATCTTTGTGACGGAAGAAGGTTGGAAATGACAAACTGATCATGTGCTCGTCCCATTTGTTTACCTAAATGTCAGCCGGCCGGGACAGCCGAGTTCATTCACCCCCAGATCAGCGAGAGCCGACCCTCCCAGAGCAGCAGCTGTCTGCGGACTGCCGAGCCACTATGTCCAGGTCAGTGTCCGTCACACGTTTGTGCAAAAACCCAAAAGCTCCTTTTGAAGTGCTCCCATCACACCGAACGTTTTTGCCCTCAGTGGCGTCCGTGTTTTTGTTCTGGTTTCCCTCCTCCGCGTCTCCCTGAGTGTGGACATGACGGGCTTGTATGGCAGCTTCGCCTCCCCCGGCTTCCCCCAGCCTTACCCCGACCACCAGCACGCCGTGTGGAACATCACCGTCCCGCGCGGCCACAGAGTCAAGCTCTACTTCACCCACTTCAGCGTGGAGCCCTCCAACCACTGCGAATACGACTACATCCAGGTAGAGGCGGGAGAGGAGCCGCGGCTCCAATTATCCTCCGTGAGAGTCGGCGGCTTCGCTCGCTTGAAAAATAAAAAGGCCCTCTGACCTTGTCAAACCAGGTTTTGGCAGAGGGGAACGAAACCTTGCGGTTCTGCGGCGAGGAGGGAAAGCACGATGAAAGCACCCCCAGGAACACCATCATCCTGTCGGCCGGGAACCTCATGTCAGTGGTCTTTAGGAGCGACTACTCTAACGAGGGCCGATTCACCGGCTTCCAAGCGTTTTACACCTCAGAAGGTGATGCAAAATAGTGACATTTGTTGCTGGGAGGCACGCGCATTTTCGGAAAGGGCGCTACTGAAATAATAGCCGCCATCACGGGGGCAGGCAACGACGTTTTGAAGGGGAAACGCTTCACCTGCTCTGTCGTAAAGAAGAGCTTTTGACCTGAATAAAAAAATTATCTGGTTAAATCGAGATTTATTCCAAAGACGGTCCGACTTTCCACCTGTTTGCGGAGGGAACGCCGCGCGTTCGCCACGTGACCGTTCGCTGTTTGTTCTTTTGTTGACCGCAGACATCAATGAGTGTCTGTCCCAGGTGGACGGGGAGAGGGTGTGCGACCACTTTTGCCACAATTACATCGGCGGTTATTACTGCACGTGCAGACAAGGATACCTTCTCCATGACAACAACAGATCCTGCACAGGTAAGAGCGACACAGGCCGAGGCTCAAGAGGCCTTTTTATCGGAGCTCAATCAAAGTGAGCAGAAGAAAGCTGTCGAGCAGGCGGCCGCCGCCGCCGCCGCCGAGGGCTCGGCGTACGCGCTGTTTACTGTGTATTGATCTACGTAATTAGGCTATACGGTGCTTCTCCAGGTAGGTGCACTACTGCGCTGCTTCCCCCATCCTCACGTCGCAGGTATTCGTGGCAAAAGAGCGAAACGGTTCTCGTGAGGGAGCGCCGGCTTTACCACTCTTTTATTTCACGGTATTCACGAGTGATATCTCGATGAAAATCTCTCTGTTGATGTGTTTATGCATATAATTCGCATACACACAGTTGCCCATTTTCCAGTTTTTAAAGAGGGCCCAAAGAAATGAGATGTGATTGCAGCGTTGTAAACTTGTAACAACACCTAATTATGGCACCAAAAAGCAATTTGTTCTTTAATAAAAGACCCCGCTCATTATTTCCCAGTCGCTGTGCAGAACAAGTCTTCCAAAAAACAATTTTGTAACATTTCACACAGGGCGCGCAGTTACGTATTGGATTTTTTCCCCCCTGTCATCGCTGGCCTGCGCTAACTAATCTCAGGCTGCGAAGGCAGACCGATGCATAAAGTAGTTGATCTCTGCCAGCTGGAGTAAGGCGAGGTTAATTACTGTCGATTCCTGAGGGAGAAGCAACCTCAAAATGGCATTAAAAATTGATACCTGTGCGCTGCACTAACGGCGCGCTGACACTTGGTAATTAATCACAATTACTCGCTGATGTGCCTCAAATTATTATTCTTTGCTGGAGGAAAAAAAAGGTGACAAAACAAATCATGCAATGAATAGGCAAAAATGATTATCTGCCCACAGATTGTGCTAATTATATGAATTACAGCAACTCTGCCTCTTTGCGATGCTCATTTGTTTCTGTCTGTACCAACATCTGTACATTTGCCGGGGCAATAACGCGAGCCTAAATGAATGCCATCATTTATGGAGCCAGGAAACGGTCCAATCGACATGAAACAATTATTTGATCCCGACCGCAAAACTTTCTTTTATAGCCACTATTTCATAACGCGGCAGCTGCGAGTGCAGGACCAGGTTGTCAACAATTATTCGCCTGAAATGAAATTAGCAGGAAAACTCTTTTAATACTTGAACAATACCCAGTCTAAATGCTTTGCTTTAATTGCATTTTTGCTGTGTGTGTGTGCGTGTGTGTGTCTTTCACGCAGTGCCGTGCCAAAGCCAGGTGTTGACGTCACCATCGGGGGTCTTGACCAGCCCGGGCTACCCGAGCCCCTACCCGCCCATGAGTCAGTGCGATCACACCATCCGCCTGCCGCAGGGCTCCAGAATCATCCTGGACTTCCTGGAACCCTTCGACGTCGAGGCGCACCACGATGCCCCCTGCCCGTACGACTCGCTGAAGGTCAGTCGAAGGACTCGGGGGGGTCTTAACAGGCGCGGGACGTTGAATACGCAATGTATTCCTCCTCATGCTCCCAGGAGGTTGTCTGTCACCGACTCCGGCTTTCCCTGGTGATATACTGTACGGCCACGCGGCTTCCTGCATATTTCACCTTGCCGAGACACCGATCAGTCAAGACGCAAACGGGGCGCCAACCGGGGTTTCTTTTTTTTTTGTCCGTCCCCCGTTTCCTTCAGATTTCAACAGCGGGACAAGAGTACGGGCCCTTCTGCGGATCGAGCCCGCCGGCTCGCATCGACACAGGCAGCTACCAGGTGCGCGTGGCCTTCAGGTCGGACGCAAGTGGGAAAAACAAGGGGTGGAAGATCCAGTACGAGAGCTCCAATACTGACAGCCTGATTTCCTCCTCAGGCAAATGAGGCGTTGCTGTGAATTTGAATCTTGTGGTGGAACTTCCTAACTCAGTGGAGAAAATAATCCACTCACAAGACTGCAGTGTTTTGCTTTTACAGGAGAAATGAAATGATGAGTGACAGACTGGGTCTTTGGATGGTGAAACGACATCCTCAGCGGTGAAAACAGTCACTGAGATCAAGACTTTTTGATGCATGAATGATAAATTAAGTCGGGGAATAATTTTAGAAGTCGGTCAGTCTTCCCTGCGAAGCCATAAATGCTAGTTGTTTAACCTTCATGCATTATGCAGCTTGTTCTCAGCAATCCCTGCTCTTCTCCCATCAAAACAGTCATTACAGGCTTCTTCAGTCCCATGAAATTGCCTCTCGTTTGTCTCTTTTGCATTCACTTATTAATATTTCCTCCATCTGCGTGCCCCCACAAGTGGCTCCAAAGAGCACGTCTGATCGGGGGAATGTGTGAAAGAGACACACTCGTGTTGATCCGTTCTCACCGTTTCTGTTGATTCTGTTTCCTTTTATAAGAACATTTTAACATTTCCCTCCTTCTGGGGGTCAGCAGCACTTTTTGACCGAAACTCCGCCAACTTTGACGAAAATGTGTTTGCTCGCACATATGTTGGAAGTTTCGTGACCCATCTCTCACCTCGGCGTTTGCTTTCAGCCTCGTGTCCTCTCCAAAGAGTCGTCCGACCAAACTGGATGAGCTTTCGTCTCCGGCATTAAAAGCACCGACGGTCCTCGGGGTCCGCTGGCGCTTGCGGAGCAAACCTGCCGCTCTTACCTGAGCGCTGTGGGGTCCTAATCCCATCCGCACGGACCGTGTGACACATGAACGCACAATTGACTGGCCCGGCGCTGTATCGCTCTCACTCCCAACGGTTCAGCTTAGTCGGAGTCGCTTCCACAGGAATTACGCACAACATGAAACCCATTAAGCAGCTGTTGAGAAAAGATGGAGCAGGCGCAGCGGAGGGCTGCTGACAGGCTTACAGCTAATATGAACATCGCTGTTTTGCTCCTTCCTCAACTCCATATGTTAACTTGTCGAGGGAAATACAACACATTAATTGTCAGAAATTGTACTGTTTTTTAAGGGATCCGTTGATTGTTTTTTACGAGTAAAAGCTCTCAGTTCTAAAGGCTCTTCTATGTTTAAACTTGGATTGTTGAAATTGTATCACTACACCAAAAGTATCTTCCAGTCAGATTGTCCTAAACTCTGAACATGTTTGAAATTTTGACGTGAAATCAGGGGGGAAAAAGAGGAGGCCCATCACCAATCGTTCCAGCTATTTGTTTTATTTTTTAAGAAAACTGAATAATGAAACAAAGTAAGACCCAAAATATGAGACAACAGCACTATAAAAAGAGTGACAACGCCTTTATTTCAAAAGAAAGATTTGGTCAACAAATGTAGGTACCTTAGATCGCATATTATACAGTCGTACAAATTTCCACCATTTGCCACGTTTTTTACGATAAAAAAGGGGGAAATTAGCCCAGACTCTCTGGTCATGATCAAGTGAATAAACTGCGGTGAAGCTGTGACGTGCTTTGGCTCAACGTTCAGGGCTGTACAAACACACACACAATACAGAGTAATTAACAGAACTCTGTGATCAATGCGCTTGTTGCTGCACCTAAAAGTAAAGTGCAAGCGGGCAGTGACAGTCTGAGACTCGGTGCCGCACAAAAGAAGGAGCTTTCCACAAATCTGAGTCCATCATTTGTGTTCATTGTTCACAGACGGACGAGATGACAGGTATTAGAAAGGCTATCATGGACATGAGTCACACGGACCTGCACACATTGTCTGCGCCGCCTTACATCACACGGCCACCAGACTGATGCATAACTTCCTCCAAAGTATATAATAGGCAGTCTCGGAGTGTCCCCACGCAGTGATATCGGTGCCGAGATGAAGGCCCGTCACTCTTACCTGGAATGTCAGAAATAATGTGCGCAGTGAGGCGGCTCACGTCTCGTCCTGTCAGAATCCCGATTGTTCGGCGGATTAATTATCCCGAGGCCTGCCGTCGAAATAAACTTGCTTACTGTGTGACGCTCGCGTTCCCACTCAGCATCTGTCCAGGACCCGGAAAAAGGGGACTTTCCTGTCAGTCCTGTCAGCATTGTGCTTTACTTTGGCTTGGCGCCGGGGACTGACACCTTGTGCACTCATCATGGTCTATTGCTCATGTCTTCATTTGAAAAATGTTCCACTTGGGTGCACATTTGTTTTAAAACGTCAAGAAAGAGGAAAATGACACCCTTTTTGATTATGATAATACGAGGAAAAATCTTTTTTTATTCACATTTCCAGTTGTCAGAGAAACTTGGCGCTTGAATCCTATTCAATCTAATTTACATCTATAAGGTTGTCTAAGCGCCTTCAAGCCCATTTCAAGACGTATTCAGAAAAAAATATTTGGAATAAAATGTAGCGCACCTTTCCGATCTTACCTGCTTGTGTTTATGAGTCAAATAATCAACGCTGCATGGTATCACAAAGTAACAGTGTATTTTGGCTCCATATCTTTAGAAACGACAGTTCCCTCTTAAAATGAATAAGTTCGTGACACTTATTCAAGAGCAATAAGGAAAAAGAGACATTCTGCCTCGCAAACTTAATTAAGACGCATTACCGTCCGTGTTGTGCTTTCTTTCTCGTAACTACAAGGTAAATCGATATTGCATATTATCCAGAAATGGGGGAGGAGACGTATGAGTTTGTTGAACAACATTTTAGTCTGGAGTTTTCTCCCATTTCTGCGTTTGATAAGGATTTTCTTCCGACTCATGCTCTTTTGAGTTCCTGCTTCTTGCTTGTCTGAGGCAACAGCGCCCCAAGCGAGCAGCTGATGTGACTGCATGAAATCGAACAGGCAGTTGGGCGAGAAAGTGCTGCGTGAAAAGCCACCAAACCGAACCAAAGTACAAAATAAGAGGATCCCCGGACCGTCCTGGTGTGGAAGCGGTCCGAGTATCGTCACCTTCAGACTGAACAGAGCAGGAGAGGAGTCTTCGTTAAGCTCAGCCATCTTTCCTGAGAGTTACACGTCAGCTCAACGTTGAACAAAGTTTGTGTGTCGTTGTAATGTTTAGTTTTTGGACCATAATTTCTTGGGTTAGTTTTTAAATCTTTAGCTTTTTGACTCATCAAAACAGCCACAAAATAGTGAGTGCTGCTTCAGGTCATCTTTGATAAACATGACTTGAGCAAATCACCCCGATTTCCTCTTCAGGCATCAAAGGGACAAATAATGCAAATGGCAACATGGTTGGCATTCATGTATTCCAGCAGAAAAGATGTTTTCAGGATCACGGGGCGATTCCCGGTGCCGCCGACCCTGAGGCAGGACGCGCGGATCCTTTGCAGTTCTCGCTCCGGCGGAGCCTCGGCCTAGTCGCTACCTTCGGCTGGCGTTTGGGCGCCCTCCTCCGCGCTGTTCTCCCCGGGCCGCCGGCCGCCGTCCGGCTGCGTGCTGGTCCGGATGGACTGCACGGCCTGAATCTGCTGCAGCCGCGCTGCCAGCTCGCTCTCGCAGGCCTGCAGCAGAGCCGACGTCCTCGCGTTGTCCCAGCCCAGCACTTGCTCCATCGCCTCCACCCCTTTGGTCACGACCATCTGAAGGGACATCAAAGGGTGCGTGAATCTCAAGCACGGATCCCACAACTGAACTGCAAAAACTGCTCTCACTGTTGTTGATCGAGTGACCTGTAACAAACTGCAAATTACTGTCGATATTTTGCACATCTGATTTATTCAGACAAGGGGAGACAAAACGTTATGCCTGCATTTGGATTTTTCGTGCACACACATACATCTGAACTGGGTCACTGATCATGTGTGGCGGAGCCTGCGTGATTACGCACTTGCTTGGTCATTTTTCCAGCCACTTGCTAGAGTCAGTGGACTGGGCGACGTGAGGAGATTTACGTCACCAGGAGAGAAGTGTGAATCTGATGACGTATAAAACACCTGAAAGGCTGAAAGGTCAGAGGGGTGGCGCCACCTCGTTCTGACAGGTTGGTAAAATTGATTGCTGTGATTCGCCTTAATTTGATAGAACAGCTTTAAAACGCTGCTCAGTCTGAGAAAATTGCACCTTTACAGGCAGTTGATGAAGTTTGGGCTGGATCTTTATCTACAAGAGCTCAGGGTGTTGGTTGGGACTACCTGCAGATCCTCGGTGGACAGCCTGCTCTCTGGGCTCGTCTTGCCTTTGAGGACCATCAGTGTCCTGGGCAGGAATCCAGACGCAGAGTCCACCTGGGTTTCACCCAGCATGTCTACGTCTCCAGCACCTGAAACAGAGGAACAAGGTTTCTCCTCTCAGGATCGCTTGTTTGAAAGAAATTCATCGTCACCGCAAGCACTG
>JASSRZ010000053.1:7733816-7763517 GCA_032164315.1 Malacoctenus gilli | reverse complement strand
GGTGAGGGGGGCGGGGGTGAGTTTACTGCTTCTGGCTGTGACTTCTTGTTTAAGTGCAGGTCACACTTTTTGAGTCATTAGAGTTGAATGCAGCGGGGTGATTCACACAGGCTTTTCCTGTAAAAGCCCCAGTTTTTTTTTTTCTATTTCAGTAATTGTTGGTGCTTTTTCTCTCGTTTCCACCACAAAAGAGCTTTTTTTTTCTCTCGCTGCTTTGTGAGCAACATGTGCAGCAGTTTGGAGGTCATGAGCGAGGAATGACACAGATGAAGATTTTGGTTTTTCTGTCGTTTGAACTTTTTACGAGCCATAAATCTCCCGCCTTAATGTCTGTTTGCAGATGAAATCATTACACTTAGTCCCCTCATAGGATGCCAGAATTATCAGTTGACTTCCTTTTGATGTTGGCGACTTCTTTTTCTTTTTTTTTTCCCAAACCGTTCCACCCACATCTTTGAAACGGATGAGCACAGATGAGTCCCAACCCATTTTTATGAATTATTTTTATTTGGCGGTTTCTGCCTGCTGCGCTCAGCCGGACTTGATCTGCATTGCCAGCGCAGACAATCCCATTTTTATTTAGATCTTTTTTTTAAAAATTCCTTTTGTTGTTGTTTTCTGTCGAAAGCTCTGAGAAGCCTCTAATTTACCATAAAGTTCACAGCAAATGAAGAAGAAGCGGTTGTCACGGTTTGTCAATAATGCACATATTTCATGTCGATAGAGTTTGGTGTCATAACCCGCGGCTCTTGATTTGTTGCAGTAATTTGACCTCCCTCTGACCTTCCCGGCTAGGCCGCAGTGTGACGAGTGACAGATGCAGCCTGGGAATATGGTTTCGATAGTCCCCGGCTGCTCGGAGGAATGCCGAAGCTCGTTTTCACGCAAAGTTCATCCCGGAGACGCATGTAAAGTCTGTGATTAAGCTGAATTCAATAAACTTTAATGAATACTTAGGAGCGTATTTGTCGGCTTTTTGTGCCAGCTCGCATATTAACGTAAGCAGCCTGGGAAGCCAGCTGTAATTTCCCATTCTCCCACAATTTAGTGAACTGTCACAATATGTTGACGTAAGAGATGATAGAAATACGACACGGGCTTAATTACAGCGCAGTCCTTTTGCCTCGATATACTTGGGAAAGCGGCCCCATTGAGCCCGGCTTCCTTTATCCTCTCCATTCTGCTTTGTAATTACTTCAGCCTGATTTATCGTCTTTTCTTTGTGTTTATGGCTGTAAACTGCTCCAGTGAGTAACTTGGTCGGAGAGTGGCTTGTCTCCTCGCAGCGAGGCTGGAAATCTCCCGATGAATCTGAGATGTCTCTGCTGTCAAGACTGCTCACATCGCTCTCAGCCTCCAATGTCACTTTCAAGGCATAATTACACAAGTTGTGTTGATTAGTATGAGAAGCAATTACGGTGGCTTTCCGCCGCAAATGGAGAATGTGATGGCTCTTGATTGACAGGAAGCATCCTGGCTTTAATAAGTAAATGACTATGGTAATTCAGGTACTGAGACCCCTTTGATTTGTCAGCATCTTTCTCGCATTTTTTCGCCATGTCCTCTTGATTCTAATGAACACGAATTTGATTGAATCCCCCTTCATTTCCCCCGTCCCCGCACCTGTCTGCCTGTCTCCGCTCAGACCAGCTCCTGCCTGCTCTCACCGGGGACTCGTGAAGCGCCCGATGCTTCCGGATGCTCTCCTAAATTGTCCTGCTGCCGTGGCTGAAATCTCTCCCTCTGTTTGACTCCGCAAATGGGAAGGGAGGGGGGGGGGGGAAGCCTATTTGGAGTTTTGGCACCCCTGCTAAAAAGGCCTTTTAACACGCGAGGCCTCCGCAACGGCAGAAATCAGAGGAAAAAAAGAAAAAAAAGCGCTTGGTAATTGACACTTTGGGGAAGGTTTTTTTCCTCTTTTTATCTGGCTTCCCAGTTAGTTATTAGCTGTTAATTGGTCGGCCAGCTCCCCTACAGCGCGAGATATTTGTTCAAATGCCGGGATTCCCTCTGTGCATTTGTAACTACACTTCTGAAAACGCTGCTCTCTCTAATTATGTAATAGAATACTGCCTTTTAGGCAAGTTTCTTTTAATTGAAAAAATATGAGAGCCAGCCAATGGGAAGCTATTGGAGGGATAATGCTTCAAAAAAGCCCTCTCAGTGGAAGGAAAAAATAACGATCCAACAGTCTTGGGTTTCTTCTTCTTCTTCTTTTCTGTTTTTTTGCACGGAGATCTGAATGTTTTAGAAATTTTGAACGGGAGCCAAAACCTTTCTGCTGAGATGTGATTGGCCGAGCCCTCGCTTCCCATATTTCTTCCTTTGTTAACCACAGTTGGCCTAATCAAGTAATTCCCTGTTTGTCTTAGTAACCCCCTATAGAGTCATACATGCATACATATAATAAAATAATTTGCTCTTGCACTCCCTCGCCCGGCTGTAATTTATATGGATTGAATGAGTGCTGCATTGTGGAAAAGCACGAGTGGACCAAATGCTCGTTTGTCACCTCTAATAAATGTTGGAATGTAAATTATGAACTTATGCTTCAGATGTAAATGCACTTTATTCCAGTCCTTTAATGTAAACAGCCCACTCCAATACATTAAGGGGGTGCAGAAGGGCTGGGTGGGGGGGGGGGGGCAGAGGGAGGGCAGAGGGGGGGCAGAGGGGTATTAGATTTGAGATTTTGACTGTTTTCACAATCAATAATCAACACAAAGGAGCCCGGATGGGGGCCGCTGGAACATATCTGAAGTCGCCTTCATGAATTATTGCACGAAAGCCGGCTTGTACACCAAAAATGTAAATACATTAATGTTATTAATAATGTAGTGACTAATAGTTCTATCAAGACTGTAATAGCAGTTTAATGGAATATGACAGCAAGAATGTATTACACTTCTTACGTTCAGACGGGACCTCACATGACATTTATCAGAGATTTCTGTAACAATTTTTTTGATTATTTTGTTAAGTTAATTGCTTCTCCCCCCTCCCGAACGTCTTCTCGGGGAGAGGGGCAAAAAACTGGTAATGGATATTAATTAATATGTGTCACTTTTCTGGGTTTGATTAAAAATAATGAAAGCGAAATGCTAATGGGCTTTCGGAGTTTCTCTGTGTGTGGCGCTCCGAGATTGTGGCTTTATCGGGGGAATCTGCAGGAAAAAAAAAAGAGATAGTGTCCCGTTGTCCAGGCGACTTAAAACTTCCGAATATTAACTACTCAAGTCAGCATTTCAGAGTCGGTTTGGATCCAAACCCGCTTGCGATTTTCAGTTCTCGGTGCTTTTTTTCACACTCTCGCCTCACTTGCTGATGTGACTCCTCTCAGAGTGGCATCACCCTCACCTGCAGCTGAAGGAGTTCCAGTCTTCTGACAAAGGGAAGGCGTGAACCATTTTTGTCGGGTTACTGTCTTGGCAAGACGTCTTTGCTGGCATGCCTGTTCCGCCGTCACTGTTGGGGCTTGTTTTTCCGCACCGGCTCTGATGTCTTTTGAGGTTTTCTGGCCTTTCATTGACATTCGGCCCTCCTTGTTCCACAAACATGTTTCGTTGCGCTCACTTTACTTTGGCACTGATTGCACCTGCCCACCGCTGCCTCCCACAATCATTCAGAACCACTTTTTTTTTGTGTACGTGCGCTCTTTTGACGGAAAAGGTTCATTTTCAGAGCTTTGATTAAAGTTGGAGCACAAGTGTGGACCAGCATAGTTTAAAAAAAAGGGTTGGCACAACCTGACAAACAACAAAAAGCAACCAGTGGCACAACTGATAATTATCCTAACACCTGGACTGGCTCCCCTCCCTCGCATGTACGTCAGGACTGTCGACTTCTTGTTAATGCAGTGATTAACAGGAAGATTGCATTTGTTTTCCTGTGCAGCTCTCCTGGCAGCAGCGCTTTGCTTTCTCTTTGATTAAAATAGTAGATGGATGGATGCACTGTAGCTCTGTCATGAACTTCAAAAGAAAAGGGCGATGGGGAGACGGTGGAAATGGAATAAAGCGAGAGAGAGGCGGCTGAGGCTCGTGTTTCGGGGGGCTCTTTTTGAGATTGTGTCGATGTGACTTTTTTTTTATCGGTGGTCTTCAAGTCTGAGCCAGAATGGACACTTTCTCGTCTTGTATTCACAGAAATGATTGTGTCGTTTTTCTGCCTCGTAGCTGCACTTTTTGCTTTAGTGTCTCCGTATCACTTGCTGCCCTTAAGCCTGCAATGCTGCATCATTGTTGCAGGGAGTGGAGAGTGGTTTTAGGTATCTTGGGGATGAGGGAAAAAGCCAAGTGAAGGGTCTTCATCAACCAGCCGGTACTTTAGAAATGCAGAGAGTGGCATTGTCATGTGTTTTCTGTGTCAAGGTCGACAGAAAATGTCAGAACAGGTGTGCGTCTGCCGCTGAGCCGCTTGCCAACTCAGCCCCTTTGCTGTAACACGCCACCGCGGGTGACATTATAGTGGTTCACTGCGGGTCGTCGGCTGTCCTCATTCTTCAGGAGGAGCCCGGTGAAACGGGCGTTTTTTTTTCCTTCCCCCCCTCCGTGGCCGCGTGATTTGATGTCGAGTCGAGACGGGCGTTCGCGCGTGAGCTTTTCAAATACCTTCGTCAAAGATGCCTTGAAGAACTTTGAATAAGAAAGAGATAATAAGTCGAGTGAAACTGATTTATGAGCCAAAGTGACTTCTGGCAGCTGTGTCAGGGTGTGATAATTTGTATCTTGGTTTTACTGTCTGTATCTGACAATCATGCAGCAAAACCTGAAAAATGTGTCACGGCGTCTCCGCATGGGAGGGCTGCGCTTAGGTGGGGCACGCATAAACCAAATGTTACACATGCTTCCGTGACTTTGACATTTTATAACCAACGAATTCTCCACCGTGTCACCCAACTGGTTTTTTTTTCGAACGTTGAAATGATAAATTATTCGTTCCGGTGACCTGTTGTCGCTGACTTCTTCCTTCGACATCAGGGCGAAGCCAAGAGGAGAGACAAGTGCCGCGTCCGCTGGCCCGGATGATCGTTTTCTCATGTTGTCAGCGCCGCGCTCTCTTTGTGCTCCCCTTCTTCCCGGGGTTGGATGCTCCGTGCTGTTTGGACGCCTCCAGAAAACGAGGATTGGCCAACATTTTTCTTTGTCACTCGGTGTGATCAGGAACAGACCATGCTGGCTGGCTGGCTGGCTCTCCCAAACCAAACAAAGGCCCACTGCCTTAAGTTTCCTCCCGCATTTGATGGTGATTTCAGCCTGACACTGTAGATGTGTGGCCCATTGTCTTGGCAAGTGTGTCTAAATGTTTCTGACAGGTCTCAGTGAAAGACAGGCCGCAAGGGTAAAGAGCCAGACCCCCCCCCTCCTCCTCCATTCTCTTGCGACTCCACTCTAACCCACCCCGTGCTCGCCAGTAGATGGCGATGTTCATCTTCTGTGCCTCAGCTCCGGGCTCGGCGCGTGTCCGGTTGCACCATCCTTACCCCTCTGCTGTTTCTCTGTGGCACTCGCTGAGGAAAGAGGGGTCTCACCCTGCGTGGAGGGTCATGCCACCAATTCCTGCCCCCCTTTGAAGACCATGAAATTGCTGATCCAAGACACATGATTAGTGCATTCAGCCTATTGACTGAAGAAGAGTTGACACGCGATTACAATGTCACCGGAATGTCACAATCTGCCTAAGTTGTCTTTGTGCGCGTGCTCTCATCCGGTGGTGGCGACGTGTACCCAAGAAGGAGTAATTCGATCAATAAAAGGACACCTCTCTCTCTCTCTCTCTCTCTCTCTCTCTCTCTCTCTCTCTCTCTCTCTCTCTCTCGCTCTCTCTCTCTATTGTCACTGGCCTCTGGATTCTCGTTTTATTAGGCAATTTGGCAGGCTGGCAAGGCTGCACACGGAGCCGATGCCAACTGAGCGCATCTTCACCCCAACTCTCTGCCTTATTTGCCTATCGCAGTGCTGCCATTGAACTTACTTTGCTGTGTGTGTATGTGTGTGTGTGTGTGTGTGTGTCAGTGTCAGTGGGTGGGTGCCTCCTCAGTGAGAGGAGCAGTTCGGATCAACAGAGGAGGATAGGCTTGTCACTGTAAGTTGCTTGTGACGGAGGCGGCTCTTCTCCTGACACCACAACACAACTTCTGTGGTGTGTCGCCTGGACACAAGCTTCACGTTGTTTGCTGCTGGTGCCGCTTGCATTTTGCCTCAATCAACTAATTGAATGTGAAAGGCCGGCGGGCCTCGATGATATGAGGGAAAACACACACACACACACACACGCACGCACGCACGCACACGCACGTCGTGGTGGCAGTTTTAAGAAAAGACTTTGCCTTTGTCCATGTCACAACAGCCTGCTGCCACTCCCATTTCTGTTCAACGGTGCGCAAGTAAACTTGTGTACAACCTTTCATTCAGGCCAAATTGTAGTTTGAGGACAAAATCAGGATTTTTTTCTGCAACTTTTTATTTATTTAACCATTCTAATCCTTCAGTTTTCACCTAACATCAAACTGTCAGCTCTAACCTGAGTAGTTTGTAGATAAAGGTTGTGTTTTTGTTGAATCGTTTCAATCCAGCGCATTTTCACAGTCTTTACCTTTCTGAGAGTTTATTATTTCGAGGTGAAATCCCACTGATCCGCTCGTGATCACTGACTGCAGGTTTGTGACTCGATATATTCGAAAGAAAAACTTATTTTGTCAAAAAAAGAAGCAAAAATAAAAGTTCCTGCACCGCCCCGGATCAAAATGATTGTGAAGTTTTTTGTTGTTGTTGTTTTTTTGCCACTACTTTTTTCAGTTGCTTGTATTTTTGTTCTCGACACATTTGTTTTTTTTTTTTCAAACATTGAAACCACACTCGTGCAGTGCATACCACGGATGTAGCGTCGCTTTGTGAGTCCTCTCATGTTTGGAAACGCTGGTTGCGCCGCGCTGAAACGCGCGGCGGAGCGGCTTGTCACCGAATGTCATCACTGACTGCGGAGGAAAAAAGAAAAGCTTCGAATTACAGGAAAGAGGCACTGCATTAAAGAACAAAGGAGATCGATGGCAGTACATTAAATTTTATGCGAATGAAAAAAAAATCAACTAATTAAAATTGATTACTCCTGCTTTGTAAATGTGTTTCTGAATTAAATTATTGTATGAAAACATTTTGACCAATCGAGGAGCTGAGGAAGTATCCATTACTGGATTGCAGCTGAGAAAGGGGGGGCTGGAATGTTTTGTGGTAGCTAAGTAGTTTGTTGTGCTCCGCCGCGACTCCCCTCTTGCACCCCCACTGCTAAAGTGCCATGGGTTAATCTCTGATGACCCCCATCTCTCAGAGCAGCTCCAGCCTCATGGTTTGGGCCTTTTACCTGAATTAAAAGGAATGCGTGGCCCATATCAGTGTTTTCCCCTCCCTTTTTTTTTTTTTTTTGGGTCCAAAGTGGGCGAACGCGAGGTGTCACCCACGGAGACGCTCCTCTTTAGTCATCGAGGCTCTCGCAGCCCCACTGGGGATGTCCTTATCTAAACAGTCATCTGTCTCGCTCGTTTAGCAAGGGCAACCCCAGGCAGCGCCACTGACAGTTGCACATTAAGAAATGTCAGACTCGGCTTTATAGCGTATCTCTCAAGCTACTTTTGAATTGGCTGGCTGCCACGTGTTGTGTTTTTTTTCTTTTTCTTTCCTTTCTTCCTTTTTTCATATCTTACAAGAATGGAAAAAACCCCCAGCGTCTCTGTTGTCACTTCGTGTTATTTTTAAAACACCTGTTGTTATCATGAGCTCCTGTTTCTTCATGCTTCACTAAAATGTTTTTCTCTTTCATCCTGTAGATCTGCGTCTCAAAAGCAGCTGAATTTTTCTCTTTCTCTTTTTTTCTTGGCAAACTCGCAGAGTTAAAGAAAAAGAATACAAGACGGGGTTTGACCCTATTTCTGCCTCTCTGTTTTTTTGACATATTGTCGCGATGAAGACGAAAGGCAGTGAAGCGCTCACATGATTCACGCTCGGCAAACTGAACCGTAAATCATGTGGTCGCAGTAATGAAGTTAAAGTTTTCAGTGCGATAAAGAGAAGAATGTTTGTCACTTCATAAGAATGAGATGACTCTTGTTCTGCTCCCACAGCTCTGCGCTTGAATTCCAGAGCTGCGTTTATCTGCGCTGTTTTCATATTTGTCGCGTTCTCGCCAGATCGAGCCTCGGTCCGTGCTTCTCGCCAGTAAACCCGCTCAACTCTCCGCGCGACCCCGTGATAACTGCATTGAATGGAAAGTTTGCTTTGTGCGCACTGTGGTCTCAAAAAAACCAAAAGCACGGTTTCCGTCCACCGACCCCCCCCCCCTCCTCCCCCCTCCCTCCACAAACCTTGCATAATGCACTTTTGATGTCATGATCGCAGCCTTGCCCATGGCTCTGACACTGATACGATGCTGTATGTTATTTTTAAACCTTTGCATAGCAAATGTCAATGCGTTTTTCCATGACCCTTTTTGTCTGCTGATTTGTTGACGCTGACCTTTAAATTTCAAAAGTTAGGCTCATTCGATAAAGATTGACCACGCTCAGGGAATTTCTTGCAAATGAGACAACTGTTTGAACAGGCAACAGTTTAGATTTCGGTTGGGTTTTTGCAGAAAGATTGTTTTAAATCTTTTTTATCCTCACAAAGCTCATTTTTCAGCCGCGCTCCTCGCTCGTACGGGTGCCGCAGCTGAGTTTCAGCGGCTGATTTGATTCTTTTCCTCCCATCGCGGCGTCTGCGAAAAGCCGCGCTGCACAAAAATAAAGAGGAGAAACAATGAGGCGAGAAACAAAAGGTTCCCTCTCCTTTTGTGCGGTCATTGTCAGAAGGGGTTCATCGCCAACAGGGCCCTCCGAGCTCCTGCGGTGTCGGAACAAGTGAGCGTGTGAGCTAAATGGTCAGGTCTGCACCTCACTTCCTGATGTCTCTCAGGGTCAATAATTCCCTATAGCTGCTCCCATGAGGCCTTGCTTCCTCCACTAAAGGTCACATTAAGGCGGGAAAGATGTCACAATTAGAAGGGCATTTAAAGCTGCTCTTTTAAAAAGATTAAAAAGCACTGTTGGCCACATCAAGCAGTCAGGCGACTAAAGGAAATACAATAATTGCATTAAAACTTAATTCCTTTCTGGCAGGGCTCTGATATCAGAAAAGGTATTGGGTTAAGTCATTTAAGACAGCTGCCCCTGATAGCAAATCAGCCATGAAAGCACCAAATTAATATAGAGCTTCATTTTTCGCCGTCTCTCGCTTTCTCCCGCTTTTGGTCCTTCAAACGTGTGTTTGGGGGGGAAATTTGAGACTCGCCTAACGCAATTTTTGCCCATGTCTATCAGTCTGTTATTATATCAGGGGCACTTCTCCTCAAATGTACAGGCCGGGGCAATTTGGAATGAATTGATTCACACTGAGACTGAATCCTATACTTGCTAATGATTTCCTTTTAGCCCCTGCGATGGATCCCCCACCCAACTTCAGGTTCCATCATGGCCTCTCAATCTCCTCATCGCCGCAGACTAAATTGTTTCATCGTTTCACCCCAAAAAACAGCATTGAAACCTATTCCATGGATCATGTATGTTTTTTTTCAATCATTTTTCAATTCACAATGCTTTTGGGGGACACTGGAGGTGCTGAGCCCACCTCACTTCATTAGACTGCAGGGGACACCCAGGACAGATCACCTGACTATCACAGGACAGACACAGAGAGACAAAAACAAAATGCAAAGAAATAAGAGCATCGAACAGAAGATGATTGTAACCTACAACCTGTGTTGTGTGTCGGCCTGCGAAACCAGATGGAAAAAGGGAGATTTTATGGACCTGGTCTGGGAGCAAACGTCCTCATCAAATCTTCATAGGTCTGTTCAGGAGAGGTTAGGAGCTCAACGGCACGCAGGCAGCCCCAAACAGAGCCGAGTCACACATCAAACGTTGCACTTCGAGTTCTGCGTACCTGCTCCGCAACCCGTGGTTTGAGTTGGCCTCGATAGTTCAGGCTGGAAACGACACTCCTGTATCTCTTTGACAAGTTGTGGTTCAGATTGAGTTTATTTCGAAAACTGAAAGTAGCTACAAATAGTGCTTGGCTGTTTCAGTGAAAGCGTGCTTGGATTTCCTTTCCATAGCTCCAACGGATACTCTAGTTAAATGTTATTACTAGTTAGAGTAAAAATATACAACTGGTTACATGGATTCCCTCCGGTGTGCCTCCCTGTGGCTCGAACATAATTGGATTTCACCCTCATTTCTCCCAATTCGAGGCATCACATTTGTAATTTTCAGACAAGTGGGCTGCGAAGACTTGTCCAATTCAAACTCAATAACATTTCTGTAATCTTGTCCGTTCATCAAGTTCACTCCCTTTTAAGTGTGTTGGTTAATGTTATCTCTCCGTATGATTGAGTTTTCACCTCTTTTTCCAGCTTTACCTGACACTCTCTTGGTTATCTGGTTTGCAAAGATTATTGCTCTTAACGTGAACCACTCCGGTGCATTAGCAATCAAAGCTAGCCCAAAAAGAGCCGAGTTCCCATCGACAGCCAACATCTTTCACCAGTTTCTTGTGAAGGAGGGCAAAAAAATAGCCACCTATTTTCACCTAAATTTCATTTTCCGTCCGTACTCGCGCTGCCAAACCAAACGCGCACTGCGCCGCCATCCGTCTTGCTTTCCTAAAAGCCCAGTTGTGTGCTACCCAACACTGTAACCGGGGTGATCCATAAGTCAATAACAAGGCTGAAATCTGTGCAATGTGGTTATAATTGATTGAGATGTCTGGATGGAACTTGTGCAAAGCATCTATGTCATCTGCTAAGAAGTGCACTTTTCTCTCCCCGAAGATCTACCACTACACTTTGAACCAAATGGGCGTTCGCCTCATTACTCTGACGCTGAGCAAGCTGCGGTCTTGACTAGGATGTCATACTTATGCTTGTTAACATTGATACAATTTTCTTGTCAATATTGCGCTGCTGAAAATTTAAGGGAATGTAAACAAGGATCGCTCGTTCAGCATATTCTCCCCCTATTAGGTCATTGCGTCTGGTGGAGGCCGCCTCGCTGTTTACTGGAACAATATTAGAATATTAACGTGTGGTCTTATCGCTGTTGTCTGCCTTTCACACCAGGTGTGTCGCACCTACTCAGCAGTGAGGGCTTCTCCGGGAGCACATCTATTTGGTCTCGTTATCGAGGGTGTTTCGACGGTATCTTGGAGCCCAGAACCTCGGTTGGGGGGCTCACCATGCAAATGGCTTTAATCTGGTTGTCACAACGAAGGTTCCGGGTGACTGACTTTAATAAGCCGTCAGCATATAGAGATCGGGGAAATTCCATAGCCCTCGTGTAACCTTTGTGTACGTCAAGGTCACGGTTGTGTCCCAGTGAAGCAGTAGATTAGTGTAGAAATAAATTGTGGCGCCCCGTCCCGCGGGATCGATCTGGTGCGTTTTGATAAAATTCATCACGGAACTTCGCCGACGGAGAAAGTGTCCCGGAAAACTCGGACCATTGCACTCGGATGCGCCCGCTGCGCTGCCTTCTCCCATCTCCGGAGCCCGTGCCGCGATCCTTCACTGTACCGCCTGCGTGTCCCAGAAAGGCCGCTTTTTAAACAGCCTCTCTGCCACTCCCACCGCTTGGACAAGTTTAAACTGCAATTCTTTTGGATTGAAACAGGTTCATAGTGTATGCAATGCATTACCCAAAATGAATTACCACTGGCAGGGCGCTCAATCACTTTGTATCTTTCAACACTAAGAGAAAAGAAGAGTAATCAAAACCTTTCAACCTATTAGAGGGATGACTTTTACAATTGAATCACGGGGACCACAGGTGCGATAATAAGTCATCGAAACCTCCCCTCCAGCGTGTTTCCCCTTTCTCCGTGTTCTTACATATTTATCTATTTTAGGAGGCGCCACTTCATGGCGCCCACTTCAAATTTATGTTTTAATGCCATTTGAGGCCGATTTTTTTTTTTTTTTTCCCTTTCCCCCTCTCTCCAATTCTTGGAAATGCATACTGGGGTGGAAAATTAAGGTGCATCTCGAAGGAAAACATAATAGAATCGATGAACGCAGTGCACTTAAAACTACTGATGTTCTGATGCTATTTAACGTTCTAGTGCATTAACGTTTCAAGTCATTACAACATTCTGGCCGGGTGATTTGATCATGGCAGGTTTTTAACTGGAAGAATTACAGAAGTTTTCAGCCTAGGATTCTCAAGTTATTAGATACAAATGATCACCTCTGCATTAAGTATAGATTTTCCTCCACTGCGCACTTAAGAATGGAAGTTTGTCTTTAAGAGGGTAATAGCAAATTAAGCTCCATACTCCATTTGTCCAGCACTCTTGATGGGCTAATTTTATAACTGCTGATTTGGTCATTCTCCACATTTAGCTGGAAAGTGGTCAGGTGGTCTTTTCCCTCACTGCTGGATGGGTGGGGGGAAGCGGAGAGGGGGGAAGGGGGGGCGAGTCGGAGGGTGTAAAAGCAACTATCAAATGGAATCCATTTAAGGTTTTCGTCGGATTTATAATCAACCATTTTCTTAAGGAAGGTCTAGACTCTTGTTTGTGCTGTTAAAAGCATCAGTTTCCTGTGGAGCTTATCTTCTTCCTCTCTCATGATCTCATTATGAGAAATTAAATCACATTTGTCTCTTCCCAGATTACCACTGCTGTACAATTCCTGCAGAACCAGAAAGTGCGTCAGAGTCCCCTGGCCACCAGAAGAGCCTTCCTGAAGAAAAAAGGTGAGATGCCGGCACGGTGCATCCGGAGGGTTGCGCTAAAAGCTTCAAAACAACGTCCAACTCTTAGAGGGTGTTTGTTTTTTGTTGTTGTTGTTGTTGTGTTGTTCGTGTCTCTCTCCTTTTTTCTCGTGCACATCGCTCAATACGGACGCTGTATCTTTCCTTTTATTTTGGTAAGAAAAATCTGTAAAGGTCAAAGGTTGTGGCCACAGCTCTTTGCCCTGGGGGGTCTAATAGGGGGTCGATTTAGCTTCAGAGAACATGATTCAGGCCCTGTGAATAAATGACACACCAGTTGGGATGCTCCTTTGGGTTCAGGAAAATTAATATTGACAAACTCCCTCTGCGTTTTCAATGGAATTATCAATATTGCCTCCCAGCATTTTAACCCTTTTACTTAATTTAACTGTTATCGTAAATTTGAGGCACGACACAGCCAGGTTTTTCTGCGCAGGCGGAGCTCCAGCGTTTGCTGGCTCTTCACTTTCTTTGCAATTCATTGAGATATTTCTGACACATCGGAGGATATTGTTTGGGCAATACAATTTGCAAAAAGCTTTATTACTCCGAACTCATCTAAGTTGGTTCAATACGATGCGGTGGGGGGAAGCTGCGCCGTGTCGTTCCAACGGCAGCCTTGCATGCGGCACATGGCTGAGCGGTGACGGGATGCAACCAAAGAGCGCGTGGCTTCGCCCGAGGTGTGCCGTCGGTTCACGTTTGGTTTGTTGCTTAATCAGGAGAGTTTGGTGCTTCCTCTTGGAGGCTGCAGAGGGACGGTGCCTTCAGGACCCGGGGGGGGGGGCGACTGTGAAAAGTGAGCCTAAAAGCCCCGTGACAGGGAACCGTAACCTGAAACTAAATCCATGGTTGCCGGCTGCTGCGACACACATCTCACGTGGCTCTCGTGAGTCTTGATATCTGTCCGATTTTTTTTATTTTTTTGGGGGCGTTTTGTTTCCTGACCGACGAAGACTCGCGCTCACGTTGTGTTTGCTGGTCACAACCTCTTTACCAAAGAATCTCCTCCCGCACTTTCATTTCTTCTTACTTTCAGCTTTGTTGCGAACTTGACGGAGGCTCCTCTCCTTCCAAAACGGTTTGCTCTCACTGCACTTTAGGTGCATGAAATATGTATGACGCTTTAATGCAGATTTATTTAGGAAAATCGGTTCCACTGTAGGTCTAAACAAGAACTGTTGATTTGCATGAAGGCATTGATCTCGGGGAGTGGGGAGGGGGGGGGAGTAGATACAAGCAATCAAACATTAAGCGCAAAGTATGTTAGAGTAGCACTCTGCAGTATTTCTTTGATAACTCTTGACTTGTATTGTACAGTCATGCTGTCACACGCCTGTAAATCTTGTGCATTTATTCCTTCTGTTCAGGGAAAGTGCTTCACTGCGCTCACACGCTTCATCAAATCAGCCGTGTATTTCATCTCCGCACAGTAACTCTGAACTTGAAGGGGCATTTGTTAAATGTTTGATACAGAAAATTGTGTAAAAGTCCAATTTCACAAAGTCCCGAATGACGCTATTACATCAATGTGGCCTTCAGATTTATGTCCTGTGATATTTATCCACCTTACTGAAGCGCTTGGACCCCCCTGTTTTTGCTCGACCATCTAAAAACACACATTTTTTCGAGTCTGAAGCGAAATTAGCAGATAAAATGATGTATTTTTTGAGTGCGATGTCCCCTCTTTCTCTCTCACTTGAGCCCTAAAAGGCTCCCGCACAAACGACAGCAGTCCAATCCCGGCACTTTATCCTTTTTCTGCACCCAGCGCGGATTGTCCTCTCAACCTTTTGACAAAGAAACTCAATCATCCTCCTCCCTCCACAGTCAGTCAGCACAGCAAATGTGTCAGTCTTAATTTCTAATACGGTTTAATGTCATATTTATGTAAATACTTCTGGATTTTACTCTATATTAACAGCCAGAAATGTCAAAGCACACATAAAATGAAACAATACCATCTCCCGGTAGAGTGGAATTTAAATTGGATTCCTCTTGCTGCCAGTACTTACGCTGGACAGCTGATGAAGGGGAAAATAGGGCCCACTTTGATTGCATGTTGCAGAATCTTTACACAATAATCTCAGTCGTGCATATTATTTCCTGGCGCATTTGTGCCCTAATCTGCACTGAATGATGCCTCTCTGGTTACGTCTCCTTTTCGCCAAAGAGATCCTAATGGCGTGGTTTATTTCAATATTCATTGAAAAATATAATTTTCTGTTTTCCTTCAACTGCCAATTTCAGGCTATGAATTGGCAATTATGTAGTCCAATATTTCGAGCTGCCCTTCTCCAGTCCTTGAAGTTGAATAAACTGGCTGAAATATTGAAACTTTGTCACTTTCATGTAATATAAATCAAAATTTGAACCCAGAGATGCTGTCTCTTTCTCTTACCGAGGAGTGAGGAAATGAATTGCATTTTAAACTGTCATTCGGCAATCTTGAAGCAATTTGGCTTTACTCGTCCCTTGCCAAGATCCAGTAAATTTTATTGTGTTTGAGTGAAATATAATGTGCCGCAGTCCCATCTCGTGAATTGTGTCGTCTTTGTCCTCCTCAGTTAACAGTGGCGGCAACGAAGAGGCATCGGGCCCCGTTCTGGCACCACCAGACAATTTAGACCAGACAATTAGCAGTTGCGCGCGTAATTGCCAAAGAAAAATCCAATTCTGGTGACGAAGTCAACAACATTTCCCAAGGCTTTCAGCGTGTCACTTTGACCGTGGCCCCGACGCCGCCATCACCGGGGCGCTCCTACGTTACCCAAAGTGAACGCGGCTCGTCGGGAGGAGCGGAGATACATTGTTGCCGCGCCGTTAAAGTCGGCATCTGAAACAGGCCCAGTTCATTGTCCGTCAGGAGGGCCTAAATGATGGCTTGACTTATTTATTTTTTATGCCGTCCCTGTTGTTATTGAGCTGAATAAAAAATGCTAATAGATTTCACCCTGAGCGCGCGAGCGGCGATCGAGGGTCACGGGGAACACAGGTAGGCTTTTGGGCCATTACCATACCTGGTTTGAAGGTAAGGCTAAGGTTCATCATCCCGGATATTAATAGGGTGCCGCTTGTAAGTGGGGTTATGCGACTCACCTCTCGGACAAAAATGACAATGACCAAGGCCTGCGTGGAAGGTAAAGGGATTGATGTGGTTATAAATTACTCCACGGCGCCACCTAGCCGAGGCCTTGCCTACTTTGTCATCAGTACAAGGCGATAAAGCAGGGAAATGAGAGCAGAGTCTCCTTTTTTAATACATAAATGAATACTCTATGAGAGTGGTCATTATTTAGGGCATGCCATCTTCGAGCCATTGAACGGAACCAAATGACATGTAGAATCTAACTGGCGAGGACTGCGTGAGAAACAGGTTGAACTTCTTAATAACCCATTGACCTCCATCTATTTACGACCCCTGCCTGCCTGTATGTGTGTGTTTTCCCCCCCTTCTAAATATAATATTCAAAATGTAAGTAGTTTTCACTCAAGGGCAACTTCATAATTCAGGCCTTGGAGGACAGCGCAAACGGCATTCACCTTTTACCACCCAAAATATTTTAGTAAGCAATTTTTATAATTGGCTGTCCGGGCCGGGTCTTGACCCATAAAGTCCAGAAGTGCCAGAATCGGAGAAATAGATTTAATGGAAGAGCCTTGCTGCCGCTTTGCCCTTAAAAAAAAAGTGCCCGGCGAATATGAGCCGCTGAAAATAGAGCTGTAAATAACCTGACGAGCAATGGGTTTTCCTTTAAATAAATACCGATCAGGTTTATGTTGAAAGACAATAGAAAACGTAGCCCAGATATGCAGTTTACAGTATTTATAGCTGTAATATCGAGGTGCCAGCACCGTAATTTCATGCCCCAATGAGAATGGCAAGGTCAAAGCAAATGCTTTGGCAGAGCATCTGCTAATACGGTGACTCATAAACAGGCAGTGCGTGTATCAGGTGCACCAAATAATACAGTATAATGAAATACAGAATAGCTTTCCATTATTGTTCTTTTTTATGGTGTCGTCATTAGGTGTAATTTATGTCTTAAAAAATTCATCTCCCCACAGGTCGATCTGAAATGGGGGTCCAGGGGTCATTCCACAGGTTTTGGAACCCATAATAAATTTCACAATGCCTTTTTTGTCTTTTCCTTTTATATGTAAAACTCACTTTCACCTTGTTCCTTTTCCTCTCGGATCTAAGGGCTCTTTCATTTACTGTTGTCTTCTCCTCAACAATAAACAGATCAGAGCCACAGACAACACAACTTGGCAAGCTGTAATTTGACTAGAAAACAGCTTTCGGAATTTCCATGTATTTTATTTTGATGCTCGGAGAAAAACCTTTCATTTGCTGCATAAACAACATAACGACATCAAAGATGCGAACAGTCATTAGGATGTACATATATTAATCTCAATAGCTGCCTAAATGTAGATTATAAAAAAGAGACTTTACATTTCAAGGTGAAAGGAAATGTTTTTAATTATTTTTCCCCCCCCGTTTATTGGGTGAAACCGAGATAGCTGCGCGTCTCACTCAATAGTCTGTCACCATGTAGTCTGCTGTGGTCAGATGAATCAGGAGTCCGGGGACACATTATTGCTTATTTGACGGTGCAGTCAGACTGCACGAACTCAGCACATGGCGCTCACCACTTCCTGGCACTCAGGACCTGCTGTGGACTACAAGCGGGCCAATATTTGCCTTCAATTATTCAACAATTTTCATGGCCTTCGCTTTGAGCGTTCAAATAGGTGACAGGAGGGACGTCCCCTTGGCGTCAGCCTTGTAGGAGACTGGGACTCAGTGCGATTCCTGGTTTAGTTTAAACCTTCTACTGACACCCAGCGCTCGAATAAACCACTGGAAATGAGAATCTTTCAATCAGATCATCTCCTCCAAGTTTTCTTTACAATTCCGAGTTTTTGTATCTTTGTCTTTTGAGCTCAATACTACAAACACGGTGGTTTGGCCCTTTGCAGCGTATTTTACTACGGCTGTCGTCTTCCATGCAGCGGTTCCCAACGCTTCTTCTCCAGACGGAGTCTTTACTCAACCCTCTTGAGCTTGGGAACCATTGGTTTTAGGTCGGGAACCATTGTTTTTGACCCACTTTTTGGACCCAAAACGGGAGTTCTCAGATCAATGAAACAAACAGATGTCGAAATATCAGCAGAGACCCCCTGTGGTGAGAAGTTGACAGCACTGAATCGTGCAGATTCCCCGCCATGAGTCTCATTGAGCTCGTTCACTTCTCGCTGCAACATCCGAGTTTTGGTTCTTCAGCGCTCTTTAATCGTTTTGCTATAAATGGGTTAATGTTGTTGTTTTTTTAATGTTGTTCATCAAAAGTTGTAATTATTTCCCTTTGTTGAGACAACGATGCTCATTAAAAGACGAGACCCACAGCAATGGCAGCATATGGCGTCTGAAATAAAATCCTTTCTTGCCACAAAAGGAGATGTTCATATTAGATTTTTTTCTCTCCTCCCCTCTGATTCTCCATCAGGGAGCCCTTTGCAATTTAATCATCACTAAAATCATTAAAAAGATCTGAAGATTAAATTATATTGGCATTTGCAAAATTATGTAATACATTTACATTACAATGAAGAAATTAAAATAATGCATTTTTGCTGTCTGGGGTGTATGAAATCTCCACATGGGAAATATAACTGGAGAAGTGGACAGACTCTTATTTTCTTTGCCTTTGGTGGCACTTAATAGGCTAGCAGGGTTTCAGATTTCATTTTGTGAACCTTTCGGCACCATCTTCCTGTGATGGATGTCCCTGAAACAGAAACTCTCTGTGGAATTTTTTTCCAATGATGAAATGAAAATACATTTTCGAGGGGAGGGCTCGTAGAACAGGATGACACTTGACGTACTTTCCTCAAAATTGTGCTTAAAAGATTTGCGGCGAGCTTGGGAAGTATTTAGGCCTACTTTACGACAGCCGAGGAGCCGTTCAGCGTGTCCCATTGTCACAGAATCGGCAATATCTCAACGGTGTGCGTCTTGATCCCAGGACTGACCGACGAGGAGGTGGAGTTGGCCATCCAGCGCTCCGGCAGCACCGAAGAAGTTCTTCCCCTTGTCCCAGTGGGACCCCCGCACCCTTATCATGCACCCCACCTCGCTCCTGCGCCGATCAGTGAGTACATGTACCCGTTCTTGCTCTATATGGACTTTAAACACAAATGCAATGCACAGAAACTGGTTTTCCAAGTGTAGTAAGAATCACTTCCATCCCATCTTATATGTTGGTTGAAATGTGTGATTCCAAACTGGGACCCCGGCCTCATGCAGCTTTTCCGTCCCACCTTTTTGATAGAAACCCACTCAATAAACAATCTCATGTCTTTCTTTGGTTGCCTGTTTCTTCGGGGGGGGGTTCGGACTGTGGGATGGCGGAATCGCCGAGCTTATGAAGTGTCTGTCACCCCTCTGTTGGAGAAGGTCCCACCCTGGCAGGACCCCGCACCGCCACCTGTATCTTTATTACCTCAGGAGGTTATGAGTGCTGTCCACTGATTTACCAATGCAGAATGAAGTCCGCGTAATGCTTAACCCATATGACAATGATTCCAGATGTATTCCACCCTCATTTATTACCACACTGTCCTTGACTCCCCCGGCATCTCATGTTTTGTAATGAAAGTGATGTTGATGGGATGGCCATGTAGTTAGGGAGACTCGCAGCTCTCTGTCCATAGTGGGGGGTTTTATATCAAAACGGCTATAAGGGAGCTGCATAATGAGGTGAGAGCGGGGAGTCTTGTATGGGGGGTCATGCCGAAAAGAGGGGGCTACCTCCCTTTGATGTCCTTCTTATGGGGACGGTGCACAGGGACCCGCATCCATCTCTGTCGGAGTAATGGATACTCTGATCTCTATTTCCACACGGTAGAAGGACAGGAAGGCCTCCACTGAACCCAATAAATTTGAGAGGAGATTGGAAAAACGGGGGATGGAGACCACAGTTCCACAGCTTAAGTGACCAAATAAAAAAAGGAAGATGGCAGACTGCAAGTGGCGTAGAAAAAAGGAGAGACCGAGGAAGAATGAAAGGTCCTCACGGAGGGGGAAAGAGCAAGCCGAGACCCCCGGTGATGCACCGAGGCTTGTTCAGGGTCAACCACCCATCCCAAGGACTCCCCGGCCTTTCAGATGCATGGTATTCTGGGATAGGTGGCAGTCTATTGCGGCTATAATGTTGATGAAGACCCAAATTTATGTGGTTACCATATGGATGTTGGAGAATGATTCAAAATTTTCGATGGGAAAGGTGACGGGTTCACCGCTGGATGCTGCCGCCGTAATGAAGCCTGCCCTTGAGTAAAGCGGATAAAAAAAAAAGGCTTTCACCTTGAGATTTTACCACAGAGTCCAGTTTGACAGTAGGTCTCCCATTTTATTTGCATGTAAAACTCACACAAGTGCTGTGGCACGAGATCAATCTGCTTTACCTATTTGAAGCCGGTAAACATGCAGCACGTCACCCATTAGGTGAAATCGCACCTGTAATTGAATACCAATGGTGGACTTCAATGGCCAGGACTCTAAAACAGACAATTGTATCATTTTGGGCCCACCGGAGTCAATAAAAGGTAAAAAAACAAAACAAAAACAACCCATCTAATATATATCCTGGAGACCTGCTTGTTGTTTAGTGACATTCTCACTTGAATGCTTCTCTTAAGTGGGGAATTTCCACCTTGACAGACAGTTGGCCTACCAAGATGACAGCTTACACAATGACACACTTTCACATCATCTGTCACTCAGCAAGACGGTCGACTCCCAAACTCCCAAATACACATTGTGTTCCCTTTCTGTTTATTTTACAAGGTTTATACACAAACGCCGTTCCTCCCTCCAAAGCCAAGAAAAAAAAAGAGCAAATTGTGAGAGACAATGGGTGTCCTTTACGAAGCAGCAGGATGGGGAGTGCTTGTTTGCTCTGACTGCTTAACCCTCATGGTTCACATGATCTGCGTAAATATGGATGATTGTCGCGTCACACAGAGATAAATTGTTTAGCAGGCTGCTTAATAAATGTATTTTTCAAAAACATTGTGCAATTTACCCATCTTCAAAATGTTTTTTCACAAAATGTAAATACATTTCATTCTTGAGTGACAGAACTCAACATCGTACACCGTATACATGCCTCTTACCTATTGTCTCGACTGCATATTTTTATTTCAGCGTAGTTTTTAGTTCATTTGTGCAGAAAACATTAAAAACAAGTGAGCGTCCCAGAAAACAGGAGGGAATTTAATCAGAAAGGACAAAAACATCACGAAAAAACCAACTCCTAAACAGAAACTAGTGTGTATTGAAACCAGTGAATCAACCGAGTAGCGCGATTGACCAGAGAAAGTGTTGGTCAAACCCAGAGCTTCTTACATCAAGCATTATCAGACATAACTTGACCTCCATTGAACTTTCACTGGCACCAGATATCTGAACTCGCCCTCTTTTTTCCCCCAGTGGTCTCGCCGGGTTTTTCCGTGTGTGCCGAATGTATTTTCCTGCCATTTCACACATCTGTGGGCTCCCCATCGATTTTATTTCTTTACCATGCGAAAGTCAATTAGCCGACACGTGCTCGTGAAACTTGCTCGCGTTGTGTCATCCGTCACAGCGAGCGGCCGCCCGGCTCGCACGGCCACAAGTCGCATTATCCCAGGGGCCAAACGTGGCGTGCGTGCTGTGCTGTTTCCAGAGATCGGTGTCTGACCCTGTTGCTTTGCTGTGTGTCCAGGTCCGGCGGGCTACAGATGGAGAGATTACGGCGCCCTCGCCGTCATCATGGCAGGCGTCGCGTTTGGCTTCTATCAGCTTTACAAGGCAAGTTGCACCACGAGGGTTCGCGCACGTCCCCCCCACCCACCCCCCACTCGCTGGGCCTCGGCAGTGAATGTTTGTTGCGTGCTGCATCCCCACATGTGTCTGTTCTGACTCTCCCATATATTGCATTAAAGTGTTGGACATCAGCTTATGATGAATTATGCTGCTGGAGTAGCAGGCGCCTCTGCACTACGTAACATCACTCTGGTCTTGTTATTAAGGCTCCCCCTGCTTTACGTCAAAGCATGATCTCATTTGAACTCCCCCCCTTTTTAACTTTCCCGTCTCTCTTCTTCCCAGTTATTTTTTCTCCATAAAAAATAGATTTGCTAACACAGCACACCGCTATGTTTTTTTTTTTTTGGGAACTTTTTTCTTTGCTCTTTACGTCCAGCGGTCTAAAAATAATCACCCCACTTTTTATCGGGTTCAGCAGCCCTTGAACATGAGCTCATGAGGCCCCTTGTCCCCGGTGACATTAATCCCATAGTGGTTGTTAGTAGTCGTGTGAGTGGCATGTGGAAGCCATTACTCTCCTTTTAGAAGAGGACAGGAGCTGCGGCGGCAGTAGCTCTTGGCCTCCATGACAGGCTGCTCTCCTCTTTGTGCACGAGAGAGGCCGGCCAGGAGCGCCGAGCATGTACGCGCATATGCCACCCCGACCCTGTCACGCACACGCTCTCACGCGCTCTCACACGCCGGCCTCTCCACGGATCCTGTTGCGTCCGATTATTTTATTCTCCTTTTGGCGAGGCGGCGCATGAACATTCGGGGGTCCTCTGTCTCAGCAGACGGAAAACACACGCTGCAGCGGTCCACTGTTTCCCACATACAGCAGGGTTCGCCAGCCACCAGTCACCTGCGAGGTGGGATTCCCCGGTGGGACGGCACAGGTTGCTGTCATGTCACCAGAGTGTAGCGCCAGTCGCACCATATGTCCAGGCTTCTGCCCATACTTTATTTATGTTATGGAGCACCTTGTAAACACCACACTCCCAGCAACCCACTTATTAATTACCACGTGTTGACACCCATTTAATCTTTTTCTCTAAAAAGTGTTTATTACTTGCGCTGGCGTGGCTGCGTGCCACGTGAGCTGGAGAGAAAACCCGGCAGAGAGCGGCCGGCCACGGATTGAGTCATCTTCAGCTCGGGGGCAAAAGGAAGACGCTCTCATTTCTGGTCCTGAAAGCGGTGCAGTGGGTCTGGTCAGCGGCCCACCGCCAACAGTATTTGGTAAACACGTCTCCTCGCGCGAGGGGCTCGGAGAAACGTTCTCCAACTCCTCGTCTGGGTCACGCTCCCATTTGGCTGTCACACGTGCATATCATTTGCCGTTGTTGTGGTTATACAGTGGCAGCGAGATGACAAGCAATTGGACCGAGTTTGTTTTGTTTCGGGAGATTATTTTCAGTCTGTTTGCGTGTGTTTACCTGTTGGCTTCACTGTGTCATTTTCTCTCCTTTCTACCAATTTAATGTGTTTTGCATTGTTGGAAACACCTTTTAGGTTTCCCCACCAGCTTCGATCAGACGAGTGCTGCTCAATCAGTTGGGCTTACTTATGAGATACGAAATGGATAATTGTAAATAACAATTGCATGTCTATTTCTAGAATGGAAAAAGCGGCAGCTGATGAACCACGTTTTCTCCGCAAACATCCAAATCCCTTCACATTTGTCATTCGCAGTATTTCTAAAAACCTCTCTGCATGTAATGCTTTTCACTGGAAATGTCTGCTCGTTCTTGTGTGATCAGTCTGTATAATGGGATTTGACAATATAGGAAAATGCATGCACCTAATCATCCAATTCCGATGGTGAAACTGGAGTCAAACAGCGCTTTTGACCCTGGACTGCCGTGCGGAGGTGGCCTCGTCTTTTCTCCGTCTTTCTGCCCTCTTTCCGCCAGAGAGAAGTGTAATATTGTGGCGTGCTTTTAATTGCAGAAATACATCCTTCCCCTCATTATGGCGAGACGAGAGGACAAGAAGCATCTGCAGAGGATGGAAAGCAACATTGCGGCAATGAGTGGCACGCTGACACAGACAGGTGAAGATTAATATCTTCATCACTTTCTCCCTCCTTAACATTTTCCCTCATTTATCTGTCGCCAAAATCGGGGGGCCCCGTACGTTTTTAACAAATGACGCCGCTGTCATTTCGCTTTAATTTGAAATTGCTTGTTTACTGTCAGGCTCGGGCTCAATTAATTACGTTTCGCTGAAAAGCTCTTAACCTCGGAATATTAATGAGGAGTTGGGAAATGACAACTTTTCTTCCTCCCCCAACCCATCCCCTCTCACTCCCCCTCCCTCCCCCCCCCCCCCATCCATCCGTCTCCACCCCACCCTGCACCAACCCCCCCTCCCCCCCCTCCCATCCAAACCTCCATCGCCATCATCATCATCCACCCTCTTTCCCGTAGGTGGGCAGAAAGTTCATTTTAATTTTGTGTGCGTGGATATGCGCATCTGTGTGTGTTGATGAGCGTGTGTGTGTGTGTGAATGGGTGTGCGTGGGCGAGCGTGTGTGCAATACGGCACTGTGTGGCGTCTGGGCTCAGCACTGGCCCTAGTGTGATTAAGTGCACGGTGACAGGTGCGGCTCCCATGTTGGACAGGTGAGGAATCTCAACCTGGCTGTCAGACGAGGAGAGAGAGAGCGAGAGAGAGAGGGAGGGAGGGAGAGAGGAGGAAGGAGAGAGATGCTTTCCTTGCTCTTCGTCAGTATAATTAAAAATCCAGGGAGGCGTAAATGAGAGCGGCACTCCGAGAAACTTTGGTCTCGTTAGCAGTGGTGTTGAACTGGAGTGTGTTTTCACCTGAAGGGTACCAGTCCCTCTTCGAGACTGGTGGCCTGGCAGGAAAAAAACAGGACCAAACTTTGAGGCGGGGGGGGGGGGGGGGGGTTGATTGTTATGATTGTAACAACATAGCGCTTGTGCTCTGCTTTTTAAGATACACAAACACTGTTTGAATAAAGAGAAAAGCGAGGTGGAGGGCCATTGTATATCAAAGGCTGAAAGGTAAAAACACATTTAATCAAACAATAAAAGCAATTCCTAAAAAGTGAGTTATGAGCAACTGTTACGAGCTTGTGGACGATACATATATAATTGATTTGTTCAATGTTAATCAAGTAGATTCCTTTTTGTTTTGTTTTTTATGAGGTTGCTGCCTGTTTGCAGTATGAACCAGATAGTGAGAGTGTGTGTTTTTTTTTGTTTTGTTTTGTTGTGGGTTTTTTTTTTCCAAGTCTTTCAAATGAGTGTGTCACCAAAGCGTTCGGCTTGTTCTCATCTGGTGTTTTTGCGGATCTCAGGAAAAGCTGTGTGAACCAGGAACAGCCCCGTTTGGGGCTGCAGAGGAACAAAGAAGAGCCAAACTGGTGTCATAAATTCGATGCGATCAGTCGCATGCAGGCGTCCTTTGTTTGACTGTCCCTTCATCTCCAAAGTAAAACAAATTTAGAAGTAGCGTTTACAGCTGCTGTCACGGATCCACAGATTGTGGATGAGAAAGAACCAAACAAATCTGCCGTTATCGCTGAATCCAGTCACACCCATGCCATTGTTTTCTGGCAGGCACAGGTAGACTGAGGGCAGCAGTTGCGTGGGATCGCGTGTGAGGTGTGCCACCCTGAATCTGATTAACAAATATCTGCTCTTTTATGGTCATTTTTCCCCCCGACTATGCAAACATACTTCCCCTCGCTATTTCACTGCCCATCCTCGTCCTGCGTCCAATTTTTCTTTTTTTTGCCAGTCGGCAAAGGCGGGATTTCCCGGCGAGAGTCCACGGCTGCTCTTCCCAGCCAGTAGGTGGGACACCAGCAAAGGCGAAGGAGGAAAACACAGGTCTCGGCTTCAGCCAATGTGGGGAACTAATTTGCTATGACTGCAGTAGCCAAGCTGCTATTGTAGTTAATGACTGTTGTAGTTAACAGTTGGGGAGAGGGGTTGCAATTACACTGAGAGTTTTCTCCCCCTTGATTTTCCCTCTGCCCCCCCCCCCGTCTCTCTCTCTCTCTCTCTCTCTCTCTCTCTCTCTCTCTGCGCACTGAGTAATAGCGACCGACTGTCTCGCCGCTGCCAATTGCTTGAACCCCCTTTTGTTAAAGTTCATGTATTTCTCTAGTGCCAGGCGCAATGAGGTGATGTATCCTTTTGAATGGGGACTACATTAGTCTCTCTCGCCAGCCCCAGCTCAAGAGTAAGGGCCTTGACTCCCATTATGATTTGCCTACAACTTCACACAGACAATTAATGAATGAATCTTGGATGTACTTCAGCGCGGCCGGGCTGTAATGGAATTGTGCGGCTGTTTGGGCCCTCTTTGTTGGTGGGAGCCATATTGGTGACCAGCTGGCCATTAAAGGCAGAGACAGGCCCGGACATATGTAGTGTACATTATATTGAGGTATTTACTGAATAATTTACTGAATACACAATGCGCAGCCTCCTCACAGCAGCTGCAAGCCTCACACATCATCTTGTCTCTGTTTCTCTCTCTCTCTCTCTCTCTCTCGCACACACACTCGCTCACACACACACATTTTAGCTACATCCTCTTCTGATTCAAGCCTGGCCAAAGTCATTGACTTTATTATTATTCTTGGCTTCGCGTCTGCGATAACTGGGCGAGGAGTTCCGCGTTTTTTGTCGAGTGTCTGAGCAGTACAAAGGAGTCGACTTGGTGGAGGCACATGAAAAGAGCTGGGCTGTGGACAGTTTGGCTGAAGTGGCTGAAAAGGCAGTGCCAATGGTAATTCAGGAGGCGCAGCGTTACAGGCTGGCACTGTGACCCGCACATCTGGAGAAGCAGTCTTGTGGCGAGGCGGATTCGAAGCCTAATAGGGCAGCTCTCGGTCTCCGGCGCACACCCTGTCATGGTAACACCTTTTTTAAGCGAGGATTGCCACCGTATTTTAGTTTTATTGCCGTCTTCAGGAAGGTGTTTCTTTTTTTTCTTCTTCTTCTTCAGACTTGGGCGCAGAAACCGAGTAACGCAGGGAAATTGTTTGCACAATGGCCCCGACCGTCGATCCTGCTCCAACGCATATTCTGCCAATTCTGCGTGCATGAAAAGATCAAACGTTTCAGCACCCCACCTATATTGATACAACTCCACCCATTTAAACACAGGTGTCGCTGCGAGATATTAAGGTCTTTGAACGATCAAATATTTTGTCTGCGTAGGGTTTTTCTCTCTCTTTCTTTTTTTTTTTCCCTCTTTCTTTTCAAAAGAAAACACGGCTCCCAGGCCGGCCTCGGTCTTTTGTCCGCGCCTGGGTTAATGTGAGACGAGGCTTCTTTACATCCCGTCCAGCCGGCTGCAGCTCAGGCTTTTAACCATTGGCCTGACAACCTCAGCAGCGGACCACCACAATATCTGTTGATGTTAATCCTATTAGGCTTGATTTAACACTTTACACGCCCATGATTTATATGAATGTTTATTGGTTTTCTGTAATATAATCAGCTCGGGGAAACTTAATGCATTGTTTGGTAATACACGCGTGACTGGAAGCAGGGGGCAACAAACTGTGCCCGGTGTTATTTGAAATCATACACCTTCGTCCAACACCAACACTTGAACTAATTCAATCTTCAAAGTCAATGGAAAAAGAACAATATTTATTAGGATTAGGGGGGACATTTTGTCTGGCAGCCTCCTCCCAAATGAGAGCCTTGTTTTTTCCTTTGTTGATCGTTTGAGGATTTAAGATGCATTAGAAGGCAGTGTCTGGGTGGATAATGGAAGGTTAGAGACTGTTATTTGATTTAAGTTCAGACACTAGAGATTAATACCTCCATCCTATGTGCCGTGCCCCACCCCCACCTCACCCCCCTCCCCACCCGCTGCCCCCGACGCCTCGGACCAAAAAGCCACGACTAAAGTTACTGGGTATTAGCTGTGATTACAATTCTTAGAGGACAGCTTTGATCAGCGACTGCAGCCGAGTTCTGTCATCGTCTCCGGTGAGAAAACGGGTTAGATCAGTTGCTTCAAAATAACCCCGTCATACCATCTGACTTCTTTTCTTTTTTTTAAGGAATTTTCTGTCTGATATTTTGCTCTTTTTTTTTCTCCTCCTCCTTTCTTTCACAGTCAGCCAGCTGCAGCAGAACTTGGCGTCTGTTCAGGAGCTCTTGATCCAGCAGCAGCAGAAAATCCAGGAGCTCACACAGGAGCTGGCTGCAGCCGGGGTAAAAATCACCTCATTACCGACGACCCGCGACGCACAAGATGATCAGACGTAGCGATTAATAGTTTCTGCTTTATTTTGATCAGCTCTCGCTGTCGCTCCTTTGACTGCTCAGGTTTTAACAAGTTCTCTGGATCCGGGTGGAAAAGCGAGACTTTTCCCCCTCATGCGTCTTTGTGCTCTGTGTGAAGCGTCCATGCCTTTCGGAGTTACAGATTACGCCTTTAAAGTCTGTGTTTTGTGTGATTGATGTTTTTGAGGAAAGCTCGACAGGCAGTAACTCTGAAATTACAGGAGAGCTCAGTCAATGTAAAGTTGCAGGTTGAAAACAGATTGATGAGCACCGCGACGACGAGGGTTTTTCGAGGCCTCCCTCCGCGCACTAAAATCTTTGGCTGGGCTGGAGTCGTAACTGGCTGAGACGGACAGCCTTATTATACAGTATATCATCAGAACACATGCTGCAAAAACGTACGGCGCATCTCATCACGGGACCATAATCTCTCGCCGCGTCGTTCCCCTTCGCCTTGATTTTTATAGACACTGTCCATAATCTACTCAGAATTGTGAGTGTTTAGATGAATCGGACTGAGCGATTGTTCCTAAAACTTATGTGCGGAGATGAAATGTTACTTGCTTTTTTATAACACACGCCATAAATCCCTTTATGATCTCCAGGCTCTAAAAGTTGCCTTGGAAGGGACGATCTTAGACAATGTTTTATGTCCACAGCTTGTTAAGCACACGGCTGTGTAACGGCAGCATCTGGATGCAGCAAGGAAACATATGCGGACACATCTGCTTCGGCACAAAGGAGGGCGAAAAAATACACATTTCTTCCCCTGGAAGAGGTTCATCAAAAGTCGTGGCTCATTTGGTGCCTCTTCCGGTTGCGATTGCCGCGATCCCCCACCCCCAGCCCCCAGAGAGAGGCAGCTCGCTCCCGTCGGCGTAAGTGAGCACAGGCACGGGAGCAACGATCTGATTTGACCCCACGCCGGTCGGCAACAGAAAGGGCCGTCGGTTCTCTGTCGCAGCCAGACAGGAGGTCCAATTTAAACAATGAGTTCCCTGCGGCCTAAAGGGGATGCTATTTCTTTCCGCTGGTCGTCTCTAAATCACAGATTGGATTAAAAAAGTGTCTACTTCATTTGCTATGAGTGCCTTGTTGGACAGCAGTAGTGTATAAAAAGTATATTTCCCATCAAAACACCCATTAAACAAATCATAAACTCTGCTTTATAGTTATAGTGTTGATCTTAAATTTTCCCTGCGAGTCGGCAGCAGGCCCTCTGTTGTCTCCGGCCGTGGGGGAAATTGGGAAATTGTTTTCAGGTCCCGGCCATTTGATGAGAAACACATGTTGGAGCTGGGGAGCCACTTATCATTCACCGTTTGCGGCTTTCAGGGTTCGCATCAGCACGCGGCTCAAAGCGCGCCACGCTTCGCAATTATACCTCTCAACGCGGAAATGTGCCTTTAACCCCAAACATATGGAGACTTCTGTTTCCTCAGCTGCTAAGTAAACATTTCTCGTCGTTGGAGAAACCGCTCGACTGCGGAGAGCGTCGGTCCCCAAAACCGGGGGACCTCGTTACGGAGGCGACTGGAGACGGACTGGCCCGTGCACGCCCGCACACGTGCGCGCACTCGGCCTGATGCTGCACATTTCCAGACGCTTTCTATTAGGATTGTGTAACGACACGCACTCCCGCGCCGTCGGTGTTAAGGATAGATTCGCCTTGGGATGATTCATCCCCGATGTTAAACAGCCAAGTTTATTTCTGCTCCATTATCATTACAAATCTGCCTGTTAACTGTGTTTGCCCCGCTGTCT